>JAZGTH010000014.1:2500000-3107500 GCA_036877525.1 Chromobotia macracanthus
ATTTCCTCCTCTCCCCTCGCTCAGATGAACGTCTCCGGGTTTATTTGCTCCGCTGGCATCGCCTCGACGGCTCGACCGATCGGGGTTGCGCGTTAAGATGCGACGCTGCGCTCAACATGGCGGTACCCCGGCTGGACGGGCGGCTCGGCAAACGTCGGACGCGTTCGGCAACGCTCGGGATCGCCGGGGCGTGACGTCATCACGGCGCGCCACACGGTCGCACGCGAAAAACGTCATCGGCGTTTCGTTGCGAGTGCGAAAAGAGATCATGGAGGGCGACGCGTGAAAATGAGAGTTAAAATGTTATTTTAGCTTGATATTAAAGGTAAAATAACATTTGACCTTTTAATATATACACAAAAGTGTTTGTGAGATGACGGCCTGCTTCAGACGTTATTATTTCGCTGTTAGGAAGCTGCTTGGTAAATTGCACGCCTAAATAAATCGAGAGTTTATGGGGCGAAATGTGATGCAATTTGAATGCGTTTCTTTTGGTTTTAATAAATGTGTATGTAGCGACATCTGCCGGTAACGATTGAAGGGCACGCACGGAGGAAACGTAGTTCTTATTCCGTTTTCTTTCGATGGGTTCATTTAATCGTCAATAAAAAAATATTGATAAGTACTATATACTATATTTTCAATATAACTGAAAATATGATCGTCTGGAAACCAGAGCCACTTAAATGACGTCGTGATGACGTCACACGGACGGGGCCTCTAGTGTAAGAGAAAGATGTGCACACTGTGTCTGCTGCCTGTGTTACTAAAACAGAAAAAGACCAATTCAGCTCTGTTTATTGAGAATAAAATCAAACTAAAAGCATAAAATCATCGTTATTCTCGCGTTTTTCAGACTTTTCTCTTGTAGTTTAGCTCATTATGTCATTTAAAACATATTTGAAGACATATGCCATAGAATTAGCGTAGAATAAATAGTGTAGAAATATATATTTGTCTAAAGAATACAATTGGATTCAAGTGTTCGAATCAAAGTTTGCAGTCTGGTTCCTTTCACGTCTGTAGGTAAAATGTGACTGAAACAGCTTATGAACACATACATTGACTTGTTTTCTGTTAACTGACTGTGTAATTGACTCTGTTGTTTATTTTAGTACTGTTACAGTAATACAGCCGCTCAGCACGATCATACATGTGTGAATGAGGACTGGTCACAGAAAGACGTGAACTCGACTGTATGATCACAGACAGCCCGTACAGGCAGCGTTGGCGCAGATCTCACAGGGGTCTGTGGGAGTGATGATTTTAACTGTTGACAGAATCAAGAAAAGGTCAGCCTCCTTTATCCAGTTATTCTGAATTATGTTTGCTCAGAGTCATTTTACTTATCCATTCTGAAAACGTCTGGAGTAAAGTCTGGAGTGCTCTCACACTCAGCATATACAACAACTGGTGTTAATAATGGCAGTAAAAGATACGAGGCATGACAGAAAACAGGCATGTTATGTGACCTGAGCTCTGTCTCTAGAGAAGAGAGCGTTATTGCTCTGAGTTATGTTTTTTTAAAGCTCCTTGGTAGAGTTTGAGCTCAGATGTTTATCCTACTTTTCCTGACAATTCCCAGCTAATGAGGAATGCTCTCAGAATGTTGGCTAAAGTTCTCTCAAAGTTATGAGAAACATTCTTGCTGAAACTTTGTAGAATGTTTTTACAACCTAAAATTGTTACCTGATTCAGAATCTAACACCTGAGAAAGCCAACTAATTAACACTTATGTTATGGGATACAATGCAACATAAATACAATTAAAATGATCCTGTTTTAATACAAAATGTTTAAAATCAAAACATTAAGGAGATTAAGGAGACACTCCTGCCTCTGTAATAAACAGAGATTTTCTGATGTTCTCTCTGTCAAACTGGTGCATGAAATCACCATGTTGGGTGATAAGAACTAACCATAACTCTGTTGTAAAACTACTTCCATTAAATTAGGGATTTATTATATCCTGCAGTTTTGCTTCTCAGACGTACTGTCAACAGCGTGAGATACAAAACACAATGTACGAGTTTGTGAATTTATCAATGACTTCAGCACACCAACCCAGATTTCTGAAGATTGTGGCGACGTCATCTTTTCCACACACCACTGTGAACTCTTGTGGCAGTTTTTGGTCGGCACACAGGGATGCTGACTGACTGTAGCTCTGAAGAGAGTCTGTGCTCGTGTTAGACTCCATAAGCTTTTTCAGGGTCTTCACTGCCTCCAGCGTGAAAGTGTAGCCACTATCCTGCAAACCAATATAAAGCCAAGATCTGAGTTACTCTCCTACGCTAAAGGAATTTTCCCCATAAACCGATGTCATAAAATGAGAGACTAATTTGTATTTATTACACAATTAAACTGTCCTTTTAAGATTATAACCTTGCAGATAGCCAGTGTACCATTAAAAGAGATGTAATGAGAAGAGAGGGAAGGGAGATTATTGGCCCTTTTTACATTCATGAAACTAAAAGAATCTAAATCTGAATTAAACACTGAATCAGTTCCCAAGCCAGACATAAATAGTGGAAAAGAGAAACATCAAACAATCTTCATTAAGAACGTAGGATGTTTTGTCAATCCAGGCATCATAATCAATGTCCTGACACGTGATGTCTACAGAGAAATATTACAAACTTTGCTGCACTGTAAATCCTTTAAGATGTCGTAGTTTTTCTATTTTCTATGTGCTGTTATTACTTCTAAAAGGTACATGTATTCCGGCTTAATATTCTTAAAATATGTTTAGCTAAATCACATAAAATCTTTCAAACATGTCCATACTTTACAACTAAACTAAACAGGAAATAATAATTTAAAAGAATTAAAATTTTTATATAAAGCTTATTTAAGCCTATGTTTATATAACTTTTTTATATAAGCTTACATATGATGACATTATTTTTATGCCCAGTTTCACTGGATGCTTTCGTAAGATTCCCTGCTCACAGTCACTGTAAATATTACTAAAGATATTTCAAATGGCTGCTCTGAAGTCTGTAAAAGTCTGAAAGTCGCCCCAATATAGTTACATGGAAAAACACACAAATTTTTTGGTCAGATTTTGTTACACTACACAAAGTTTAGACTAAAACTCCTTTAAGATGCTAATAGAGAAAAACACTTTAAAATTGCAGCGCTGCTCTCAGACTGACTGACAATCAAGTCAATAGCTTATCTTTAACTACACAAACTCCAAATTCTACACAATCTGTCTCACCACTGTGGGAACAGACAGGTTTTGACTCACCGTAACCTGCACAGATTGTGAGCTGTGAAACAGGCATGTGGCCAGAAGCAGGAAGATGATCAGACACTTCATTTTTAGCCTCAGTCAGTCTCAGGAGTGAATCTTTATGAAGAGGGACTGCTGTGTGGACGCAAATATAAATCAGGTCTACACACACACACATATATATATACATATAACCTGCGCATTTTATGTTTAATAGCTTACTAAGTAACCTGTTAAAAGCTGATGGTCATAGACAGTCTGTCAATTGTATTTGGCCTCCTCACTGATAACAGAAAGAGGATGTAAGTGTTTCTCAATAGCGTTTTTTCCTATCAACAAATCATTTGTAATCACAGTGATATACACAGTCTACTAGTTAATCTCATAAATTCATTCTTTATGAGCACCTACAGGACAGAGGTGTCAGCTGGCTGGCTTGGAAAAGTTGTACACAAGGCATTCGTCCCCTATAAACCATAGGAATGGGTTGCATTCATTATTGTTAGCTCTCCAAACAAACTAGTGTCCTAATCTTCAAACAAAGTAGTGTCATAATCTTCTGTGAAATATACACAGAACTGTGGAACCTGCTTTAAAACTGTCTCTTGTTAAAAACTAATTATAATTTATATTAATGCATTTGGCGGATGCTTTTATCCAAAGTGACTTACAGTACATTCAAGTTATGCATTTGATCAGTATGTGTGTTCACTGGGAATCAAACCCAAAACGTTTGTGCTGCTAATGCAATGCTCTGCCAACGGAGCTACAGAAGCTACGTAGCTCAGTTTGCCTAAAACTTTTTCAGGTTAAAAATGGACAAAACTGAGTTATTGAAGTACAGAACAGATCACACACATCTTCTCATTGTGAGGTTTGTATACAGAATGGCATTTGATCAATAATGAACCATAGAAAACAGACCATTCTTGCTCCAGACGCAATGCAATCTGACCCCACATTTTAGAAGAGCATACCTTCTGTTCTGATGCTCTTTTCCATCACTCTTCATCGGTGGTTTTCTGGGAGTTGTCATGGCTACAGAGCCATTCTCCATGATGCAAACCATGGGCTTCAGCCCTGAATGTTTTCAGTAAAGGCCAGAATGGTTTTATTACTCATCACTCATCACTGGAGTTTTCATGCAGAGTGAAATAAAATCATTTAGAACCGCAGTTCTGCTCTCCACACATTAAACCTACCACAAGAACATAAAGTGTTCGTCCAATCATTGCATTTGGTTCAAATAGGGGAAGGAAGGGTTTACAGATGTACTGCATATCTACTGTATCATGCATATACTTGCCAGAAAGGGTTTTCATACATGTATTTAATCCTGTTCAAACACAGACACATATTCATGCCTGAATGATATAAGGACGTGTTGTATCACATTGCTAATGAGAAAACGGAGAATCACATTGCTCATTTAAAATTTAAATAAGCAGTGAAACCTGTATTTAATACACTTTCCTGTATTAAATACACCCTTCACACTCAATGTGTTAAGAGCAAAAAAATACAGCCCACCAAACCTTATTAGGAAATCATGGCGTGTGTTTTCAAAGTTCTGAAAGGCGACACATTGATTTCAGGTTGAGAAGACACAGAATAGAAACATGAGTTTGCTGTCTGCTTCCCTGACAGTTAAAATGTAATATGTGCAATCCACTTATAGCACTAGAAAATATAATGTTTGAGAAACATTCATACTTAGACATTTCAAGTTTGTGTCACTCTTGAATAAAAGCGTTTTGCATGTGAGACACTGAAGAACATTCTGTATCCGTTTAAAATGATTCAGCTGTAATTTAAGAAATGTCCTAATTTCTACATAAAAAAACAACATGCCAACAAAACAGAGCAATTTTGAAAGCATTTTATTGAACATTAAAGCATTATGACACACAAAGGAGTGTAAACCCCCTAAAAACAGAGAAATAGAAAAATAAAGTCACTTCTTTCTTAAATAAACGAGACAGATGCTGTAACAAAACAAAACAAGGGAGAGAGGAAATAAGTGCTGAGAGGGTTTAAGTAACAGTTGAAGAACAGCCTGCTGCCGTTCAGAGTTGTTACAACATTCGTGATGTTCCTGTGAGTGCTCAGTGATGGAGCTTCTACAGCCTTGAGAAGGTGTGATGTGGTCTTCAGACGAGCAGGTGTTGAGAAGGATTAACACCCAGTACAGGCAGCAAAAGCACAGATTTCACAGACATCCACAGGCATGGAAGCTGCAACACAGAGAGAACGTTAAGTCACAAAAACATTAAAAAGGTTATTTTCAAAGTTCTGGGAATGTTCAAAAAGAGGTTGTATTAACGTTATTGCTTGGTTATTCAAACATTTTTTAATTCTGTAACATTTTTGAAACTTAAGAATAATGTTTATGATATATAGTCTTAAAAAATTATACTAACATTAGTGCAAGAACTTTTTTGATAATGTTAAGAGAACTTTTAGAGAATGTTAGCAAACATTTTGAGAACGTTCACGTTAACTGGGTGGATTCTTACCTAGTCTAGCAAAGGACATTGTAGCTCCTTTCTGCAAGCACAAGGGCACAAACTCCTGTGGCAGGGTCGGATTGGCGCACACAGAGTAGTAGCTTGTCTTGGCCAGGCGGGGGCTCTGGGTTCGAGGCTGGATGGTCAGCTGCTGGAGAACTTTCACTGATTCTAATGAAAAGGAAAATTCACCTTCCTGCAGGAGGAAGATTAAATAATAAAAGTCTGAGGTCAGTTCTCATAGTCAAGATCCAACTAATGCAGTTTAAAAAATAATTTAATTTTAAATTAATTTTTAAAATTAAAAAATTAATCTAATGCAGTTCACTAGCAAAATTAATGTATTGTGATGTAATACTTCTTACTGGATTGTATATATTAACCATATGGTAAAGAATAAAAAGTTAATAGTATCAGTGGTTAATTGTGATTAGTAAAATGTTTTCAATGCTAGAGAATCTGTAATTGTTCTCTGTAAGTGTTCAACTGTATTTGTCTATCATTTTAAATATAAAACAAGAAAAGGTTGACATAAACAGCATACCTGGACTTGCACAGCCTCAGAGATCAGGCAAAGAGCCACAGCCATGAACGTAACACACAGAATTGTCTTCATGCTGGCTGGTGTCACTCGTTCTTCTTCAGAAGTGTTTAGTTGTATGTCTTTCAATGTCGAAACAATCTCTACCCCTCTTGTTTTCCCTTCCTCCCTTTTAAAGCAATTGGTCCTCATCCAAGATCGGTGGTAACCAATCAGAACCCACCTTTATTTCTCTGCAGTTAATGAATAAAGCGAATAAAGTTTACGATGCCGTAAAATGTAATTCATAAATCCTTGGTGACCTCATGTAAAGTGTACTTTTATGGCCCTCTCAGTTAGGTCCGTCTACTTTGGGTTAATTAATAACCCTACACTTTGTTTGGTGTGAGTGAGTGTCAACAAGTGTATCAAAACAAAGTGACGCCTTACATATTTTTACATAAAAATCGTGTTGTTGAGCGTAGATTATCACCAAGTGCTGAGTCATCATCTGTAGCTAAATATTCATATATGGTATATTCATATATAAATATTAAATATTCATATATAATAATCATATATTGTGTATTGATGTTGTTAATATCAGTAATTATTCACACTGCAGACATGGTCACAACTGAGCCCAGATGCTCAAACAGTCACAAACAAGCAGAATCCACCCAGAGAACAGGGAACGTTCTCAGAATGTTGGCTAACATTCTCTAAAAGTTCTCTCAAATCAATAAACGTTCTTGCAGTAACATTAGTAGAACTTTTTGCAATATTATATATCATTGGCAAGCGGTCTTAAAACATTAAAATAAAAATCTTAATCTTAATTTCTTTAAAAACATTACACAATTAAAAAATGTTTCAATAACCTTCTATATAACCAAGAAATAACATTAATACAAGGTCTAAAAAAATCTGGATGTTTTAAATGTTACCAGAACATTTAAAATAACATTTTTACAAGTTTTGTTATGTATACGTTAAAGAACATGTGAGAAACGTTCTTACAACCCAAAATTGTTAGCTGGGCAGCACTTGTGTTAGTATGGAAGAATCTGCTCTCTCTTATCAGGGTGCGACACAATGATTATTATGTGTTGTGTTTACTTATCGCTGTCAGTATTGCTTTTCTCTGTGAAGAAGCCCTCTGTTCAAAGCAGCTTTATGATTTAATGTTCATAATTATGCAGTTACTGCTCTGACCTTTACATCTGATCCTCTGACAAATGTGAGAAAGAATCGGGACAGTGAGAAAAGTGCTGGACACTTCTGCCAAATGAAACAAAATATCTGACAGAATACCGGTTCAGGAAAGAAATATACTTCATTTAATTTAGTATGCTTAATCAAAGTTGAAATATATTATTAAGCATACCTTATAAAGTAAGTACTAGTAATATTATACTTGTAAGTTTACTATTTCAAAACTATTTAGGACTAACTTTTAAGTTTATAAAAGTGTGCTTTTACTTTCATTATACTTTAAGTGTAACAGTATTAAACTTTATGTACGCAACTAGTTAACAAATATGTTTTTCCAAGTAGTACATAAAGTGAATTTGTGAGCAGTACATAAAAACTAAACTGAAAGTGGCCTATATTTAATTTTAGTTTAAAAGAAGTTTACTAATATCACACTGAAAATAAACATATTATTTATAAGGAAATCGCTATGCTCTGATCAAATGTTTCCTATTTGTGCCCTGACAGAGTCCTCAAAAATCAGTTCTCAGAGTTCTCACAATGGACTTATATTATCAGTTTCATAAGGCACCACTTTTGTTTAAGAAGGTCCATGTTTATGTGAGATGTTTTGGGTGAAGAGCGTGGTAGATGAAATGAGGTTTTTATGTGGAGTTCATTTTTTAGCTCATTTAATGTGACAAAAGACTACACTGAAGTACAGAAAAGGGCATATCCCTGCATCTCTATAATAAGTGACTTCATGCAGCTTGGACTTCAAGTCGCTGGTCTTAAAAAATGGACTGAACAGCTTTCAGCTGGTGGAGGAAAACTATATATTTTGGTCTGAAAATCGAGTTAATCAACAGCTTGGCAATGACATTCCTTGTCTAAAAATAACACAAACGCAGAAAAGCACAGAATAAAACAGAACAGAATAAAGTTAAAAGAATGTGTTTGTAGTTCAATACAAAGCTACGTTGTACTGAAGTATTAAAAGTGTAAGATTTTTTCCTTTTATAAAACAATGAAGTCAATAGGCAGAGATTTTTTATTGATAATGCACAAAGCTTAAAGAGCAACCTGTTTAATCACATTTGAGAGTAACTGTGATTAAATGGTGATTTATAAAGTTTGCCAGTCAGTTGATTTAGTAAAGGTTAAAGCTTTAGATTGAAGACAGATGAGATGTTTCTTCACTAGTATAAATGACACATAATCAGCAAATTGTTGCGGCTGGTTACATTTTACACTTGAATAGTTTTAATAGGACATTTTCAGTAAAGGTTACCATTTAAATGCATGAGTTAAAAGTTATCTCATTGTCTCAGTAGGACACATCAAAGTCTGTTTTAACAGGACTGTGCTTAATAGGGTGACAGATATTAATTATCAGGACCCACTGGTTCAGAAAGGCCCACAACTAGTTTACAATACAGCTTATAAAGACTAAATAAAAGAATACTAAAGGAATACTTAAGAAGCACATATATTGATTTGATTTGAGAAATCAAGTCTGTGAAATCGTTCAACAATTAATGATATCAGACGGGTGACTCTAACACTAACTCGCCCAGCCTAGTTACTCACATCATGAAGATTAACTGAGCTCCTGTTCTCCTGATCTTTGTACTAGAGATGGAAACATAGACATTCAATTTTTCTGATTAAACAAAATGATCAAGAGAAAAAAGATACAGCTATACAATCATTCAAAAACAAAGACACAAACTAAACAATAGGTCACGTATGTTTCTGTTAATTATGACTACACATTGCTAAACATTGACTAAATACTTTTTGAAGACATGAAGACATGCTGTGAGAGAGCTGTCCTCTCTCACACCCCGTCTGAGGAAAAACACACACATCCTGCGTCATTTTAAAGGGGTACTAACATGATGACGCACTCTTTAGTTCTTCATTCTGTCTGTTTGATGTATAACTGATTCTGTAAATGCAGGAGCTCTTTTATTAGCTGTTAGTATGTTGTAATGACTTCATTTTGTTGTCATATTGAGGCTGTAAAAAAGAGACAATCAGCCAAGTGAATGTCACATAAATGTTAATGGTTATATACTGTACATATGTGAAACAGTCTCTGTTGTAAATATTATTAGTCTTGGTCTCCAGCAGTTGTTGTGTGTTGAATGCTGTTGTCTCTGATAAACTGTGTATTCACTAATTAACTTCTGTATTTATAAGTCACTTTGAATTTTATCCAAAGTGACTTACAGCACATTCATGCTGTACATTTGATCAGTTCATGTGTTCCCTGGGAATCGAACCCACAACCTTTGCACTGCTTACACAATGCTCTACCAGTTGAGCTACAGAAACAATATGATTAATGTTGTTTTTCCATCACATTCTGGACAATTTGTTTGCCTAAGTGCATATAATTCAATAAACCTATGACAATGCATTGCAATGGCTTTTACAATCCATTCACCTCTTGCAGTAAACATTTTAAGTATGTGTGTCTTATAACTTTATTTCAGGTCATGGCCTAATTAAAACCTACACTTTATATTTCAGACTCTCAAATCTCTACACATTAACAATAAACACATTTTATATGATACCGTCTCCTTGTGAACTTACATAATCATACAGAATCATCTTTATCTGTGAGATAATACATTCTGTAGGCCAGAGGTTTTCAACAGTTAATTGTGACAATTATAACATAATCTTTTACTGTACTGTGGGCCAGTTTAACAATCTTTGCACAGATGATTTTAATTGTAAAGTATTAACTTTGTTTAAAATAATTTCTCAAATAAATCAGTCTTGGAAGAATTGTAAAATGTTTGCGTTTGTATCGTTTTAGTTTAAGACTTCAGTTTGTTAGCTAATCTTCAGTATGTTATTGCTGTATGTGAGTACTCCGAGCTCATGTAAACCACAACAAACTTTTTTTGTGTGTTCACACTTGGCGATTAAAGCCGATTCTTATTCTGAATGTGAGCACAGACATTGTTGGAATCTCTTCTGAAACTATCCAGGGGCACGTTTGCAAGATTACTGTAGATTATCTCCAGACAAAAATATAAAAAACAGGAGCAAAAGTCTCAATTTATCAGATGCATTCATCCTTCAAAGGATGACAGATGTGTATAAATCAATATCAAGTGAACAGAGAGATTTCATGGCTGAATTTGTTCCAGTGAATGAAGCGTCTAACAGAAGTGAAAATTCACTCTGATAAGTTGAAGCTCAAAAAGACCAAGCATGATTTTTACTGGGATGTGAATAATAACAGATGAATGTAACTGTACATGCTGAGAACAGAATGAAGACACATGTGACGGGTCATATGACGCTGTATTGTTTATTTGGACAATGAAATTTACTCTGAATGGTGTGTGTAAAAGAGGTCATGTCCGTGTATTATAATGATTTTATCATGGGTCATGGGGTCATCGTACATGTCAATAAAGCACAAAGTCATACAGTTCATTAGTCTAAGTGTGTGGTGTTTATGGTTGCCAGGCAACACTGCTACTGGTTGCATTAATAAATATATATCAGTATATAATAATCAATATATATCAGTGTGTCACTCATCAAATCTGAATGACAGTCAGCACTATCCATTTTTAAACATCTAGTTTATACAAATAGTTTAATTTGTCTATGAAATGATCACTGCTTGTATCATATACATTTTATCATCTGTTTAACATAAATGTTTAAGATTTTTCACAAGTAAATATATGAATCTTAGCTGTAAGGAAGCAATGGGCTAAAGTTTGACAGATCACTTTATCAAAATGTCAGAGTATGGATACTGTATGTTTTCTTGTGTACTGTCTTTAACTTTGGTTGTCCTGGTAACATTACAACAGACAGAATCATTGTATCTCAGACCATTATCTGTGTCATTGTATCATGAAGTTCACTGGGTTTCTCTTGAATCAAGTGATGTTTGTCTTATCCAATCCTATCTAATCTAATTTTACTTATGCTTGACATTTCAGTCCAGATTTAAGCTGGAAAAAATGTCATTATGCATCATATGCATATGCAACATGTGATTCTCACAATGTTCTTTTAGCGTGACCATAATTTGCTTTCTGAACAGGTAATTTCCATTATAACATTTGATCTCAATTGTGATGCTTCGGTTTAGATGTTAAAATAAAGGTTGTGCCCCAATGTTCACTTTAAGAATATTTAATAAGTTAATCAATCAAATAAATGTGTTTGTCTTTGTGTGCATTAGCAGTGAGAAACGTTCTCTAAATGTTAGATACGTTATGATTCTTTTAACCACCAGCAGACGGTGGACAGAAAAGTGACGTTGTCATGCAAAAATAAAAGCACATGGAATGGAGATCTTGGTGGTATGATGCCCCCTAGAGATGCAACTCTACATCACTCTTCATCATTATAAACGAGTTCTCATGACCATATACATCATATATATTATACATTATACGTCTCATATACATCATATATATTATACATTATACGTCTCAAATACATCATATATATCATACATTGTACGTATATACATCATATATATCATACATTATATGTCTCATATACATCATATATATTATGCATTATACGTCTCATATACACCATATATATTATATATTATACATCTTATATACATCACATATATTATACGTCTCATATACATCATATATATTATACATTATACGTCTCATATACACCATATATATTATACATTATACGTCTCATATACATCATATATATTATACATTATACGTCTCATATACATCATATATATTATACATTATACGTCTCATATACATCATATATATTATACATTATACATCTTATATACATCATATAGTAGGGTGTTCTGTAGGACGTTCTGTGTTGATCTGCTGTTTAAACGTCTCTTATGATGATCTTTCCACCAGAGAATGGATTCTAAAATGAGCACCGTGTGTTTTATTCACCAGAGTCAGTGTTTCACTCAACAAAATGCATGCTTGACATTTCCCACCCGTCCAGAAGAAGTTGCCGCTGGGATGAAAACAGAGCGCCAGCCGCGTTCCAAATCTTGAATTTAGCATTTGTGTGCCAAAATCTGGCCGCAGTTGTCATCAGTCACATGAATCCGGCAGGATTTTTCCATCTCAGATCAAATACTCACAATCAAGATGAATCCAGGGATAAAACATCTTCATTTTCTGTTCAGTAGAGGACATTTCACAACGGTATTCCAAACTATGAAGAACTACTATCCCTGTGCAGTGAATTAGAGACTGTAGACGTCTTTCTTTGTTTTTCTGAATGAAACAGAAAATTGTGTTGGGACATTTTGAGGGGCTCAGCCTCTGTCTGTCTGTCTGTCTGTCTATGTATTTTGGAGAAAAAGCACTAATGTTTTACAACCATTGCTTTCTAAAGAATAAATTTAATCATAGACCATCAAATAAAGAAAAATCTGTCTAGAGCCGTGTTGCCAGTTTGTATAACATCTGTGTTAACAAGTGTTTACTCTCATACAAGATTCCTGTTGTGTTGTGTTATTTTCAAGACTCATTAATGTGGCCCTGAGCTGTGCAGTGGGAGAAGTCCGGGATGATGTCAGCTCTGCAGTGTAATTATAAAAAAATGCCGATTCGATCGTCTGTGCCATGTGTGACCTGCAGTCTGTACTCTGCTTGTATTGGCAGGCTGAAGGGGTCAACAAGCTCACTAGGCAAAGGTTGTCATGGGAACGACCCCCAGATCCTTCAGTCTGCTATTCGCGGCCTCCTCTCATCTTGAAGTGATTCTAGATTCTAGTATGTCACTCTTCTATTCTTCTGCTCCATTTCCCAACCCTGCTCTGTGCAAAGCATTACTGTACACACACACACACACACCAATCTATAAAGAACTGGATAATTATTCAACCTTTTCATTTAGAATTTTTATTCATTGTTTTAACTCATTCTCTTATTCTAAAGTACATCAGATATAGCTGTATAGTTTAATTGCACAAAAGCATTCAGTACAGCAGGGCTCTTTTCTCACTCTGTCCATGTTCTTTTTCCACATTAAGTCAGTGAAAGGAGGCACGTAACCTTCACAAAATGTTGTTCATCCACCTCAAGCTAAATATTACATCAGCAGTTTTATTTTCTATTCGTTTTGTGTGAGATTTGCAGTTTTTGCAACCCTGTAACCAAAACTGGTTTCTTAAACACAGTTTAAAACTAATTTCTTTTCTAATTTCTAGAAATAATCAATAAATAAAGATCAAAGTTAAAACAAACGTAACACATTACACTACATATAGCCTAAATTATTATTCAGTAGGTGAAATTATTATTCACCAGGCCAAAAGCTCGTTTGTAGTTATTCATAAATGTTTATTTTCCTTTAAAAATAATATTTGTTTAGATATTTTATTTATTAAGTTGAATAAGAGTCAAACTTTAAATGCAGTCAACACAAACTTTGTGAAAATTCAAATACAACACAACAAATACAAATATTTGACTTTCCATTTTATTGTGTCAAAAATATTTCATTGTGTCAACATTTTATTAATGTTCTCTTAAAACATTAAATATGAAACATATTTCTGGTGATATTAGAAATCATGCAGTGCACCTAACACATATTAACAGTCACTGGAAAATATTCATTATTATTTAATGAAAAAATAATATAGAAAATAAATAAAAACTATAAAAACAAACTGAACTGAAAAATCTGAATCATCATCAAATCACAATCAAAAATCAGAAACTTATTTTTTATTTTGGAATAAATTGACACTTTGTTCTGAAAATATAGTAATAACAATATATAACTGTTATAAATACATCTGAAGTGTGACAGCGGAGGTAAAAGGTAATTTCATGCAGGAGAGAAACTGGATAGTCATTTACGTGTGAGCTCTACCTAAACACCTTAAAATTATTCTGATAATGCAATTGCTAAGATTTTACAGGGGTGGATCTTTGCCTCAGCCATCACATGAAGTCTTCACAGTCAGTGCGGTACTGAGGAGCCCAACACGAAAAATGGGAGCACAAACCGCCCTCAGAGCACAGAAGAGTGATTAAAAATAAGCGTCTTCCACAGGCCTGATGGTAAACGGAGAAAATGTCTTCCAGATGTAGTGCAGTAATAATCTGCTGATGAAGAAACTGGTAATACTATTAGTAATGAAGTCTAGCACTTCATACTAGCATGTCACACTAAGAAAACAGCGTACAATCACTTCAGCTTCACTTCTCTTCTGTATTTACTAACTGTAAGATTGGATGAGTATTAAACAGATTTTTATCATTGGCTGAACACTGACAGATAATAGTGTAGTTAGTGTGGGAAATTGACTGTAAATGAATGATTTAGCTGACGCGTGGAGAATTGAATCCACTTACTGGAACAGATGCTGTAAACTGAATTTTCACTCTGCCGTGCAGCAGGCTTATGAAGACATGTATGACATGAAGACATGTATGACATGTATGACATGAAGACATGTATGACATGAAGACATGTATAACATGAAGACATGTATGACATGAAGACATGTATGACATGAAGACATGTATGACATGATGACATGTATGACATGAAGACATGTATGACATGAAGACATGAAGACATTAATGACATGAAGACATGTATGACATGAAGACATGTATAACATGAAGACATGTATGACATGAAGACATGTATGACATGAAGACATGTATGACATGTATGACATGAAGACATGTATGACATGAAGACATGAAGACATTAATGACATGAAGACATGTATGACATGAAGACATGTATGACATGAAGACATGTATGACATGAAGACATGAAGACATTAATGACATGAAGACATGTATGACATGAAGACATGAAGACATTAATGACATGAAGACATGTATGACATGAAGACATGTATAACATGAAGACATGTATGACACAGTCGACAGTATTGCACAGGGAAAGCACATCCAAACAGGACATTTAACAAGTTCATTTAACTGCACTTCTCAGTAGTGAGGTGGTTGTGTCATCATGTTTTAGTTCTTTTTTTTCTTTCTTTCTTAGTTCTTAGTTTATTTTGATTAGTAATGTTTAAGATGAATAAGATGCACACTTACACTAGAGCAGCAGGTTTAATGTACCCTTTTAAAAATATTGTTAAATATTTAGAATTTGTTCTAAATATTTTACGGAACAAATTCTAAACAAATTTAGAAACGTACAAATGTTTTTAAAATGTTTTTAAAACATTGTTCACAAAACATTTTAGATCAAATTATAGTTGACTGTTATTAATATTAATAAAGTTTATAAAAAACATGTAGCTTAAATGTAGCTGCATTTGCTTTTGTCTATTGTACATTATGTTCATGTTAAATACATTTTTCCTTGTATTTTTGCCTTTCACAAAACAATCTTGCAAATATATGAAAATATAGGAAGTTTCCTTCACAGATCAACATATGCTTTGGCTTTTCACAGAAACAAACGCACATGTTTTGTCTAGAGTTACATACGGCGCTTGACATACACACACAGGTGCACACAAGAGAAAAACAGGATTATATTTTTTGGCTACAAGAAACCTGACAGAACACACAGGAGCTTTGAGAGGGAATTCTGCTTAATCTGCATTTGGAAATTGAATAAAACGGAGAGTGTGTGTGTCATCCCTGTTCTCAAAAGGTTCTTTCAACGTTATCAAAAACATTTTTTTAGTAACATTCGGTTCTGGACTTTTTTAACATTAAACATCTTATATATCAAAACATAATTTTTCCTAAGGTGTTAGTGGAACGTTTCAACACTCTTCTTTAACACCGTAAAATAGCAGTGATGGAAAACAGTTAAATCTATGTGCAATGTATGTCAAGCTCAAGTTTAAGTTTAAGTCTTGAATGTGAAGTGCCAGGATTAAACCTTATCTTTTCTCTCTGACTTGTGTGGGAGGCTAACTTGAGGCTTATGGGTAAATTAAGGGTAGATATACACTAAATAATATTACATTGTTCAGTAAATTAGATGTTACAATATGAAGCACATGTGAATGTTTTTGTTACAGTCTATAATGCAATTGGAAACACAACTGGAGTTTTAATAGGAAATAAACACTTGGGGTTTTTAGCTTGATCAAAAGGTTGTGAAAGTATTAAAAGGAAAGTTGATGAAAATCGTGAAGGCAAGAATGAGTAAAAAGGGAAGATCAACTTCTCACCTCTAGGTGGCAACATTGATGTAACTTGTTCATATGAGAACAAATGAAGTTCTTCATTATTTTAATAATTTACAATTATTTATTTGTATGATGTGTTTAACTGTTGGACAGAACATTTAATAATTTGTTCTGAAATTTTAAATGATCAAAGCATGTATACATATTATAATATCACTGTATGGATTATATTTGTTACAGTTTTCATTGAAATCTTTTTACAGATTAATCTACATGCAAAGATCTGTTTGTTGTAGAGGGAAAGAAACATTAGAGACAACACATACCTTTAGAAAAATATGAAATATTACCTAAATATACAAATATTGCTTATTGAGAGGTGTATTTTTATGCTGGTCCTGGTGTACATCATGTATAATAATTATTATATAAATATAGTTCTTATGTTCAACTTCCAAAAAGCATGTCCGGTCTATGCACATATTTTACAAGAAAGCACAAAGCTGTAATAACAATCAGTTATAGGTACTATCAACTTATTTAACATTTAAATGAGCCTTTTAAAAAGCCTTTTATATAAACATTTCATAATAGTAATAGTAATAGTAAAACCAGTGGCTGAAACTGTCAAAATAAAGAGAGAATAAAGAATGAATGAACGCCAACACATTTTCTTGATATGAACCTTGATTTGATTTTAATGTCATAATGTGAAGTTAATATTCGGTTTTTAAAAATGAACCGGTTATAATGACTCAAGCAGAAGTTTTTCACACACAGTAGTTTTCTCTTTGATGTGCAGCGATATTAAATAATGGTATCAATTCACAACATACATTCTTTTCCATACGAGCAATGATCAAAATAATGTAAAACATTTCTTGCTCGATATTTCAGCAGATAAAAGTCAAACTGTTAAAGTCGAGTCTTCCATGGTTAGTCTAGTTTTATATCCTTTGATATTTCTCCTCAGACTGACTGGTATTTTCAAGTAAAATACCACCAGTTTTTTTATATTACAATAACAGCGTTGTTCCATGAGGCTAACAAAACGCAGATTCCAATTTCAGCAGGGAACAAAATAACTTAATCCCATCATTACCTATACGTCTCAGCTTATTTACCCAGACACCTTATATGTCTATATCTGTGTTCTGATATATATTGTAATCTTCTGCCGTGATTTAATTGGTCAATTTCTGTGACCTTGCAGGAAATGGTAAAAGCAGCCACACTGACATTGATCTCAGATATGTATGTTATATGTTATACCAGCTCATTTTATTCCGTGTGTATGAAGAATTTGGGAATCGGCTCGTGAGCTTTGCTGGATTTTACCTTCTGTCCAAATCCACCTCCGTCCAAAAGCCAGTGCCTCATTTTTTGGTTCTCAGGCTTAGTATTATTTGGATTATGCTACCAGCTGCTGAGACAGGAAATCAAACTTAAATTGCTTTAAGGAAATTTCAAAATTCTGTTTGTGGCTTGGCACGCAATGGCAAATAAATTCAGCTGTCACTTCCTACAAACTAAAACTGACAAGCTATCCATTAGCAATCTGTTTGAGGCAGATCCAGAAACTTTACTTTTACCTAAATATTGTCACTGTCTGAGACAAAGATTAAAGGCTTCCAAACTTCCAAAAAAGTGACACTGTCACCAGCATCTGTCATTTCTTAACGCGCTGACAAAACTGTGCAAGCAGGGAACTTCGAGAGTTTCTTTAAAGTGAGTGGAGGTGATTAATCATGGCTTATTTTCAGCTATATTCTTATTTTAGGGTTAAACCACTCAAGAGAAAAATGCCTGTGTGATTTCTTTGTAATTGCTCAACAGCAGTAAGCAATGGATTCTACTGTCATCTTCAGACCAACAGAGTTTCATTATTTCCTACACCATTCATCTGAAAGCAATATCAATATCCTTTCTTAAACTCCTCTTTGTGGGAAATACAAAGCCAAATAAGTTGTCCCTGTTCAAGAGAAACAAATTATATTAGCTGGAGGACAGTGTCAGCTATAGTTTATAAATAAATGAAACATATTATGAATATAATTTCTCAAAACCAGCATTTTATGGAAAATGACCATCTCTCATCCAGAGCAAATAACTGGTTAACCCAGCCTTCTACCTAGTGTCCGGATTTGATTGCATGTGGAACATATTCAACAAACTCCACAAACGACTAGTTAAACACTAGTTAACACTAGTAGAAATATCACACACAAGCTATGTGTAGTACAGAGCCAGATACATATCAGGAAGCTGAAGAATCTGGCTTTTTTAAGGTTTTCAAGCCACTTTCAAGTAAGCTTTAGGCAAAAATAAAAAGCTAGATGCACTTCTTTCACATATGAGAGCACAATACTTTGTTTATTTAATTATGTCTTTCTTTTTAATTTCACAAACTTTCTTTATATTATAAAATTGCAAATGAATTTACTTCATAACTAAAGTTACACATGTCCGTAACTAATTCATCACGAGTCTATGTTATAATCACAGAACAAATACATCTCAAACCTCTTGCCAAGAAACTATGTTTTCACTGGAATAAGTGACTGGAAATAACATGTTTCATTCATCACCGAGTTTCAAGGTTCATTATTATTTTTTTATGAAGATTTTTTTACCGAGAGGCACAAAGGACGCGATGTGACAGTTTGAAGTTATTCTAAATAGTCCGTTTTACAAAAAGATGAAGAGAAGGTCACTACAGTGTCTTAAAGGTTCGGGTCTGTCTTTATCCTCACATGATGGACAAATTTATTTGCTTTTCATTATTTTTGTAGTCCAACTATAAAGTATTTGAAATACAAAACACATGAAGCGAAAATGGCATAATTTGTCTTTTTAGGTCACTTTTTTCATCTTGTTCAGGGCTGTAAACTTTTCTCACATGGGTTGCACTACTCGAGGTAGGTAGGCGGCAGGCACATTGGAAACACATTGGAAACACATTGGAAACACATTGGAAACACATTGTGCTTGGACACACACATTGTTAAAATTGCAAATGAGGCCCAGCGAGTGTGTCACAGTTGCCAGCAGATACGCAGAGACATTGTGCCTCATTCTGTCCTCACTGATTCAGTTTCAGCCTGTACACATGAAACATCTGTGACCACATAAAGTTCATACAGCTTCATAAAGTTTCATGAAGATTTATCTAATGCCAGACAAAGTATTGGTTTCATAATTGACATTTTTCTTTTCAATATTATGTTTCAGCAAATAAACAAATAAAATAAATGAATAGATCAGAAGCAAATACACTGAGAATAATGATAATTTTGAATATTTGCATGCACCATGTTGCCATTTATTTATCCACACAGTCATCTCAAAAGCCATCTTACCTTAACTTTTCATGAAGGCGCAAAACAGGCGAAACGAACACGACTATCTATTCCATTTGCATTGGAATAACTCGCACGAAACGTATAAATAATGTTAAAATAACATATGAATGCAAGTTTTGCAATAGTGAAAGTTTTCACCGCACGTCCACTCTCAAGGTTGAATAGTTAAGCTCCGGCTTTGATTGACAGGTAGGAAAGAGGAAAATTGCTTTTCGGGTGGGTTGGTTTTACGCTTTTGTTGTCGGGTCGACTGGAACCGGCCCGGCTCCATCCACATCAACGTAATAATCACAAACGAGGCCGTTTCTGATTCCCGAAGCGTGTTTTCCTAAAAAATAAATCCATCCTCCACCCGGTCGCTCCCGGTTTTGGGAACAGCGCCCCCCCTCGTCCGCCTCAGTTGGTCTCGTCCGCGCCGGATTTTTATTGCATCGCGCTCATTCAACGCGCGCTGACAGTCCGCCGGTCCGCGCCGGCGTGTGATATCAATGGCTTTCAGGGCTCGTTTTATTTAAATGTCCGGATATTTTATTATCAATATTATAAATTTAAGAAACCAGTGATGGATATCCTGTGGATTTTATGGATATTGCCGGCGGTCCTGGCCGTGGAAGGTAAGATGTTCGCCCGGGGTCCAGCATCCTCCCGACCGAGTGAGAGTTCACGGTCACGGCGCGTCAGTTTTGTTTTTTATTTATATATAAGTTTTGTTTTTATTTTTGCTTGAACGCCGTCCCAGAAATATGGTGGGACAGGATTACACACGGGTTAGTTACGGGATTTGACATAATATCCTATGCTGTGCAGAATCAGCCACACATCAGCTCTTTATTTAAAAACGTCATTTATTAATGCATTTAGTTTTTAAAAATGTGTTTTAAGATAGTTCAGGTCGTTCTGACTGTATGTTATTTATATGTCAATGGTTCAAAAGAGTTTTTAGCATAATTAAATATGAATTTAGCCATTGACCTGAGATTGGTGCTTTATTCTGTAACTAACAAATCTTTGATAAACCTTTTTAAAGGAGCAGTATAAACAACGAAAACGTTAATTTTTTTTAAAAACGTCTATGCATTTATTTTAAAAAATGTTAAAGTTTCAGGTTTTACATGGCCTGGAATATGCATTTAATTTACACTTAAAGGTGTGCATACATTTAAAAATAATAATAGTAAAATTGTAAGGATAATACATTGTAAAAAAATAGGTGAGTTGTGTAATCATTTTTAATACTATTTTAATGATTGAATTTAGGGCCGTTACATGGTGTTTGATGCTTTTTTTCTGTATTGTACTGCATTTGTTACTTTTAGCTCTGTCTCCTCAGTACAGAATAGTGTGAACAATGTTCATTAGCACAGAAAAGAGTACAGATTGTGTCTGCGTATATATACTATACACACTACGTAGTTAGTCTTTTATTCGTTTTACAACAAAATCTGCAGTGACTGGTCAGTTCTCATTCTTCCTCTGAATGTCACCCTATTTTATCAGCCAATAGCTTTAAAGCATGGCGCTTCCATATAAAAAGAGTTGAAAAAGAGAGTTGAAAAAGAGGTCAGCGCTGCTTCGACCTTACAGAAAACAAAGAGATACCAGACTGTAGAGAAGATGGGTTGCTGAGTTTTGACAACACCATAAAGCCTTACACAACAGTATATTTAACTTCATGGAGTCTGAAACTTCAGACAGTACCATTTTTAACCATTTCAATTGTGACGGAGAAGTTTGGATTTTTTGTGTTTAATATCATCAGTATGATTGAAGGGTAGCTTGCGTGTCCGTTGTATTGACACTCAGGATGTAATATTCTGCTTCTTGTGAGCCTCAGACTGCTTTAGAACATGAATGAAGTGCTTTAATACGCTGACAGATCCAGGCTGGATTTGCAAATGTGAATTTAGACAGATTCTTCCCAGCAGGTGGTTTCACAAACAGTTCTGCTTCTCATTGTCTTTTTGTATCAAATGTTTCCTCCTGTGTCGGGCTCTTCGAAGTTTCCCGAGTCAAGTAATTTAGTATTAGTCCCCGCCCGTGTCTTTTACGTAACGTTTTATGTAAACGTCTTTTATGTAATTTTTCTATAGCAAAGTTGCATGATTTTGCCTTCGTCTGATTTGTGTCTCTTCTTCGGCTGTTTCACTGTGTGTCTCAGGTGTCTCTGAGTATAATTCCCACAGTCAGACATTTGTCACAGATTTTAAATAAATCAATAAATACACATAAGAAAAAGGGACTGTTTAATATCCACTAGACTTGTGATTTACAGATGAGGAGTCATTGAAATATCATATAGTGGGATATTTATCAGTAAAGCTTTAGTTTTGTTTACCATATCAGAGGTGGCGTCTTTTTGTAAATAGGTCAGCAGTCGTGCAAAAGCTTTCTTGGTATTTCAGTGCTCCCAGCATGCATTCCATTTTGCTGTCATAATGTCATGATATAATGTGACTTGTATTATATTTTGAGGCTTTCCATAAGCAGCTGCGCTTGTTCCCATGTACCGTATACGAATATATGATCGTTGATAATATTTTAATGTGCTCTCCAACACTGTGCTGGAATTTGCTTTAAGATACTATTTAGGGTTGTGCTTAACATCTACAGCCTTCAACATTGCAGAGTAAAACCCACTGAAGGGTAAAAATATCATGCACAGCCAGTTTAATAAGCGCCTTGGTGATAATGTAGTAGCACACTACTGTTTTCATGACCCACTTGATGTATAAGAATATTTTCTGAATTGTAATTCTTTTAGTTTGTGCTTTCTGTTCTTATCCACAAGCAAAATTCATAGTTCAAAATCGCATCCACAAGTTTAAACAGAAAATATAAAAGTTTTGTTAGTTTCATCAGAGAATTTATTGTTCTGTTGTTATCCAACTATCACAATGATCGAACAGAATTTTTTGGTTTTTTTCAGTGTTTCCCATCCACAATTTTGCTCAGCATTTTGTACGAGTCCAAAGTTTGTTGCGGCTAAGCTTCCACAAACTCTTTCCGTAACACTAAAAAAACAACATACTTTTTGTTAACGTAGCTGTTTTAACTCTCATATTAACACTTCCTCTTTGAAAAGCCAGCCAAGTTTAATAATCTGATTTCACATGTAAATGTAACCAGTCTGTTTCCAGCTGTAAGCAGAATTTGGCCACTGCGGTCTAAACGGACACAAAGCATTATAGTTTCATAACAAAAGGCAGAGCGCAGGGTGGAGGGGCAGCTATAGGCGTTCATAAACTGGATTAGATAAAGGTAAAACTGGGCGGCTGCTCGCAGTCGTGTGTTTTCTCAGTACGCTGAATGAGCAGATGCAGGGAGCTCGTCTGCACCTCAGCCTCCACAGCAGTGTTCACAAGGAATACGCCTCCATTCAGCACCTAATCCATGCTGCCCAGGGTCCAGCTATTGTCACTTTACACGCAAAATTACTGCTGGTACCAGTTGTTTCTGTAGTGAGGCAGGGGTGTCCCATTTCAAGAGAATGGCAGAAGGCTACCCTGACCATGCAGAAAGTCTGAAGTAGCAGAGAGGCTCATGGGAAATGATGGCAATGCTTTTTTTTTGCAGCGATTCTGTTGTTCTCAGGTACAGCGTGCTGTCTTTGTCACTGTCGAACCTGGAGTTCGCCAGCTAACAGGGACCGTTCTCAAAAAGTTGGCTAACGTTCTCTGAAAGTTCTCTCACAGTTATCAAAAACATTTTTTAACAATATATATCATATATATATATAAAAAAAACATTATTCTCAAGTAGTTAGTGGAACATTTAAAAAATGTTTGGGAAACATTCTTATAACGAATGATGTTAATACAATGTTTAAAAAATTTTGCGTGTTTTGAACGTTCCTAAACCCATCCAAATAATGTTTTTAAACATTGTTAAATGTTTTTTTAACTTATTGGAACCATTAGGGAAACATTCTTACAACCTAAAATTGTTAGCTGGGTAATCAATCTATTTAATCACATATAAGCACTTACTGGTGGAAAACAGCATGTCTGTCTTATTCCCATTGGCATAGTTTACACAAGCATTTTTCTATGCTATAACCAGATGCAATGCCAACTGTCTCTTGCAATTTACTAAGCATTCTGCAAAGCACATTTAAAATGAAATATGCAGGCAGTCCTTTACGTCTTACAGCTGTGAGCAATGCGATAACTCATGCATGTGGAAGCACTCATTGTTCATACTGTGTTTTTGTGGACATAATAATGCACTCAAAAATTCTTCCAGTGTAAAACGAAAGAGGATGAAAATGTGTGGATGCGAATGTTATACTGCAAGGAATAACAGAAACATCACCTGGAGCATCAGATCAGGGAACTTTTATAATGTTGGAATATAGATCTTTTTCTAGGGCTCATATATGGACCCCTGAATGTGGTTTGTATTGATCTTGCTAATAGTAACTTGCACAAGCAAGGCCACTCAAACACACTTACAGGTCTATTGGTATTTGTGAGAATGTGAAAGGTGTTTGGAAAATATAAGGGCGTGGTAGGCAATTTTGGAGAGGATAGCAATAGCAAGCTAGCTTTAAATTCGTAAGATCCTGCTTCCCTTCAGAGTGCTCTCCAAAGCCTCTCCAAAGCAAATGATTGGACAAACACTGGATGGTCCTAAGCCCTCCATGTAAGATATATATAAATATACATAAATTTAGACCTCTTTATAAGTGATTGCTGTGAGGATGTGAAGGAACTTTCAACTAACATAAAAAATGTTTCTGGAAAAAATCACAGACCCTGTCTTTAATAATATTTGTAAAATTTGATCACATGCACTTGATGTTGTTTTTCTATCATATTGGATCAGTGTCACAAGGGAAAGCAAGGGCCCAATTATACAACTGGGGCAGAGGAACAAACAAACAAACAATAAAACGTAATCCGTCTTGCCTGCACCTGTGAAGCAACGCATATCAATCTCAGATTGTGTGGTTTGAACTTTCTGAAAGAGCAAACAAATGTCACACTCCATTTTACAGATCTCTAAATCTCTAAAGCAATCCTGAAGTTAGCGACAGTGGTGTATTCTTGTTGAAGGTCAGAACATATTCACAGACACACACACCCTTAAACAGCTGCTTTTCACCAACATGTTCGACAAACACAATTCTTCCAAACTGCAACGGCACGTCTCCCGGCATACAGTCTGTCTTCAGAGATAAAGGCAGGCTGATTGCGCACTCATCTGCATCACAAAGGGAAGCTGCATTCACCTGTTACTTAATGTCTCTTAGAATTTCTGCCACTGCATGATGTCTGCCAGGCTTTGACTGCATATATCCTCTCTCTCAGGCTGGAGGTTGACGGCTTGACTTATACCCGCTCCCCTGGGATGTGACCCATGGTCTCCTTATAATTCAGCCTGATGTTATTGCTTTCATCCGCGTCAGTGGCAGCCGCAGCGGCAGGCTTGGACCGCTCAGACGCTGCATTTCCCTCCGCGCTGGCCTGGGTCACAACATGCGCTCTGACAGATTGAGCAGAGAGCAGACGGAGCGCTTCCTCTTTCCCAGAAAGGAGCGCAAAGGTCTCTGGCAACTGCAGGATGCCTGATGCCTGATTATTTTGTTGTTCCATTGCGTTAAGACTCCTAAATGCTGTAATATCCCAGCTAACAAGGAACGTTCTTAGAACACTGGCTAATGTTCTCTAAGTTTTCAAAAAACCTCTTGCAGTAACGTTAGCAGAACTTTTTTAACATTATATATCATACTTCACAAATGTTTTAAATGTTGCTTTACTTATAAGAATGTTATTCTAACAAAACATACAAAACATTCTGCTAACAACTTGATACATTTTTGATATATATGTAAAATGATTAATTATTTATATTAAACAAAATTCTACTAACGTTACTGATACTGATAACGTTTTTGATAACTTTGAGAGAACTTTTGGAGAAAGTCAGCCATCATTCAGAGAACAATCCCTGTTAGTATCACAAGTCAAGTAAGCTTAATCAGTCTAGGGAAATAAATGTTTCAACCCAGTCAATTTCCTCAGTTTATGACACCCGTGTCCTCATGGGAACGGCCCAGCATATCAATTTCAACACTAAACGATATGGTTTCATCTTTGTTGTACGTGTACAGTTAAAACCCCTCAAAGCCTTGTCTTTGAGGAAACACACCCAGCTCCACAGACACTATTTGCATGGCTCCACTGTCAGATGTTTAAATCTTTTAAGCATTGGTTCTTATTGTTAAGATTTTTCTCATCAAAACTTTCTTTGATTTCTCGCCATGTGCTGTTTTACTGGTCCAAGTTGTCGTTTATATGACAGCGGCTTTTCCTTATGCTCCCATTTGGCAAAGCAGACATGCATTATATCAATCAGTCTGAGGGTATTTGTAATTAACTAAATTAAACAGTAGCCGGTGATTAAGCGAGAACATAAATCTGCATTTGATGTTTCAACGCTGCTCAGTGGGCTTAGAATGAATTGTTAAGTGCTGCCCCAAAACACTCAACACAATGCGATGACATGTTTTCCAACTGCAGGCTTGTCTAGTGATGTATGTGCTATGTTGAACCCCTGCTGCTGCATTTGTGGCGTGTGGTGATATGTAGCAGACACATTGCATCCATGTGGTAACCGTACGAGATCCTCTGAAGAGTGCCCTGCCTTACAGCCTAGCTAACAATTTTAGGATGTATGAACGTTTCCATAACGTTTTTATTAAGAAACAAAAACATTAAAAATGTTATTTTGAAAGTTCAGAGAACATTCAAAACATATTTTTTGGTTATTAAAACATTATTCAAACATTTATTAATTCTGTAAAAATTTATAAAACATTCCACTAACTCCTTAAGCATAACATTTTTTGTTATGATATTTAACGTAAAGAAAGGTCCATTAACTTAACTGCGAGAGAATGTTAGCCAAAGTTCTGCGAACGTTTCCTGTTAGCTGGACGAGTGATTAGATAAACATGTTCAGGATTACACACCGGTCTACAGTTTGAGCACAGAACATGTCAGGCTTTCCCTAAATGTTCCTCTCCTCCACCCGCTGCTGGAATTCTTTGAGTGATGAGGTTGGAAGGGCCACTTACTCCAACAAGCCCCCCCAAACCCAATGAATAATGGGCCCACACGTCCTCTGAAACAAACCAGTGAGGCTGTTCTTTGTAGGGACATATGGCTCAAGCTGTTGAGCTGTGATATATGGCCACTGGAGCACCTGCAGGACTGGGCTAGGAGACCATGTCTTGCCTTGGGGTGTGGAAATAAGAGGTCTGATGTTGGATTAGTACAGGAGGTGTGAACACAGGGCCAAGAGCATGGCTAGCCTTTGAACTACAAGCCACTGCTGGCCACACCTCAGATACTAAACTACGTATAACACAGGGTCATGTGACTCCAATCATTGTTACTATTATGGCCTCACGGTTCATTACCCTTCTATGTAATAAAGATGTCATTTTCAGATGTGATTTTTCTTCTTAATTATATATGAAAATGTAATTCTGTTTCACAGCCAGCAGTAGATGTGCTGCATGTCTGACCTAGCATTTAGTTTTAAATCATTTGACACCTTTAAACATTTTGGATTTGTCTCCTCTTTGTCTTGCCAAGATGGCTGGCCGGTGCACTAATGATTTTCAGTTCTTTAGAATGGTAGAAACAGTTTGTGCATCTGTCGTTTTCTACTGTGGGCTGCCAATTTGTCGCCGCTGCATGCAGACTGCTCATGTGAAACTGTGGTCGGAACCGATCGCTCTACAAATCAATCTGAAACCTCTAACAGCCTGAACATAGAAATTGTTCAATGAAGTAAGAAGCCAGTGATGGGAAGGAAATTGAGGCTTTCGTTTATGTCTGGACAAAGATTTGCTTTCAGACGTTGTTTATTTTCAGTCTGTAGCCGCAGAATTGCATTTATTCAGTTGTCAAGATCACACTTTTTAACAAAGATTGCTTTTCAGGTAGAGTTTGCATACATCAAACATCATTTTGGACACATGTCCCATCAATTAGATATATCATTTACATTATAAATATTAGTGAGATTCTGTTTTGTATATGGTCATCCAGCATCACACACTGCGGCTTTGCCATCTAAAATCATTAAATGTCAGCAAGCTTCTCTGAATCACATACGTTTTAAAAGCAAACATGTGCTTCACTACAGTACACAGATGTACTTTGTTGTTTGTGTACGCAAGACAGTTTCCAAGATGCACTGCTCTATAAAACCCTTCTCAGAAAGCCAGTCACTTTATTGCAGACGGTCATTTTCGATCGTTATCAGCCAATTTTTACTTGCCAAGAGTAAATTGCATTTAGGTTGCTCTAAGTCAATAGAAAAGACTATTAAATAAAGGTTAGGGGCCTGACCAATGTTTAGTTTATTCAAATGGTGTATTTTTGATACTCTGTATGGATCAAAAGTGATTGATTTCACATTGTGTCGAATCAAGGTAAAAAAAAAACAAAGTTTTGCTTTTAAAAGCTGATATCATTTATATAAAATTCCTGCTTGAATTTTTGTTATTTAGCAAGCACAGAAAACAAGCCACAGAATCATCTGGTAGTTAAATACTCTTTAGAGGATCTTTTTGCAAGTATAACTCACTCTCTACCATCATGTCATTATTTAACTTCGCTCTAATGGCATAACAATGCATGAACGTTACATAAAAACACATAATATCTACATTTGGACTGCCTATTGACATCTGTTCTTGTTAATTTAAGCTACCCATGGTTGCTATAGTAACTCTTACTTTACAAACAACCTTTGGCATTTTTTAGAGAAGCGTTAGAAGAATGTTATTAAGAATGTTCTCTCTAACGTGTAGCTAGGTCAGAAACACACACAAGTACATACACGTGTATATGTAATACAGATCGATTTTATTTACACTTTGGTTTACAGCACACAGAGACAACAGCGCTTGATGATAAGCACATGTATTTGGCGTGGATCTACTGCACAGCATAAATAACTTTCACAAACATAATAGCATTCAGGAGAGCCATGTTTTTTGAATAAAGGATGGAGACTTTAGTTGGCAGCACCTCTGGTTCTCCTAATGGATTCACATTTAACCTCTTGATCCTTTTGGCAAGTTCAAAATTCTACCAGAACCCTTGCAGCCCTGGGAAGTTTCCCCATATATTAGCGTGAGGTTAATCTTTTCTAAATTCAGGAAGTAAACCATTGTCTGCACACTGGTTTACACTCGAATCTGAAACGATGTACTTGAAAACCACTTTAGGTGGGAACACAAAGCATCTGCTTGCAAGATGTTTTCTCAAGACTGTTTTGGCTGCCGCAGGCACCCTCTAGACATCATCTCCAAATGCTTGAAACCAGGAGAGGAGAAGAATCTTAAACTGCCTCACTCGAGATGTGTAGCTGAAGGGCAATGCTCAGTGACCTCGTGGACAACAAAATCCACTACACTCAAAGATGAGCACTCAGCTGCCTTCTCAGCTCTATTGTTTGGTCTCTATCCACTCTCTTCCGAGCTCTCTCTAACCGAGCTCTCTCTTCCATCCTCTTGTTTTGTTTTCTTTCACTTACAATCTTCTGCATCGTTGCCTGTTTGATCAGCTTGTGTTTATGCAAAAAGTAAAATATTACCAGAACTACCCCAGTGTGGCAGGATCAGTGTGGAGGAAACATTTATTGTCTCTCTGCTTTGTATTAAGACCTCATCAGTGCCAAAAGATTTAAAAGCTTTGGCTTCAGATATCAGTTAGACGCAGTTTCGCCCGGGGGCCGTCGCAGGACAAGTGGTTTCTTTGAAGGCCAGATGAGTCTTAGCGGTTTGGATTTCCTCTCACCTTCCATGTGTTAAAACTGCAACACAGGCAAATGAAAATGATCCCACAGAGCAAAAGGGAGAAGTGAATAAAGGGGAGGGCCCTACCCAGCTAAGCATTTTAGTTTGTAAGGACGTTTTCCTAACGTTTCCATGAAGTAACAAAAATGTTAAAAATGTTATTTTGAAAGTTCTGGGAATGTTCAAAATATCCAGTATTTTAGACATTAATGTTACTGCTTGGTTATAAAAGTTATTTGAACATTTTGTTAATTCTGTAATGTTTTTAAAATGTTTCTCAAACTACTTAAGAATGTTTCTGATATATATGATATGCAACATTAAAAACATTCTACTACGGTTACTGCAAGAATGTTTTGATAACTTTGAGAGAACGTGTCCTGTCTCATCCGTGCTGTGGGGTTGCCACTTTGTGGCTGTGGAGAATTGTGTGTGCACATTTCAGGAGGGATTACAGGGGTGTGAATGACAGTCATCTCTCCTGTGTGTCAGAGGGAGCAGTGAGGAGGGCCTCCCTGCTGGGGAGGTTTAGGCACAGGTTAAAATCCTTCTGTGCAGAGGCATCTGTGGTCTCCAGAGGAAACTGCCCCAAGGGTTTCAATCGCCCGTGCTTCATGTTCAGTCTTATATTATGAGTAAACCTGTGCTATTGCTGTACTGCCATTATTTCATACATAAATGGTAAGTTCTTTTCAGAAAACCACAATTAAAACTAGATTTCGTGATATTTGTATGTTCAAAAGTCATTGCCGTGATTCTACAAAGTTCTGGGTGTTTTTTAGCATGTTGCTATGGGGTTGCTAAGGTGTTGTGGCTGGTTGCTTAGTAATTCCACACTGAAGTGTCTATATTCTGGGTGATTTTCTTCCACATTATATCCACAGGTTTAATAATTACAACTGTGAAGAAACAGCGGGCTAGATTTTGTGAGTCTGGGTTGTCTTTCACGCTCGCTGCCTTTGACACACAGGAGGCAAAGAACAAAACAGAATCCACAGGTTTCTCTCTTGTCCTCGACTCCCTTTTGCTCTGCTGTCCTTTCTAAATGAGAGTCAGACATTAGTCTGTCCGTGTTCTGATGGCAACAGATTCATCACCCGAGAAAATCTATTGTAGAGGATATGAATACTGCATGAGAGCCCCGACTCATTCATACAGCTCAGCAGAGAAAGGATATTGGCATCTCGATTCGTTTCTTAGAACACAATGCTCACAGTTTTTTGGTTGTCATCCAGAAACAACACCTCCCTTTGTAATGAGTAATTGAGAGCCTTCTCCATGTGTGGCAACAGTTTTCATTTGTAAGATCTATGCTAAAAGCTTTTCGGTATTTATCAGAGCGACAGTAAGCATTTTAAAACTTAAAACTAATGCCCTTTGGCAACCCACTAAAAGTTTGATAGTAATTTACCGTTCATTTGTTTTCCCTTTTAAAAGGTTTAAATTTGTCCACTTCACTTCAATGTGAAACCCTTTTGAAGCCTTTGAAAATATATACAATTAAATGTGTCTCATATTTAATGTAAGATCTTAACGACAGGATTTTGTTGACATGAAAAAGTCGCAGTGTATGCAAGGTTGTGTATGCAACGTTGCATGGAATTTGCACAGGTGATTTGAGTATGTACTCATTTTACATAACTGATCCACGAAACAGTGCTTTTTGTGCTGCATTGCATTTGTGGGCTACCAGCTAATGGCGGACTGTTCTCAGAATGTTCTCCAAAGTTTTGTCAACGTTATTTAAAAAGTTCTTGCAGTATAATTAGTATAATGTTTTTTAACATTATATGTCATATTTCATGTCATACATATTGTATGTCATAAAATACGTTAAACTGGTACAGAATAACGTTCTTAGGACCAAGTATTAAGCAACATCTAAACAACTGAACGTTTAAAAATGCTCCTAGAACTTTTAAAATGACATTTTTGTTACTTAATGGACACATTCGTACAACCTAAAATTGTTGCATTGCATTGGGGAGAGGTGAGACACAGTGAGATGCTGAAATCAACATTTCAGGCATCAAGTCTGACCTTTTGTGGGCTCTGGTGGCACTTCCTGGTTTGAGCAGGACCTGGGCCTGGGAAATTGGGGGGACTCTGCACAATCAAATATTTTTGTTGGAAAGTGCCGAGTTCTATGCGAGCACACCACATGGCTTTCCTCTGTCAGCGGTGCATGTAATATGCTCATTACCCAGGTCTGTCTGGCATACCGGAGCAGGGCAATGCATTACGCTGACCGAGTGTGTTCACAGCATTAGCTGTGTGCAGGAAAATCATTTCTAATCTTCTAATTATGACTAGAGTTGGACCACATCTGATACTCTCCCTGCGGTGACTGATGATGAATGGTAAAATGCATTGAGGGACTCTACATAGATTTAACCAGCCTCTGCATTAAGGAGGCCAAGGCAACTGGAACCAGATGTGTTGTTCTTTAATTCACAAAGGACCATCCTCTGAATTAGCAAATTCTTGTTCATTGACGGAGGGCGGTATGTCGGTTAAACATATACACAATTAGGTTGTGCACCTCCACCTGTTTCCCTGATGTATGAACAGTTATCCACACTCCTCAAAAAAGGCCTCATGATGCCATAGAAGAAACATTTTTGGCTGTATGGTTCCATAAAGAACCTTTGACATCCATAGAACCTTTCTGTTTCACCAAAGGCTCTTTGTAGTGGTTCTTTAGACTATAAAAAGAAAAGAAAGAAATGGTTTGTTGGGGAACCAAAAATGGTTCTTCTATGGCATCGCTGTGAAGATCCTTTTATTTTAAAGAGTGTAGAACTAGCACGAAAGATTGTTTTGTATCTTATTGTATCTTATATGTCTTATTATATTGTATCAGCGGTTTGCACCTCTGGCAGCCCACGCTAGTTGGCTCTCAGGATCTCAGCTGGCACAAAAAATACTTTAAGCAAAGTAAAAAAAATGGAATTGATTCCAAGAAAGAGTTCAATCAGGGCAGAGAGTTGTACTCACGCCTGAAGCATTGGAAATGTTTGGTTTGGATTCAATCCAGTGCTAGCACACTATGGCATACAAGCTTACAAGGATTATTTGTGTGAGCCTTGTGGCTTCAATGATCTGTTTTCACATTGATTGAGAGTAGATAGCGAGAGTTTAGGGTGCTGAATGTTTGAAGTGTGAGCAGAAATAGAAGTACAAACCACAGCACGGATGCTTGTTTTATCCGTCCATCAGGTGATTGTTAAAGCAAACACCGGCCCATTTTCGATTGTGACCAAGTTCACACGACAACGCCACACTCTGACTGGCTGACAATCTGCTGCACAATGTATAATTCTAACCTCATTTTGCATATCAAATGAAGCAAACATTCATGCAGCCGGACAAATTCTGGAAAGAAAATTCGATTTTTAATCTGCCATTACAGCTGTTTCAGACAGCGATGGTTCTTTGTGCTAAACGGATTGGACATTGTTGAGTGGTGTAGTAAGGCAGGCTGCAGCTGGATTTCTGCCTGGTTGGGAGATTGGAGTCTCTGTTAAACTAACTTGCTCTCTGATGTCTTGCCGTGGCTCTCTGACTTTGACAGTAACTGGTCTCCGGCTGCAAATGCTGTCAGTCTGCGAGAAAAAGAAGAATATAAATTGTAGCCTGCAAGAATTTCTCCAGATTGTTCTCAGCATGGCATATAATACACAGCAATGATTAATGAAGACAAACCATCATGCATATTTAGTATAAGGTAACAGGCAACTGTTACCGCAAGGATGTTTAGCTCTAACCGTAATCAAACACACCTGATCAAGGTCTTATTAAGCAGGCAGGTGTGTTGGAGCTAAACACTGCGGGACTGTGGCCCTACAGGATCGAGTTTGAACACCTCTCATCTAACCCATGAAAAGTGTGTTGGGGTAAAAACAAATATAAATTGATTTACTTACAATAACTAACTTCTTTGGCTTAAAAGATTCCAGTTTATGTAGATATTACCACATTTTTTACATTACTTGACAAAAACTTATTTATGGTGTATGAACCTTGGCCTAGTGGTTAGTGCACAGCTCCAGATACATTGAGTTGTGGTGTTTGATCCCATACAGTCTTTTCTTTTCTGTAACTACTGTCTCCACAAAATAAAAACTGACATTTGTGACAAAAAGCCTGACCACCTTTTTTTATAGGCGATTTTTAGTTTAATTTATTTTTTGTAATCAGCTCTCCAATTATTTTTTTTTACTTTTGATGCCCTGACTGTTTCCATTGAAGTATATTTCCAATCTTTTTTAAATCATTTCTGCACTTCAAAAGAACAGAACTTTAAGGCACACAAATCCCAAAGCCACATTTTAATTCAGCACACCCTAAATAACACCCATATGTTTGACTTACCAGGGACCTCGATTTAGCCACTCTCCATCATTCACTCTTAGCGACTGTGTCCTCATCACACCAGAAACAGCCTCTGTTTTCACACAAAAACAGACTTGATGTTAGTGAAAGACTTTTTGGTGATAAGTGAAACCAAATGTTCGCATATTAAACAAACTAGTCATCAGTGATTTGGATACAGATACATAATACTCGCCCCCAGTCGAATCCAATTACATATTCCGTCCCTACAGAATTACATTTAATGCTGGGATATAAACACTCGCCAATGAAAAATGGGAGGGAAAGTGACACCTTGACCTTGCTTTAGCGCCGATTGGCCGAGCTCGTCAGAGGAATGCCTCCTATTCTTAAATTCAGCAGAAAGTGGAATAAGTTTTCCAGTAGAGCCTAAAAGAGTTCGGCCTTTTTCTGGGTTTGTCTCCTCCACTACAGCTAAGCGTTTGCCCTGCCTTGCGCTGATTACAAACAGACCCTGTCTTTGGCAGGTCATGCAAATTGAATTATTGAAAGAGCAGGGCGGTTGTTCAAAATCAAATTGGCAGAATTTATGTAGTTTGTGACCTTTTCGTGCAGTACACAGAGGGTCTGTTGATATGAAGATACCAGTTTTGTTGTGCTATTGATTGCCTGTTTACAACACAGACCCATTCCAGTCACCGTGGGTGTAATCTGTGCAGATTTGCCTCAGATGAAGCAAACAGCAGCTGTAGTCGGATTACTGTGTAATTTGTAGGATTATTGACACGACTTTGAGATGCATTCTAAAGTGAGGCCAAACAAGACACAGATCGATCACTGGTCAGTGCAGATGCTAAATGTATTATCTAAGTGTAGTGTCCTACAGAAAGCTTATTGACAGAGAGAATCCATTCAGAGTAGAAAATATGCCAGCTAACGTGAAACGCTTTGAAAACATTGGCTAACAGTCTCGAAAAGTACTTCCAAAGTTATCAAAAATGTTCTTGCGGTAACGTTTTTTTAAAATCATAGAATCTTTCATCCGGTTTAATATCCACCAGGTGAATATCAAAAGCCTGATCTCTTTATAATAATTAATAGTACACTTTCCCTACACAAGCTGCATTATTTATGATGTCATGTAGCACAAATGGTGTGGGAAGTGTATTACTTACTGACCTTAAGCATGAGCTACAGTAATAGTGCTGCTCACTTTAGAGGCCACAAAACATAATAAAGCCCTCCAGCTAATCTGAGGTTTTGGAGGTGCTGGAACTAATGTGGACATTCTCTGGGAGTCATTTCTCCAGCCAAGCCCTGTGGTAACTCTACAGCCATCTTTCACACTGTGATGTGGCAATGCTTACATACAGTAACTACACTCTAAAAATAGACATGATGGTCAAGGCGGAAGACTACTGCCAGAAACAAACTGGATCTGCATCGGGCAGAGAGAGAATGTCACATTTTGTAATGTAATGTCTTTCTAAATAGGCACATTTCAAAGACTTTTATTGTGTTTATTCACAGCTAGTTATAAACAATATAACCTAACCCACATTATAAGCCTTTCTGCATTTCTAAAAAAAAAAACCCTCACGGAGACCTGAACAAAATCCTCTCACGGTCAAAATTTACTGGAATTATTATTCTTGTGGGGACTTTTGATCCCCATAACACAGTGAATACCAGGACCACACACACACACCAAAGCGTCTGTACCTCAAACCTCAAATGGCAGAAATGTTGTAATGACATGGGCTTTATCTGCAGTAATCTAGCATCAAATTAATCATAATTAATTAGGAGCAACAAATCTCTGTTTCCTGCATCTCTTTCCCTCAAGAGCCGTGCATGGTAAAACTTGCTGCTTGCTCTGTAATACAGATCCCAGAGCTTTGGCAGGACTGTGGACACAGATACCCTCTCAACTGTTCAATCTGCATGTAAATGAGCTGCCTGAGGGCAAATGTCAGCTCCTGTGTTTGGAACGGTGAAAACTAGATTTTACACTTTCTGAAGAAAACGTTTTCTGGACGAAAACTTGCCGCCGTCGTGCTAGGCTGTGGTTAGGGTGCTCTAAATGGTTGCTAGGGTAAATCTATGAAATAGTGAAAAGTAATCACATACCTCTCCTTTAAGAGCCACATGATATGAGGTTTCATTCATATCCATTACAAGTTTAATACTTTAATACAAGTTTAATACTTAATGTTTATATAGCTAACCTAATTATGAGACATACAACTACAAATTACTAGCAAAGTTAACTCCAACTCCACTAATACAGTAAATGTGACTGATAAAGCTTATATGAAAAGCTGTATTTAAAACATGACTATGAAAAGGCCCGTGCCACATGTAGGCAAAACGTACCAATTGCAGACAGATCATGTAAACACAGCGGGCATCAGATTTCCCTGTAGATTTTGGCGGGATGTGCGATTAAACAGTCACACTTTAAGTGAATGATTAATGTGAAATTGATGACATGCAACTATAGCCTTGTTAAACCGACCCACCCCACTGTGAATAGCTAATCTGGTTAACAGGTGTTAATGATAAATGGCTCCTGAAGCTCACATCAAGTTACAAAGGATTTAAAGCTAATCTGGTGTGTGAACGACCCACTCATGTTACTCGTCATTTTCCACAGAAACTTTCAGGTCTTGTCCGAAATTCCATTCCTATCTTTGATTGGTCCTCGTTCGCTACCTCACAGAACCTCACAGCGACTGAAATGAGGTCAGTGTCACAATGAAAGAAATCTGAGCAGATTCCAGTTTGTTTTCTCTGGTTTCCATTTCTGTAGAGCTCCTGCATTCAAACATTGCCAAAAAAACTCCTCCCAATTCTAAAGATGACAAAGGTTTGCTGAACATTCTCAAAACATTGGCTAATGTTCTCTCAAAGTTATCAAAAAACGTTATGGCAGTAAAGTTAGTTTTTAACACTGTATATCATATAAAAACATTATTTTTAATTTGTTAGTGCAATGTTTTACAGAATAAGAATTCTGTTTTTATTACAGAATAAAAATGTTTAAATAATGTTTTTATAAGCAACGCAAAAACATTCATTGTCTAAAAAACTGGACATTTTAAATGTTTTTAGAGCATTCAGAATAACATAACATTTTTGTAACTTAATGGAAACATTAGGGAAACATTCTTACAGCCTAAAATTGTTAGCTGGGACACCCATTACAGAATACATCAATAAAATAAAGAAGCAGATTCCCATGTCGGAAAGCGCACGCATGCACGGATGTGCACAAGGTTATAATGAGGGTGTTGGCAAATGCATACATCATATGCAGACACACGCCCCTGCTAAAAGAACACACTCGAAAACTTATGCACACACACAAACAAACTTCCAGCCAAAAGCCCAGTAAATTTGTTGCCAAGGGAATGTGGCCATCCGTATTGTAAAAGAATACACACAAGAGAGCGGATCACAGGCAAGAATTTTTCCATTTTGTCACCTCGACTTTTAAATTAAAGTCAGCTGCAGAGCGCAACTTATTCAGCCATCAGACACAGTTTTTATTCCTCTCTTTAAAAGATAGGAGTGTGTAGACTAAATGTGCACAGGTACATCAGGTACTTACTCTGAAAACTGGTGACAAAAATACAACAGAAATCGCACTGATTTCTGGACAGTTGCATTTTTGACGCTTGAAACACTGGCTCTGGAAGTGGCATTGGGCAGGAAGATCTTTAGATGAGTGAGCTGTGATCTGTGAGCCTTCAGAGATTCACTCTGAAGTATAGCTGGAGCTGATGAAGTTTCCAGTGGAAAGTTTCATTGGCTGGTGTCTCAGTCTGGTGATGATAAAGAGCAGACAAGTAGATACTTCCGTCTTCTGCATTTACTGTTGCTAAGGCCAAACGTTCTTCAACATTTACACTCACAGATCACACTGGTAGGATGATCTCCAAAGTGTTTTCATACTTCACGCATTTAAAAAATGTAACCTGAAGCTTTGCTGTTTTCTATAGCAGAGGTTCCATCCCTTGTGTCCTAGATGCAGGACAATAAATTTGCAGAAAGACAAATTATAATAATATAAATTTATCAAAAGATTATCAAAAGAAGCATGCAAAATTTATGACTGAACGTTGTTGAAATGTTGTTGATTAAAATGGGAGCAATTTTTTCTATAATTTATCAACAGAAAATGATGAGAAAAAAAATTTGAGGTGGAAAACTCAACCCAAAATAAACAGAAGCCATAATAATTCTTGTTCTTCAAAAGCATGAAGAGTTTGTTTCACTTTTCCATGATTAACTAGTTATTTCGGTTGACACTTGAAAGTATATAAACAGTCGCATATTTTTGGTAAAACCACCATTGCACTGTTGCAGCTCCTTTGCAGCACTGCAGTTAATTACTCTGTGGCGATTTGTAAAAACGAGTCTGACTGCAACCTTTCTGCATTAATCACAGTAAATTACACAGAGGAAGGCACAGCACAGAGACTCAATTAACCTCTTAGCCTGCCTCTCAGGCCTGGGCTTGTCAGTGGCTATTCAGCACTGACACCTTTACTGGTCACCAGGGAGAGGAACCAGCACATGGTGTGATGACACATGACCGCAAAACCAAACTGCCGGTCTGTTTCGCATACACGACACCCTGTGTTGATTTTCTACTTGAGTGGGCTTTCATCACAGAGCGTTACTTGATTGTCAAGTATGCAAGATGATCTAGCAGATTAATTTTTGATGGAGAGTGAATGCAGCCCCAGCTAACAGCGAATGTTCTCAGAGTGTTGGCTAACATTCTCTGAAAGTTCTCTCAGTTACCAAAAACGTTCTTGCAGTAACGTTAGTAGAACCTTTTTACCATTATGTATTTCAGATTAAAAACGTTATTCTTAAGCAGTTTGTCAAATATTTAAAAAATGTTACAGAATTAAAAATATTGTTAATACAAAGTCTAAAAATCTGGACGTTTCGAACTTTACTAGAACTTTCAAAATAACATGTTTAACTTTTTTCTACTTAATAGAAACAAGTTAATAGGGAATTATTAATACATTTCCCCCTTAATAGGTAAATGTTAAAATTGTTAGCTGGGGCTTTGCTGGTTTGTTTATGTAAGTTTGAAATAGTGGGAGCTCAGACTACAGGCACCGATATCATGATTTATAACTTGAGCTTGTTCCATTGTATCATCATAACAAAAATATGCTCAGTAAAAATAAACAGCAGGGCAGTTTTTTGTCTGAAAGCTGACAGTGTCTAGCCACGCTTGTCATACAGGAGCCGTGATACATTTTATCACATCCTGTTGTTTGTTTATTTGGTTTCATGCACAAACACACTCACAGAGATGCAAAAAACAAATAAACCAAGTTATAAACACCAATTTGTACGTCTGTGGTTTGCTGCTGACTTATGTAGTTTACTTAGTGATGTAGATTCAGCTCTGACCTTCAGAAGCTGAAGAGTGTCTTCTACTGCAGACCCTGGAGAATCATACTCCTTTCAAATTCTGTGCAGTCCAGGCTAACAGGGAATGTTCTTAGAACGCTGCCAAAAGTTCTCTTAACAATATATATATATATATATATATATATATATATATATATATATATTTACAAAAATGTTTGAATAATGTTCTTATAACCAAGACGTAGCCTTAATACAACGTCTAAAAAACTGGACGTTTTAAGTGTTCCTAAAACTTTCAAAATAAATTTAATATAAACTTTTATGCTACTTAATGGAAACATGAGGGAAATGTTCTTACAACAATTGTTAGCTGGGGTGTAGACTCAACTTTTTATCCTGTGTCTTTAGGTATCTTACCCTGAAGTTGGCACACAAAACCTGAAATGAAAGGAATGCAGGGGACTGGGCGACGGACCAAAGATGCTTGTTTAAGGGGACATCAAATTAGTGTGTCTAAGCCTGGCAGTCCCATTTCAAGTTTTATATAGCAGTTTTGTATTGTGATTTGGATTTACAGCATACTTTATGGACTGTGACCTAGTTAGTAAACATGGTCAAACAATACAGAAGACCTAAAGGGGAATTGTCCAAAAGTGAATAAACGTTTTTCCTTTTCTTTGCGCCTTTATGTGAACATAGGACGACCACATTTCCTCTCTGGTCTTGAGGATGTTGTAATTTAGGAAAATAGTCATTTACTCACTTTTTAATGAAAGAGGCAATTCAAGTGAATAATAGATGTGTACAGGCTGTCAGCTTTAGAACGGAGCCACAGGACCACACGAAAAGGACTTTCGTTAACCTCCTACAGTAAATGAAAGAATACAACAACCTGTAGATTAGCATACACATCATCACACACTGCTGGGCACATTTATGTTTGAACATGCATGCAATCACACTCATGCAGGACGCATTTCTCTGGGTCGGATAACCCCTCCCACCCCAGCAGCCTGAGCACACACTGGCATTCCTCATGGATCAGTGCTCCTACCCCCTTGCTCCCCATTCTGTGTCTGCTGACACCTGTTCCGCTACACCCCCCCTCCCGAGACCCTCATTAACAGCGTGTGATATTAATGGGAGGTGAACGTGAATGACGGCCTTCTTAAAGCCCAGCGCGTCCATATGCAGACCTGATTAGCATGCCAAGCCACGCCCCCACCACAGCTTTTCCCAGGCCACTGCCCAGCCAACTCAGTGAACTGAACCCTCTGCCATGATCTCTCTTTCTGTTTCCTTGTTGTGTCTCTCTCTCTCTTTCTCTCTCTCTCTCAGCTGATTGTGTGCACCTGAGCGTGATGTGTGCGCTGAATCACACTATTGCAGTTTTCTGCTCTCTGCCCATCAGACCATTAACCTCCAATACTCTCGCTCTCTCACACACACACACACACACACACACACACACATTTGTTTCAGAATATTTGTAAGAACATCTTTTATGTGTGAGATCATGTTTTTATTTAAGGCTAATGATATTTTATACCCTGAAACGCTACCCCTTACCCTCACACAAACCTGTTGATTTATTATTATATTTGAAGTAAAACATCATTTAGCCAATTTATTAACTTTTGAAACTAGTTAAAATGTCCTCCTATGTTTTTTTTACTCTGTGTGAGGATATTCTGTGGCCTTCACGAGTTTAAACAAACCCGTACCCACACACTTCCAACCTCTTGCTTGCTCGCTTCCTGTCTCTCTCTCTCAATGAATGTCGTCATTGAAGACTTACTGAAGAATTGAGCACTTCTGCAGAGCCATACCCTTGTGCCCTTTAGAAACACACTTCTTCACTTGCGTGGTGTTGTTCAATGCTCTGTGGATATGTGAATTTGAAAAGATAAAACAATCTTTTTTGTAGATCTGCCTCTCATTGATGAGTTTTGAAAAGCCAGAGGAAATGTGTTTATTTTTTGAGTAACATTTAATTATACTAACTTCTGTTATTTATTTAATGAAAATAGATGTATTACACTGTCAAACTTATAAACAATAAAGAAACATTAACCTCATTTAATGTAAGCTAATATGCAAACATGACATGTGGGACGTAATTTTAGCATTTCTCAAAACAACGGCAGGGCTGATCAAAAACAAATTATTGAAAACATTGAATGTCTTCAGTCTCTATTAAAATGCAGGCTATGATAAACACTTGTTCACTTTTAAACGGAATACATAGAAAAATAAAAAGAATATAAGACCATAGCGAATCATAAAACTAAATTATAAGATGCACCTGTGTTCTCAAAGGTCCAAGATATTTCTTTCATTAACCTGGCACTTATAACAGACTGTTTACTGAGATGACCTCACTGTTTTGTCTTACCAGTTTTATTGTGGTCGATATTTCTTTAGCAGAAGAGGATATAAAAATAACTAATAAATATGCATGCATTTTCATTTATCAGTTTATTAGCACACATTTTGATTATGTCTGCAGTCTTTCAAGACACACACAGTTTTTCAAATGCATTATTAAAGCAGGACTGAAAACAAAGGCATTACATCTGTTTGATAAATAAAAATTCTAAGCATTGAAATGATCCTTCTTAAGGTGCAACTGGCTGTCAAAACAGATCTCTTATGCTTGTCAGCAGATAAGCACACCAAACCTCTAAATTACCTTAAGTGACGGTAATCACCTAAGAGCAAACACTGATGAATGTGTACGAAGGGCCATGGGACATCCTGAGTGACAGAACAAAAAGAGTCCCGACTCCAAACTTTAAACAAGCCATGCAACGTCTGTGCATTACAGTCTTAAGCAAATGTTTACGTGTTACCATGTTGAAGGCTACATCTGCTCTCTGCAGAGGATAACTCTTTAGCAGAGGATAAATTTTGTTTGAGATATTAGCCTAATGGCAGGTTTGTGCCTGTTTCTGCTCTAGGGAAACTTTTACTCTTCTTTACTGATATCTGATGGTATTTTGGTATTTTAAGACAGGGCCATTCTCTTTAACCGGGATCCCAGCTAATAATTTAAGGTTATAAGAATGTTTCCCTATCGTTTCCAATAAGTAGCACAAATGTTAAAAATGTTATTTCTAGGAATGTTCAAAACATCCAGTTTTTAGATGTTGTATTAACATTATAACTTTTTTAAAATGTTCCAACTTGAATAACATTTTGATATATAACGTTAAAAAAGTTACTGCAAGAATGTTTTTTTGATAACTTTGAGAGAAGTTTTAAAGAACATTAGCCAACGTTTTGAGAAGTTTCCCTGTTGGCTGGGATTTCTCTGTTCTTAATTTATTACGCTGCAAGACCTACATAATTAACACAAGCATAGTTTGTCTTGGATGACACTTCTTTGATACTGAAACATTCTTGAGGTGTGTTCATTTCACATGGGTTCTGTGTTCTTCAGCTGTTAGTAATTCCATCTAAGGGAGTTTACACACCGAGACTCATCAGTTCCAGGAAAGTTCCTGATAAATTTGCCGTCCTACATACAGTGTTGTGTCTCCCTCACTGCAGCTGCACCTAGATCCACCCCAGAAATCTTGCACACTCATGGGCCCCTTCCTTCACTCCTGTTTCACAAGCGTTGAATTAGGGTTAGACATATAAGATGTCACAACGGACTTAAACTTTAGGGTCAATTATTGGCATCAAGTATCTAAGCAAAGTTAAAGCTGGTTTCAGTTCAACACTGTGGGGCAATGTAGCGTAACAGGTCGCAGTAGTAACCTGGAGCCCGGGGCATTTTTGTCTGTCATTTCCAGAACTGTGTTTGGGTTTGGTCATTAGCGCCTGGGCAGTGCAACGTGCTAGGGGATGCAAAATCCCCCAATGCATGAGGTCTGCAGTGGAGGTGACCCCAGAAGCTCCTTGTTATAGTTCCCATAGGACCACAAGGAGTCATATCTCACACGCATTGAATTTTCAGCCTGGATGCCTTTTCTTTCCACCAGTTTGCTCATTTTCCCTAAATGTGCAATGCCTCTGTGGAGGGGTGATAGTGGTTGAGCGTTCACGGGTGTGAAATGTAACACTGGTTCTCTCCTCGGGTCAGGGAACATGATGGAGCAAGGAACTGATATGGTCCACCCATAAAAAGACCTGGAGAGATAAAAAACATCAGTGTGGTTTGGATAAGAGCCTACAGGCATTGCTTCTGTCAGCCCTTAAGAATAATTGTGGGCTATCGTTCTTATCTAAAATACTGTTTCTATACTCATACTGCCTTTTCACTGGGCTCACTGCCACCTTGTCACATTTGAATGGTCGTGGTTGAAAAGTAAGTGTTCATTTTCTTTATTAATATCCAAGTAGTTTTTTATATAGACCGTATTGGATGGCTGAAAAACGTTTGCTATTGATTAAACACTGAAACTCTGGCCTACATGCTGACAAATATCAATGAGAAGTTTCATCGACTGGCAGAAGATCATCTTGTCGCGCCAAACCCCTTTAAAACTCACTTTAAGTGCCTTTGTGCACATCCCTCTGCGAATAGTATTGACAAGAAAATCTACCTTCATGTCTTTTCCTGAGTCTTTCTCTTGCTCAAAAGAAAATCTTACCTATTATCAAGCCAGGCGATCGCCATTAATGAGGATAAGTACATAATCGCAGCGGCACCCGGCTTAGACCGCACATACGTAACATTTCCATTAAGTAACAAAAATGTTCAAAATGTCCAGTTTTTTACAAACATTCTGTAATTTAGGCTTAAGGTTTTTAAAATGTTCCACTAACTACTAAGAATATAGTTTGTGATATATGACATAAAATGTTATATGACATTAAAGGAGAACGTTCTACTAATGTTACTGCAAGAACTTTTTGATAATGTTGAGAGAACCCTTAGAGAACATTAGACCACATACTGTAGCAGAATCAATCATTTGCACTAGAGAAATGGTTCTGGGTTACTCAGGGGGGGTAATTGAGGGTGTGATTCAGCCTCTAATTTTTGCTTTATTAGATGTAAATGCTGTTACTGTAAACTGCTTCTCATCACACTTTTGAATTGTGCTACTAATTAGCATGCAACAATTACGCTAGGTGATAACGTTAGCTGCAGAGTCTCTCTAAAAGGAACATATGCTGACTTGCATATGCTAAGATGCCACTTCTTGATTCATATTTTTGGACTCAAGATTCATTGTTTGTTATATATTTGGCTTTGGTCCTTTTCTTTTACGGTTAGTTTTTGGTTTAAATGCTTTTAACCAAAAACAGATGCTACCTACTCCAATCAGATACTTGAGCAAGCGAAAACCGAATGTTTACAAAAATAGTGTGTGACTTCTTATTCGGTTCTACTTTCTAGTACAATGTGCCATTTTTTCCGGATGCCAACACTGTTTTGGCTAGTTGCCCTGTAGTTGGAGCAATACGATTCAACAGCATATGGTGTCAATGGAATGGCTTTTGGGTAACCTCAACCAATTTATATTTTAAATCGTTTGTTTCATCCAGAACAAACTTCTGCAATAGATGGTTGTGTTTGTATGTGCTCCACCAAAAATTTAGGAATGCTAGTAGCATACTTCAAAATATTTAATTTATTAAACCAACCGTAATTAAGGGTGCAATTTCCAATTGGTTAAAGGATTATTCATTTCCGTCAACCATCTGTGATTTTCTGTGTTCAGTGTAAAACAAAATAAGTATAAGTAACACAAAATAAAATCTGACTCGCATTAGTTCCATTTTATCCATTCTTTCTGGGCTATTATATTTCAAAACTCTCTGGAGCGCGGCCCATCATGTGGATGTGGAAAAACATTGTGCGCTCTTCACTGATTTGAATATGAACAAGAATAAAAGCTAATGAAGCGTCTCTGCTGCACACGTGGTTTCTCACGCACACGGATGCTAGAAAAGAAAACCTTCAAGATATTGACTTATCTTAGAAATCGAGTAATCCGAGCGTTTCACATTAAACCAAATAACATGCGGTGGAGTGCGGTCAAGCATGCTCTGTGTATAACCCTTTTTATTACACGTAACGCATACACTGGGAGCGTTCTGGTGCGTGAGGCTACTGCATGTGAAGAAATTAGTGCTAGCAAGCATTAGGGTGCATGCCCAGCTAGCAATTTTAGGTTGCAAGAACATTTCCATTAAGTAACAAAAACATTAAAAACATTATTTTGAAAGTTGCTTAAGAGGCAATATCTGTTGGGAGAGAGGAGAAAAACAAAGGTTAGTATTATTTATTTTTATTTTTTTTCATTCTTGTGTCAGGTATTCATGGAACAGGCAGGTTTTTTGCTGTTTTTTTAGTAAAACTTTAATAAAACTCTTAAATGCTTGGCTAAAAGAACAGATGCTGTAATGCTAAATAATGGTTCATCGTATGAGGAATGAGATGCTGTGATGCTTTTTGGATCAGGTATCATTTGGAAAGGCAGTCGGTCTATCAGCATGAGCTGTAGATCCTGCTATACTCTTCTGTGTTTTCAGACAACCAATCATCTAAAACCAGACACGTAAACAAGCAAGGGGATTGGACGAATAGAGAGAGTGAATGCGAGCTTGCAGCTTGCAATTACTGTTTTGTGGTCCCCTTGTGAGACACATTCAAAGTAAACAATTAAGCTTTTCAATGAAGAAACACCAACCCATTTAAACAAGCTGCTAAAGAGGAGCTGAGATTGATTTGGGAGGCCTTGAGACAGACACAAATTAAAGAGAAGCCAGGGACGTCTCGCCTGTTCAGAGAGAGTGTGTGTCTGGGGCTCCTCAGCTAACAGGGAATGTTCCCAGGACGCAGGCTAACGTTATCTAAACGTTCTCTGTTATCAAAAATGTTTAAATAGCGTTCTTATAACCTATCAATAATGTTAATACGTTATAACATCCAGACGGTTTGAACATTCCTAGAACTTTCAAAATAATATATGTTTTTTTATGTTTATGTTACTTAATGTAAGGTAAACGTTCTTACAACCTAAAATTACAACCTAGCTGGGTCTCTGTCAGTGAGCATGAGCAGGACATAAAAAGTGTGCAGAATTTTCTTGAGTTCTTTTTGGCAATAGCTTCTTTTCAACCCCCGATGTGTTTTGCAATCTTAAATGAGGTGCTAGTTGTCTCTGGAAGAAAGCAAGACGTTCTGAAGTTGGTTTCCAGTTGAACTCTGGGAATTTGAAGCTACATCATGTTGTCAAGCAGTCAGGAACACTTTGGTGGCTGCACGGTAGCATATTTCACAAAGAATCATACTCGGCCAAAATCAACTGCCTGCTTCCTCTTCCTTTAAAACACACTGATACTCTGTGTCTCCTTTGCTTCTGTTGGCCCTGCCTTATTACTCCACACTTCCTTACATCATCATCTTACCCCTAAAATCAGCAATTAGTAGCCGAATAGTAATTCCAGACTAAATCTCTTTGAGTCATTTATGTCATTCAAAACCTGTATGACTTTTTCTCCTCTTGTGTGTAGCACAAAAGAAGATATTTTGAGAAATGTCTGTGGTTTTGTGTTCATACAATGAGTGTTGTTTGGTTACCAACATTCCTGAAAATATTTTCTTTGTGTTCCACAAAAGCAAAAGTCATGCGGGTTTGGAATGACATGAAGGTGAGTAAGTGATGGAAGAGCTTTCATTTTTTTGGATGAACTATCCCTTGAATGTATAATGTAGAAACACACAGTCCAGTGTTGTCTGTGTAACACAAGAGTGTGTGTGACATTCTGTGGTCTGCAACTCAACTCGAATCACCTCCTCAACTAAAGAGACCTCTAGTTAATGATCCATGCAGCCATTTCACGCCACAGCGTTCCCTAAGAAACTTTCTGTGGCCTGTAAAAAGTAGCAATTTTAACAGGTGCCATCTTTTCTGGTGCAGGGGCATAGCTGCTAACCAATCAGTTTCTACAGCGGTAGTCCCTAAATTGAGTGGACTGGGTTCTGAGGCTGTCTTTGTTTACAGCCTTGTGATAAACAGCTGGCCTATCTAACCTTTATTTGGAACACCATGGTGCCCGAAAACCTAGCTGGGGCTATTTGGCTCCTGACATTTAGGCTAAGCAAAGAATGCTTCTGTTTGTTCACCTAGTATGAAGTCTTGAAAAATGTCTGTTCTACGCAAATAACATTACATTTTAAAAATGTCCAGCTTGCCTTTCCCTTAGGAGGTGCATCTAATAGGGATCTTGCAGTCCATTGGAAAGCTCCGCCCATCATTGCATATTCATAATGCCTTTTGGGAAAAAAAAATCATCCCTTTTGAAAAGCTTTAATTCATGTTTTCTTTAGTCTCATGAAGGCTGAAATGCAGCTGAGAAACCAAATGACTCAGACTTATTCATTGGTTTAGGTTGGAATGTGTTGTCACCTCCAGTCATGATGCGTGTGTAAACACAGTTAATCCTCTCAGCTCTGTGCCCACTGCTCTCCTCAAAGAGTCTAAAAGAGAATCAAATGGAGGAGATAGACCCCCTGGTTTACCTCATTACAGAGTACGAAAAGCAGGAAACGAGGTAGTCGTGAGGTATGGCCGTAACCGTGGGCTCTCGTAAATCTCAAGCTTGGCTCTGCGTGTGTTGAGGCCTGAGGTAGGGAAAAGCCTCAACAATCATCGCTCTTCCACACTGCAAAAAAACAGAAGCTTGTGATCATACAGAAACAAGGCAATGAGGAAAGAATGTGTGTTTACCTCACCAATAGTCAATGTACTTACAATGCTTTATAGACAACACGCTCAACAAATGAATTAGTAAGTAGACTAGTTTTAGTATGATCTGTTTTCAAAGAGTGCTTTAATTAGCATGCAGACATTGTGTTCTTCTTTATCTGTTAAACAATTTGCATCATAAAAACTGGGAAAAGTATCTTTAAACTCAACCCATTTAAATCACATGCATGTCTTTGGCCAGTGTGTAGGGTCTTATGTTGTTTTCTGAGCTTCGCATTTTTAAACATTAAAATATTTTGTTGCGCTCTGTCCAGCTGTTTTTAATTGTAAGAACACACCTCACGCATACTGTATAATGCAAATACCCCATAAAAAACATTTTCTGTCAGAATCAGGTGAATGCAAAACTAGCCTAATTATACAGGGATTCTAATAAGTAAAATATTAAACATTCCTAATAGTGGAATATATATCCATGCTTTTGTATCATGATTTCAATTGCAATTGTTTATTATGACTATAATTTAATTTTAATAACTACCTACAACTGAAGCCAAAGCTACTCTTTACGTTATGTTATCAATGGTAACACCAACCCAGTTTAACTGGTCCCAGCATAAATTTCTGGCATAATAATAATTACACACATTCTGGCGAATGTAATGAGTAATGTGCATGCGTAGATTAAAGTACCTTAGAGATTCAGTATGTCCTTAAAAATAAATTGGAAACACATGTAGTTTGTTCATTGAAAGTTTTGCTTTTCCCTGGAATGCAGTTCCGTGAGAATCTGAAGTATATAGACATGCTGACCCAAAATGCGGCATTCCTCAGCGCAGCAGCAAACTGCAGACTTACTGCTTTGTCAAAAGCACTGTCGCTTTCAAATCTCCATCTTGATTACAGCCAGTATTCTCTGGCTGTAATCAAGATGATTACGGCCTAATGTAAGATTAATGAAAAATCAGTAAATGAATAAGAATTTCCAATAACCGAAACTATGTAATTACGGTAATCAAGCTGAGATGTTTTGTACCGTAATGCTTGTAAAAGGAAATCAAAACAACTGTTTGACTGTAATAAAAGCCCAACTTCCTCTATTGCTATTAAACTCCAATTCCCTCCACAGGCTAAGAACTTAGTCATACTAGTGGAAATTAATTAAGTCATCAATGATATCGTGAATTATTCACAGGTGGTGACAGACGGCCATTCTGATAACTATAATCGGATAACTATCGGAGAACTATCATCTTTTGCCTTTTCAGGACTCTTAAACAGCCAAACGTATTCCCTTTGATCCGAATTACATGAAAAACTATTTACCACCAACTATTCAGAAGTGGATCGAGTAACTGGCCTCCAGTATCTAGGGAAACAGTTTATACAACTTTGAAGTCTCACCACAGAGCTAGTAGCTACAAGATCGGCCAGTCCTGTTGCTTGGCGGTCTGACCTGACCTACAGCTGAAATAAGTGATGTAACCTACTAGACTGATTTCCTCCAGACCGAACAGTCCATTCTTGTCTGAATACGAATCTCATCCCACTGAGACCTTCATTTATCTAGGCAGGCATGCATATAAAAGACCTGTCATTATATATCCACAAACCCTCAAATATGCATGTTTTATCTAAGCAAGAACCCAGCAAAAAGAGAATGTTCTCAGAAAGTTGGTTAACGTTTTCTAAAAGTTCTTTCAAAGTTCTCTCAAAGTCTCAACAAAGTCACAATTTCGAACAGCAGCTTGCAAAGATTTTCGAATTAGCAGGCAAAACGAACCAACCAAATTAAAAGTCACTTACTCCCCTTAACAGTGCGTTTTTTACACAGTTTAATTTTAACTGTGAGGTTTTCAACACAGTTTCACATTGTGTACATCCTTAAATGAACCAAAACTGTGTACTGTGAACTGTGATATGACTTCAACTTCAGTCTGTACATTTGTGGATCTTTATGCCCATTTGCCTGCAGAGGCAAAGGAAAATAAAGAAGTGTCTGTGACATTAGCCATCTCCAGTAGCTGTACGCTACCATTTCATTTTTGAAAGTATGGTTACTTCATCACTGTCCAAATGCTAACCTACATCCTGTACCACATGTTACAGTAGCCCTGCAGTGGTGGAGTCAGATAGTGGGCCGTTGTCTTGAAAATATTTTGGCTCAATCACACAGAGGGGAGGCAGAACCCACTATTTCCTGCTCCCTTCCTGATTTTACAGCACTTTTCATCTTTACTGCTGGAGACGGCTGTAATACTGAAGCAGATTTAGGATCTGATTCATGTCACACATGCTGATAGCATTTTCTGGAGTAGTTGCTTAAGTGGTATCACAAGCCTCTGTAAATGGCTGGCTAAAGAATGATGTTAATGCACTGTAAGATGTGAAATATTCAGAGTTTGAACTGAGGGTAAGAAATCTGTAAGCTTTAAACTTTTCTGTTAATGTCAGAGTCTGTTTCATGCAGTTTCTGGGTTTATTTGTAATTAAAAAACTACTCAGAAACACTGGACACAATAGTAGCAGAATATCTTTTGAATATACATTGATTGTTTTAGTTTTAAAGAATTCTAGGTTTTTAATTTGCAGTATTAGCTGGAAATTGTAATGTAAATGCTGTAATGTAACCCCACGACTCACATTGCAAAACGATGACCTCTGAGACATCACTGATTGGTTTGTAATTTTGATGTTTCCATTTTGATGTTAACCGTATGACATCACAGGCATTGACTGTTGTACAAAACATGACTTAATAAAATATCCTGTTTAAAGGCAGGGTAGATGACTTTCCAGAAACATTTTTGTTATGCTGGTTGAAAGTCTATTCACATCCTGATAACAATCACTAAAGTGGTCTAAATATATTTATATAATCTTCTGTGTACGGCGCAGGACTATAAAATGTTTGTCCAATCATTGCGTTTGCTCCGAATGCAATGATAGGATGTCCTACTTTCTTATCAAACTATGTATGCGTTCATGTGTTGGAGGAGGCGTGGCTTTGGAGATCGCTCTGAAGGGAGGGGGGATCTTAGGCTTTCAAACCTAGCTTGCTATTGCTAGCCTCTCCAAAATAGCCTACCTACCTTTTAACTGCTTGTGTTTCCTCTTGCTTTCACAGAGACGTTGATGGACTCCACCACGGCAACCGCAGAGCTGGGCTGGACAGTATATCCTGTGTCCGGGACAAGTGACAGCAGTGTAAGTTCCTTCACTGGGTTTCTATCTTAACCAGCATCTATTTCCAATGCAATCTGACAAACATTGACTTCTGATCCAAATAAATATAGAATATCATCAAAAACACGCATCTAGATCAATCTAGACACCCACCAGACAAATAATAATGAATAGTTTCCTACCTTACACCAGGCTCAGGAGGAGGAAAAATGTATTCCTGAGTAATTTGCTGGTGTATTTCTGAAAAACCATTCCCGGTTTTATTCAATTATTTATGCTTCTGTGTCTATTTTGGAGAGATGGTTTGAATTATACAATGCGGTGCATCTGGAAGCGGTATTATTATAGAAAAGGGAAAACTGTGGAAGAAAACAGAAAAAGTGAAAGTAGAAAAAGAGGATAGAAGGCTGAGAGTTTGGTTGCACTACTTCAAAGTTCTTCAGATATAATTTTGCTCACCATATTCTGTTCGAACCTGAGGGCACGTAGAGTTTTCTTGTGCTGATTGGAGCAATCAATATAAAAGAACAAAGAGTCCTTGTGTCTCCAGATCTGAGGCTCTGGATCCAATCTGTGTGGATAAAATTCACTTCCCATCCTTTCCTGATAAAAGAAATGGAATAACACATGCTTTGCATCATTCCATCTTTGTCAGCTTTACTGCTATGAAAGTTTAACAAAACAACTGCAAAATTCAAATGATTTCACTGCTAATGGCGACGCATGCCATTAGAAATAATGTCAGAGGATAAATACGAAATGTAACATCACGTAATTCAAATGCAGAACTTCTGTACTCTGTTTCAACATTCAAAAACATCGACTTCCAAAACAGCCACGTCTGGATTCTTCAGCGAGGAATGGTGGAGATCTCTCCAACTTTCCCTTGTATTCATTCTCAGTTATTTTGCTGCCTGACACCACATGCATTTAAAGAGCACACACGTTTACTGAAAGGAAATGAGATAATAAGAGAAACAGCACTTTAACTATAGGCAGAGTCTCTGCAGCAGCAGCGCTAAACAGGTGGGATTCTGTAAATGGTACAGAGAGAAAGATTTTAAGTTATTGTCTTCCACCCCTGCAGAGCCTTGTGGTCTTTACTAAAGTGTCAGTGTCAGTCAAAATGCAGACACCATCAACAGTTGCTTTCATGCCACTGAATAACATTACAAAACAAACCCGCGATACAGAACTGTCACTGAGAAAAAATCCAAATGTGAATTGTTCATGCTTTAGTTTCTTCATTCATTCATTCGTTCATTCATTCATGCTCCCTGTATTTACTCAAACCCGTTAACATTTTACACAGACGGAATATACAGAAGGTTGTTATTCTGGAGCTTAACACCTACATTAGGGAAAGATTTATGGTAAACTTTTATCACAGGCAGCTGTGAAAGCTTCACACTTCATGTGCTGTTATTATGTTTGACTCTCTGACTCCACGGGTCTCTATAGAAACCTGCTGAGACCTGCACATGATCACACCTTTCAGAGTCAAAAGTGAAAATTTCACGTATCTTTTAATGACCGTTCAAACACGTTCTTTACTATTATTCATTGTGAAAACAAATAGAATGAAAGTGGCAAAGAAAATATTCTTTTAGAGAGCACTTTAAATAATAAAGCTCAGAACTGAGTACAGAGTATTACAGAGATTAGTGTAATCTGGAATTGTGTAGTGCTTGTAAGCACATTTCTTACAGTAATGCAGATATTCTTACAGATAGCGTAATCACTGACGCTATACAGATGTGTATAAATGCCTTCATGTTGTGTTGGTCATGCATCTTGACTTGCTTGAACATGGAAGTAAGGCAATACATTTGTGTAACTAATCGTTGTCATGTGGTCCTCATTAGCCCTCTAGGTCAAGATTAAAACACTATCATTAATCATCTGTGACTTCATTTGCATGCTAAAGAATTACCACAGACTGTTTTGCTAGAACTGATGAACAGTGACATGGAATTTGACGGGCTTCTGCTGTAATTGTGAATGTTCACGCTGCAGAAAAAAGTTAAAGGGACAGCTCACCTAAAAAATTTTAATTCGCTTAATGAGTAAGTCTCTTACTTATTACCCTTATGTTGTTCCAGATCACTATGACTTTCTGTTTGCCCTGGAACAGAAGGAAAAATTTGGAAGAATCTTGAAGTTGCATATATTTTTCCCCACAATGAAAGTGAATAGGGACCGAGGCTGTCAGTCACAAGAAATCTGCCTACCATCTCCTAAAGTGTTTCATAAAAGAAAGAAAAATCACACAGGTTTGAAACAACATGAGGGTGATTCAAAATGACAGAATTTTTGGGGGAACTAACCCCTCAATCTTTTTGTTTTTTATTTAAAATCTTGCAGCTTAGTTATTACTGATAGGCATGACATGAGCTACATGAATTTGTCAAAAAACAGATGTTTCCAAAGACATCAAGCCTTGTTATAATATACAAAACCAACACAAACCGTCAAAACTTGCCTAAAAAAACACTTTGTTTTAGGAAAATCTCTGTTTCACTGTGGAATGACCTGTGTCAATTAGAATTAAAATAGTATTGTACCGTTCTGGGCCTTGTCATGGCCTTGATTTATATGAAGAGAGAGAAATATAAACATGATCCACATGGAGATGGAGAGAAACAAGGGTTGAAGAAGCAATACGAGCTTGTTTGTCTAACTTCACATGTTGTGCATTATCAGTGGATGAGGTATTGAAAGTGACTGCTCAGTTTGTAGGCTGGGTCTCATTTTTAGTCTTCAGTGCTCTCTCTCTCCCTCTCACTCTGTCTGATGGTGGGGATCTCAGTACTTCACTCCGGAGTGTAATCCCACTGCACTTGAACTCTGATATCTGGATGTCATTTGTCTCACACGTCCCCTTAGGACAAATGTCTCTATGTGTCTCTATCTGTCAGAAATCGCACAAGTGCAAATTGGGTAACTCTCTCTCTGGAGCTGTCAAGCGCGTTGCCCTTCCCCTTCAGCTGAATTGTTTATTTATTCAGATTTACAATGTATTTCTCAGAGGAGCACTCTGCACACAGACCATCTACATGGCAGTGAGATGTAGAGTTAGCATATTTCATAGAAGGGCTCATCGTCTCCACCCTGCTAATTACGAACCCTGTGAAACAGACAACAACCCTGGGAGAGCTTTAATTGCTGGCTTCATGCAAACTTCAGAAGGTTATGACACTTTATTTGTCAAAGATGCTGAAGTCCAAATACATGTTCAGAGCTGTGTCATAGAGGAGCGATTAATAAAACAGAACCCTTGATCACGGCCAACTTCTCCATCCCTGGAGCTAGACTTTTTTATAATTCAGCGCTGAGGTTCCACTCGGCTGGGCCGATGTAGTAGGGTGAGTCTCTGTCTGGGAGACTTACAGATTACAGCTCAGTTGAACTTTCTTTCTGCTTTGGTGGCAGGGGAGTTATCGATTCCAACCCTCTTTCTAAAACAACACTCCACAATCTATCACAGAACCCCTGTTCCCATTGCAGCTTATAACAAATTTCAAGTTTAATTCTGATTTTCTTCCTTTGGTTTCCCAAGTCAAAACAGCCCACCCTTACTCCTTACTCTTACTCCATCTCATGGTTTCACTGTACTGTAAGTCTGTAGTATTTATTTACATGCCTTATTATTTGCCGGGTGAAAAATATTAGAATAGGGTAGGGTAGCGTAGGCATATTTCAGCTATTACTTATTAGTAAGAATTGTTTTAAGAGCTATATTGATTTCTCTATTTAGTCCTAATGACCAAAATTCAACCCAGAATCATTTATATAATTCAACCCAGAATCATTTATATAATTTAACCCAGAATAATTTATGTAATTTAACCCAGAATCATTTATATTATTCAGCCCAGAATCATTTATATTATTCAGCCCAGAATTATTTATATAATTTAATCCAGAATCATTTCGTTCTGTCCTTCGACAGGCTTGACTCTCCCCCAGCCCTGTCAAAACTCCATCAAAATGCTTGTTAAGCAGCAACTAATTTGGGAAATGATGTCTGCTGTTAAATGAAGAGTAAAACACTCAAGGGGGAAAGGGGGGGGTTGGTTAAGGTGAAGAAAAGGGCTTTCCCTATTGGACGAGGTCAAGATCAAGACTCACTTCTATGGCTGGTATTTTGCTTGTTTAGTGTTGAAAGCCTGCGGCTTGATCACAGGCAAGTTGGCTAGAAACCACAGGGGAGTCATCGGAGTCACTTTAGGCAGAGTCCCTGGTGCATGTACCTCTCATGCTCTAGCATGCACTCTACATACTTGTAAACTTTACAAGAAGCCTCTTTCACTCTATCAAACGGTCGCCTGTATCATTTAATTATCTTGGGTTTGTAATGTTCAGTGGGCTGAAATTTTTGTGTGTGTTTTACTAAGAACTAACATCGCTGCGCTAATTATCACTAGGTCAACTAAAGGTAAGATTTCTATGTAGTGCCCTATAACATTTCTACGCAACGGAACTCCAGCCTTTTTGTCCAGTGGATGACAAATGGGTAAAACTTCAAACAGACACGCATTGAAGTATTGTGCAGGACTAATGGTGGACTACCTTGGAGACCATATAGCAATGCCCCGGCAATCCCTCACAACACCTAAGCAACATTATGACATCCACATTGAATATGCTAGCACTGACACAGCAAAGAACTACACATCATTCACAACACCTTAGCAACTGCCCTGACTACCACCGACAATACATGTACCACTCACATTCTCATCAGACAAATTTAAAATCTAGAACGCACTGAATATAATAGTTATATTTTTATTATCAAGTCAGCATGTTTATTGTTCAGTTTGATCAAATTGTGCTCCGTTCTTTTCTCCTTGTCTAGCATGAGGGAAAACACTGAATTATGCTAATGCTGGTTCCATTATTACGCCGCCCGAGGACAGAGTCAGCACAGCAAGAAATAAATAACCGTGTAAACATCAAAGTACATCACCTGTTCTTCTTCATGATTTGTGTTATATGAATAATTCATACTCTTACACAGAGCAAGAAATAGCGAGAGAGAGAGCAAGCAAGCATGAGAGATAGTAAGAGAGAGAGAGAGACCAGGATCACTTGGCACAGCCAGGCAGGGGCTCAAGAAAACACAGCCAGTCTCCTCTATGCCGAGTGCCAGGACATGTTGGCAGAACAGCAAGAGAATTTTTCTGTCTTCCCCAGTTTCAACAAAGCTTAATAAATCCATAAACCCTTTCTTTCTCTCTTCCTCTCTTACAGTGGGAAGAAGTCAGCGGTTATGATGAAAACATGAACACCATCCGCACCTATCAGGTGTGTAACGTCTTCGACGCCAACCAAAACAACTGGGTACGAACCAAATACATCCGACGGAGGGGGGCGCAACGCATTCACGTGGAAATGAAGTTCTCAGTTCGTGATTGCAGCAGCATCCCAAAGGTCCCGGGTTCATGCAAAGAAACCTTCAACCTGTACTACTACGAGTCAGACACTGACACAGCCACCAAACTCTTTCCCCCTTGGATGGAGAACCCTTGGATAAAGGTGGACACCATCGCGGCCGACGAGAGCTTCTCGCATGTGGACCTGGGCGGCCGTGTGATGAAGATCAACACTGAGGTTCGAAGTTTCGGCCCTGTGTCGCGCAACGGGTTCTACTTAGCTTTTCAGGACTACGGTGGATGCATGTCACTAATCGCCGTGCGAGTGTTTTACCGGAAGTGCCCTCGCACGATCCAGAATAGAGCCATATTTCAGGAGACGCTCTCGGGGGCGGAGAGCACCTCACTGGTGGCGGCGAGGGGGGTGTGTATCCCTAACGCGGAGGAGGTTGACGTTCCCATTAAACTGTACTGCAATGGAGATGGAGAGTGGATGGTGCCTATTGGACGCTGTATGTGCAAAGCAGGTCATGAGCCTGTTGACAATGGAACTGTCTGCAGAGGTAAGATCTCTCGTTTGATAATGTGTAGAAATCGTTTCATGGCACTCCAAACTTTTTTCATTTGGAGGTCACACTTACTCTTTACCCTGAATACTAGGAAAACAGGACAGACAGACAGATAGATAATCACACTGCTGGTGGCCAGAAACAGACTATATTCAACTGAAATGTTTATATAATGAAGTGACACAATACTACAGTAAGTCCTTATATTGTGATGAACTGGATATTTATTTGTCGATGATTGTGTTCTCCCTCATTTAAAGCAATCTGTATTCATTAACAACAGAATAAGGTTGGGAACAATAACTGGGCAGAAAATCTCTACTGCGCACAGAAGTACACTTAAATACAATTATTAGTGAACAGACTAAAAGCACTTCAGGTTGTACTATATTCATTACATGTGTGTGATCACAGTGCTTGTGTAAGAATGAGTTACATTACTGCACAGTTATGACACAGGAACCGTCTGGCAGGTATTGTTTCCTTTGGATCTACAGTTTGGAAAAACATACTGCCAAAAAGTCCTCTTAAGTACCAAGCATTAATCAGTCCTCATGTCTGTAGGCTCCTACTGTCTCACAAAGTGACCTACGAGCATCTGTGCACTTTCCTACCAGCTCGTGTTTAAAGGGAACTGAAGCTTAAGAAATGCTCCGTTATTGATGTTGTGGTTTCAATGTGATGTCCCAGCCCAGCTCAGACACGTTCATGTGGGCAACACGGATGTTTCTCACTGTTTTCCCCCAGTGCAGTGCTGATGTAAACCGGCTCTTTCTCGGCATCTGAACGCATCGATCGTTTCTTCCCCGAGCCACCGCTTCGCTCCGCCTCACCTGTAATTCAACTCAGTCTGCGGTGGGAGCCCTCGTTTCGCCCGGCGGCGGGTCCTGTTGCCACGGCAACGCCAGCCACAGACGGGCTCCATGCTGACGCAGACGACACAATAAAACACCCACCTGTGTGTCAGACAGCCCCCGCATCCTTCTTTTCCTCAAATGCACCCACTCGCGCAGACAGACGTGCGCAGCCTCTTCAGAAACAGCTGTAATTACCTTCCCTGCTCTCCGTCCAGACCAGGAATAGCTGTGAGAACAACCACTCACTGCAGGCACTCCTCATTACGCATTTAATGACATTTAATGAGGGTTGCAATACTCTGTTTGGAGCATCTGTCAATAAAAAAAATAAAAAACGCACATCAGTCTACTCGAAATTGAAGAGCATGAATAATTATACACATTTGGTTGTTTTCGACCTACCTGTAATTTACTACACACCATTGATTTGAATTTCCCTACAGTCTGCTTGCCAAAGAGTCTTTGTAAACAGCTGGATTTAAAAACAATTCAATTACGAGCAGTTAACGGAGACGCTCACCGCTAAATCAAACAAGCTTTGATAAAGGTGCTTGATAAAGCCTCACATTACTGCTGTCAGTGTTGTCCTGATAGAGGCTGTTACTCCTCACAGAGAGAATAATGATCTAATCACTGAGCGTTTAGCGCATCATCAGGCATTAATGAATATTAATACATAAAACAATATTTTACAACAGCAGAACCTGATTGCAAATCACTGAAAATTAAATATCAGTGCTTCCCAGCTATTATGTTGTAAGACCATTTTCCAAACATTTCCATTATGTAACGAAATGTTAAAAGTGCTATTATGAAAGTTCTAGGAATGGTCAAAAGTCCATTTTATATGTATATATATATATATATATATATATATTATATATATGTTTTTTCAAACATTTCAGTAACAGCTTGAAATATTTTTGACCTATGATAAAAATATACAATAAAAAAACTTTGTACTAACAATACTGCAAAAACATTTTTGATAACTGAGAGAACATTTACAGAACATTAGCCAATGTTCTGAGAATGTTCCCTGTTAGCTGGACATCTAAAATGTCAAGCATTTTAACAAGCATCTTTGTTAACACAAACTAAGGCTTTTGCATTACCCATCATCCTTTGCACCTCCTTCATTGTGAGAGTCAGGCAGAGTCTGCGTCGCATTGTCGAGGACGTATCATCATCGCTTCATGGATGGTTCTGTCCATGAGTTTTTCAAATCTCAAGAGTTTGAAATGTGCTGAACGAGTGCTGTGGTTGCACAGCAGTTACATTTACTGTATTTTTTGAGGAAATTCAATAGTCATGAGACCCTAGGCTATAGGCAAAAAACACCAGAAGAAATACTTAGAAACTATATAAAAAAAGCAAGATTACTGATGATCTGTTTTGATCGGGTTCTTCCTTCAATTCCTCCAGCCATTTATCTCTGTGGTGGAGGAAAGACGATACTGCTGCAGGAGACGATGTCAGGACTGTGGTCAGCAGTCGGGGGATGCATTGACAAAAAAAGAGCAGCTTTATAAATCTGGCGTAATGAATTGATTTGTGAAAGATGTTTGTGCTGGGATGCCGCGGTATCCCCTTACGCTCCAGGTTGTAGGAGGTCATAAACAAATCATACGATCTGCAGATGAAAGATGTCTTTTGCACTTGCGCAACCCCGCTAACACTTTATTAGAACACCTCGCTATGACAGAGTGTGTAATTACACAACACTTCACAAAGCTCTCAACAGATAATTATTCTTTGACGTGACGTCTGTCAAAACATTGACGACGTACCAATTCGTTTACGCTTGCGATGACTTGGCTTTCTTGTTGGTGAACTGAGATTGTTTAACTAAGCTAACAATATTATGTTTCCTCCCAGAGAGACAGTGAAAGTGAACAAAGCGAGCCAAGTTTGGATTGAATTTCGTTTAGAGCTGCATGAGAAGGGGATCTTCTGACAACACACAGATTTTGTTCACAGAGTGCGTTCTATGTGAGATAAAATGCTAAGAAGGGCATAACAGGAGACATGTTCATGGGCTTTGACTCCTAAAATATTTTTTCATATTTGGTTCCATAGAACTTTGAAATACAAACTCTGTGAATACAGTATATCAGTACCTGTCACTAGCAGAAAACACGAACATAATTCAGTGCATGCCCAGAAAACATAAACGTCTATAGATAAATGCAAACAAATGGAGCAGCACTGGAGCAAATCACTCTTTTACTCTGACATGTTGGCGAAAGTCTGCGTTGCATTGTTGAAGCATGACAAGTACTTGCGTTGATCATGTTAAGAGAATTGCAGACATTTCACCTGTTGGGAAGTTTTCATGCAATGCCAGGCCTTTCCTGTCACATTACTGATGAAAGAGAGCAAGTTTTACAGTTCAACTTTAATTCACATGCCCAGGATTCAGAAAGTGCAGAACCCTTTGAATAAAATCTATTTTTTTATATGAGTTTCAACATTTATGGCATCCAAATTTCAGACACATAATGAACAAGAAATGACTGTGGTGCTGAACGAAACATAAATAATGCTGTGAATAGTTCGCAACTTAATTCTTCCTACCCACCACAGTTTTGGTCTTAAAGTTGGTAAGAAACCGCTGAGTGATGGCACATTTACTGCCAGAAGATTACAGGACTATGCTTTGCAGTCTTAAACTAATTCCAAATATAATAAGTTGAGGACAGCCATGACTAGATGAAATGGGAGGTTGAGGAAAAGGGATAAAGCACAGTGGAAGATACGGACCAGACACAAGAACAGTTGTATCCCTCTGGATTCCTGGTCCTGGCCACCTTTCATGGATGATGCAGAAACACAGCTGTTGCTCTCTTTATTTCCCATGTAGCATCTGATTTTAATAAAAGCTGTAATTGGCTAAGAGCAAACATAGGGGACAGCCATGCTTCAGGCCAGCCTGACATCCCAGAGACATCCCAGTGCAGAACATTAAAGTAAATAAACGCAGGTCCCTTCATCTTCTTGTTCAAACAAAGGGCTTTCTCTCCAAAATACTAAACCTGTACAGAAATTAATGATGTTTTTAGGAATTCCCATAGGAAATTTGTAATGTGGTGATTGTTTCTTATTAGAAAAAATAAGAAAATATTCCTACAGTAAGTGAATGCTAAAACAACTGGAATTGACACTTTTTGTAGTGTTACAGAGATCTCAACAGGGTTACAAACTGTGCTCAGATTTGCCAGAAACAGTCTGCAATTAAAAGTCAGGCTTCAGTATGAACTCAGCAAAGTCTTCCAAAACCATATTTTCTGAACTCCACTATCCTCAATAATGTAATAGGAGGAAAATCTAGTTATTTAAATGAAATATAACTGAGAACACCATTATGTCTCCAGAGCTATTATAGAGCAATACAATTTCTCTCTGGCTTTCAGTATTGAAATGAAATTTCTTTTTCCATTGATACTGACAGTCTCTGTTTTTCTGTTGAATTACCCCAAATTATCTTATTTGCTTCTAAAGCATTTCTGTTTCGTTTCGTTTACTGAAACTGGAAATGACCTCAAATCTTTTGTTTGTTTTAGGCGTCAGATTGTTGAACACTGAACTTCACTTGGTCTTTCTGAAATTCAATATCACATTGAGTCTCACCTATGTCAAAATTTAATCTGTGTGCTGAACAATAGAAGCTGAAAAACAATGTTAGATGGAGCTCTGGTGCTCATCTGGAGTTGACAGGAAATGAAGAAATGCTTTTTGTAAAAATAAAGTATTTAAGCACAAGCATTCATGGATACTCACGTAACACTGTTTGACTGAGGGGGGTTCTTATCACGGCTGCCCTTCAACACTCGATCAAACAATTTTCTGCATTATCTCATGCTGACAGACACACACGTCTAATCATCACATTCACAATGTAATACAAATCTCTCGTCTTTCTTTCAGCTGTGTGAGCGCTTACAGTTTGGCCTCTCTGCTGCCATTTTCAGATTTTCAATACACATTTTACCCATAGCATGTTTCTGTGGCTGATCTCCGAACTGCTTTGCTCCTGCCAACCCTGCAGTCTGGACTCAAACTGGGAAAGACAAGAACATTAGGCAGTGAAATGAAACTCTCTCGTGCTGACCCAGCTAACAGGCAGCGTTCTAGAACATTGGCTACCGTTCTCTGAAAGTTCTCAAAAATATTCTTGCAGTAAGGTTAGTAGAATGTTTTTAACATTATAATGGAAATGTTAGGGAAACATTATTACAATCTAAAATTGTTAGCCGGGGAATCGTTCACTCTGAAGCCTGACATGGATGTAAGAGTACAACAATGATCTCAAAGTGTTGTTGGTGACAGTAGACATGCTAAAGCGACAGTAAAGTCCTCACAACTCGTCGCTCATGACCCTGTGGCCAGAAAATAAATAATCCTTCAAAGTACCACAGGAGCTGTCTACCCACCAACCGAGACCTAAAGGAATAGTTATATACTTTTGTTTTGGAGATTTCAGCTTTCCTGATATGTGTTTCTCTTCTCCTCTGAAGCAGAATGGATGTAAAATTTCTGCAGCTAACATTATCCCTCACTCGTTCGTCAGAAGCACTCGTTGTGTTTCTCTCACAACATTCATCACTCTTTTGAAAGCGATAACGCCAGACTGAAACGATGGAATGGCTCAGAGAAAACATGATGTGTTAACTTGTTCCACATGCATCTCTGAGCAGCCAGTCATTAGCTCACATCTCCACTGGGATTCCAAGTGTTGGCCGCCCATCCTCAGCAGCAGTAATCACTATTCTGTGGTGGCTCAGATCTTCAGCTGGCTGGAGGGATTTCTCACGCCCGTCATTCTTTCTAGACACGTTGGAAGTTCTTAGGTCCCACATAAAGTAAAGACACAAATGAAGATCCAACATCTAAATTGTTTTTCCTGGATAGAAAAGTTTGACGTTGGTCTTCTGCTACTCAGATATTTTTCACATGTGACTTTTGGAGAAGAGTTTCATAAGATCATAAGTCAAAATCAAAAGTTGTTTCAATATGAACTCCAAATTACCTGAGCTATGTTATCCACACTGATTTTAGAGCTCTGTATTACACTGTATGTGTAACTCATTTATGTCTCATTTGTGTCTAGTTTTACTTCTTCTAAAGAATTTTTTCATTGTTCCATTCTTTCTCACAGAATAGAGTTCTCCGATCTCACAGATGTATCTAAGCTCAGGACAGACAAAAATCTAGGGGTTATGAGCTACGTGCTGATAAAATGCTTTTATCCAACATAACTACAGTAGGCCAAGGCAGACAGATAGTTTTGGATTTGATCCCCTCAGAAGCCAGAATATGGATCCTTTATCCAATCATTCATCGGACGTCTTGCAAACATGCCAGAGTTGTCTTTCATCTCCTCTGATTCATGTTCTGACAGATGTGCTACTGGAGAGCCTGGACACGCTACAGTATCAGTTCGCCATGGGTCAGAGAAAGGAAGTCCTCTGAAGAGCTACAGGTCTGCTAAACACTAGAAACAAGGGACTGCACAGACACAGTTAACAATTTTAGGTTAAGAACGTTTCCCTAATATTTCCATACACAAATTTTACAAATGTTATTTTAAATGCTCTAAGAACGTTTAAAACATCTAGTTTGGAGATGCTGTATTAACGTTATTGCTTGGTTATAAGTGGTTATTCCTTGGTTATATAATAAGCAAACGTTCTGCAATGGTTTTAAAACATTCCACTAACAACTTAAGAATAATGTTTCTGATATATATATATATAATATATTTCTACTGATGTTACTGCAGGAATGTTTTTTGATAACTTTTTTTTTACAGAATGTTAGGGAACATTCTCAGAACGTTGTCTGTTAGCTGGGAAGGGGAGCATGTTTTGCCACAAATAACACTGGACTCTACTGAAGAAATCAGGCTCAAATAGCAGTACAGCTGTTGGGTTGTTTTGACAGTAACGAGTGATTGAATGCAAGCCAATATAAATTGCGATTCGTTAACCCTGATTGACATTCAAGGTTAGTAAAGGACTAGGAATTTGTTACACTTCAAGACCTTTCAGGAGGTTGTGATAGATGTCCCTCATTCTAGTGTGATGTTAGGACCGTGATATCTGTCATGCTGTGACCGTCTCTGCAGAGGGACTCCAGTTGTTCACACTCTGTTGACCTCCAGACAAGCACTGAGGGGTGTAGACTATAAAGAGTTTAGTTTCCTTCTGTCATATGATCTCACAAAGATCACTTCTTACACTGTACGTTAAGATCTTCACTACTTTGGTGTGATGTGCGCAACGCTCATGAGAACTGTATTGTCCAGGCCATACTATGCAAAAAAAGTTACATTTTGCATGAGCATTATTATAATTTTTTGACATTATCAAGCACATTTTTCTCATTCTTGTTACTGTGATGCAACTGTCTGTGGGCAACCTTTGACTTTTATTTGTGGTCAATGTTTAATTATTGTCACATTTGTCATAATGCACAATAATAACCTGACAATACAAATAATAACTAAAAATAAATATGCCTAAATACGACTTAAAAATAAGACTCATCAAGGCGTAGTGAGTGTAAGATAAATGTCTTCTAGGCGTGCCTCTGCCCTTCACGGGTACACTTGTGTAGTAATGGCTTGTAATATGGTCTTGTCCTGTTGGAGAGTCATTTCTCTGAAAGTGCAGCATTTGTGTTTATAGTGTGGAATAAAAGCTTCGGGAGAAAGAGACTATGAAGTAAAAAAAAGCCACAAATTGAAAAATAAACAACAGATACAAATCCTGACAACTGAGACATGATGATATAAACAGTGTAAGTTTATAATGTGCAGTAAAAGCACTTAACTGTTTAATTCAGCTGCTGCCAAACTGCAATAGCAAAATAACGTTTGCCATTGCATTCATTGATTCAATTGTGTCCATGTGTTCATTTCTGGTAACACAGTTACCATCCACTCACCACATCTACTGTATACAGATTTGTTTGAGGATGCTGCATGATTCATCCAGTCAGAATTTGCAGATAACAGAGTAACTACAGGGATGAGTGCAGAGTTTTTCTGCTTGAAATATATAAAACCTCCTCTGTAAAGTTTATCAGGATATCTGTGGGAACCACACACCTGCAGGCATTACTGTCAGATTACTCCATGATCAAACAGCCCGTGTTAAAGTTCTGTCCTCTTTCTCTAGCCGTGGTGCAGAGTTAGAGAGGACTTAACTACTTTTTGCCACGTTTTAGGACTTAAAACCTCATGGTTGTGAGCGTTTGATGTGAAGTGTTAAGATTCTTACTGTAATGACATCAGAAATTTTCAAAATTTCCCCTCTGTAATTTTAGGTTGTAAGAACATTTCCCTAATGTTTCCATTAAGTAACAAAAACAGTAAAAATGTTATTTTAAAAGTTATAATAACTTTTAAAACATCCCATTTTTTAGATGTTGAATTAGTGTTACTGTTTAATTATAAGAATGTTATTCAAACTTTTCAACTATTAAAAAACATTCTACTAACATTACTGCAAGAACTTTATGAAAACTTTAAAAGAACTTTAAGAACATTAGCCAATGTTCTGAGAACGTTCTTTGTTGGCTGTGAAACATACAAAAACAATGAGCTTTGTCTCTTCCATGTTAGTTTCACTGGTGTGCACTCATAAAGGCGTCTTCAAGGTCTTTATAAGTGGTTTAATTTTAAACATGTTTGTTTTCTTTGTGGCAGATTTGCTTATACTGCATGAGATGCTAATATGCTAATGTTTGGTTCCAAAAAACAGCCCATAATGAACGTACGTGCACAGACGAAATAAAATACAAGGCTTGTGCTCTTTGTTAACTAGCATTAATGCTAGGTAATCCCTCTTTAATTTCCCATGCAGAGTAATGCTAAACAAACACACTGTACACAAATATAGTGTGTTGTTACTTTTCATTTCTCTTTTTCAGTTTTAGTCCCAGATTTTGGGCACATAATGAATTGAAAAACGTGCATTTTCTTGGCCCTCTGGCGGACTCAGTGCAGTTGGCAAACAAGAAATACACCAGACATAAAAAAAACACATGACTTAATTATTCGCTGGCATTTACGCAGCTTTTTCAGCATCTTTCATATTTACAACAGACTGAACTAATTTAGCCCAAGCAGCATTTAAAGGGACATTATCCCAGTTAACAGGGAATGTTCTTAGCAAGTTGGGTAACATTCTCTAAAAGTTCTCTCAAAGATATGTTGTAATAATGTTAGTAGAACATTCAAGTCTTTAGCTGATAGTGGAACATTTTAAAAACATTACAAAATATAAAAAAATATTAAAAACATTCCTATAACCAAGCAATAACGTTATTAGAACATCTAAAAAAATGGCTGTTTGAAATGTTCCTAGAACATTCAAAATAACATTTTAAAGTTTTTGTTACTAAATGGAAATGTTAGGAAAACGTTCTTACAACCTAACATTGTAAGCTGGGATCCCTCCTTGGATGTGGGACAGTGGTGAATGGTTAACTGGTAACTCTGTTCTCATGAAAGGAAATTTCCAAGACTAATACAATAATACCCAGTTTCTAAGATGGAATAGAATATAGGGTGGTAAGCAAGGCCTGGATGATCTTCAGTTACGAATATTGGTCTTGTGGATTGTGAGGTACTTAGAGTATATGGGACCGTAATTCTATGGTGGTACTGGCTTGGAAATATTCAACAGGTACTGAAATGCTCCAGTCCACTGCGGAAGAACGTAATTCTGTTTATGCAATATGATACGACTTATACCTCTGGCTAAGGGAACCTGGACTCATTCAAGGAAAAATACATTTATATTTACTAAAATAAACGTGGACTGTGGTAAGAAGATTAAACATCAGAAAAACGTTAACTTTCACTAACCAGTATGAAGACGCTTTGGGTCAGGGTTACCCCAAGCAGGAAGTAAGTGTCTCTCGATCAGCATTGTCGACTCCAGGCTGCTGCCGCTGTAGTGGTATTTGGTGAGGTTTGGGCAGGGCGAGGAGGCGCCTGTACATGCTAGCTGTCAACGCGGCTCGCTTTCTCAGACTAGTGCCAGCAGACTGTGGTGGCACCACAGTGGCTCACCAAGCTTGCTTCTCACCAAGTTGGCAGACTGCTTCAGACGAGCAGCCTCACTGTAGAACGAAAGGAATGGATTACAACCTGCTATTAATGACTCTTCCCAGCTAACAGGGAACATTCTCAGAACATTGGCTAACATTCTCTCAAAGTTATCAAAAGCATTCTTGCAGTAACATTAGTAAAACTTTTTTAACATAATATATATATATAGTTAGTGGAAATGCTACATCAACCCAACATCAAAAAACTGGATGTTTTAAATGTTCCTTGAACTTTCAAAATAACATTTTTAACATGTAATGGCAACGTTGGGGCTTTAACCTAAAATTGTTAGCTGGGGAATGAGCTTTGTGTTGCTGTCCAGTCTAATAGGGCCGTGTGATGAATGGCCCGGCCGGGTCCAGGACAACACATTAGCATTATTAACCAGCTCCTGGTGATCAAAGAGCCTTGCTATGTGACTTCCATTCAGGGCTTGTTTAATCTGGCTGGCGTGCTGGTTTAATTCACAACTCTGAATAAGCTGCAGAGAAGAAGCGTGCATGATGGCTTTGGAATTTCATCAGAAATGTTTTGCCGTGACTATCAATAGCTAATAATTAGATTTGATTAGCGAACAACAATGACAGTAACACACTGTTAACAGTTCTCGGAAAGGCACGAGACACTGATGACTTTGTGCCAAATTCCACTCAGTGTCAATCCAAAGCAACGGGACAATTTTCACTCTCTTCAGGAAACATTTGGAAGTCATGGAGCTCTAAAACAAGCGCTAAATGACCGTGTAGCTGAAGATGTCCCTCCGTCCCCATACAGCTACCGCAGCTCCTCCTTGTGACCCTGTTACCATAAATAGAACATCACATATTGATGTGGGGAGAGTTCCTCCATGACATGTTTTTCACCCAGTGACCCATTAGACCACTTTGACTCAATCACACAAAAGCCCACCGGAACGGTATGATTGCCAGTGTACAACTGAGGGCTTCTGAACGATTCACTTGACAGTCGTGCCCAGCTACCAGGGAACATTCTCAGAATGTTCTCTAAAAGTTCTTTCAAAGGTATCAAAAAATGTTTTTTAATGTTATATATCATATATCAGAACTGTTATTCTTAAGTTGTGGAACATTTTAAAAGTCGTGACAGACTTTTAATATAAATGTTTTAAGACATTCTTACAGCAAAGCAATAACGTTAATACACTGTCCAAAAACTGAACTTTTCTAGAACTTTCCAAATAGCATTTTGTATGTTTTTGTTGCTTAATGCAAACATTAGGGAAACTTTTTTACAACCTAAAATTGTTAGCTGGGTGGACATACCTTCTCTGTGTAGTAATGGTTGTTTATGCACCACTAATCCCACTAATAAATACACTGTGGTCCCATGACAACACGTGTTCTCAGATCTCTTCTCAATTGTGCTGTTGTGAAAGTTTCAAGTTTAACTTTTGTTTGGCAGCATATCAGATGGCGTCTAAGCATTCAAAGAGATTCTTTGCTTGCTACGCTACAAAAGACTACAGTAAGACTACAGGAATGTGTGCTCTCGATTTGTGTGAACGTAAATAATATGTTTTATCACATGCTAACAGCTCAATGACCCATAGAAAAATCAATTGTCACCTATAAATGTTGCCGTTAATTTGTGTACTTTATTATTTATAAAAAAAATAATTTTATAAATCAAGGCAGAAGAATACTGTCCCAGAATGCCTTTACTTGTTGGATTTCACTTCCTGTCATTCAAATTCAGTTCAACTTCCTGTGGAATCTGTCTAATTCAATTAAAATTCACACTCATAAAAAAAATGTCTTCAGTTCTGAATTATGCCCAACACTTCTGGCACCTTTTCTCACCCGCATCATCTCAGCTGCTTTGACATTTTCTTGACTCACATACATTCCATCAGCGGAGCATTAAATTGACCAGAAATACAGACTGCTGATACTGCAGGGCGCGAGGTAACCACTGACCCGGCAACTAGTTGATTAAAATTAGTAGTCACACAAACAGACATTTTCCGACGTCTTTCAGCGAGACCTCAAAGTTACTGCCAATAAAATTGTTTTGTCTTGGCAGTTTCACCTAGAAAAATGAAGAGAAAGAAACAAGAATGTCTTTTGAAGCCCTAGATACACACAAGCTCAGGCACAGGTTGGTTGCTTAGCTTTGTAAATGTGTTTTTACAACAGAACTGTTGGCACACTGAATACCCCTGCAAGAACAGGGGAACATTTGTCAGAAAAATGTTAGGGAAAATGAGAAAATGTTTCTGAAACCTAATGTTTTGATTTCTTTCTTGCCTGATTGTCCAATCTATCAGTATAATCCACAATTGTACGGCTTATGGTTCAGCATGCAGTCCTGTCCAGACAATGACCTCTTCCTGTTAACAGACATGCAACTCCAACCCAAACTTCATCTAGTACTGTATCTTACTTCAGCCTTTCAGCGCTGGCCACAGTCAGGCTATTGTGGGCCCTGCTTGTCAGCTGACTCCCTGGTTCTGTTTGGTGTGCTGAAAACAGTGACCGCCCCACATAAAGCAGAAGTTCTGGCTAAGTTGCTCTGATTAGCAGGTATTTAACCCTCTGGGAGGCCCATGTTGATTCAAGCTCTCTGAAAATTGACTCAATTAGAATATTGAGCTAAAAACTCACAGTAGGCGCCTCTTTAATTGTTGTGGTTCAGCTTGGTGTCACTGGACCTTAAATAGCAGGTCAGGCCAAACGGAAACTGTGGATGTCGTCACAGACTGTAAAGCATGATGGAGGCCTCGGTGTTTATACGTTCCTCAAGCGTACATGGATCTCATAGCTGGGATGAAATGATCCACCTTAAATTAAATTCCATCACACTGGTAGATGGTCACTGATGCAGTCTGCTGAAAGCCTCCATTTGTGCATTTTTGCCTCATTTTGTTTCGCCTTTGTGTTTTTTTTCCCACTACTGGCTAGCTGCCTCATACCCAGCTTACAGGGAACGATCTCAGAACGTTCTCTCAAAGTTATCAAAAACAGTTTAGCAGTAACAGCAGTAGAATTTTTTTTAACATTACATATCATGCATATCAAAAATTTCATTCTTAGTAGTTAGTGGAACATATTAAAAAACCTTAAAGAATTAAAAAAATGTTTGAATAACGTTCTTATAACCAAGCAATAATGTTAACATCCAACTGTCATGTCGTTGTTGCCCCGTTCGACCCTGTAGGCTAATCCTGTTAGCTGCAAAAATCTTAAAAGTATCTCAGCTAGTTTCTTGAGTCACACTCAGTCTTCCGTACCAAACCGCTGAGGGTTACGTTACACTTCATTTAGATTAAGTGACCTTCTGCGGCCATAATATGGGATTATAAAATCAAAAGAGCATCGATGCCAGCGCACACATTTACTTGCATGTCAACATGCCAGCACATATACGCACCAATGTGTATGTGTTTAAGTTGGTACACGCCCAGTATTTATTCACCGTTCCTGCCCATGCTAAAATTCCTCAGCTGACCAATGACGTGCAAAGAAATTAATATATATATATAAAAGTCATATATAAACATTCTCCTCTCACACAGAGTATATAAATGACCTGCTGTCAAACAGCCATCATAAGGTCATATTACAGTAATGAGCTGTCATGGGCCCAGTGTTGAGTTCTGCTCTGGTCTGTGTGAATACGACAGGTATGTGTTTTTGGAACATCTGATTTGTGGCTCTGTGAGTTTGTTGATGCTCTGCTCAGCATTTGTTGATGATGGATTTGCAGTTTGGGTTGACTGGCAGCTGGACCTGCCCTCATGGCCGGTCCTAATGGGCCTCTGCTGAATTCGGAGTTGTCATCGGATTCCATCACCACGGAAACACTTTCCTCACAAGTCCGCAATAGTGAATTTAGACGCAATGTTTTTAGGCAGTTTTTCTTTTTACCTTTTGCGTTTGCATTGCATAATGTGTGTTTAAAGTTGAGGTGTGCGATTTCTGCTCCAGTAGCGTCCTGAAACATCATTGCAAAAATACAAAATATTATAATACAGATGATTTAACAAGCAAATTTTTCACACAATGTCTTCAAACTATGAATGGCTAACTTATAACTTAACGTTGTGCATGTTAAACAGCACACTTTAGCTTTAACATTCCACATCCTGTACAATCTGTCTGGCGTGCATAAGAAGATTTAATGGTAAATTTCTCACGCTCAAAGATCCGTGTTGTGGCAATAAATGACAATTTTTGTTTTCAAAAGGGATGTTAAGCACACAGTGCAGTGTGTGAAAACACTACAGCACATCGGTCTTATCATGAGATACTGCCACAGACAACAGTGAAGCAAACATACATTATCTTTTGTGGGAAAACTATCCCATATTTCATTCCAGCATGAACTGATTTTAAGAGGTCAGGCCATGCTCTCAACATGTGTGGTCCGAAAAAATATAAAAACACACTTACTGTAAGTGTTCTTTTGGGAACCATTGCATTGATCTAAAATCTAACTGAATCATATTTCTTTTTGTTTCAGTATACGTGAAACAAAAAGAAGGTCAGCTCATTACATTTTACTAAAATGTATTTTACATTACACTTACTAAAACTGACATATCCCATAAGAAACATATTTTTTTAAACATATCAAAGTCCGAGTTTCTACCCAGCATGTATATAACGGTTTTCCCCATGCCATGGAGATGCCATTGTTCTCAAAACCCGCTCGGCCAAAACAGAGGGGAACGATGAATAGCGGTTTGGTACCCCATCACCATAGCAACAGAGGAGCATTGCTCACCCCCCCATGCACACCTCGTGCTGGTCTGGCCTCTTCTCCACACAAGCAGTGCTGCTTAATTTCTCTGACCCCCAGGGTCTGGTCTTCACAGGCTACACTGATTGGTACAAACGCGGGTGCTCAGAACCGATCTCGCAGCCTCTGTAACAGGGTTAAGCAGACAGAGGTGAGGGGAAGACATCGGGGGAGCATGAAACATCTCACTCATACACATCTTTTACAGGCTAATTAATTGATGCATCGCACATAAAGCATAAGCGCTCAAGGAGCGCAACCTCCCTTCACACTGATGATTGACACTTATAATGTATTCCACCCCTAAATGGCCACCATTAAACTCTTCCAATGAATCCCCGCTGAACAATACACAGCCAGGAGAATGCACTTGTAGATGCCTGCAGGGAAGCGCACAATAAGCACACACAGTTTCTGCGTGAAGCTGTGCATTTTATAGCTCTATACTCAACAGCTGTCTCAGTTGTGTATATTTTTGTTTCTCCACATCTTCATGTGCAAGGAATTTTAGGGAAAACATCTGATATGCTTCAATAAAACATTGAGATCTGCGTGAGGTTTCCAGGCCGATTAGAGACACTATTTTTCTGATATTTTTCAAATCCATTTTGAATTCTACCAGACTAAAGACACTGCAGTAAATGAAATTAATAGAATTTCATATATATATATATATATATATATACACACAAATTGCTGCATAGTACGCATGTATGCTAGTGTGCCTGGAGTTATTACACAGCTGTTGTTTTTGCAGATTAAACAAATAGCAGAGGTCAGACTCCCCAAAGTCTCAAGAACTTTTGGTCAGAACTGATATAATCTTAAATACCCTCTCGGGAGCTGAACAGGACGGGAATCCAATAAACATCCCCAGATCCATTCAGCTTGTATTTGTGTGCATCTGCATCCCTGTTATTATCAGTAAAAAGGGATCGTACAAGGACAGCAACAGGACTGGACACCAGTCGCCCCTCTGTGCTGTTTGTTCTGACAGGAAACACACAGCTCTTTTATCCTGCTCATCTATCCCACCTTGAGGCCACTACTGCCACTGGACTTTGCATACAGACAGTCAGTTAGACACTGCATCTGCTGAGCTGCAGTAGAACTCTCTCACTTCCTGTCTGTCTCACTGCCTGTCTCTCTCTCCCACAGTTTTTTTAACTCTCTCCATTTCTCTAATCTTTTCACGCTGTCTCTCTCACACTTTCTCCTCATTTCTGCTTCTCATCAAGTGCCGACTCCCCACTTTGCGGCTATTATTTACCCGAGAAACAAACTGCCGTCCTTTTAGCGAACAACTTATTTGTGTTTGTATTGATTTTTGAATGTGCGGCAGAGTTTAAAGCAGGAAGGTGAAAAACATTACAATGGCATCATTTCAGAAACATTTCCCATTCTTTCAAAGAAAAATAAATGCTGCTACACTACACAGACGTATACTGACCAAAAGTGCATTTAGGAAAATTAGCTTCAGACGTAAGGCCAAGCCTGACTGATTTCCTTTGTTTGCTGTCTTTTTATGTTGTAACCACACCTCTACCCCCTTCCCAAATCTTATTTTGATTCTGCTGTAGAGAGACCTTGGTTCCTGGCAACCACACGTCCCCATTGCCCAAAAACAGCATCTCACGCCTCTGACCAGAACATGGGACGCATGCACAAACAGGAAGGACCCCGCATGGCAACGGCTGGCAGTGGTTGCCCTGGCAACTGCCCGTCCTTGAGAAAAGGACACGTATGGAGTTTTGGGGCCAAGATTCTGACAGACAGTCAAAACTCATAAAGCGCCCTACCGCACAGATCCAGCTATCCCAACCCCGAACAATGAAACAATTCAAACCACAAAATAACAGATGATTCATTAGCCTGTTTATACACACTAATCTCCTAATAAGGGCCCTCCTTATGGTGGCTAGTAGTATTTTTAGTAGGAAGACACAAATAACCATGAATTGGGAAGCCAAAAAGATTTGTTACGCTGTGTAATTGTGCATTCGTGGGCATGGCCTGTTGTTCCCAAGGGTATGGGGGGGTCATCATCACATCTTTGTATCGTCTCACCCTGCCATCTGAGAGGACAGGACAGGTGAAAGAAACTCACTCTAGCTACTAATTGTCGTAGCATTGCTTATATAATAACAGCATCTTTTGTTGGCTGTTGAGTCCACAACACACTATTAGCTGAACGTGTCATATGAATAAATAATGGAAGTCTTACGCAATTCTTGTGTACTATGACCTTCTCAGAGATGGTCTCAGGTCTCCAGTGATAACATCACTGTGAATCTTCTGCTATCTTCTGCTGTGATTTTGTGTGCAGACTGTTTGGAGTCCTGCGGAATAGATTTAAACGTGTGAAACTGTGTTAAATGAAGCTGAGAGTGCCACATTTTAATTGGTGGCTAGCAACATACACCGTAAAAAAACACTGCAAATAAGATATAAAATAAGAAAAAAGGATCTAATAAATTAAAAATGACTTTACACATGTAAATTTACAGGCCGTTTCGTAATTTCATAATTTTCGTAAAATTACAACTTTATTACAGTCATAGCCAAAACGTTTCACATATGAACATGCATGAGGGTGAGGAATGCATAGAATATGTGAATGACGGATGAGCTTTCTGGTGAGCTCTGCGTGTGATGATTCTGTAAAGGATACGAGTGTGTATGTGTGTGTGTGTCTGTTGTGCTTCTTTATTTGGGTCGTTCTGACTGTTCTGTGAGTAACTCAGGATCCTACGGGATGTCCTCACTGATTTCTGTCTCACTGGACATCTTGCTGTGATTGACAAGCCATCTTTAATCGAGATAAATATGACTGCTGAGCTTTCCCTTTCGAACCATCGGCAGGAGACTCAAATGAGGGAAAAGATACGTGTGTGTGTGGCAGGGGTTTCATCAAACATTCTCTGTGACCTCTGTCGGCCAGTCCTCCTGCGTGAAATGATCTGTGTCTGTCTGCAGTCTTTTCAAAATCCTGTTTTCAGACAGTCTCTGTCTGTGCAGCTCTGCTCAGTATTGTCAGGAAACTGTGCTGCAGGTATAGCTTTAGAAATCCGATCCTTTCATTTGATGTTTTCCAGCTAAAGGGGATGTTAGAAGAACGTTTTTTAACATTTTATATCATATCAAAATGTTAATCTTAAGTTTTAAGTGGAACGTTACATAATTAAAAATGTTTGAATGTTCTTATAACCAAACAAAAATGTTAATGTGATGTCTAAAAAACTGGATGTATAGAATGTTCCTAGAACATTCAAAATAACATTTTTGTTACTTAATGGAAACGTTAGGGAAATGTTCTTACATCCTAAAATTGTAAAATGGGTTCTTTTCTCCAACATGCAGATATTTGTGATTGATTGATTGTCAGTCTTCCTCAAAAATAATAATTTTCCCATTGACATTTTCAAAACAACCAAAGGGACTCAGAGAGTGAACCATTATCAGATGTCTGTTTTTCTCTGTCATTACGGTGAAGGCCTATAATGCAGCTGAGACAGCATTTCAACTGTGTCCTCCTGATCTCTTTGTTCATTTACACAATAAACAGTCCAGAATTTCTTTTCTCTCTAGATGTGTTTATCGACTGCAACATGTGTGGACCATAAACTGAACTAAAATATAAGATATGAAAGCTACATAAATACATACATTAACTGCGCACACACAGGCACATTGCAGCTGTTGCAGCCGCTCCAGAAAGCTCTTTTCCCAGGTGTCACACACATTTCTCTGCAATCTCCCCACACACACTCCACCGGTGCTCTTCATTTGGGCCAAAGATTGTGTCTGAAAACGGCTCCAGCAACTGCGAAGGAGCTGAGAAGGACACACTCACAGCGGGATGTGTCCTCTCATTTCTGATGAAAAGTTTGCACGTGAACATCAGAATTTCACACAAATTAGCGCATTCAAACTTCTGAAAGTCTCATGAAGCCAGAGCCTCTGGCTTATTAGTCACAGGCATGTGGTTAAATATCCAGATGTGTGAGGCCCAACATGCTAAACATGCATGTATACAGCACAACAGAACACACTCACCCTCCCCGGGCTAGTCAACAGAAACCTGGAGTTAAACTCAGAAGAAAACCTGGAAAGCAACACAATGCATAAGTAGGAAAAATACTCCCTTCCTTACTATTGGAAAAATTGGAAACAAAAAAGTTTTGCATGTCCTCACAATGGGATTTCACTCACTCAGTCTGCTAAGATTCCCATTTCTGCCCTTTCTAACTTTTCTCGGCCTGCACGTGCTGTTAGACGTAATAAACTAAAAGCAAGAGGGTTTGAAAGAACACCAAATGGTTCAAGTTCATTCCTAGTTACTGAAAAGCAAGAACCTTGTTCCTGTTCGACATCTTCTTTGGCCCTTAAACTCGTTTCAGCTCATCTGAAGCGAACTGACTTCAGTTAAAAATGAGATCAGATTCTGTTTCAAAAACCATCTGGTCACCAAAACATTGTTTTAGATGCTGGTTTCCAGCATGAGAAGCTGATATGCTGGTGTCACCATCACGCTTCTCCATCTTAATTCGCATATCTAGCTTGGTCAACCAATTTTCCCAGAAAAACCATACTGGTCATCCAGCGTTACCAGCTAAAATTTGCTGGTTCGGATTCTGGTGTAAGCAGGTCTTTACAGGAGAAATATTTTAACAACAACTTTCTGTCTACCCTGCATAACAACAGTCATCATGTTTCTCCGAAAGAGACCAAAGGCTCTGAGATGTCTCAGAAATGTTTGTATTTGTTGTTTGCTGTACAAGTAGGTTTTGAATTTGCACTTAAACAAAGCAGCAGTATTTTTTTGCATGATGAGCTCACAGGAGAAACATTGTGATCAAACGACGTGTCAGTTTCTAATCTGGATGCAAGCTGTATGAAAGCTCTGATGTGTCCTTTAATCAGAGTTTCTCTCATTCCCGAGGCTACAGCTGACACTGCTTTTCTCTTCATCCTCAAATTGCATTCCTTCATACAGAGTCTTTCAGTCTGTGACTATTTTTTTTTAAGCAAAACCTTTTTCGCTAGTTAAAATTTTGTTAGATTTCCTTGACAGCAAGCCTAAATATCTTTTCATTTTTGCAGTTAAAAGCAGCATTGGACAGTAACAAATGTTTTCAGCAGTGTTGGCTGATGCATTGGTAGTTTATACTTAAAGCACGTCTCTTGACAGTCTCCACTCTGGCTACCTTCTCCTCTTTTCTCACCTCACTGCATTGAGGTTCATTCTGGTTTCATCTTAAATCCTCCAGCGACACTTTCTCATACACAAACCTCATATTTCACTTTAAACATGACCAGTTTCCCATAAATCACTTGAAAAGAAAAACATGTCTAAACTAGCATTAAACCAAGGTGCTATCACGTTCACACCGCAGTCCATTTCTAAACGTTAAATGTACGTTGACATGAGACTTTCAGCCATGCTTTTACACTGAGAGATACCCCAGCTAACAGGGTGCTCCCAGGAGATTTAACTAACATTCTCAAAAAGTTAAAAACATTCAGTAACATTAGTATAATATTTCATACTCATATCAATCATATCAAAAAGTTATTCTTAAGTTGTTAATGAAATGTTTTAAAAACGCTACAGAATTAAAAAATGTTTAAATAGCGTTCTTATAACCAAGCAAAAACACATTTTGAATGTACCTACAACATTCAAAATAACGTTTTTGTTACGTAATGGAAACATGCATGTATGCATGCATGATAAAATAGAGAGCAATGTCAGATTCATGGTGGAGACTTCCAGGAACCTGTCAGCTGTCTTTAAGAAAGACTAAGTTTGCTTACACTCTTAAGAGGAAGAAACTGTGTGGGTGTTTTTACAATACAAATTAATGTGCAGATGTGTTGAGTGCAGTGAGGGAATGTAAACCGAGCATGTGTGTGCCTTGTGTGGCTGTCTAAAGTTTTCCTGGATTCAGGGTCGGTTCTGTGTTGAAATGGGATCGAGACAGTGTGAGCGAGCAGCTGAGAGGAAGCGGGGAATAGCAGCCTTTCTGTCTGAAAACTTCCACTGAAATAACAGGCAGCATTTAATCAGCACTGGGCACTGCCCAGATAACAATGTTAGGTTGTAAAAACGTTTCTAAAACAGTTTTATTAAATTACAAAATGTTGTTTTTTTTGAATGCTCTAGGAATGTTCAAAAAATTGTTTTTAACTGTTTTTTAGACAGTGTAATAATGTTTTTGTTTGGTTATTTAACAGTATTTAAAATGTTTTAATTCTGTAATGTTTTTTGAAACATTCCACCAACAAAAAACGTGTTTTACATATGACATATAATGTTAATAATTGTTCTACTAATGTTACTACAAAAATGTTTTTGACAGAACCTTTAGAGAACATCTCAGAACCAACATTCTGAGAACTTTTCCTGTTAGCTGGGTGGTTAACCTCTGCCCTCTGTGATTGAGCTGAAAGAACATGATCTCAGCATCTTTGCGGATGTACAGTCCGCTGTGTTTGCACGCGTTTGCACCAGACGAGACGGACTCTCCCTCCTTCCCTTTCCCCTCCAGATGTGGGGAGATGTGCGCTTTCATTGGCTGCCGTCTTTCTGCTCTTGCTCTCAGGCAGGGTTAGCAGTGTGCTGTTCATCCCAGCCAAGTGCTTGTCACATTTCCCACTGGCTGGGAAGTGCTTTCTTTGTTTGGTGTAGAGACGTGCAACATAAAACCTGGCCAGGTCTGAACGGCCTCCAGGGAACTCCAGTTTGCACACAAGCAAATCATTTCCTGCTGTCTGGAGCCAACCTGAAATCAAAAAGTACTATATTTATTTTCTTAATATATGTTCAAGGTCTTATCGTGCGTGATTCATTAATGCAAGTTAATCTTTCAAAAAAAAAGTTTCTAATGTTGAATCAGAAAGTAACTTGCTCTGAAAAGTCTTCAGCTGGCATCATTTTGACCACACAGGCTTGTGTGTGTTTTGACTGTCATTTCTTTGGGTTTTATAGCTTTTGGCAATCATGTGATATTAACACATAAAGCATCATGTCTTCAGCTCTTCTCATTCATCGTCTCTCTCTCTCCGTTTCAGCATGCCTCTCCGGTTTCTTCAAGACGGCTCAAGGTGACGAGAAATGCTTGCAGTGTCCAATCAACAGCCGCACCACCAACGACGGCGCAACCAACTGCGTCTGCAGAAACGGATATTACCGCACGGACTCGGACCCCTTAGAGATGCCCTGCACAAGTACACACTTCCTGCCTCTGAGCTTCATCTGCATGCAAACACTTTTACTGTAGCATAATTTACAGTACAGTCAAACTTGTTTTATGTAGTTAGATACCCTGCAGCAGCAAAGAAAAGTGGTTATGGCCATTAAAGCTAATTGAGGAGGCAAAATGTTTTTAAATATATTAATATCAGATATATTTTTTTCTGCAAACACAGCAGTATTAAGATAAAACGGAAAAAGGAAACCATACATAACTTGCAGGAATTGGTGAATCTATAACTAAACTGCAGCAAAATTATGAAGTTAGTACCACTACAGTTGTAGTTACCCTTTTGTTAAATACCCCAAAACTTTTTGACCAATTTGACCATATCTACCTACCCTCAATACTGTCTAGAATAATTGATATTAATACAACCTTCCACTAATCTGTAACCATAAACCTATTCACCTACTTCCATGTCACTTTAAATAGCTTCTATAATGACTCATTTTCGTGATTATCTACCATACAATACAGTAAACAGTACACATCTCTACCCCCGCATGCACACCACACACAGCACTCCAGAACAGGCAGAGCAGAACAGAGCTGTGGATCTATTGTTGAAACAGATGAGGCCAGGAAGACTAACAGAGAGAGAGAGGGAGAGAGAGTATGCATGCTGTTGTGAGCGGCAGAGTTTTGTCCTTCGCTGAACGAGACAGAGAGCAGCTGTAAGAGCATCAAGTCACAGAGTTGAAGCTCAGTGGGGCCTCGACTTGATGAAGATCAAACAGCAGTTTTTAGCAGGTGCCATTATCGCCCACTGACCTGAGAATGTGAAGTTTAGAAACAGTTTTCCAGCTAACAATTTTGATTTTGAATAATGTTTACTAAAAACATTTCCATTAAGTAGCAAAAATGTTAATTTGGATGTTCTAGACATTGTATTAACGTTATTGCTCGATTCGAAACGTGCCTCTGAAAATTTAAGAACAATGTTTTTGATACATACGATTCATAACATTAAAAAAGCATTCTACTTAGATTAATGCAATGTTTTTGGTAACTTTGACAGAACGTTTTTAGAACTTTTGTCATTGTTTTGAGAATGAACAGATGCCTCTTAATGGGCTCACGGCTAAAAAAGCTGTAAACAATAATCAGTTCCAGCTATTATTTTTAAGAAGCTTTTTATAAGGGCAAGGGAGGATGGGTTGTATCTTGGTTACCTCACTTGCCCCTGGAGGAGTGCCCTCTGTAATTGGGAGCACATGTCGGGGGAAGATAATAACTGAGCATTGTTAGATTTAGTTGGGCTCTCAGTCAGAAGCAGGTCTTAGACGTAAGCTTTGTTTGTTGGGCTCTCACTCTCCTTCAGATGTACTTTACATGAGCAAACACAGATGATGTTTACAAACACAGAAACAGAAGAACCTCACACAAATCCTCACATATTGAATAATCTGTATCATCAGACTCAAATAAATTTTTGATTTGTTCGATGTTATCATAATTTTAATTGTCATTTTGAGAATACACAACTGTGACATTTCAAAACATTTTGTAAACTGTATTGTTCAATACAGCAAAAAACAAACCATGAATGAGACATTCGTACATCTATGCTTTTTTAGCCATGCCGTCGGCTCCCCAAAACGTCATTTCCAGTGTCAACGAAACATCACTGATGCTGGAGTGGAGTTCTCCACGGGAGACCGGCGGCCGCAATGATGTCGTCTACAACATCATCTGCAAGAGTTGCGGAGGTGGCAGGGGCGGCTGCACGCGCTGCGGGGATAACGTGCAGTTCGTCCCGCGGCAGCTAGGACTCACCAACACCCGGGTCTTTATAAGCGACCTGCTGGCCCACACGCAGTACACCTTTGAGATCCAGGCCGTCAACGGGGTATCAGACCAGAGTCCTTACTCACCACAGTATGCATCAGTCAACATTACTACTAACCAGGCTGGTAAGTCTTTTTTCTCACTTGTCATTGTGTTTTGTTTCTAGCTGGCAAACAGAAATTGTCATGTGGAATGTATATCTTGTTTTTGCATCACCTTGTCTATTAACTCGGCCTGGATATCTTTAGGTACTCATCGAATCAATTTAATTTAGATTTACAGTGTGATCTGAGAGTCAGTCGATTAATGATTTATCTCAGTTTTCTAGTAACAATGTTAATGAGTACAAAACGTTGGCAAGTTAAATGGCTCACGGCCAAATTCTGTGTAAAGATTCCAATTAAGAGCCCTACTGAAAAAAACACATTTATTTAAACAGTTTTAAATATTATAATTTCAATCAACAGATGGATCAATCAAGAATAGTAGGGAAATAGTTACAACTCTCTTTCTCTTCATGCACATTGTTCGAAGGCCAGCAGGTCCCATACGAGTGGATATGTGAGATCACATGTAACACTGAGTAAAAACACAACTCCCTTTGTTACCTCCACATTACACCCCAATTATGCTCTCACGCTCCCATAAACCACGAGACCAGTTTAGTATGTCACTATGAGATTAGACCTAATTGTCCGAATCTCAATGTAAAGCACGCCGAATCGAACCCAAACCATTGTGGGACAGATTATCTGGAGTCCAGGATCTCTCCAGCCAATAATGACTTCTAATGAAAAACAGCTTCTTGCTACTGATTAGACAAACATTTCTCCTCTATTCAAGCAACAGCCATGGCTGGGAGACAGACTACAATAAGACACTTTTGCTGAAAAGGCAATGGAGACTTGTTCCAGTCATGCCATTGTGGTTTAGATTATTGTGTTCCAATTTCTTCACAGAGGCTGCAGCATTGATTAGTTTTTTAAGCGTCTATATTAAATGTGCTGTTGATCGTGGCAGATCGGTGCTCAGAGCTCTGAGGGGCTCAAGGAGAGACGGATATTTTTGATGTTTCTTATCCCTGCTGGTAATAGGCGGTACATAAGACCCATCGCCATTTTAGCCCAATAAAGCTCCTTGTTCAAATAGTTGACAGCATTTTAATTCGTTGTGACACATCGCTTCAAAATTCAAGTCATTTTCAGTATTTGCAGTTCTCAAAGAAGATTTTAGTCAGTCTGCCGTGCAAAACGTGGGCTGGACGAGACGTACCTTTAAATTCTGTGAGTGTTTATATCATCAGGGCAACTGGGGAGATCGCTGGCTCAAAGCATGCTGGGAGAGCAGATTGTTTTTTAAAGTAGCCTGCAGAGACAGTATTCAGCCATCACACTGATCACACAGAGGCAGTTAAATTCACACACACATGCACACACTCATACACAATAATACTACACAGCTCTCGGGAAAACTTGATTCTGATTATTCAGTTGCAGATCTGAGGATAAATCTGTTTTGTATTATAAATTCTACACTGAATATTCGATGTGTGCGAAGCAACATACTGGTCTTCAGGTACTGGTAATACATAAAAAGAAGAAAAAAGTTACATTGTAACAATGTTAGCAAACTAGCACGCAAAACAATTATTTGGATTGCAGTTAATAGTCATTATCTCGTATATATTGTCACAATTGCACACAAAATGTTCATACCAAACTAACACAAATAAAAACGTTATGCTGAGCGCACACACCAAACAAACAACAGACTTAAATGTACTCCCTCCTAACTGATTTTCTTGGTCCTCATTTGTGCAGCCAACTGTGAAAATCCAATTAGCAAAGAAACGTGTTTGAAGACACTACAGTTAATATTTACTTACACATGCACAGCAGGCCTTAAAGAGAAGGCGGCGTCAGACTCATAAACTGACAGGGAGATCCAGTAAAGACTTCAACTTTTTACATTCAGTCTCTCAACAGTTACACTAAGTGCACTGGAGACTTTTAGGGGACTTGTGAATGTTTGTGGGAGCCAGTTTCTCAGACCAAGAAACGACCGATCGGATTAAAACAGAAGGATTGTCATTTTCACGAGTTTAACGGCATTTTGGTAACAAATGCCAACTACAAGTTATAAATATCATTATGTATTTGCTATTTAATTTGTCAGATTTGTAACAACCCCATATGTAAATGCGGGCATTTGTATGTTTATAGGAACAATGTTACATAATAATATGGCTCATTTAATACATTCTACATAATAAATTAGTGTCACTTTTATATACATTTTTATAGCAAAATTTTTCTCCATATGTTTTCACTCCGGCTTACCCTGCTGTCGTGGGGTTCTCATCTGCTGTTGGGTGTTTTGCCTTCGCTCTGCCTGTCACATTGGATTAGCAGCCCTCGAACCTCCATCAGGGGGAGCTGTGAAAGTACTCACACAAGCTCTGTGTTAGCGGGCCAGGCCTCCTGGGACAGGGCAGTAGGACTGAGAGCCTGGGTCAGGCTTGCAGACCTTTAATTTTGTCTGGACTGCAGGGCTTTGGGGTTACATAAACATCTTGTCATCCCTCATTAGCAAAGGCGGCTTCGAGCTTTCCCCCGCACATTTTGCTCCCGCTACAGCACATGCGCACGCACGATCGTCCGTATTTCAGTTCAAGCGTTAATTAGACACATTTTTAAGCCTGGCTGCTCGGAGAGGAGGTGTGTCAAACAAAAATGGAAAATTATGTGACAGCCGTGAAAATATTTTTCTCATGCGAGTGGCCCTATTTTACATTTCTGACTTGATGATTTGAGCACACAGATTTAGGGAAGGCGAAAATATGAATTCTTATTTATTTACTTGAGAACTGTTTCAGAACGTTTGTCTATAGCCACTGCTATAGCTTCTTAGGCCTTTTCACACTCCCTGTCATGATCTCACACGCAACACTGTTTAAACTCGACTCAAAAGAGCAACAAACAAGTCTTCAAAGAGCGAGTTGTACTTATGTGCGATACATCATGAGCTTAAACTGTCCTTGCTCACACTTATTAAGGGATGAACAATTCATAAACACTGCCATTATGGAAAGAGTGTTATGATCTTGGCCTTGAAGAGTTCTTTTCCTGATCTCAACGAATTATGACCAAACCGTCCACTAAGTTTTAGGTATGTGCTGTTCTCCACACTGACCCAGAATGCAGCATAAATCAGCAAAAACATGCATTGGTTTCCGTTTTTTGTGAGAGAGGAATTTTGTTTTCTTAGCTATAAGTTTTAAAACATTTCAACTGATGCTGAATATGAGAAAAGTAATTTAGGAAAGAGATACTTTAAGAAAATCTCCTAATCCAGTTAAAATGTGAGTGATGGATGCTGTAAGTGATGTTTGAAATTGTCAGTGACCTCAGAAACTAAAGACATGTTCCAAATACGTTTAATGTGAACAATATACCTTTTGCATAATGTAAAACCAAACAAACTTTTCTCTGTGAAATGTTTTGCTTGAAATGTTTGTTTCCTTCTTAAAAATAAATGGCAATTAGTTTGACATTTTATTTTTCAATGCAGTGACATTTATACAGTCTGTAAGTGGCCCTCTAGGGTCCTAATACTTTCTGGAGGTGGCTGTACAGTATGATGAGGACAGACTCTGAAATAATCAAAAATTGACAACAACCGCAGCACAGACAGCAGTCTGAAAATGTCGGCCAGTGTCCCTAAACAGTTCTGTGACAGCCTGCTCTATCTCTGGTAATTTAGCAATTTGTTCTCATTATGAAAGGCACAATGTTTTATTGAGGCCATTTTTACAGAGGCAAGCTAAAATGAGCTCTAGGAAACTACAGTAACAGTAAGCTGGAGATACAGACGGCATTTACCTCTCCTTTCTGCAGCTCGACATCAACAGGGCATGCAAGGTTAATCAGTCATTACATAAACCAAAACTAACTCCAGGCCCTTCACTTCACTCCCACACACACACGCCTGAGACCAGAATTTATCAGGGAAAGGATAAAACACATCCATTCTCCCGTTTCTCCCTCTGAAAGTTTTATCAGAGCAGTAAGTGATAGATCGCCTGCAACGTGTGATTTGCAGGAAAGAAACAAGGCAAGTGGCACTCAAGAAATCATTCAGCTTAGCTAAAGACAGAGACACTGAGACACGAGTCCGCCGCATTTTACACACTCTTCTGTTCTTCCCTGAGCAGAAAAGACAAACAGCAACTTTAAAATCAGCTGTGCTGCAAGGGCATTGAAGAAGCCCCATGTGGTACAGCAGGGCCTGTCAGCTTTTACATTATACATTTACATTTTACATTGTGTTAAACTGGTGTTGACCTAGTTTCTCAGTAAACTACCTTTACATTCACATGCTAGTGCCTGTTTTCATTATGCCACTGTAATTTCATTTATGCAAAAGACATTTATGCATTTGAATAATGATGAATTTACTCTGCATAACAAAAACGCAATAAAGGCTGCTTCTTAAAACCATCAATGAAACATAGACCTATAAATAATTATATAACCGATTCAAACTAATTATCCATATATCTATTTAATTACAAAACATTTTATATTTACATACAACAGTGGTTCAGACCAAAGTGTCAAGCAATAGATATTTAGCGGTCAAGTGTGAATGTGGGTTATACGTTCAGCATTCATTTGCTCTTACCATGCATTTTCATACGACATCTGCGCAACAATGCCCACAACTGCTGTTTGAAATGTAAACTTATGCCAGTGGTAAAGATGAGAAAAATTATGCGATCTATGATACCAGATGCATTTAAAATCGTCCATAAGATGTTATTACATCAACCTTTTAAATTCAGACACTGTGAACTCCACAGCATTGGCTGAACTACATGTGCAGGTTTTGTTATTTGTCATAAGGTTTATATCGGATTTTATTTTAAATATGTTGCTGAAATGTGACTTTCATTTCTAAAAAAGGTAAATTATGGTGAGTTACCAAAAAAACAGTGTTTGTATTATTACAGATGGTCAGAATAATTTTTGTTTTGTTTAGCGTGTTTCCGATCAGACGCACTCTTTGAGCGAAACAGTTGTCGTCCATCACCGCATCACAGCAAACTTCTGGTAACATTAGCTCTCGGTCATTAACTCCTGCGTGAGAGTCTGGCACACCAAGATAACCGGCTGACCCATATGCTGTTTCCATCTGCTGGGTTAGCACATACTCTATTGCGTCATACGACATTATACGCAGCATCTACTGCCCAAGATGAGCGGCACCACATGTGTTAGACTATGCCTAATATCTGAGGAAATGAATTGTTTCCTTATCAGATGGGGGAATCATTGTAAGAGATTACATTATGCAGAGTTGGTTCTGGTAATCTGGCTTGGGTGCTGAAAAGATTTATGACTTAATTCTTTTCAGAATTTCCTGTCGGGCCACAGGAGACAGTGGTGTCACCGGCAGACTCTAGAGGAGGAAGTGGCGATACAGCGCTTCTGTAGATGATTCTATTGATTTGTAATTGAAACGTGTACACTGGTCTTTTACTGTCTTGACCTTATTGCTCAGAGAGACATTCAGTATTCGGTATCGGCTCGGTTCAGTGAAGCTTTAGGTTGCCACCTGTAATGGCAAAAAAATAGCCTTAGAGAAATAGTTCTCTCAAGATTTACTCACCCTCGTGTCAGTCGAAACTGGTATGCTGTTATTTTTAGTGACTGCAGGCTGCCAAGCTTCAAAAAGGACAAAAGCACTAGAAAAGCTCTATAAAAGAAGTCTATACAATTATATTCTCAGTCTTCTGAGGTCATATAGTGAGTTTCTATGATGAGCAGACTGAAATTAAAGTCATTATTTACCATTATTAAATTCTGAAGATTACTGCGCAGCTCTAAAATCAAATAGGGCATCAATGATGTAGTTTTGACCTTATGACATTTGGTCACAAAATAAGTGAGAACCAGTGATGCTGCTGAAATTGTAATGGCTGACATTTCGACCTGTTCATCACAGTAAGCAACTGTATGGCTTGGAGTATAAGGCACATCCCAGCTAAGAGAGAATGTTGGCTAAAGTTGTCAATATAAAGTTATCATATATATATATATATATATATGTATGGGTTAGGGTTATATATATATATATTTCTTAAATTGTTAGTGGAACACTGAATGACAAAATATGTTTGAATAACGTTCCTATGACCAAGCAATAATGTTAATTCATTGTCTAAAAACTGGATGTTTTGAACATTCCTAAAACACTCAAAATAACATTTTAAACGTTTTCGTTACTTAATGGAAACCTTAGGACAAATAGAAACATTCATTGTATCGAACATCTGTAATTGGGTGACTGTGTTGACCCAAACATGTCATGACAGGGAACAGAATCGTGAGAGCTTGAACAATTTGGCCTCCTCACTGTTAACAGAAAGAACAGGAGTTGAACAGGTCTGGATTCTTTGTTTAGATGTAACATGCCAGTAGACCTCTGGCTGTCTGTGGTTGTAATCATAAGCTCTATCAGATGGTAGCCAACATACATAATATACTCACAAATGCAATGTCTTACACATCAGCACTTCATTGGACGGAAGCCATTCTCAGACATCCTTGAGTTTTCTCTAAACAACAGAGTCCCTTTAGCAGCAAACTCATGCAGAGGGTTTCAGATCAGACTCGTTTTGTAAGTGTCCGCCATCTTTTGAAGTCTCTGAAGTGCTGGTTTTGAATTTGCTTATGGTGTGTATTGGAATACATGAATGCTTCAATGTTGTCCAGTACAGACTCATGAATTGAAATGGGAATTGCTTTGCAGCTCTGGAAACTCTGCCGAGACATGAAACCCTCAATCCGATACAGATGGGAAATAGGGACGCCTGCCAGTTTCTCTCTGCCCTTTATTTTCTGGTCGTACGCCACGCTAAAAGTACATGCAAATACAGCGAGTTCTTCTTCTCCTTTCTGGCTTTCTGTGGACGTGAGCCTCGTGAATGGAGAATGCTCACAGCAAATGGCCCCGAGCGGTGGATGTACAGCAGCTGCTGTAGGATTGTATTGGGAGAAGATTTCCATGGGGGTGTTTATCGTAACAGGGGCTCGGGGAATTGACGGGGGTAGATGAGATTTATAAGCGCTGACCTGCGTGGCCGGCTTCTACCGGCCTTTGCAAATCACTGCATCGCTCTTCTGCACCGCAAACCAGCTCCAAATGAGATCCACATGCTTTCAAAACCTGTTATATGATTAAGACCAGTTGCGATTACACATTCTTTGCTCTCTCACTGTTAACCCCGTCCCTAATTATCACTCATTAAACTCCCATCAAGTACTGTTACTCAAAGAGCAAAGAATCAGAAAGAACGTTTGCTCGCTTTGATTGGTTCAGCAGACCATGACACGTTTCTTCCCTCTTAAAAATACATATTTGTTTGTATGTGTGTATCTGTAATATCATGTTCCATCCATCTTCAGCCTTCATTTAAACATGAACCTTCATCTGTTTGTTTTCTTCAGCACAGATATCAGATGTTATGTTTCTCATGCTTGTGCTTTCTGCACCTCACACACAGAGACCCCGTGTGACATGCAGTGTGATCATTCCAATGTGTCTAAATGTTCCGTCTGCCAGGAAAAAGTGAAGCACCTACGCTTGTGGATAATTATTACCATGGAGAGCAGTTGTGTGGAATTTATTCACTACAAGAATCAACATAATTGCTTTGTTGTCGCTTCCCATGTTGCCTTGGTTTTTCCTTTTGTCTAAACATTGATACCCACATTCAGGGCCACTTGAAGGATGGGATGATCTGCCCACATTGACAAATCCAACCAATCAAAACTGTTTAGAAGGTTTAGAAATGATGAGAAGAGACAAAACAACTGAGTTTTGCTCTTAGTTGCCTTTGGTCATGGTTTTTGAATGAGTATCTCTCACAGCAGCTGAACAGAGGTTAAATTGTTTGTAGTGAATTTTGCTTTTGTTTCATGCCTCATTTGTCTGTCTGACAACAGTGGGCAGAAACAGATACTTTTTAAAGTTCACTTATTGATTTTATGCCAGAAAATGTTCTTGCGTGTGGGATCTGACGCACAAACCACAATGCTGGTCACACTCAACAAATAATGCAGTGAATATTCATGATAACGGTAAAATAAATAAATAATAAAGTGATTTATTCATGTTATGATGAATCGCTTTGTTGTTATACCCACCTTCTAAGTGGCTTTGGATAAAAGCATCTGCTAAATTTAAATGTCATGCCACATTGCATGCTGGGAACTGTAGTCCTTCAGAAGCCCAAACATCATTTGGGCCTATATTTATATAAGGTGCAGTTATTGTACAGATAATCAAGAGTCAAGATTTATTTGTCACATACAAGTTATATAGAATACAACAAGTAGTGAAATGGTGAAATGGATAATTGTTGGACCATAGATTAAACATTAGTGTAAATAAACAAAAATTGTCTTTTAAATGCTCTTAAGAAACATAATAAGGACATTTTAGCCAGTTGAAGAGTTCACTGACTTGAGATTTCTGACCTCTGGCCACCATCAGGAAATCAATTTTCGGTAATCAGAAAAGCACAATAATCTGCCTTGTCAGTTTTCTCCCATCAGTAATATGTTTACCCTGTGAGCTGCAGCGTGCTGTGTTAGCATTAGTACAGATTGGATTACCAGCGACAGCCTTTATATGTGATTATGTATAATGAGATGCTTGTACGCTTCCCTGATGAGTTACAGTGACGGCTGGCATTATTTGTCTTCTCCTGATACAGTTTACGAACACTAAGGTTGACAAGATTTTGGCGGTTGCTTGTGGTTTAGTACACGGCTCTGAGCTCAACTCATTCTGGGCCCTCGAGAGCATGAAATAAGCACACGAATAAAGCCACATAAATCACGACCTCAACAAACCCCACACAACTCCAACTGTGTTTTCCTGCATCTCCATTCAGCCCTTCTGAGTGAGAATGCCACGCTCTGATGCTTAATGGCTATCAGGAACACTCCGAGCTTTTTATTCGGTAATTCATGTGAGAGACTTTGTTTTGTATGCCATTCAGGTTGGACAAGTCCAACACAAGAGAACCAGTAATATATGATTCGACACTCTTTTCCCCTGTAATTGCCAAGCATTCTGAAAAAAATAAACTCTGTAATTCACACATTCAGTGACACAAAACGCCAGTGGTTTTCGTCAGTAGAAATTGCACCTGGTTTTATTTGTTTTCAGCACACCACAAAATTAGTTCGCCTTCTGTTTGAGGAGGATATAAACAAAGGAAGAGATTTCAGGCTAGATTACATTGTGCTGAGAAACCATGACCAATGAGAAAGACACAGATTCAGGCCTGGAAATTCCCCTTGCCACCTTGTTTATGCGGTTTGGCCTGGCGCAATTTACACATCATTTAAAGCTTCTGTCACTGTAAATAAAACACATCTGAGTTATTTCACGACTTCTGCTTTGCATTATTGTTTAGCGGATACCCCAGCTTTCCCTAATGTTTCCATTAAATAACAATCATTTTGTTCTAGGAACGTTCAAAACGTCCACTTTTTTGATTTTGTATTAATGTTGTTTGGTTATAAGAACAAAGTTAGAATAAAGAATAAAGTTCCACTATACCAACTTAAGAATAACGTTTTTGATATATGCTATATAACATTAAATAAAGTTACTGCAAGAACGTTTTTGATAACTTTCTTAGAATATTAGGCAACATTCTGAGGACGTTCCCTGTTAGCTGGGATGTCTATGATCTGGTTAGGATGACAGTGTTTGTACAACACCTGTAAGTAAAAGTAAGTCTTTCTCTGTATGTTTTTCAGCCCCTTCTACAGTGTCTATAATGCACCAGGTCAGCCGTACCGTCGACAGCATCACACTTTCCTGGTCGCAGCCAGATCAGCCCAATGGAGTCATACTCGACTACGAGCTGCAGTATTATGAAAAGGTATCACAAACAAGCACATGAATGCGCAGTGTGTCTGACACACTTTTAATGCATGCATTATTAATTCCTGTTTTTGTGAGTACACACATAATATATTAAAATGTATTCAGTTCATCATAGGAAGTAAGTATAGTTATATAAAATAATATTGTTAATAATTATTAATATTAAAAATAACAATATTAATATATTAATGTAGCTAATAAATAATTTTATATTAAAAAATCATTTTATGCTTTATTATGGAAATCAAGTAAAACTACTACAATTAATAATTTCATTACAATTCTTTTTTATTCATTCTTTGAAATACTTGCTGATTTGCCATGCTGTATATCTTTAGTGTTTTTGTTTTTATGGTCTTAAAATATTTTAAACAAAAGAATGAAAGTTCCCTCAGAAAATGGCTGCTGGTTTACAGTTGCTGTTTAATTGAGGGTTTTGGCAGCTGTCAAATGAATAGTGAACTTCTGTTCTGACGGGTGTGATTACAATCGCAGTTGCTCCGCAAAAGCTTGTTGTGGTTCGATCCGGATACCAGTGGTCAAAATAACAGAGACTTCACTGTAGTAAAAAAAATTCTGTAACAGATTCTTCTCTGTCAGGACAAACCTCAGAAGACACACTAACTTGTGCTTGAGGAACACACACACACACACAGATAGTTGCCGATTTCGTTGCAATCAGCTTCCATGTAACTCGCTTTGTGTAGCTGGTTAACACAGAATAACCGCACCCTTACATTCAGGGTTACATGCATTCACCATGCATTGTTTGACAGATGCTTTCTGCCTTTTGTCTTTTTACGTCTGTGACATGCACACTCGCACAGGCTGACAGTCCCCAGGGTTCTGCGCTTGCTCAAACTCCTTCCTCAGTATAATTCCTTTCTCAGGCAGTACTGAGAACCGCCTGTCAAAACCATCTCTGGTTGGGTCTCTGCAGCAAAGCTCACGTCACAGAGCCAAGAAACAGAGTTGACAGAAAAAAGCGGGCAAGCTCGTACTTTCACACACATGAAAGTGTACATTCTCTCTTTCCTCTTGGCTTACACTAACAGACACTCAACACAGATACTCACATGACGTCCACTGCTTCCCAAGCTAACAGGGACTGTTCACAGGACATTGGCTAACATATGTATATTTATGTATATACACACACAATATATAATGGTTAAAAGGTTCTGCTAAAGGTTCTAAATGTTATTTTTAATACAATATCTAAAAAACTTGACATCTTAAACGTTCCTAGAAAAATTAACATTTTTGTTATTTAATTGAAATCTTAAGGAAACGTTCTTACAACTTGGAATCGTTAGCTGGGTTCTCAGCCAGACTAATGAATCATGACTGGCCTGTGTCACCACCATTCCTCTGCCTGGCACCCTGAAATCGACTCCTCATGGTGGGGTTCGATGAGACAGATAGCCCTGTTAGAGAGCCATATACACCCACATACACGTATGCCGCCCGAGCATGATGCTGGATGAAAAATATTGTGACCGCAATGCTAATGGTTCTTTAGAATTCAAAAAGTCAAAAAAAGTCCAAATTCAAAAGTCTTTTTATGGACAGATGGAGGTTTTTCTTAACTTCTGTCTTTCCTGCCTGTCGCTTCAGGATCAGACGGAACATAACTCCTCCGTAGTGAAGAGCAAAACCAACACCGCAGTCATCCGTGGCCTCAAACCCGGAGCCATCTACGTATTCCAGGTCCGGGCCCGTACGGTGGCGGGGTTCGGACGCTACAGCGGCAAGATGTACTTCCAGACCATGACTGATGGTGAGCACAATAACAAAACAATGAATCATTTCATCCTAATACCTCTTCAAATTTGTTCTTCATGGGAATAAATGATACACATGATTCAGCCAGTCACTCTCACATACTGAACTTCTTATTTAAAAAAAACCTAAAATCATCATTTTATGTTTTGTGGGGTTTAGTCTATTAGCTTTGAATCCATTTATACTGTACAGTATGCTTGTGTATTACATCAAATAACCTTTAGCAATTATACATCAAATACACAAAATGTTACATTTATTATCTTCCAAGAAAAGGGCTGGAAATATTGATGACTGATCCTGCACTACATAGATTTTTCGTCGAATGCCCCAACCCCAACCATATGTTTTTGAAAAGCAAGTATGAAATCATGGCTCATGGCTGTGATGTTGTAGAGGCTTATTGGCCGATCATTTTTAAAATAGAAATTATCCCCCTGATAATCCCTGCCCAAATACGTTAACAAAGAACAGGAAAGCTTCTGCATGATTCATGGCTGCTCGCCCTCTAAGCAGCTTATTATGATAACAGACTAGGGTCGGCGTTAGTCTGATGTGTCCTTCTGAGCACTAGTACAATAAGAGACAGCTCAGCCAGGTGATGCTAATGGACATGTAAAAGTCATGCCAGCGAGCTGTATTCCCCTGATTTGAAGGTTTAAGAGATTGAGAGGTTTAAAACTAGTTAAACAGAAAGTTGCAGTGTAGTTGAATTCACATGAGACTCTGAGTTTAGTTTTTTTGTTTACATACTTCATCAGCTTTTGGAAGCTCAGAGCAAATGTTTAAATTCAAAATTTCGATCGGGTAGTGTGTTGGCAGCATACACAGCCTCTGTAGAGTTGCAGGAATATGCTCGAGGGTTATGTCTGTTTTGAATGAATAGTCTTTAAATATTAAAGACAAGGAGAGAGAGGAACGATCTGTAGAATGAAATTAAAAGAAAAATTCCCAGCCCTTCTTTATGTCCCAGTGCATCTGTCTTGCACTAACACACACCCAACACACTTCCTCCATCTCCTGCCCGTATGCTGCCGGAGTACAGTGGTCCAGCTGCACGGCCCCATCTGTCCTGAAGGTGCCTCTGAAGGCAGCCTCCTCCTGTCCTCATTTCTCCTCTCTAAAGGTGGGAAAGTGGGGGTCTCTCACCTGTGAGCTTTACATAGCTCTATCTTAACAGAGTCTAAACTTGCTTCAAGTTACATCAGATGTAGACAGTCTGCTGGGCTTCGCCAGGAAGTGCTAACTTTTGGATGTGTGTGTGTTTGTGTCAGGGACAAATTTTGAGTGAGCAAAACCTGACAAATCTGAGCAAAAACTCCTTTTAGGGAAGCCCTCAGTTGTAAAAACACTATAAAAATATAGTAGACAAAGGTTTTTTTGTTGTAAAAATGCAAATATTTTTTGTTTGGGTTAGAGTGTGGGTTAGGGTTATAAAGTTATATTGTTTAAAACTAGCAGTGTTTAAAAACAGTACAAGTCTAGGGAATGTCCTCATAAAGATGATGAAGATATGAAGATAAGTAAGTGTGTGTGTGTGTGTGTGTGTGTGTGTGTGTGTGTGTAAACAGAGGAGTACAACACTAGCATTCAAGAGAAACTGCCCCTCATCATCGGTTCTGCAGCTGCTGGTTTGGTCTTCCTCATTGCGTTGGTGGTCATCATCATCGTCTGTAACCGGTGAGTTCTGAAATCCTCACAATCTTTTATTCATAACAACCGTTAGCATAGCTTTCCCCTTAATTATACTATAAGCATGTTAAAGTTCAAAGGTTAAAGATGTGCTCAGTAATGGAGAAAACTGAGATGAAAGTGATTTAGCCAGTAGCAAGAGTTGTTTCAAAGCACCTGTAGAGCTGTTTATCGTTGTTCCAGCAGACGCGGGTTTGAGAGAGCCGACTCCGAATACACAGACAAGTTGCAACACTACACTAGTGGCCACAGTGAGTATTTAGGCCTGCACACACACACATCATGTATGCATTACATATATATAGCAACTGTAAAAAGACATACAAATACACTGACGGTCCTTAGCAAAATATACCAGCATTTTATGTATGTCCATGTTGCATGTTTATTTGAATCTGTTTCTAACCTCTATAAGGTATGAAGTGAGACACATACGTTCACACACCCATGCACTCCCTTTCTCTCTTCACACACACACACACACCTTTGTTGGACACTCCCTCTCCTCCAGATCACAATGTTTGTCTGTGAAATATTAAGCCCTCAGCTTCCTTCACAATCCCATCAGAGAGTTTTATGGCTGCTTCCCCTTGTAGCTGTTTCTTTGTTCTTTTTTCCTGGATATTTGCTGTTTACTTATTTTTCTCTTCAAAGCAAATTTAGCAAAGGCATTAAAAAACTGAGGAGAAGCAGGTGTATTAAAGTGAGAAAAATCCATCAAAGATTTGTCATAAAATGAGCAACACTTCAGTAAACACCATCGTAGCCTCAGAGTGCTGCTCCATTTATAGACATAAATCTTTAGGATTTTCCGGAGGCAGTAATTTAAAGTTAAGCTCTCTCTGTCTCCTGCCTCTTCTCTGTCTCTAAAAGAGCTAAAAGTTCATCTCTCTCTCTCACTCTGAATGTAAATGATTTGGCACTTTTCTTTAAGTTTTATTTTTCATTGCCCTTCCTTATCAGGTTAAACAGCTTTCAATCTGTATAATCAGTGGTACACGGCTGCTGTAGTAAATGCTGTATTTATTACAGTAATAGTGATAGATTTGTGATAGACTGTAGGGCTAGTAAAACCTGGAAAATCAAGGTCGGAATTCATCCATTTGTGCCCAAGAGCTGAAAATGCCCTGATTCTCATTCATGTTCTCATTCTTTCTGTTATTAGTTTTTTGTTCACTCTCTCCATCTGTCTTTTTCCAGAAACGTTTTTTGTTTTGCTGGTTGAAAGTCTCTTCACATCCTGAGCAATCACTAAGTGGTCTAAATATATTTATATATCTTCTGTAGAGGACACAGGACCATAAAATGTTTGTCAAATATTCGGTCTGAATGCAATAATAGGACGTCTTACTTGCCTGTCAAATAAGTATGGTACATATGTATTGAAGGAGGCGTGGCTTTGGAGACCGCTCTGAAGAGAGGGCGGGATCTTATGCTTTCAATGCCAACTTGCTGTTGCTAACCTCTTTGAAATTGTCTACCCTTCCTTTAAATTACATTTGTTAAATTAGACATTTCAAGTTCTAAATATTATATATGCTTTTTCTTTTTAAGTGTCTCCAGGAATGAAGATCTACATAGATCCATTTACCTATGAAGACCCCAATGAAGCTGTGAGAGAGTTTGCTAAGGAGATCGACATCTCCTGTGTAAAGATCGAGCAGGTCATCGGAGCAGGTAATGTAGTATCAGACCTTCAGTGGGGATCTGCTGCATGTTCATCTTGTTACAAAGTATGCCTGTCCACTCTCAGCCTGAAGACAGCTGCATTGTTCTCCACTTGCAGGTGAGTTTGGAGAGGTGTGCAGTGGAACTCTGAAGCTGCCGGGAAAGAGGGAGATGTTTGTGGCCATCAAAACGCTGAAGTCAGGTTACACAGAGAAGCAAAGGCGGGACTTCCTGAGCGAGGCCAGCATCATGGGCCAGTTTGATCACCCCAATGTCATCCATCTGGAGGGAGTGGTGACCAAGAGCAGCCCTGTCATGATCATCACAGAGTTTATGGAGAACGGCTCTCTGGACTCTTTCCTCAGGGTAAACATGTATAGATTTAGAGTGAACGACTCTAAATCTGACGTGTAGATGTTGAAGCCTTAATCGCTCCTAATTGGCCTCGCCGTGTGTTTGAAGTTGCTTAGGAAATGTCTTTGATTTATGTAAATATATAACCTTTAGAGAAGGAATGATGTATTTTGCTCATTAGCAAGGCTTTGCCTCTGATCTATCAGGAGAGAAAACTTATTTTATCCTCTACACATAGCTTTTCGGTGTGTCAGGCGCAGGAGGCATAATTATCTGAAACTTCTGCGATTATAGTGTTTAAATAATAAAAAGCAGGAGCTGAGCGGCTCGTCATTTGTTACACAACACATTTATACCAAATTTATATCTTCTCACCACAATCAGATCCAGCTCTCACTAAAGTCGGTAATTGGGAGGTTCTGGTGTTGTTTTAGCTGTTTGGCGAGTTTCACTTACGTTTATTCGCTCCCAAATTTGTAGAAATAAGTCTGGTAATAAAAGTAGAAATGGGTTATTCTTGTTATGCAGAACTTTTTGAACTCCACAACTTCTGAAACAAAAGGATACGCTTGTGTTTGAGTTTAAGTGCTTTTATAAAACCGCAGCAGGATGGAAATAAGCTAGAGTTAGCATTAACCTGGTGAAGGATTGGAGTTAACTTACATGTGGGTGTGAACTACTTACTGCCATTATTTTATATAACAGGTTAGTTAGACCTTGAGTTTCTCTGGTGATCTTTACTTTGTATTCATTCTTTAAGACATGTGAAAGCCCAGCTATTGTAATTCGCTCTCGTACCGTCAGGCTGATATGAAAGAGCTTTGTGTCAGATCTTTGTACAGGCAGACAATTGTGTTATTTCTGCTTGACTTTGACTTCCCGCTGCCGCCTGTCATACGTTTCCGACAAAATGATGAATTATTTAAAAACAACACGCCACTATTGTGACACCTCAGTATGACACCAGATGACAATATCTGTGTTAGTGCTGAAGTGTGAGAGCATTTATGGAGCTCTTGTAATGCAGGAGAGAGAGAGAGACCCAACACTAATCTGTCTGGTTATTTCTTTCTCACACTGATCCAGCTTTCAACATTGTTTCGTGACGGATTAGGCAGAGAGAGAGAAATTCAAAAAGACAAGCCGGCAAAATAAAACTTTCAGACGGATCGTAGAAGAGTCAAACTGAAAAGTCGAGCGCAGCTGAACCAACAGCAGCGACGTGTCTGAGAAAAAATGGCATGAATAGAATAATTTACGTATAATCTGAAACGAACAAACGTTTGCTTCACTCAGGCTGCGGATCGAAATAACTTCTGGTGAAGAATCTCTCCAATTAAACTATAGGCAAACACCAGGAGCTGATTAAAGTGCCGGGCTGTATTTGTGAAGGATTTCAGCTTTATGAATAATGGATGGAGCTTAATTGCTGTAGAGGGTGAGGAGAAGTTAGATGGGGGAAGGTTCGAGAGTGACTCACAGTTCAGAGCGGCGGCTGAGGGAGGTACTAATAAGAGTAGTGATGCTGCTAACTTAACATTACAGTAATGTGACAGTAGCTGTTTTCAAAATATGTAGAATTTTAAACAAACTGTTTTGGTAAACTATAAGTGGTACAGCATGACAAAATGCTACGTTGTTGTATAAATGTTGTTATTGTTTTCAGTTACAGTTTTATATGTATGTAGGCCTAGACATACAGACTTAGTTTGGGTGCTTGTACTTTGAAAGCAGGTTGCCTAAAACAGGTTGAGATGCACATTAAAGAAAATGAAGATATCACTTTGGTCTGCCATCCGCTGCCATTGCTCTCCACTGGACCGTGTCTGCTGGTCTAAGAAGCTGAAGGCTTCATGCCTCATGTCTGCGGAGGGTCCGCAGAGAGAAGCAGCTGCAGACACAGCTGGGTCACTGCTGCTGGACCTCCTCGTGAGCAGAGGCCTTTCTGACCACCATGATCAACAGCTGCGAGATTTACTCCAGCTCTGCACTGATCATGACATGTCTGATCTAGCATAAATCCCCCAGACTTCACTAGAATGTCTGCATAGCAATCAGTCCAGTCTTGACTTGACTTGAAGGCTGTGTTTTCAGCAACTCTTGCCTTGTAGCTGTTGTGTAGGCCTTTCCCACAAAGCATTGATGTTTTATCTCTGTACTATGTGAACAAAATTACATATTTTCAAAATGAGCTAGATGGGTGGGTTGTCTGAACAACTAGCCAGAGTTAAGGAAGCCCTGTATGATCTGTATGTACACCAGACAGATATTCAAATGGGTTTATTAAGGATACTGTACATGGATGCTAAGCACAATTCTGTTAAGAATTAGAAATCTTCCATAATTTACTCACCCTCATGTCATTCCAAACATGTATGACTTTTTGCTTCTGAGGAACACAAAAGATATTTAGAAGTACGTTGGTAACCAAATAACAGTGACACCCACTGACATTCCATTGTAGGGACACAAAACCACTGAGACATTTCGCAAAATATCTTCTTTTGTGTTCCACAGAAAATAAAGTCATACAGATTTGGAATGACATGAGGATGAGTAAATGATGAAAAAAATGTCGATTTTGGTTTAAGCGCACTTTAAGCGATTTTACCCTTTAAGCACACCATCAGCACACGCATCTGTAAATTTGTCACCTCTGAAGGACGGTTCTTTAAAAACAAAATGAAAAACAACTATAAAAAATCTACATGAACTTAATAACTGACCTAATCGACCACCCTGACCCATCCTTGTTCATCCCTGTTCTTTATCTGTTCTCAGCAAAACGATGGTCAGTTCACCGTGATTCAGCTGGTGGGGATGTTACGTGGAATCTCCTCTGGGATGAAATATCTGGCAGACAAAAATTATGTGCACCGGGACCTGGCCGCCCGCAACATCTTAGTTAACAGTAACCTTGTGTGCAAGGTGTCTGATTTTGGCCTCTCGCGGTTCTTAGAGGATGATACATCTGACCCCACCTACACCAGCGCTCTGGTATGACACTATCTGTATTGATTTATTATGCACACTTTTATACTTTCACTAATTTGATCTTGCTTTTGATTTCGCTTAATACAGGGAGGGAAGATCCCTATTCGATGGACCGCACCAGAGGCCATCCAGTACAGGAAGTTCACCTCCGCCAGTGACGTATGGAGCTATGGGATTGTCATGTGGGAAGTGATGTCATATGGAGAACGGCCATATTGGGACATGACCAATCAAGACGTATGTATGAATTTCTACTTTTTAACATTGATTCAGTTTGTTCTATATTATTGACTACTATAAAGTTTGCCCTCCGACTATCTAAACTTTTCAAATCCCACATTTCAAATCATTAAAATGTTTTTTAAAACTGCAATCCATAACTTTTAAATCTCTATCGCCATCTCTGTTTGAAACAAAATTGCAGGTTATTTGAAGTTATTTTCTTAATAAGGATGAGTTTAATTTCTAAACAACTGCTGTGAGAGCAAGCTACAAACACTGCACCGCATACACAGTAGTTCAGCCAGGTCTTTTTCAAGTCTCGCTCAACTTCTTCAAAGTGACATTTTGTGACAGACAAATTAATTGTAAACTTAACGTTGCGAATTAGGGTAAAATAAGGAGACTATAAAAAAACTTCTAAACCTGATCTGTTATGTACTTGTTCATTTTTGTTAGTTTTTAACCGCCCCAAAAAAAGATACTGATTGCAGCTTTAAAACATTCTTTTAAAACAGTTTTTCAAACAGCAATAGATGTATCATCGAACAGCATCCTGCCAGCGGCAGCCGGTCATGTTAGCACATGATAGATGAGCGCTGTGCAGTGATGTTGAATCAGATGCTAAGGTAAACAGCAGCGAGAACGCGTCGTAAATCTGCCCGTGTGCTGCTCTGTTGTACGCGGGTCCAAACCTCAGACCTCAAACACTGTATGAACACAATCGGTCTCTGCAGCAGCAGCCGCACTGATCATCACATCCCACTGGCCTCAGAATGCAGAAGATATACAGCCAGGAGGGCTTATGTCAGGAGCCTGCAGTTTGGTGTTTAAATAAAAGGTTTGAACTGGTTTGGAAAGGGTTGAAATGATGTGAGTGAATGATGACAGAAATTTCATCTTGTGTATTGGATACAAGTATTCCTGTATCTCTGTTAAATTCACCTGTGCCTCACTGGCGGTTCCCAGTGAACAAAAAGACGATTTTGCATACGATTTTGCATGCAATTTTGTATGCGCATGCCGGCGCGTTAAACCCTCCTGCCCTTGACAAGAGCTCCCATTTCTAGCATCCCTCTGGGTGGTGGAGAAAAGGCAAATTATGAGTCCAGATAATGAAAACTGTTTCAAATTGAAAGTGTGAAGGATGATGCGCTACGAGGGAGCGCAGATCTCTGCAGTTATCTTATTAGCGGTTTGAGATAGCGCTGGCATCCTCCCATCGGGCTGGCTGTTTGAGGTGGCTGAATGAGATTAATCAGGTCTTGAATGAAGTCATAATGGCTTTGATAATGAGCTGGGGAACGGCGGGTCTCACTCGGGTCCTGCTTGTACTTTCCACACGCTTGTACATCTCATATTCCACCACCAGTGCAGCTTTCCGATTTCTCCTGCATTTAACTAACAGCTTGCTGTTTATATTAAATAAGCACATCAACATGCATATTTGCAAATCCTTATTGCTGCAAATGACTCATGATCGCCTACTTGTTGACTAGTACAGCTGATAAACAGTTGACTAGTTTGTGCATTTTTTTACGTTTTGATATTTGTATAAATGCTTTAAAGTACACACAGCTAAAAATTTTTGGTTTAACGTTTTAACGTTTCTCTCATGTTTCCATTACGTAACAAAACATTAAAACATTATGTAAGTGAAAAAGTTCTACTTGCGTTATTGCAAGAATGTGTTTGATAATGTTGAGAGAACTTTTAGCCAATTTTCTGACAACATTCCCTGTTAGCTGGGCAGCCTCTACAGCCATACACAAAATACAATATCTAGAAAATATCTAAACTCAGAGTGATGTTCTTGATTTCCTGTTACAGCTCATAACGTGTTTTCAAATGTCCAGTTTAGCTGGTGTGTATGTTGGAGAGCATGTGTTAATGATCATTGAATTGACAGATGTTGATTGTAAATGAGTAGGGGAGGTGGGAATCCGAGTTGGGTAGAAAGCTGCAGTACATGCACGGTGCTGCCAGGCAATTTGAAATGCAAGAGTGACTCAGATAGCACATTTTTTTTAACAAGTGATCAGGAAACGTTACCACCACCTTTATTTTTATACCAGCAAGATCTATTAGCTGATTTTAGGAGATAATTAAATCAGAGCAGAACTGACTGTGACTGTATTTACCGTGTGTGTGTGTACTGGTATTCACTATGTTTGGGAACCAAATGTTCCCACAAGTATAGTAATACCTGTACGTTTTGACCTTGTGGGGATATTTTTTGGGTCCTCACATAGAATAATATTACAGTATTAAAACATTAAGTCTGTCCTAATTTAATGTGGAAACATTAAACATGAAAACGTGTGTGTGTGTGTGTGTGTGTGTGTGTGTGTGTGTGTGTGTGTGTGAAAGTTTATTGTGATCATGTGTGATTGTGGCCAATGACAAATGGCTTCCCTAAGTTCCCTTAAAACCCAGATAATGATCACGGAGCATTTATGAGGACTGCAGATCAATCCACTGTCTCCTGCTGTTATAATCTCCCACACAAACACCAGCTCTGCTCCAACACCAGCTCACACATTACCTTCTCATGTAACTATTCTCATTAACACACTCTAGGAGAAATAACCTAAGAAATAACCACAAATTCAAAGCACACAGGATTGACTCAATGTTAAGGCTGATTTGATGGTCCTGGGCTAGTGTGACTGAGTCTCAAACTGGTTTCAAGCCCTTTTCCAACTAACTGTACTGTTGTTCCCTACTGAACTCAGAACAGTCAGACAGAGACCCTTACAGACGTGTGTCTCCCCCTGCAGGTCATCAATGCCATTGAGCAGGACTACCGGCTGCCCCCTCCCATGGACTGCCCCAGCGCCCTCCACCAGCTCATGCTGGACTGCTGGCAGAAAGACCGGAACCAACGGCCCAAATTCAGTCAGATTGTCAACAACCTGGACAAGATGATCCGGAGCCCCAACAGCCTGAAGGCCGTGACTCCTCTGTCATCAGGGTGGGTTACAAAACCTGCAGAATGGGTGACTGCGGTCTGCTTGGATGATAAAAATGGAGAAAAAAAAATATTTCAGAACATCCTGTGGTTTTTAAACTGAGTGAGCTGCCTACCTAGTAAGCTTTCTCCAAGCTTTTTAAGTGCAAAATGTTGTTTTCTAAACAATAGCAGCATACCCAAAATGGAGTTCAACATCTCGTGAGAGGGCCATCTCAGAATGCATATTTCTAAGATTGTGAGAGAAGTGTGTATTATAAATCTAAAAATTGCAAATCAAAAAATGCATTTTTTGGAAGTTTTCCCAATACTTATGTGCACTGTATTATGCTCATTATTATGAGTATCATGTTGTTAGCTTAGCTTACGTTACATTTACGTTTGTGCAGATGTTTTTATCAGTGAGTTACAGTGCATTTAAGCTATACATTTTTCAGTACATGCATTCCCTGGGATTCGAACCCACAACCTTTCCCTGCTAATGCAATGTGAATCAATTTTGAAAGCTTGAGGCAAGCATATTTTCCAAACAATTGTAAAGCTGGTAGACAAAACAACACTGGGGAACTCTGGTCTTCTTGTGGATAAATGTAAAATGGCCCAGTTTCTAACATCACACCGATGGAGACAGAAATGGGCTCCCACAAGCTGTTTTTGCCCTGAGGCTTATACACCACAGAAATGTTGCTAGAGGATCATATGTGGACATTAATTGCATTTTTGGATGAATTAAACAGGACAGGATATTTGGCACTTACATTCTCCCTGACATCTTTTCTGTCCTCTCTAGAGATCGAATCTTATTGACCCAAGAAATAATATAGCCCAGTATTCCTAAACGTGTCACAATTGCTAAAAATATAGTGATTTTTTGCATTGATGCTCATATGCCAAATCAGTGTAAACCACCAATGTATTTTAGGACTGTACCATGTACGGTGAGATTTTAATGAGTGTACTTTATGTCCTCTCTCTCTCTCTCTCTCTCTTCTCTCTCTCTCTCTACAGTGTGCACTTGCCCTTGCTTGACCGCAGTGTGCCTGACTTCTCCAGCTTTAGTACTGTGGATGACTGGCTGGATGCTATTAAGATGGGCCAGTACAAAGACAACTTCAGCAGCAGCAGCTTCACCAGCTTTGATCTTGTTTCTCAGATGAATATGGAGTAAGAACTGCAATATGTATATTGTGATCATTTTCACAAACACTGAGAATCAAATTGAAACACAATCATCATGGATCCGATATTTCTTACTGCTCACATACCAAAACTTAAAAGCCGTGTTTTGTAACAGTGTTAAAGAGAGCCACAGCAGTGCATGTTCTGCTCACCTCACACAACATGCCTTCACCTCAAGGAATTTACCTGTTGTTCGATCTTGAAATGTTGAGTTTACTTTGGCAGCTGGTGTTGAAGGCCATAAATAAAACTGTATGACTACAGCACTTATGGAATGAAGCGCTGACGTTTGATCTCGTCTCTCTGCTTGTGTAGGGACATCCTCAGAGTCGGAGTGACACTGGCAGGTCATCAGAAGAAGATCCTCAACAGTGTTCAGATGATGAGAGCCCAGATGAACCAGATCCGGTCAGTGGAAGTTTGACCACCAGTGTTCTGATTGGACTGGGAGGAGTCCGGGAGGAGTCCAAGAGGAGAAGAGGGGGCGGGCATCGTGGAGGGAGGTGTGGCCACCTTAAAGCCAGAGTCTGATTTTCCTTCTATACTGCCTTGGATATATACCTGCCCCCTCCTCCAAAACCACTCTTGTTCTCCATCCGTGTCATCAGAAATCCAGTTATACTAATGGACTCCACCCGGGAAAGCTGTGATGCTATGATCCTTTAACTTTAGCCGCCACCAAACGCAGAATCAGCCTGCAATATGCTCCGCCCCACATCTCTTCAGTTCTCTCTCCTTTACTTTGCCATGTTCTTCTTTTATTCCTTTTTATTCCAACTTTTTAAAAGAGTTTTTTAAAGTTTTTGTTTGAGAACACAAGGAATCTATGTAATAGATTGGTTTAAATTGTGGACTGAAAACTAGGTGGACTGTATTGAAGGGCTACCCTTTAAAAGGGCAATAAAGGAACGGGAGATAAAACACTGCCCAAAAATACGTTTAGAGATTTTCTCTATAATATTTTATGGCGAAAATCTTGAGTAGGAATAATGACTGTCTGCTCCACAGCTACACATGGGACAAACGGTGGGATTGTAATCCCTCTGCTCTCCATGACAGCCGGAGGAAAGCATGAAGGAACACCATGAAATGGAACTTCCTGTGGCAGCAGTAACTGCTTTGAGGAAAACACAAGACTTGGGTTTTGCAGTTGAAACTACTGCAGAACATAAAAAAACAAACAGAGGAGAAAGAAGTCAACTCTCAAAGTAGTTTCCTCGTTCACATTAATGAATTTGTGATGAAGATTTTTTTATTGCTTAGGGAGAAAAAGAGATACTCTACAGATGTCAGAACAGGCTGTCAAACAGACTCATTCTTTTGAACCTCGTCCTGTACGTATCAGATACACATGAGGTTGTGAGGTCGCCATGCTGTTAACATTTAGTTAGCATTAGATAGATTTACATTGACATCAGATGGATTTTCTTTTGTGTTTGTGTGTGCATGCGTGTGTGGTCATCTCTCACATTCTTCCTCCTTTTTAAAAGGTTTGTCATGGGCTAATATGATGTAGTTTGAAGAACTGCATCAGATAATCCCCCACCCTCACAGCTGTATAAAGGGAAATTCTAGATGATTCTAGAAGGACCTCGGGTCCCGTCATTTAGTCTCTTTTTTTTGGATCCCTGCCGTGTGGGTGTGTCTGTGTGAGGCCCGGTGAGCCTGCATGGTACAAAATTTGATTTCACAAAAATGTTGGATTTGATACAGTTTGCTGATCACTGTATCGATATATTTTGTCACCAAAATATCACTTCTTTCATGAAAAATCTTTTATAATAAGCAATTAGGGGTTTTACTATCTGATAAAGTATGCAGTTGTAGCATATTTTCCAGTTTGTTTATTATAGTTTTATATGAGGATACTGTAAAATTTACATTTAGGCATTTAGCAGACGCTTTTATCCAAAGCGACTTACAATGTAAGGAAAACAACGAAGCGATAAACTGTAGGGAGATGAAACGGTACATTCACCAGTATCTGTTACCCAACACATACAGCCATGTAAAAGATACATGAAGGTAGGAAGTTGACATCTAGATGGATTATGAAATTAAGCTGGAATTTTAAAAGACTGGCATTTAAAAGACTGAAAAGTGTTCAATAACAGTGAAATATTGTAAACTAGTCCTTCCTAATGTGTCTAGGTTTTTTTTTTACATTTTACAGAAAACATCCATAATCCTTTAAGGTTTCCAAATACACTTCCGTAAGACTCCCAGACATTTCTTCCCTCCATGACATACGACCAATAAAACTACGCACATACATAACAATCAAGCCGAACTCCCTCTAAGAGAGATTTCTCAGAGCTGTGTTGGAAATCAGTGTACAGAATCATTTGTGTGTCTTGAGATGAGAGTCACTGTTAATGTTCATTTTGGGCTTTTCTGTTTTGTTCTAGAATGGGATGAGAAGCTGTAGAGATGAACATCTTCATGGCTGCCGTGTGTGTACGTGTGTTTTATGTGTGCTTGTGTGTTTGCACATGCAGGTACTTCAGTACCAGCACTGAGGTCACTGTGGTTAACAGTATATTTCTCACTCACTTGATGAGAGGCTCCCTTTATTTCAGAACCTCAGGGTTGACATGCATCTGTAAACTCATTTGAAAGCACGTGTCCAGCTCTGTACTGTGAGATCAGATCAGCAAAGCCCACAGACTGACCTTGATCCACCTCATTGAAACTCATAGTGCTGATAAAGTTCTTCTCATACAGTCTGTGGTGTTGACCATTCTCTGTTCTTCCTATTACACCAGAGGTCTCCACAGAGGTCCACACATCTGCAGAGTTCAGCTCCAACCCTCATGAATCACACCTGAAGCAGCTACTCAAGGTCTTTGGGACTGCTAGAAACATCCACGCTGGTCTGTTGGAGCCGGCTGGAGCTCAACCCTTCAGGTCTGTGGACCTTCAGGACCTTGGACTGGAGACCCCTGCAGTACACAATGCTTCCATTAGAATAAAGATTCTGTTTGATTTGTATCAGTTGTGCTATACCTGTTTAGTTAATGTTAAGTAGCCAAACCATTTCTGTCAAAATATACGACCGTAACTTCCTTGCTCCCTCCTCCACCCTGACTGTTCTTGAAAGACGGTCTTTCTCAAAAGTTTCAGCTTTCAGATTTTCAGTGGATCAGCACGAAGTGATAACAAATAAAAGAATCTGGTCACCTCTGGGTTTAATACTGTGTCCTAACTAGACTTAATGGGAAAGTTTTGCATAAATTCTGTGCAATATGACAATCACAGTCAAGCATGTTTAATATACAGACTTGTATATAGATATTGGATTGATACAAATGATCTGTGGGCAGTGTAATTACAATTTTACTGTGACTTAGTTGCTATAGACACAAAAACAAAATCGTCGACAAACTGTTGCTTGAAAAATTTCATATACTAAAACTATGCCGAAAACTATAAACATCTTTTCTTGTTTCCTTGCTTGTTGCTTTATCATCTGGCGTGTGGTTAGGACACAGTGTAAGTCAGGGAGGTGAAAGACAGATCGATTTACTGTAGAAGGATGTTTACATCATAAAACCTCACCAGTGCTTTTTCAGTCAGTCAGGCAGTCTGTCTTGGTCTGTCCAGCACACATCCTCAGTATAAAGGCTTGTCTGTTTCCGACTGCGGTTCTGAATCCCTCGTCTTCCTCAGAATATCAGTACTTTCCATCTCACACTGGCAGGACGAACCCTGTCACTCAGAGCAGCAGCAGATACACGATCCACACATTGAATACAAAGCATTTGCAAGAGCTTACAAAATCATAATAGTGGTTTAGTGATATTTACAGGTGCTGCAGGTGACGTGTGTTTTTAATTTGCATAACAGCGCTGGATTATCTGAGCGTTGAATGAAATACTGAAAGGGATATCCTGTACTTTAGAAGCTCTTATTTTTCTACAAACAAAATGTTATTTCATTAATATAGTTTTATGCTATTGGGGGAGGGTTCTTGCAGTTTGGCACTGATGATCACATGAGTTTCTGGCACTGTGAGCAGTGTTGTTAGGATATGTACATTTAGATGGAATGCATTTTCTTTTACAAACCTGTATTTACATAGAAATATTTCATTACAACCACCTTGTGCATTTCTGTTTTCCCACACTGTAAAAAAAACTTGCTGCCTTAAATGTTTAAGTTTAATCAATTTGGCTGCACAAGTCATTTCAACGTACTCTTTGTTATCTTGAGTTGCTGTAACTTTTAAGAAATGGTTGAAAAATTGTTTAACCTATTTTTTTAAGTTATACCAGTCAGGATTTATTTTTTATGTTGAAATGACTTGTATAGACAAATTGGTTAAACTTAAAAATTTAAGGCTAGAACGTTTTTTTACAGTGCGCTGTATCTCTAACCGCAGCTGTTGAAGTTTATTTCTCAGTAGGGGACAAATTACTTCAGGTCCCCTTCACTCACTTTGTTATTTAACAGTGCACTAGATAGATCACAGAGAAATGAGACGTGACGTTGAGAGTGTGAAAGAATGTCATGCAGAGTGATTGTTTTTCTTATTTTAAACATTTCTTCCATAACCACTTTTCTGTATATGAGGCCCCTTAAGGTTCTGGGAAAGATGGTATGCCGGTGAGTGAAATCTGTCTCCCTGTGAGATTACGATTCCCGTCTTTCCGTACTAGGGTTAGGATTAGGTGTGTGGGTGGGCTTCACTGATAGGGACCAAACAGGTAGGAGGATCAGCAGCAGGGAGTCAAAATCTTGCAGTGAGTCTAAAGGGAGTCTTTGCTAAAACTCAGAACTTGCTTGTAAAAACGTCTAAAACAGCCAATCAAGTGTTGCAGCTACGTGGACATGCGAACTGCACATTTCTTCCCTCTGTTGGAAGGCAGAAACATGATCGACACAGACGTGTGAACCATTTAAAGCCTTTTGTTGAAAGCGAGGTTACAGCAAGCTGCGAACAGCATCTGCTCACAGTGACCGTAATGCCAATGAAACCCCGTCATTATGACGATTATGTGTGACTGTGAACGTAAATACAAGCTGGCTGTAGCTCGCTATCATCGCTCTGTGTTTGTGTCTACATCTTCACTTATAGAAAATGGCTCCCCCACACCGGTGCCTGTCTCGCTGCAGCACCCTCTGCTGTTAGGAAGGCGGTAGTGCAGGCATGTTGTGAGTCCTCCACGTGTTTCTTCAGCATGTTCCCACATTTTGTTCAGAGCTGCTGGTCTCACACCGATCACTGCCCACCTGGACCGCTGTGACAGAGATGGGAGGTCCTGTTTCTCTGTGCAAAATGCTTGTTTGACTGCAACCCTGTGAATGATGTTTCAACAATGTGAATTTCATCATTGGTCATATTGTTATTGGTTGATTTTTTAACAATGAGAAGGCCCAGCCCATTAAAAAATGAAACGAGATGTCTTGCACAACTGTCTGCACGGCTTGTGTCTGCTTAATTCATGTTGTATTGCTTTTTTGGGGTAGGGTTTGGGTTTGAATAAAGCTCAGAAAGTGGGAGTTCAGCACAGAACCTGCTGCAGACCTGCTGCAGACCCTTCAGAATGGACCGACGCCCGGCGTGCACATGACAGCTGCCGGCTTACAATGTTAGGTTGTAATAATGTTTCCCTGACGTTTCCATTTAGTCCCTAAAACATTAAAAATGTCATTTAGGAAGCTTTGGGGACCTTCGAAATGTCCGGTTTTAGATGCATTAACATTATTGCTTGGTTATGAGAACATCACGCAAACAATGTTGAATTCTGTAATGTTTTTAAAACGTTCCACTAACTACTTAAGAATAATGTTTCGACATGCTGATATATAATATTAAAAACATTTCACTAACGTATTTTAATTAAATCATCTTACATCTTATGACTCGGTTCTACATCTCTATACAGTTTTCATAGTTAAAACTGTAGGTTTAAAGATGATTTATATTATAAGATGATTTATATTTGGAGCTGTCGGGTCTGATTTCCCGGGAAATGTTAGTTTGACTTGTGGTTACGTCACGCCCGTAAACAAAATATATGGTTTGTATTTAATATATTTACATATTCATAAATAATAAATAAATATATTAATATATATTAATAAATAATAACATGTTAATAAATAATACATATTAATAAATAATAATACATTTTACATTTCAGAATTGTTGTTATACGCACTTCTGGCCATGCAATGTAAATTTCAGAAGCTGTTTCTTTCTAATACAGATGAATTAGATTTATTTTAAAGTGCTGTAATTTTGTAATGAATACATAAAAACAATTAGAAGTACAAAATACTAGAAACATTTAGTAATAGAAAACAACTGGCCACAGAATAACGTGTCTATAATCTGTTGTTTTATTAGAAATCAAATTTTATTCATAGTTTTTTCAAATTGTTTGAGCTCACAAAGAAGGCTCATGAAAGTGTACAAAATAAAGACGTTGTTACCAGTAAATCAGTAATAGCTACAATGCCTGAATTTCCCCTGAATGCCTGAATTTTCCCTGGCTGCCATTTTCCATTCTCCATTTCCTTGGTACAAACAGACCAGTTAAAAAAGGAAAGTTCTCTGCCATTCCCTGTTATAATTTAATGTAATTTGTCTTTGTGCAATAGTACACTGTCGACCAGTATGCAGTACGTAGTCCAGTTAAAGTGAAGTATTGAGAAGAGAGGTTTTCCATAATTGTTTAAGTCAAAAATAATCAGTTTTGACCAACCACTGGATACTGTACAAGTTTATTCTAATTGCAACATAAACAACAGCATTTGACAGAAGCAAATGGTTTTCAGGCTTTATTTGGAAAAGATCCACAAGGAATGTTTTGCTTTATTTTGATAAATGTCATAGCTACAGTTAAAATACATGCGGGTTTATATTAAGACGTGTTTAAAAAGATCTGCTGTTCTGCCATTTCAAAGCATATTTCTTTTGTTGAGACACCAAAATTTAACATTTAAATCCTAAAAGATCTTTAATACATTCTCAAGATAGAGGAGCTGAGTAAATTTCTCCAACCAAAGACCTTTTAAAGCCTTTTGAAGGTTTGTGCAAGAATTTAACGCAAGGCAAAAATCCGAATGCTTTGCCTTTCATTTTGAGCAAATTTGCCCCAGACCCACAATTTGCCAGAGAGAGCGTGCTATGATGTTCATAACAACTGAACAGTTAGGGAGAGAAGCTGTATTATGAGAATAGAGTTCTGTATGCCAGTTTTCCATGCACGAAATATTACAAAACCGAGGAAGTAAATTGTGTGAATGCTTTTATATAAAAAGATGGATCTGCTGGTATCAAGCAAAACAGAAATGGACTCCCTGCATGAACTGTGTATAATGGATACAGATTTAAATTACAGAAAGCAATTTGGAGGATGATTTCAAATGTGCATTTTAGAAATGTACGACTGCAGTCAATGACATTTCACAAAATGTTTCCATTGTCACAAAGATATTTAGTGCCGAGTGCTACAAGCAGTAATGCTCAGATATAAACAGCTGAGTTTTACATTCACAGCACACACATTTTTCATACAGAAAAATGCATGCTCATTTTAAAATGCATGCTCATTTTAAAAATGCATGCTCATTTTAAAAAACTAAAAAATGCATGCTCATTTTTCTGTGGTCGACACGGTTGCGGCTGACCTTGTCAACACTGTGAACTGTGAAACTTTGACCTCTGCATGTCTGACCTGCTTAACACTGTGAACTCTGAGCCAACAGGGAAACAGAACGGCTGGCGCTCTCTATACATGTCGTCAAAGTCACCAAAAAAGCTATTTTTTAACGTTGTGTCTATATCAAAGTTGTTATTCTTAAGTTCAGAATTACAAAAATGTTTGAAGAACATTCTTAAAACCAACCAATAATGTTAATACAGTGTCTGTATTAACCAGAGAGAAGCCTGTAAGACAAAAGCACTCGTCTGCCATCTAGTGGACATTGATCTGCAGTGCAAGAGGAAAATAAAGAGATTATCGTGCCAGTCCGGGTTTTTAAGACCAGTTTTATCTTGTTTGAACGTAAAACCGGGACTAATAAAGTCATTGTGGGATTTATTGGGATTTATTATTTATTGTGTACGTGAAGTTTGATTTATGCACTGAGAAGCGACGCGGCGGTGAACGGCGGGCGCGTTCACACGCTCGTGCGCGCGCTCACCGAGCGCATCCATTTCCTGCCGGTAACGCGTCGATGTCTCACATGGTTAACCGGTATAAAGTCACTTAACATTAGTCAAGCTTGAGCAAATGAGTTAGTTAAGTTAGTTAAGCTAGTTAACTTAGAGTCAGCAGCGACTCGTGAGAGGTTTTGTCTATATTAACATGAACGGGAGCTTTAACGAGAGCGCCGCCATTGGCACTTACTGCACGATATGCATGAATATTAATATTATAATTTCAATTTTAATGCTGTAACTCTGTTATGCACATTATAACAGAGTTAAAACCAGCTCTGTTTGTAATAGTCAATGTCAATATTGTTATGAACACGCTTGACTGCGCCGTTTTATATGCTGTTAATTTTTTACAATTAATCCATGTGCTTCAAATGTTTATAACAGCGTGCTGTTTTAAATATAAATATAAAACTAAAGGAAAAACTGAAGGATTTTTGATGAATTGCATGACAAATCATACGGGTTACAAGAGGACGGGGCATCTTCGAGGATATTATATTGTATATTTTAAAGGTGCATGCGATGCAGAAAGTATGTAGACGAAAATAAGCAACTTTTAATGATAATTTCTCTGAAAAGTGTAAACATTGACTCTGTTGCGTTATCAAATCGCTGCTGTTTGTTTGTCTGAGCCTGCCCGGTGCAGCGACACGGGCTCGACCAATGGCGTACGTTTGTGGTGAGTCTGATTTGTTTTGATGACCAATGGCGTGCGTTTGTGGTGAGTCTGATTTGTTATGATGACCAATGGCAGATGAGGGAATGTTTGGGAAACTTGTTTGGTGCTGCTGGTTTTCCAGAAATAACAAACTTCACCATTAATATAGAAAAATGATAAATAGACTCACTTTACTTTAACTTTTACATTACTTTTGGATTTTGTGACTGTAGGGACACTGATTGTAAAATACCAAACATTGAGCACTGACTCAAGCACAACATAATGCAGTTTATGCATCTACAATCTACAAATGCATCAATATTATCCTCAAGTAAACTTTCTGTCTGGCATATTTCATTGTGTTATTTACAGTGATAATTAGCTCCTGTGTTATCGGTCAGCTAGATTTTATAAGGACGTTTTGATAAGATTTGGTTGCCAAGCGTGTGTGAAAACAAACTGGCAGCACAATTCCCCATAAAAACAGCAAGATAAACTAACTAAACTAAAACTCACAACAGGCCTCAAAAGTCTCTGTTGTGAAACGTGTTGTAGGGACATAGACAAAGACAAATGCATTTTGTACTGTGATGCTCTTAGTTCACATTATGGTCTAGGACTCTTGGTTACTTTCTGCTTACACACTGTTTCTCCTGATTTCTAAGCATATACGTTTATATCTGGTTAACAGGGAACATTCTCAGAACGCTGGCTAGTGTTGTCTACAAGTTCTCTCAAAGATATCAAACGTGTTCTTGCAGTAACGTTAGTCGAACATTTTTCTAATGTTATATATCATATATATCAAATGTTATTCTTAAGTAAGTTTAAGAAAGTTGCACAATTCAAAATGTTTGAGTAATGTTCCTATAACCAAAGAATAACATTAATACAACGTCCAAAAAACGAGATGTCTTGAACGTCCCTAAAACTTTCAAAATAACGTTTTTGTTACTTAAAGGAAACATTACGGAAACATTCTTACAACCTAAAACTGTTAGCTGGGGAAAGCATTTAAGCTTCGCAGTTGTCAGTTTTCATATAAAAGTCTGCATTGACTTGCAGAAAATTGGCTTGTATTAAGTTCTTACATTCAACATTTTACATATAAGTTATTAACCCGTGACAAAGATTAAAAGGCATCTGGCAACCCTGGCACTAACTGACCTTTGGCCTGCACTATAAGCAGGTGGCAGAAGTCTGTTTGGCATTTAATACTGTGCGGGCAGCACGCTGAAGCAGTCATGCACATTGGAACTGCCATTCTGATCATTGGGTTTGCAGCTCTTATTGCTGCTTTGTGTTTGTTGTTTGTTGGCCTGGTGTACTTTGAGCTGATGAATGCAAATATTCCTTCTGGAGTCGCAAGTCCAAGAAAACTACATGTGATTCATTGTGTGTTTGTGGGGATAGCAGTCATGGTGAGTGTTCAAATCCTCATTTTCACAGAGACTATAAAGAGTAATGCTTGTGTGTGTAATATTTTAAATGAATGTCCATGTATAAGATGCTAGTGCTCACATTGCCCTCTGGAAATGAATAGTACAGTGGAGTTATCAGATAGTCTGAGTTCTGTTTTTTATTCTCGATCAAAATGTCCAGTTGTTCAATCCCTTTTGTGTCCTGTATTTTTTATTAAAACCAGGAACTTCAGTGGTTTAATTCTGTAAGTACAGGCTCAGTACTCTCATGATAAAGAGATATCCAGCTAACAGAGATTGTTTTCTGAACACTTGGCTAACATTCCGTAAAGGTCCTCTCAAGGTTATCAAAAAAGTTCTTGCAGTAACATTAGTACAATGTATGTTTAATGTTATATATATATATATATATATATCAAAATGTGATTCTTTAGTTGTTAGTGGAACATTTTAGAAATGTTACAGTATTAAACCTGTTTAAATAACGTTCTTATGACCAAGCAATAATTTTAATACAACATCTAAAAAAACTGGACGTTTTAAACGTTCCTATAACATTTAAAATATCATTTAATGTTTTTGTTACATATTGGAAATGTTCTTCTTTTAAATGGTCAAGCAGGTCACTCTTACCCACTGAGTGGCACATTTAATGACACCAGGATAATAAAAGCTTTGTCACCAAGTCTCTGTTGTATTTAACCCACTTTAGGGCCGAATTCTGGAGCGATTGGGGCTGTGCGATCAAGTTAACTTCGCACGGCGGTGCAGAGCTCGTATCATGGTCTGCAAAAGGCCAGTTCCCTCTGGGCTTCGTATTAAGGACATGATCTTCAGTGGAGTTCCAGTGAGGGTGTATGAGCCCACAGCAACCTCAGGAGAGAAAAAGAGGGGCCTGGTTTACTTTCACGGTGGAGGCTGGGTGTTTGGCAGCATTGGTAATATACGTAAGCGCAGATGCAGGAATTTCCTGCGCAAAATGCTGCTCCTTTAATATTTTAACTCGTTTTGATTGTTTGTTCTTTCCTAGATGATTATGATGAGGTGTGTCGATACATTTCTAAGGAAAGTAACACCACAGTCGTGTCTGTCGGGTAAGTTTAACATTAAATTAAAACCGAACCTTGTCCAGGCAGATTTAATGATCTATTTAACATTAACTTTCCATTATCTTTCTCAGTTACAGACTGGCACCTGAGCACAGGTACCCTGCCCACCTGGACGACTGTGAGGTTGTGACCCGCCACTTCCTGGCAGTAGCGGCGGCTGATTTCGGGGTTGACCCATGCAGGGTGGCAGTGGCTGGAGACAGCGCAGGGGCAAACCTGGCAGCCGCCCTTTGCCAGAGGCTGGTGAAGACACAAGATCTGCCGCCTCCCTGTGCCCAGGTTCTGATCTACCCAGCTCTGCAGATGGCAGATTTCAACCTTCCCTCATACCAGCAGAATCACTCGGTGCCCGTGTTGTTCAGAGGCAGAGTGGTATTCTTTTTCTTGCAGTATCTAAACGGGGATATGTCGGTGGGCCAGGATCTTCTGGATGGAACGCACGTTCCGGCCGAGCTAAAGCTTCACTATAAGAAATGGCTGGATCCAGCAAATCTTCCACCTGACTTTAGGAAAGAAATCAAAAGTCAAGAGGTGATCTCAGGCCATGATGCTGAGGTCTATCATATCATCAAACAAGGTCTTGATCCAGAGATATCTCCTCTGTTGGCTGAGGACGATGTTCTCCGCCGCTCTCCACCCACCTTCGTCCTGACCTGTGAGTTTGATGTGCTGAGAGATGATGGAATTCTGTTCCAGAAGCGACTGAAGGATCTTGGAGTGGCTGTCACATGGCAGCATATATCTGATGGCTTCCATGGGATCATGAGCTTTTTCAATATGGGCTGGTTGACATTTCAGTCTTCTCAAAAGGTTATGGACAGCATTGTGAGCTATGTAAAGACATTGTGAAGTTAACAGAATATGATCTGTAAACCCAGCTAACATACACCTTTTCAGAACGTTGACTAATGTTCTGTAAAAGTTCTCTCAGTTAAAAGTTATCAAAATTCTTGCAGTAACATTAGTAGAACATTTGTAACATTATATATCATATATCAAAAACTTTAGTCTTAAGTAGTTAATGGAACATTTTAAAATTGTTACAGAATTTTAAAAATAATTTTCTTATAACCAAGCAATATGTTAATACAAATGTTGTATTGTTGTAATGTTGTATGTAAATGTTAATACAATGGACATTTTGAACATTCCTAGACCTTTCTAAATAACATTTTTAACATTTTTGTTACTTAATGGTAATGTTAGGGAAACGTTCTTACAACCTAAAACTGATAGCTGGGAATGGTCTTTGTGATGAGCAGAAGACAATAGGAATAAACAAAACTATTCAATACAGTTTTTTATTAACAGACTCGTGTTGGCAATATTCTTTGGTTACCCAGCAGGAAAGCAGTCACATTAGATTTCTTTCAAACAACAAATCATTTCGAATTTGATTGGTGTAGGTGTTGCGTTAAACTGGGTTTCACATGTACAAACAATGCTTAACTTGTCCATTGAATCATGAATGATGTATTAGAGTGACACTTAAGATTCCTCACACAGTCTGTATCCGTGTACACCCTCATTTGTATGAGCCTGCAGTCTCTGCTTTGGTGCTACACGTGACACTGATTATCATCACTCAGGTTAGTCAGTATTTGCATGTTGCATGAAACTGAAACTTCTTTTGGTGTATCCATGGCAACAGTGGATACTGTTCTGTGCTTTGATGATGTCTTAATGGGAGCCTGTGACCTCCATCATGTTCGGTTGTCTGATCATGCTGGAGGTTGCAGACTGAGGTACAGAGCTTTGTGTTGCACTTGACTGTATGTGGTATGCAACAGTGGAAAAGCTTTATGACAAACGGAGGCAGCCAGGTTGGATAATAGAGCAAATATTATTGTTAATTTGGTGGAGCAAAAATGACAAGTATTTGCTGATGATATAAAAACCTTTGGGTGACAGCAAATGTTAAATGTAAATACAATGTTGGAATTTTTCCATTGGCACAATTGTATGGTCAGTTATTACATTGCTGTTGGGAAAACAGCGTTAAGAGTTAAAATAAAGGAAACAAATGTAAACTCAAAATAACACAGGTATTGGATTAAAACTGGTAAAACTAAATTTTTTCCCCCATAATTAGACATCAGCACATTTGTTTAGTTTTCAGTGTTTCACTTTTAAAGCGTTGAGACGTTTACCGTTCTTGCAAACGTAAACCAATTAAAAATGACATGTTTTTGTAGCTTATAAAGCAATTTCATAATGCAGGTTTAAAGAGAATCCCTGATTAGTGGCGTTCTGAGAAGTTAGCACAACAAAGCTTGCCAGTATGGGATGTATAAACGTTTTAAACTGATTTCCGGACAGTGCTCAGATCTATGCAGACGTGATTAGAAGCTGCTCAGCACAGACTGCAGACTGATAAATGATGCAGTGACTGTGGAAGAATCGATATGAAAGAATGAGTTTAGTTTGTTGAGTTTGTGCTGTTCGTATTTGTGCGTCTGTATGATGGTTTGATCTACAGTATGTGGACAAATGTGTCCTCGCAATGTATGAAGACCTACATTTTGAGGACATTAAACTGTTCTTGAAAACGTAAGTATGAAATGGCTTAAACATACAGCAACAGAAAGGCTCTTTGCAGATTACAGGTTTGGGACAAATCTATCATGAACAGACCAGAGGGCAAAACATTTCACTTTGACGACACGGCCATGTAAAGTGAAGTGTTTTTCTCCAGTTTTGCAATTAAAACATTTACAGCAGTGTTGGTTTAAATGCATTTTCTAAAGAATGATTTTGTGTGATGGCTTCCTCAGTACAGTTTACCTTACAGGCAAATATCCTGAAAACGAGTTTTGACTCTCTCATATTCTATGTGAAAATACCTTTTAATCTGATGCATCAACTTGTGCTGTGTTAATAATCAGCTTCCTCTTTCAGTGGTCTGACACACACAATGTTTATAGGTTTATTATATATTTAGGTTTATTCCACGTATGACGTGTTTCTCTGACTACCTGATGACACCCTGCGCTGAGCTGCTGGCACTCTGACAAACTGGCCTGGGTCCCGGAGAGGCCATCCAAGGTATTAACACTGTAAAAATAGTGCTTTTGATATATGATATTTCATTTCATTATATGACATCATTAGTACAACATCCTGTACTGGGACTTTCTCAGCTCCCAAGTGTTTGTTGAATCAATGCGTTTAATTACGAGGATCCAGATTTTATATTTTATGGTCACACTTCTACTGTGTAGACTCTGAATCCCAAAACATTTGCAACATTGCAACTGTGTCACTGTGTCTACATTTATGTCGATGACTTTTTGTGTGTTAGTTCTGCAGAAGGCCTGTTGAGATTCTGCCGGGCTTTGATATCAGCTCCACTTGATGGTGCTAGAGTTACACACTGAGAGTGTCAAGGCCCTGCATCAAAACACACTAACAGAGAATGTTCTCCAGAGGTTCTCTCAAAGTTATCAAAAAAGTTCTTGAGGTAATGTTAGTAGAACTTTTCTAATGTTACGTATCTTATATCAAAATTTTTTTTTTCTTAAGTTGTTAGTGGAACATTAAAAAATGTTACAGAATTAAAATGCTTGAATACCATTCTTAAATCCAAGCAATCATGTTCATACAATGTTTAAAAACTGGACGTTTTGAACATCTCTTGAACTTTTGAACCAGTTTTGTATGTTTTTGTTACTTAAAATGCTAGGCAAATGTTCTTACAACCTAAATTTGTTAGCTGGGGTGTCTGAGATTGTACTGTATTTCTTTTAACATAAATCGATTATGTGATTGCTTTTTCTTACAGCATAATTACATTTAAAATGTATTCTGGTCACACAAACGTCTCTTGATGAAACCAGACATTTTGGCAGAATTACTTATTGGTCTAACACAAGAACCAAGACTCAGTTTTAATGGATGAAGAGAATTTTATTCCCAGTTCTTTTGAAGACAGAGATGAAGAGGCGAAAAAGTTTTTTTTTAACACATTAAGTCATTAGTTTGCTCTATAATGTTTAATGTTATACACAGAGAGCAAAAATTTCCTCTGTGCTCCCTAAAGTGCTTCTGAGATTCACAAAAACCTAGAGAAAGAAGCATTAGTAGAGAAACAGTGATGACTGTAAAATACTTAAAGAAATCAGAGTATTTTCATGACAAGATAACTTCAAATACACAAGGAAAGTGCTATGAATATAATTAGCTTTCATAAACGGTTGTAATGAAGCCATTCATGTTGTTTATGATGACTGTGCTGCGTTATTTAAAGGTTGATTTAAAGGTTGATTTAGACATCAGAGTGGATGGCGGGCCTGACAAAAGGCTTTCTGTGAGACAGCAGATTTATTTGTCAGTAACTGCTGGGCAGTTGTGGTGGCGATCTGTTCAACAAATGGATGTAATAGCCTTGATATTTGATTTTATTTACGACTAATTAAGAAACGGTACATTTAACCAAACATGCACTTAATGCGGTCCTCAAAAAGAAAACTAAGTGCTCTTACTAGGATGTCTCTTATTTGACCTTGCCTAAACACAGGTTTGTAGAGTGGTATTGCCAGACAGCACAAGGACAAAAGGAAACAAAATGCCTTTGGTTTGCGAGAGCACTTTCAAATCCTGTGCCACAAAGCCTGGAGATACCTCATCTGCAAGGAACCTCAAGGTAAACTGTCTGCTCACACAGTAGATAACATTGTCCATGGCCACACACTGAAAGGCAGTGCAGTGTGGGAGGCGTATCGAGGAGCATTCGTACCATATCCGGGCCATGGTGTGGTAGCGATACACACTGATACCAAGAGCACTGACATCAAAGCGGTACAGGAAGTTTCTTACCGCCACCATTTCTGTGGTCCTGGTATTACTGCCTGCAATCAAGCTCTCTTTCCATGTGTTGGTCTTCGGATTGTATCTCAAGAGAGTGTATTTCAATGTGCCTCCTGCAACAAACAGTTCACCATTGCATGCCGTGGCTCTGTGAGCTACAGCAAAGGTCTCATTAGGGAGGGGTGCAACAAAAGTCCATCGGTTCGTCCTGGGGTCGTAGCGCTCAACCGTCGAGAGGCACTCTCCTCCAATGGCGTAAAGATGGCCCTGCAGAGCGACAAGTTTGCAGTGAGGTCTTGCATCGTTCATGGGGCAAATTTCACTCCAAATTGAAGTTACTGGATTATAACAGTACACTTTCTTTGAAGGACGGTTTGGGTTTTGGAAACCCACAGTGATAAAGAGATAATTATCCATGGTACACATGGCGCAACCTTTCGATAACACTTCCTGGGGAATGTGACATTGTAGGTGCCACATGTCCTTGTAGTCATCATAGAAATACATTCCACAAGACGTCTTAACTGACTCAGACTCTGAAATGGTAGATTGTGAGAAACATCTCCTCCAGTCTATGGAGTCCATATCTGCAACCACTAACCACTTCCTTCCCTTCATGCGCTGTGTTTGGATAAGATCACGCTCCCCTCCTCTCAGTGTGCTGAAGAGGGCAGGGTCTCTGAGGACCTGGAGGTAATTGTCAGACATGACACGGAGAGCGGCCTGCTGAAGTGCAGTGTGGCCATGTTTCTTAGCAAGTGCTAAAGCCTCCAAGCAGTTGCCCAGATCAAGCTTTCCTGCCAAACTCTCGAGTTCTGCATTTCCCAGGTTCTCTGGAAGGTGAAGGAACTTCGCTCCAGCAATGGTCTCTACCTGTGGTTCCTCAGATGCCTTTGTGTTTGTCATTTCAGCATCTAGATGTCCTAAAAACATGTCAGTTGGTTTTGCAGGAGAACAGCTACGATGCTCTATGGACTGTTGAGTGGAGAGGGGCATTGGAAGCTCAGAGTCAGCAGCACTAAGATAGCTGTCCTGACGGATGACTGCCTGCCTGCTGGACCTAACGCACTCTTGTTTGAAGGCAGAAGATGATTTCATGAATTGTGGAGTGATTTCAAGATCTCTCATAATGAAACTGGAAGGTTGTGGACTTGGTGTTCGAGTGCGTTCCTTCAGTAAATCCAGTGACTGTGATTTAAACAAAGTGTTTTTTTCAAATTGACCAAAGACTGGACTGACAGACATGGGTTCACAGGGGCTTAAATCTGAGATAAAATGAGAGGACGACTCTACATAGTAATTGTAGATCTTTCCATGGACTCCCACTGTACTGTTACCTGGCCTGTCCAGGATAATATCAGCATTCTCCACTTTGATTTCTGCCTTGGACTGAAAACTGGAGAACATACCCTCATGACCAAGATCCTGTCTCAGTTCCCTGCCAACACCTAGACCACTATCACACTTTAACAGGCATGGAGATCGTCGGCCATGTGGACTTCCTGGGCCTATCTCAGTTTCATCAGGAGGTTGTAAAGTCAACTTCAGTTTGTCATTATTTCCCCCATGCTTTGCTGGATGCACCTTTGTGCACACATCCTCTGTTCCTGCAGTTTCCTCCTGTGGCATAGCCTGAAAGTCCATAGTTTCGTGCTGGCTTCTTTCTTTTAAAGGCTTTTCTAAGGACATTTTCTCCTTTGCACAACTATCCAAGTTTGACGTTTCAGTTTGGACTCTTTCAAATGCACTATTGGCATTTTTGAGGCTTTCTGGTAAGGGCTTCTCTGAGGACTGTTGAAATGTTTTTTCCTTATTGGACTCCTCTTTTGCAGCTGTACTTTTCAGTTCTCGTTCCTTACTAGAGGTGTTAAAGCTTTCTTGGGTTGCCCGTGCTCCCCTTTGTCCTTGATGCCTGTTTTGTGCCCTGGTGTGGTAGAATCTGAAAACCAAGGAAACAAATAGCATGACAGCTACAGACAGAGCCAGTTTGCCCAGGAGATGCATATCAAAGTGTACTCCGAGTAATTCTCCTGCCATCTCTGTACTGAAATCCAAGGTTGTCTTCTGGACATTGGATTTTATGTGGAGTGCTTTCCCTTGTTTCTTCTCTTGCAGTGCCAGTATAGCTTGTAGTCAGTAGCTGAGAGCAACAGAGGACTGTCAGCTGTCTCCCTCGCAGGGTGACTCAGAACCTGATATGTGTGCATTTGCATCCTGTGTTTTTGTAAGGGTGGGAACAGTGTCACTCCACCTTCTGCAGGTGATGGCTATAAAAACACATCACATTAGAGATTTAAAGATAGGTTTATCTAAGCCATAGCCCATTTATCTTCAATTTATAGACATTTTGCAGCATAAACCTTTTTTGAGCTATTTAGCTTGTTTACTTTGTAACGATAAAGGTGACATTGTTACAGAGAAGAGAAAAAGCAAAACCACACAAAACAAAACATGCAAATGACACTGGCAGTGGAATAATGACTTGTGTGACTGTGTATTTAGATGCATGCATACATTAGATCATGAAGATACAACTGGTGATATGTTGATAAGATTATGAGGATGATGAACATACCCTCACTATTGTAAACAGAATTTGTGAGAATGGAGAACACAATTTACCTAAAAGGTGGAGTTGGCTGATATGCTACATAAATTACAGACATAAAACTGCACAAGCAGGATGCTGCTATTTGCACAGTGAATGTTGTGGATCAAAGTTCTTGAACTTAGCATAACAGTGCTGCTGATTAGTGAGGTTTTGAGAGGTGATATGAGGTAGTTTTGCATTTGCCAAAGGCGGTATTTACATACCCTTTCAAAGCATCACATTGTATTATGTGAGCTATCATAATATCAAAATGCAACCACAATAACATGGCTGGCATGATATATTGATATATTAGAGAAAATAATCAGAAGAACCATAAACACTCAAGACCTTCTAAGGCCAAATGCTGGTTTAGACAGACATTGTTTTGCAACTTGACACCTGCAAGAAAACCTGGACTAGCAAATGTGCTTGTGAATAATTGAGAGTCTTCACAAAGGTCTGCTGTTCCTCACATGTATCCAGTGATGGATGGCTGAAAAGCTCTTCACATCCTTATAAGTGGTTTAAATATATACTTATTTTTATATATCGCCTGTGAAAAACAAGGACCATAAAATGTTTGTCCATTTATTACATTCAGCCCAGATGCAATGATGTCCTACTTGTGGCTTTGGAGAGCTAGTTTGCTATTGCTAGCCGCAGCGAAATTGTCTGCTGTACCTTTAATTTGCCATCCAAATGTCACAGTGACGTTTCCAGACTGAACTAAACCTGATGGGTTGTAAATGTTTTAATTTTTTATTTTTTTTTTAGATATTTTCAGTCCAATTCTTTAAACAGATTCATAAAGAATTAGATTTATGTTGTGTTGTGTATTCTGTTTATAGGATAAGCTTGATGCTTAATCTCACTACTTTCATTACTTGCTTGTCACAGCGCTAATGAGACTCATACACATACATGGCACAAGCTATAATAAACTGTCAGTTCTTCAGAATAATGGATTCCTGGTCATTTACTTTTCCGGGGAGCCAAACAAAGTAAATCATCACAATTGCCTTCTGATAAGACAACAGGGTATTTTAGGACAATATAATAAGTTTGTACATGGGTAACTAAGCACTGGTAAAGCCTTTCTAAAGTCATTAAATACGCATAAGTGCAAAAGCTGAAGCTCTAAAGAACATTTTTAAGTGTTTTTGATGGATGTTGGAATGTCTGGCATAAGTATGGCACATGAAATGATTTTATAAACAGTTTTTGATAGTGTGTTCGGCCAGATAATGAAAATACAGTTCGCATTTTCAATTAAATAATTCAACAGTGTAAATTAAAAAAGACAATTAACAAATGTATCTGAATGCATAAAAAATGAGAGGGTGAAAAGGGTGAGATTACATAAGGACATTCACCTAAAAAAAACGATGAGCTGGATGTTCATAGCTGAAGCTCAACGCGTCGGTAGGTCAACAGGTAGAGTGCTGTGTTAGCAGTGTAAAAGATTGTGGGTTCGATTCTCAGGGAACACACACTAATCAAAGTTAGCTTGAATGCACTGTAAGTCTCTTTGCAATAAATAATATTGCAAAGATAATATCGCCAAATGCATACATTTAAAATAAAACACCAAAGGCCAGTCACACGCAGTCACTTCATGTGATCATTTCCATTTTTAATACAGGTGATATGAAACAAATGCAACAACCCTGTTTACACTTGTCTTCACTTGAGTGTCCTTTGGGGGGTGTAATGCCATGTATCATGATTCTAGCAGTAACTGTTGGAGATAATCATATGACGCAGGTCACTGAATATGCAGCGGGAACTTAAGTACAGGTCAGCAACAAACAGATGAGCGAGGAAATCATCTTTAAACATCACATGCACCACCACTGCAGAACGGTTGTCCTCTCCGACTGACAACAGTCATACAGATGTCATAGATATCGGACACATGAAATCAGATCATACAAACAAGACTGATTTCTGTGTTTTCTAAAAGCCTGGGTTGGATTTCGGGTGATGGCCACTTGGGATGGCCAGACAATTACAATAAAGCCATTAGCTGACAACCCCCTTGCATTTTTCCTCAATGTCCTGAGCCCAAATCTCTATAAATGTTATTGTCTCTTCTGTAATATACTCTTTATTATTTACAGATATGTACACAAAATACTCTTAAAAAGAGGACCTTCCATTTCTTTGCAATAAAACGTCACGCAGCGTTTAGTATCGTCTCTTTTTTAGTTACATTCCACTCGAGAGCTAGTTGAGAAAATAAAAAGGGAAAAATACTGTGATCAAAAAAATACAAATGGCGAAAAATATTGTTCTTAAAAAAGTGCGGGGGGGATTTGTGTCCTGTTTGTGCCGGTGTGCAATATTTAATGGCGGCAACTTCCGTATGACCGGTTGGAGTTAAAGTGACAGTCAGTGCGGTCAGCAACCCACAATTCCTTGCGTCTTTTTTCCACACCTCGGTGCATGACAAATGTTGTTCAGCTCGAGGTAAACACACAAGAAGCACAAGCTCTTCTCCTTTGTCTCTTTCTGAGTGACAAATCTTTATTGATTTACAGGCAAGTTCAATGCAAAAAAAAGCGTGTCGGTACCATAAAAGGGCATTTTAATGTTATTTTCATATGTGATCTTTTTTAAATCAGCAATAATGTCCACTTCCATCCAAATTGTTTGGATATTTTTACAAAAAAAACAAAACAAAAAGAGTGGTGTGCCCCTGTTAAGGGTTCAGGTTTCTCCGCAGAGGAAAGGAAGGTTTATTCACGGGCTGGAGAAGGCTTGTGTGTGTAGAGTGTGTGAGAATGCCTGCAGAGGACGCGTGTTTGTGCGCGGCTGAGCAGAGGATGTTCACGTCAGCTGAACAGTCACTGTGAGAATAAGATGCAGACACATCAGTCCACGCGTGTGCAAACGGGACGCTCCATCTGAAAGAGAAAAGAAAATCATTCATATCTGGTAAGAATGTTCTCATCACACCATCTCGATCCACTTTTTTGATGTGGAAAACATGTTCGTACTCCTGCCTTACAGGACCAGTTTGCAAAAAAAAGAAAATCAATCATTACTTACTCACCTTTTGTTCTTTCCAAACCCCTATGCTGTTGTTTTTCAGTAGAATAGAAATAAAATATGAAACTATATTCAAATCTAATAATTTATGCAAATCATTATGCAACTCTTAAATCAAATACGGTGCAAATGTGACGTCAAGATATTTGGTAACATGGTAACATGCCACACGAGGACCAGCGGCGTTCATTGGTGATGTTATTGATGTACAATATGTGCAACGTGTCGTTTGAGGGTTACGTCATTATTTGAGTGAACTGCAGAGTTAAGCATGATCCCAGACTCTGGCCCGTTTGTGAGCACCGGGGTCTTTAGGGTGTTATTTTGTGAGTTTATGACACGGTCACCTCCTGAGGCCTTGTTCTACACGCCATACACACCAGGGGCATTTCAGGCTCGCCTCAGGAGCGGCGCTCGCTCTGACCTGATTCTGTCCTTGCTGTCACACACCTTTCCTGACACATTTGCATATTTAAATTTACACCTGTTGATGCAGCGGAAGGTGCAGTTAGGGGTTTAGGGTGAAGAGAACGGGAGAGGCAAAGATACAGGCAGAAAAAACATTAGTAAAAAGAGATAGAGGCCTTCCGTTCACCCCACTGTCTGACAGTCCTTCATCTTTACATATGAGACTCTACAAAACGGTAAATGAGCCAGCACTGAATGTACGAAACAACTGCAATATATCACTGAATTATCTCTGTTGTGGACACGTTGGTGGAACTTGTAAGTAAGTGATGGTTCACTTCTAGATTCTAAATGATGAAGGCAGAAGGTTCGCAGAAGACACATGGCATCTTCAGGAGGAAGAGATAAACAGAGGCCAAAGACAACACAAAAGACCATGTATCTTTAAAAATGAGAGAGTTAGAAAGACCAGAGGACAGGAGCAGCAAAATAAAACAGTGCTCTCTGTGAATACCCAGCTAACAGGGAATGTTCTCAGAACGTTGGCTGATGTTCTCTAAAAGTTCTCTCAAACGTTCTTGCAGTAATGTTAGTAGAACTTTTTTAACATTATATATAATATCAAAAATGTTTTTCTTACGTAGTTACAGAATTAAATTTTTTTTTTGAATAACGTTTTTTATAACCATGTTAATACAGTGTCTAAAAACAATCTTAGAACTTTCAAAGTAAATTTTTTGATATTTTTGTTACTTAATAGAGATCATAGGGAAACGTTCTAAACAATCTACGTTTTAGTACAATCTAAAGTTATTAGCTGGGTAACATCTGAATAGCTTTGTACAGCACAATCCCTTTAATCTATAGAAGTGCTGAGGCAGCTGGATGCGTGTCTATAACTATACCAGCTTTAGTTTTGTGGTTTTTCAATGAAACCATGCAGGTTTAGAAGCAAATGCTGTGGAGCTGCTGACCATTCATACAGGTGATTTCTCAAACAAAAGACAGAACGACATTGAGAAAGAATCTAATTTAAATACTGTTCGATTAAAAGTGTCTCACTCACATCTTGCATTAATTATCTACTGCTGCTAGTTGAGGCCCTCTTTCAGGGTTAAGCCATGTATCTCTTTTATTTACTGTTATGTCTCCGTGCTTGGTAGTTCTTGGGATCTAAGGTATGTGAAGGTCATCACATACTCAAAATATTCCCAAAACTAGGTATTAATATGTATGATTTGTAAGATGAGTACCTACTAGGCAAATGGCCATATTGGGGTTATTATTTGGTTAACAGCTGATGAATTGCTCATCACTGTCTTAAATATTCCAGCCCTGTTCTGTCATCATATATATCAGGTGCTAACAAAGAATAAATGAGCTTGAGCTGGAGCCGAACACAACACTGTGTCCGTCTCTTCTTTTGGTTCCTGGATCCAGTATTCGAGTGTCCTTTTCTCATAACATCCACAGCCACAAGATTTGATTAATTTAGAAAAAAGAAACCCAGATACAAGATTGTAATAATTCTTACAAATACTTACTGCTGGGATTCTGTGTGTTTTTCATCATACTTGGGTTTTCTGTAGAACAGAAGAGGGGGAGGAGATGGAGAGAGATAGAGAGAGAAAGAGAGAGAGAGTGTAGTAGTGGATAAAACAAGAGAACCATGATTCAGGTTTGTGGTGGTCTAATGACAGATAAAGATCACTCAGTCTCTTAGTACAGAAAAGGAGAAAAGGACGAGAATCTCTCCAAAGAGCTCAGCAGCGAGAGTTCACGAGTTCACTTCTATTCCGATCAGAAAAATCTTTTAATGCGACCTGACACTCCAAGCTTCCTTTTTCGTAAATGCTCATCTTTGTTCTTTAATACAGCTGATAGGCTCTAATGAATAGCTATTGAATTAAGTCAATAGTAGCCCAGTTCAAAGACTCTTAATCACCATTTTCTTCTTGCCACCCGTGTTCAGACTCAAAAGCACAAACTCGGGCTGAATGAGACAGATGATGACTCGGGGTGAACTGGGCTGCTAAACAGACATGAATGCCCATCCGCGTGAGCTATTCTCCAGTCCAGGCTATTCCCAAAGAGCCTCTTATAGCCAAATGCCCCATGTAAAGGAAAAATATGAACTAAAAATATACTGAAAAGTTAAAACAATAAAACAATAAAACAAATAAAAACTAAAACTGAAACCTTAACTAACCTTAACAAATAAAAACTAAAACTGTATTTATATAACAATATTAAAAAATGCGTAAATAAATAATAAAAGGACACAATCACACAACAATACAGCTGTAATATTAACTAAATTAACATGAAAACTAAAATGACAAAACGGCTAATTCAGAATATTAATACAACTACAAGAAAACTATAGTAACTCTAGTATCAGTGGAATCATTAACTTCTTACATGGACAGAAAACTGTCAGGGTCCTGACAATACCATTACTTCTGTAAAGAATACAAGGCACAAACTGGAGTGCATTTCATACAGATGTGTGAGACAGGGACACTCACCAAACACAATGAGGCGTGTGTGTGTGTCAGTAGAGCCCAGTGGATTCTGGGCCGTGCAGCGGTACATGGAGCCATTGAGTTCGGCAGGCACTCGCTCCAACACCAATTCCTTTCCATCCCTCTCGGCACTGCCATCCAGCAGCCTCCCGCCCACCCGTGTCCAGGTGAACAAAGGCTCTGGAAAGACCTTGTTCTGGAAGTAGTGTGTGTTTAGTTTTACTGTAAAGTTTTACTGTAAAACCCTGGTTGCACAAATACATTTACTATAAAAGGCAGATTAAGAAACTTTATACAAGTAATTTAAAATTAAATCTGTCACCATCTCTGTTTAAAACATAACATTGCAGGTTACTTTACATACTTTCCATTATGTATGTTGACATCAGATGAAGTTAAATTGACATTTCCTCTGAAATCGGACCCGACAACTCAGATTATAAATCATTATTATAAACTTACACTTGTGAATTTGAGTGAGGTAAGGAGATCGTGTTAAACACTGATCTGTTAGGTACTTGCTCAATAACTGAATTTTGTTCATTTATAACCCAAAAAAGGTTACGGATTGCAGCTTTAGGCTTAATTTCTCTGCTGAAATTAATTTCTTTAATATTAAAAAAAATCCCCTGTGGCACTTGCACAGAATTTCTCTTTACTCAGTTCAGATTAAAAAAATTAGCGAGAAGGAAAGAGACACGACACGCCTCCATCTATGAGCGCAAGGCTAAACCAAAGGGGATACTGAGTCTATTTGGGGCACCATTTGAACTGCTGTGTTAACATTTATCTTATCTACATGTGAAATCCAGGGCCTTGGAGCATCTGAGGATAAAGGAGATGTCCTATCAAATAACTCCCCATTGCCTTCCAAATCCTCATAAATTTCATGTGCAAATAAAACGATCCAAAAAGAGTGATGTCCCAGTCAAGCCTGTTTATGGTGACCATTCTTTCCATTATTTAAAGCTGTTCTTCGAATACATAAATTGTGGGTGAAATAAACACATAGATCTGCCAAGAAAACTGCCTGTGATGGCCTGCAGCGAATGACTCCCAACTGCTGATGGAACTCTGAAGTTATTCCACACTGCCCAAAAACATGGTAAGAAATATGGCCTGAAACTTTATGAAGCATTTTGGTTTTATTTTTGTCAGTGGAAGGAGGTGATTAAGTAAATGTTGATCATCAGCCTCAGGAACTAAATATTATATAAGCTATATATATATATATATATATAGTAACGCTACTCTTAAGTTATTAGTGAAATATTTTAAAAACATTAGATTTAAAAATTTTTGAATAACCAAGCAATAACGTTAATACAACACCAAAAATTAGATATTTTAAATGTCCCTATATCTTTCAAAACAACTTAAACCTGATTGCAAGTTTAACATCTAACAGCAAACACATGGATAGATAAACCTGTAAATGGAACAAAGGTTTAATAATTTAGTGATGCCATTATGATTTGAGCTTTACATGCCACGTCACATTTGTTTTGTTCCTTTTGTTCTGTTCTTATAAAGTCCAAATACAGAGCTCACAAGCATCAACAGAAGAAATATAATCTGCATTTATATTACCAGGCGTTTCTTCAAAATAGCATTTTTGTCACTCCAGTTTATATATATAGCCTACACTGATGCTAAAGATTCTTATATCTGACTTCTTACTGCATGTCAAAGCCAATATGTATCCACAACTTCCTATCCAGCTTACAATTTTAGGTCGTAAGAACGTTTCCATTATGCAACAAAAACATTAAACATTTGGGATGTGATGTTCTAGGACAGTTTAAAACATCCAGTTTCCAGGAATCACTTTTTGGCCATCTGGGATTTTAGTATGGAGATACATGTTAGGATCATGGCTTTTAGGACGTTTTACAGCACACTGTGAGTGCATGTTAACAGAGTTTGCGGTTTGCTTTGCTCACTCAAGCAGTGGCACGCGACGTCAGACTTAACAAGCGGACTGCCCACTGTTGTAAGAATGGTCACTATAGCTGTTTATAGCTGCACTATAGCTTAACTGCACATGTGGGATCACCTCCTTGTATCCAGAACTGAACTTCGGCCCTGGTTTCGTGACCTCATGCACTTACCCCTGGAGATCCTACCTGGAAACCCTGGGCGGTGATGCGAACTGTATCCCCTACCTTTGCCCTGGCAGGGGTTATCAAAAGCTTGGGGCCTTTAGGAGCCGCTGTGGAGGGAAACAAGAGAAAAAAGTCACAGTTTTGTATACTTTAGTTTTTCTATACTTTTTACTATACTATAAAACAAAAGAATACTCAGACTTGAGGTCACAGTGTTTGACTTGGAGGTCATTGGTTGTGACTCTAGAGAATCTGTTTCCTGGCTAAAGAGCATTTATTCCCAAGAGGGACAAAAAACTAAATTGGGTAGACACTCATTACTGAAGAAGAAACAGAGCGTGCGAGGCAAGCGCTGGAGAACGTAAGATAAGAGACACTTAGAGAATTAATTTCCTTGTCTTGCGTGGACTGAATCTTTTGGATGGGTTTAATTTGGTCTCTGACTTAGATGTGATGAAGGAAAGGAAGTTTAAAACACCAGACCTCAGAAACTGAGAATTTCTCTCGTGTGCTCAAGGGACAGATAAGAAAGTGATTTTATACAAGTCTGGAAGGTGAGACACCGAATGAAACTTCATCTATTGACAGTCCCAGCTAACAGCAAACATTTTTACGTTCCTAGAAATTTTTTTAAACATTTTTGTTACCGAATGCAAATGTTAAGGAAATATTCTTATAACCTAACATTGTTAACTGAGCAGTCTCTGCAGAATGGAGGAAAAGATGTGAACAGCAACACACAAGAGAGATTAAGAGCTTGTCAAGATATGAATCATGACTTCATGACTTTATTGATTTTCCCAAATAAAACAGTTGGAAAATAAAAAAGGCCACTGACAACAGTTGTGTTCTGACAGAGCAGTGGGCACTCAACGGCCTGACCTGCCAAGTGGATAAATTAAACATTCAATATGTTGCATTGCCCAACATAAGCCCCAACCAGAGGAGCTGATAAAAAACTCACTGAGCACTGAGTTTTATTTCCTACTCATCACGTGACTGTTCTGCTCTAAGACAAACACACAAATTAAGTAGTTTAGAAATAGGAAAGAAACTAAGCATCATTTTACTGGGTGACATAGCACAATACCACCAGTCAGAACCTATTTAATGTCTAATGTTTGGTTATACAATGGACCAATTAAATTTCACAGTGAGCGGGGCTATCCTACATGACACCTCAGAATTAGAACCTGAATGACTTCTAATTCGAGGCAGAAACAGAGTTCACTATGATTGGTTGATACGAATGTTGTTCCAGGACTAACAAAGGATGTCGATCGAGGAACAGACTTAAAGCAGTCCAAAACTTTTGCTTCTCTGTCGCCATCTCTGTTTGAAACATACAATTGCAGGTTACTTTAAGTACTTTACATGTTTAAGTCAAATCAAGCCAAACTAACATTTGGTCCACTGAATCTACAAGCCATTAAAACCTAAAACACTTAATGAAGAAAATAAGATGACTGCCTGAACACTCATTCACACTCCCACAAGCAGCCCACAACAAACATCTGCGTCTTTATCATCTCTCTGTTGGATAGAAGAAGCAGGCATGCAGGCATAGATCATCTCTCGCCTCTGGATGTGAGAAAATAACTCATTCCCCATCTGTGTTTTTGCTGAATAAGTAGCAACTTCACCCATAAAATCCTTCACTGCTGAGTCTGGCTTGACTTTAATTATCAAGGCACTGACTGAATCAGTGTAAATTTTGAGAAGACTGACAGACCAGGTGTATGAGAACAGTGTTCGGAGAAAACTGCCTCTACACACCATTCAAAACAACATTTTAAACCTAATTGTTACTTAATGAAAACGTTAGGGAAATGTTCCTACAACCTTACTTTGTTATCTGGGATGGTAGCAAACCTAATACATTTAATAAAATAAAGTATAAATATTTTTATATTTATACTTTAATAAGATGAACGAAAACAAACCCAAATGCACACACACAAACCCACAATTCCTCACACTGAATTCAATGCTGTCACTCATGCCAGAGTTAAGCCAAGTTTCTTACTGCTTGAATTGTAAGTGAGATCCAATTCAAATCAACAAATGCACATTTCTGGTTTCTGTGTTCTCGCGAACAAAGAGAGGCTTATACAGTTCATTTACTCGTTTTAAAGAACACAGATACGGTTGTATTTACAGCTTGAATTGTTGCGTAGAAAAGGCTTTGTCAAAATATGAAAGCCGAAAGTTATGAAGTTTTTCTAGGTCTGCACTCTAAGGAATTTAATTTATCCCCCGCACTACTCCTTCCTTCCTTGTGCAACTTCAATGTCCACATCCCTGCTCTCGAGACAACGCGATCGTGCTTTGATGCGGCTAACGCTCTCACATGTCACATGTGCACTAAAATCTTAACAAAAACTGGCAGTTCATGTTGGAAGTGATTGATGAGGTCAAAGCTCTATAGTTGTGCAGTCCTGGTGCAGAAGATAGCATACTGGCTCATCTAACAGCTGTTGGCTTACAAAGGCCCGGGTTCGAATCCAGTCTGAGTCAAGCTGAAATTTTACTTCTTCTCTCCTTCCCCTATTTATCTTTCTTAGATTAGATTAGATTAGATTCAACTTTATTGTCATTACACATGTACAGTACAATGCAACGAAATGCAGTTTAGGTCTAACCAGAAGTGCAATAAGCAGTAAACTGCAGGATATAAGTTAAATAATTTAAATGTAGATAAAGCATTTCTATGGTAATAATTACAGATGGATACATTTCTGCCTCTTCTGTTCTGTAAATACATCCTGGAAGAAGCCCCAAAATCCACAAAAACGGCTCTATGGTTATGTTAAGCTTTATATTGCAAAGAAACATAGCTGATTGTTCACTAGGAAACCTGTGTTTGTCAAATAGCACAAATAATAAAGTGTGGATCTCTTTGCAGGAACAAATACTGCACAGAAAACTGCATCAACCTCTGAACCATCCCTGCTTTCTCCTCTACTCTTTTTTTTATCTCGTTTCTTCTCCATCTCTGTATCAGTGCTCCTGCACCACTAAGTGAGAGAAATGTCTCTGTTTATCTCGGCGGGTGTCTCATCACTCGCCTCTTTCTGAGGGTTGATAGCACAGACTACAAGTGAATGCTGCCTTTTAAGTGATAATAGGATCTTCAGGACATCTTTGTGGTAGCTTTAAAAGCAAATAATAGGGCTGCTATGCATGAGAAATGGAGGAGCGTTGGTATTACATTCAGCTGTATCTTTTCAATTCTTTTAAAGCTGTAATGCGTAACTTTGATTAAAAATAAACAACAGCAAATGCCCAACAGATTAGGGTTCAAAACTGTCTCTTTATCTTACCCCAATTCACAACAGTAAGTTTATAATAATGATTTATAATGGGAGCTGTCACATCCGATTTCCTGGGAAATGTCAGTTTGGCTTCATCCCTTAGTCAATGCAAGATTTTGCATTCTGCGCTAGCAGCTGAAATCTACCTGCCTGTAACACAATTAAGCAACAAATAGAAACCAGCATTGATTTCACAGCATCTGTCAGAGGAGGATGTCAAGCGATGCATCCACGATTGCATAAGGAGGGCAGAGGAATAACAGCCTGAACACATTAAGGTTCAAGGTCAAACACTTTTTTGGTTGTTCTTGGAATCTGTATCCTGCGAAATCAATACCTACAAAAGTGAAAAGCCAGACTTACCCAGTATGACCTCGGTCTGCATAGGTATGGCCAGAGCTGGATGCATGACCTCACAGCTAAACAGGGCACCATTGTCCAACTGCGGATTCAAGGTCCAGGTAAGTTTCGCCTGAACCAGCACAGAGCCATCACTCTGAGGGATATGTGTGCTGCTAAAGAAGTACAAAGAGTCTGTGCCCTGAACCCAGCGTGGGAACTCTCGGCTGACAACTGTCTCTGGGATGGTCTCTGTGGCCGGGCTAGGCTCGTAACCAGGCGGCCTGGCCATGTAGCTCCGCCCGGGGCTCTCCGTATAGAGACGACCAGGCCTGCCATCCGGACTGAGCAGAGAGAGAGACTTCCGCAGCTTAGTGTCATCCAGATCCCTGCTGATCAAAGGTCTGGCTCCATGTACCCCTGCAGATCCATCACCCTCGTATCCCACGGTGGGTGACATGTAGGAGATCACCTCGATCAGCTCTCCATCCCGTTTAAACTGTATCTTGGGAGGAGACACAGAAAATGATCTTAGCGTGTATAGATGCTTTCACTGCCTGCAATTTAATAACAACAAAACAAAAGTAGATCAATTTCACTATAATCAACAAAACTGTACACTGAAAATGGCTAAAGCCAAAAAGTAATACATGCTTAGTTGAATGGACACCATGTTCCCAAATTCTTCGTTATTTTGTCATCCTTCTAAAATAATTAGATTCAAGGTTTTTTTTGTCACATACACCATTATGTGAGCATACAACCTGGAGTGAAATTAGTTTTTTACAAAGTTTTTTGTTATTCTTAGGTTGTTAGTGGAATGTTTTAAAAACATTACAGAATTAAAAAAGGTAAAAATTGAATCTTTACTTCGAAATAAATGCATCAAAAGCTCACGACTGGGTAAAGATCAAATTACTTTGGATGTTGAAATATGCTGTTGAAACTTGCAAGACTTTTAAATAGAGAGAGAGACGGAGATAGAAAGACAGAGAGAGACGGAGAAAGAGAGAGAGAGAGAGAGAGAGAGAGAGAGAGAGAGAGAGACGGAAAAAGAGAGAGAGAGAGAGAGAGAGACGGAGATAGAGAGAGAGACGGAGAAAGAGAGAGAGAGACGGAGAGGGAGAGAGAGAGAGACGGAGAAAGAGAGAGAGAGAGACGGAGATAGAGAGAGAGATGGGGAGATAGAGAGACAGAGAGAGAGAGAGACGGAGATAGAGAGAGAGATGGGGAGATAGAGAGAGAGAGAGAGAGAGAGAGAGAGAGAGAGAGAGAGAGAGAGAGAGAGAGAGAGAGAGAGAGAGAGAGAGAGAGAGAGAGAGAGAGAGAGAGAGAGAGAGAGACAGAGAGAGAGGGGTGGGTTGTCTCTGTAAACAGTGCACAGAACTCCTATTCATAGCCATGCTAATCACCAAGGTAATGGTCACACAACATGCTCAGCTCACTCCAGCTCTCTTCTTTGCGAACACATTCTGTTCAATTATTGATACTGTAAGACGGCTCTTTGAATTGTGCAGTTTCAAAGGACAGCAGAATCCTTCATTGAACAGTGTAAAAAATGGTGAGACATCACCAATACTGATATATTTTAGGCACAGCACATGTGTTTGCCTAGCAAATGTCCAATCAGAGACAAGGATGGTTGTGATGTCATTACACCTACAGGACATTACAGAATGCTCATAAAATCATTTTTGCAAAGCACTTAATATTGCCGGTAATGTATTATCACACAATGTGTGGGAAAAGTCCCAGTGTTTCCATTTAAAGGGGTAACTAAGTGTCCAAACAAATAAGAGCTGTCAATTAATTGTCCTCTAGTTGCTTTGTTCCTGCAGTAACAGTAATAAAACGTCTAAAAAACTGGACGTTTTGAACGTTTCTAAAACATTTAAAATAATATTTTTAACGTCTTACAATGCAGATGTTGATTGAATGCTTTTGATTGGTTGTCTGGGTGACTGTAGCAGTCACTATTACAGTCTGTTTTAGGGGTCTAAGCTGTTAGTGAGATGCTGAGCTGTCATATGTGACTCCTACACAACCCAAAATAGTTCCTTACAAACACGGGTGCTGCTATACACACCGCCTCGTGTCTTAGTAAAGGGGGTAATTATACAGAGCTCTGGAGAGTCTATCCAAGCAGGATCTGAAATAAGTACAGAAACAAGCCATTGCAGAATGTACTGGACTGCCGCTGAAGTATCTTGGCAGTTCTTGTGTTCAACACATTATAAAAGGAAGGAAAGCCTCTCTGTTTAGCTCTTACATGAATTGGTGTTTCAACAGGCTTCGCACAATGAAAGTGCACTAAACGCGCATGCATGCACTCGCACCTCTGCGGATTTGAATGAGTGCAGCAAACAAACAGCTTTGTATTTCCATCCGCTCGCTCACCAGAGCACAATGCCTCACTCCACCAGCAGTGAGCACTTTGCCCATGAATGGAGGCTAATGAAGGCACCTGCATCCAGGTTATTGCCAATTACCCAATTTCAAGTGGCAAGCAAATTTACCCAGCTAACAGGAAATGTTTGTTCTGAGAACATCAGCTAACATTTCTGAAAAGTTCTCTCAAAGTTATCAAAACGTTCTTGCAGTAACATTAGCAGAATGTTCTTTAATGCTATAAATCATATCAAACAGTATTGCTAAGCTGTTAGGGGAACATTTTAAAATGTTGCAGAATTACAAAAATGTTTGAATAATGTTCTTCTAGAGTACATTTGCCAATGTTCTGAGAATGTTCCCTGTAAGCTAGGCATGGGTTTTGTGCAGAAAGAAGCTGGTCATTCTAGCTGTGACTCAAAGTGAGCTGGTGAGGTTGGTTTTCATGAGGTTAAGGTGTGTGGGCGGCTGAAATCCTTCTGATTTTAATGAAAAGACTCACTTTATAGAGAAGGCTGTAGAGCCTTTGAGCTCTGCCTTGAGCAATCATTCCAGACAGTGCATGAGACGTGTATGTTTGCAACCAAAGTCCATTTAAAGACAGTCTCTGCACTCAGCAGCCATCTTTGCAATGCCTTCGGGCAGCTATTTTAGTCATACAAAACCAAAGTCCTATCTACTTGAATGGAGGAAGACCCCAGGAAGTACCTCACAACACTCTGTACAGATCCCCTACCCCAAAGAATCGCTAGTGTTTAGCAATTGACAAATGGCTATTTCTGCTAGTGGACAGGACTTCTCTATAGCAGCCATATTGAGTGTTGCCCTTTCCCCCATTTATAATAACAGGGCTGCGTCATCTTGTTTATTCTATAACCTTTGCTGCAACTCACCACTGGAGCTGGTTTGCCTCCTTTGGCAGTGCAGACTAGGGTGAGGTTCTGGGCCTGGTACCGACTGAATGGTGCTGGGGTGTTCTCAGCCACGACTGAGATGTTGTTGGGTGGGGCTGTGGGATAAAGAAGAAGAACAGACATATCTATGAGATGTTTTGGGACAATTTTAATACAACATAATTTTTAGCCACAACTTAGAAGTTCTATCTTCATAATGATGGGATTAGTTATTTCCTATCATCTATCAATAGCAGCTTTAGCACCACTCAGTGTGGAGTGCCGCATGGCTGGGCTGTTTTGGGAGCGTGTGAGCTTTGCTTTATTCTGTCAGTGGGCGCCTTGCTTTTCACATGGGCCTGCTCCGGCAATGAAGAAACAATTTACTGAGAACTCTTTAGGCTAAAAGGAAGGAAGTGAAAGTCAGGAAGATGAGAACACATGGCTGGGCCACAGGGAACATCAGCACTGCGCTTCTTGGTCTGCAAAGACCCTGACCCATCAAAGTGAAAGGAGATACAACCACTTATGTATGATGTGCGGTCCTGAGGGGGCTGTTCTGAGACTCTGTGATCCACTGATATACTATATGAACTATAAAAAGCATCATTTACAAAGGCTGTTTGTGAGAGACAGAGGTTGTTTAAGATGATGTATAGAGCTTTGTGCATTTTACATCAACTGACTCCTACTAAGCTTCTCTTGGGGGTCCAGTGAGCAAAATCAGGAACAGTTAACTACGGCCCTTAGGGATCCATAAGAAAGATGAAGACTTTCTAGTGTTGACGTCTACTTAACAAAAACAGGAAATAAAGCTGCAGAACTTGGAAAGCAAATGCTTCTTATTTCCACACTCAGGTAGATTTTTTTTAAAGAAACAGTGCACTTAAAAATTGCAATTCATTACCTCACTGAATAAAGACCTCACACATAATGAGTTTATTTCATAGTTGAATTTGGGGGCTCGCATATAAAGTAATCGTATGATTTCAGAAGACTTTAAATATGATGCCCCAGTCCTCATTCACACACGTTACATGTAACAAAAAGTGGTTAGGATCTGCATTCACATTTTCTGTCAAAAAAAGACAGGGTGAGAAAATGATAACAGAACATTAACAGAACCTCTAAGCCTACCTGTCAGCGAGAAAAAGCGAACTTTATCAGCTGTTCAGGTATGAAAAGGAGGTGTGTGAGGGGTTTATCACATCTGCATGTTTTACCAGCACCAAGCGATTTATAATTCTCTGTCAACAAGCTCACGTAGGTGGGCCAACGTTGACTATTCCAGCAGCTGCATTATCACATAAAACACTTCCTGCAAAATTCCCTTTCACACCCCGCTGAGAGAAAGGATGGTGCTGCTGCTCAGTTCAGACCCGTCTTGTGTTTTTTTGCATGTTGAATGTGACATCAGCATAGAAGGTTAAAAGTGAACCTGGCAAGACATCTCCTGTAAATCTCTTGATCAGCTTGATATAGCTAGCATAGTAAAAAGCAAAGGAAGAGAATAAAAGAAGAGCAGCAGGGAAAACACAAGTGCCACTTCAGGTCTAAATCTCTCTGCCACTCTGCAATGAATGTACAACAGAAATTAATTGATTAAAATGAAAAGGATGGAGGAATTCATGACGCCCCCTGAAGTTTTGTTTCCTCACCTTATAATTTCTTACTGACAGCAGAATAAACATTAAAAGAGGAAATTAAACATAAATATATTTACAATTTTCAACATAAGAATAACTACTTACAGTTAGCTCTGTTCTTAAACTGAAAATATGTTAACATCAAAACTGACATACGTTTACGTCACCTTTTGAAGACATACTTCATAATCACAGACACAGGTTTATGCTTATGGCATGGTAGGAGAAACACATGAAATAATATCAAGATGTAATACTGCACACCTAAGACAGACTCATAATAAACCACACAGACAGCCTGAGAGTTTATCATTTAAAAGACAAGCCATCAAAATAATCCCTGATGAAATAGTTAAAGTGATTTAAGGCAGCGGCTGCATGTTCGTCACACAACAATACCTTGTTTATAACCTTTACAGGATTAGAAATGTTGCTTCATATGACATTTTCCTCCCGAGCTAAAAGGGAACATTCCCAGAATGTTTGCCAATGTTCTCTAAAATTTCTCCCAAACTAACATTTGTAACGTTTTGTTACTCGATGAAAACATTAGGGAAACATTCTTACAACCTGAAAATGTTAGCTTAATGAGGTTGATTAGGATTACAAGATGTTCACAAAGAAGCGCTTTGTGAAAGGTTGTGCATTGACAAAAAACATAACTAGTGAGAGGCGGCCATTTTGTTGAACAAATGTTCTTTGTCATCATTTGTCAAGTTTTGCTATTACAATCACACAAAAACTCCTGACAGGTGATGTATTTGCAAAAACAAGATTGAATGTTTTCTCAGGGAGTCACATTATCCCCAAATGACCGAGTTGAAAAATAATCACTGCTGCTCTGACCAGCTGCAATTTTATTCTCTCGGTAAACAAAAAAAGGCTTTAAACTATATTGGAAAGAAAAACAGTAGGGAACTCACTACAAACTTTCAACTTTATAGTGATGAATGTAACATAATTTGACCTTTTTGTATCTAGTGCATTCCCTCCCACCTGCCCACAGCTCTGAGATGAAGTCTTAAAATATCTTCAGTAAATCTGACCGATTGGTTTGCAGATATATCTGTAGTATAATGCCTTACAAGATGAATTATTGCAATACTCTACATAAATAGCATGACATCACTGTAATGAGCCTGGACCAAGATGGATCTCACAGGTGTGTTAATAACAAGATTTAGTGGACCTTTGAGACAGGAGAAGGGATTCGATCATCTGTTACGAAGATCGAATAGGTCGTCAGTCAAAACACAGGAGACCCAGCTAACAAAGAACGTTCTCAGAACATTGGCTAACATTCCCTAAAAGTTCTATCAACGTTATCAAAAATGTTCTTGCAGTAACTGTAGTAGATGTTTTAATGTTATATATCATATCAGAAACATGATTCTTCAGTTGCTAGTGGAACATTGTAAAAACATTGCAGAAACATTCCTATAACCAAGCAATAATGTTAATACAACATGCTTATTTTGAACATTCCTAAAACTTTAATGTTTTTGTTATTTAATGGAAATGTTAGAGAAATGTTCTTACAACCTAAAATTGTTAGCTGGAGGGGCAGGTCAAATCTCTCCCTCTTTTAGGGGACGTAATTTACTAATAACTTTCCTATTAGAACATTTAGGTGCATTTTTCTCATGGCATATCGTTTGGGTCCTGAGACTAATAAGCCAATGCTTTCATAAGTCTTCAGCCATCTCAGTAAACGTTGACTGGAGTCAGAATGGGGCTTCATCAGTCTGTTTATCAACAGTTTTAATAGGTGCAGAATGAATGTAATGACAGATAATCACACACAATCACTGACGCATGTTATTAAAACCTTCCTGATTATTTCAATGAACTGCCTTAAGGAGCACGTATAAACAAGCAATCACATTATCCAACTCCAGCTGTAATTTATGAATAGCACAATCATATGACACTCAGAAAAATGTCTACGTTTGTTTCTAAGGCCTAAGGTGTTTCTTGTTAAAGGCAGGGTAGGCGATTTGCTCCGGAAATATTTCTGTTATGCTGGTTGAAAGTCTCTTCACATCCTGATCGCAGTCACAAAGAGGCATAAATATATAACAGTGAATTTTTTCTTCAAGGTCTTCTCACCACTCGCGGCAAATTTACAGGCTTCATTCTCAGGAGAGCATTTGACGCATCGTTTCTGTGAAGTAAACACACGCTAAAGCAGCAATGTATTCTTCACAGTCTTGAGCAGCATAACTGTTCATACTTTGAAATGAGGAAGAGCAGATACTTTCATTTAGTTTGAACCCAGACACACAGATTTGCTCCTAGAGACCATGACATTTTACTCTGACTTTAGTCTTAGTCTAAAGTCTTTCAGTCCATCACGGCCTCTAAGAGTCCATCTGATGGTCACCGACAACATAAAACATTCTGGCACTCTGACTGACACACTACAAAACTACCACAGAAGTCCATGTGGAGGAGTTCATGATACCACTCGAATAATACTAAATAAAAAAATAAATATTTAATAACATAAAAAATAGGTACAAAACATAAAAAGAATACAGAAATATATATCATATATAAAACATATCATAAAACATATGTCATTTTTATACTACATAAAACATACATACTAAATCACTGTGGTCATTCTAAAACATACTACAATAAATAAAACATACTTAATGAATGTCCAAGTCAGCTAGGAAACCAACTAAACCATCTTAAACCAGCTAAGACCGAGCTAAGCAGCTTTTCTCAGTTTAAATATATATCGTAATATTTCAGCTTTACTCAGCACCTGCATAACCAAAACCACTACAAGTTTCCACAAGCTCTGTTTGATCAGGATGGCCTGTAGGAAAGACAACAGGTCTACACGAACCAAACAAAACTGTGATGAGCAGTGAGAAGGAACTATAAACCAGAGTCAGACAGAATCAAATGCTGTTCCCAGAACCAGCAGTGCCACGAGATTAAAGGCTCTAGAGCGCATATAATTCACACTGCGCATTGTGCATGTGCCCCACGCCCTTTCCATTACCCGACTGTCAGCCCTTATCCAAGTTCCTCTCTTGGGGACAGGCAGAACGGCAGCATGTTGTCGGAAGCGGAGCTCCGCGGCTCCGTCTGTCGTGTGGTGGACGGGACTGATGGACCGTGCCAAACGGGTGTCACGTCGTACAAGTTGACCAGTTACAGAGCTCATTAATCACACTGATGCTTTTAGCTGATGCAGGCATTTGGCGCATGTTTTCATTCACAAGTTACCCGACGGGTGAAAACTGGCAGCCGTGCTCTGCTTCAAGTTTGCACTGCGCTTTAATACATACTTGGAAAATGGAAGATGCATAACTTAAGTTAAAAGCCCTAGGGCTATTGTTATTTCAATATCACGTTAAACATTTAATTCTGCTTCGCTCGCAGGGGAACTTTTCATGTTGAGAAAAGTTTCTTCTATTCAGAAAGAGTGAGACGGGTTGGTCACATCGTGCGTGGTTTTATTCAGAAGCTCTCTTCGTCTTAAGCTCCCTCACACTAAAGAACTTCTCGCCCACCTGACAGGAAATAAGCGGGTATATGCGACCTCACTGTCAATTCCTCTTCTTTGAAGCCCACGGCCGCTAAAAGAAGCTGAACGCTGTGGATTTAATGGAGATGGCTTGGGTGCGAGAGAGGATTTTCTGGAACATAATAGAATGAGGGACAGAGGAAGGGGTTTTGCAGACAGTTCCAGAGAGAGGCAGATGGTTCTTTGATTTGCCCTCACCCACCCTTTCTTACTGTCAGCTGGGTAATTTACAGAACTATTACCCTTCATTTCTCTTAAGGTCCCTTAGAGACTGAAGAGGCACAAATTGGTTGATCAGTGTGATTGTAAGGGTGGGTCCAGACACCTTTTTCATATCACCTCATATACTGACCAGGAGGCCATAAACGTATATGAGGCCAAGGAGAGTCGGTGGGATCCATCATTTAATTCTCACATGCCATATGAGCAACCCTCCCTCATGGACATACAGAAAGAGGACATCACATAACATATGACAGCGGCTTCCAAGCCCCCAACCTGTCCACATATAAGCAAAGCTTTAGAGATACAGCTGAACTTCCATCTTTAATAAGTAATCAGCGCTGTATTCATAATAAATTCATAATAGCAGGCCAACTATATAGGGAACAAAATTCAATGCATTCATTTAAAATTCAGTGACTGAGTTTAGGTTGTGACTGAACCGCACAAAACATCATAAAGGTCTGAAGGAAACTCTGAAGCCGTGTGAAACACCATGTTTCATGAAATGACGTTTAGTTTGCTTTATACAGACACTGTAAGCTATTCAGCAGACGAAACCACGGCTTTGAAACTAATTATCCCTTGTATGTTTTTCTGAATCAGGAGTGCATTCGCATGGCCCCTTACCTCATTATTTCCTCATTGTTCCTTATTTCACAGAAAGGTTAAGGAGGCTCATACAGAGGAAACGTACATAGCGTGGGCCTTTAATTACTAGTGGCGCAGCAAAAACACGCAAACAAAGTGAGGTTTGTCCAGCCCTGTGTGAGGAATGCGATTCTTGAGTTTTAAACAATACGAGGGAGGCTGATAAGAGCCAGGTGCTGTTCAGATTCAGGTCTCTGCAGGTGTTTTTGGCAGTAAGGGTCTCAGCTTTTGCCAAGACCACCACTGTACCTCTGTGAGCCAGTACCGCCACTGGTTCCCACTGCGAGCCTGCTTGAAACCCTACTGCAGTACAGACAAAGCAGAACTAACAAGCTGTGCTGATATTCTTCTAATAGTTCTAAAAGTCAATGTTAGTGTATTCCTGAATATGGTTGTTAAAGCTTTGTGTTTGTATAACCAGATTCCTGTGTTATGTTGTACAAAAGCTACCTAATCAAATCAAGTTTATTGTCACGTCACCTCAACACGTGTAGGGGTGAGTGAAAATCTTGAGTGCAGCTCCAGACAGTGCAAATACAGTATGTAACAGACATGTAACAGTAACAAAACATACACATATAACAGTATGTAGTATATACAATGGACCAAATGGACAGAATATACATAATTGTACACAAAGTTACAAATTTACAATATACAATATACGTTATATGCACATGGGCATGTAGTGTACTTAATAAATAAATATACATACATATTTATTAAGTACACTACAATATGTCCATGTGCATATAATGTATATTATCAGTATATCAGTGAGGACTAAGAAGCTTTCCTTTCCAGTCTTCTAATAAACACACTGATTGGGCAGGTCCTCGCTCTCTTTCTTTGCTCTAACATTTTTTATAAATAAACATGGTTACTTTTGGTTTCTGAATAAAACACAATCTGTGCCAGCTTGGAATTTTCTTTCCATTTTCACACCAGCATTGTAAAATATTCTGAAGTTTTGTTGTACTATCGGCAAAGAATTTGTCAAGGGATATCATTGTTTACCAGGGTTTCCAAATGTTCCCTATACAACACAGAAACAATACCTAACAATTGTTTACATCCACTTGAATGCAACAGCACTATATATACCAGCAAATAAAGCTTCACAGATTTCATTTCCCTTTGTGTCTCATGCTACTTGGGCACAGTCACAGAAATTGAATTAAAGACGTCTTAGTTCAAAGCCCTGTCACCATCTTTTTGACCCTTGCATAAAATAGAAAAGCTATTTTCCACATGGGATATTCTCCCATGTGGAAGTAGATTGCCGCATAAGCTAAACTGAATTTAAGAGGATGTCTCTGGACACAAGTCTTTTTTCAAAAGTTGTCTTTTATTACTTAGCAATGACACAGTCATCCATACATTTCAAAAGGCCTAATAGCCCAATACAGTAGTTACCCTTCTATAGGTGATTTATTTATTCTGTTCTTCTGTACTTAATATGGAGAGGCAGCTACGAGTAAGTCATTCATAAATTGATGTTTCTGCTCTGTGGTGGTGTGAAAACATTACATCCTCATGGACCTGATAATGAAATAGTTTTGCCGAAACACTTACTGGCATATAATGTAGAATTGTTTCTTTCCTGTGAATGCACTTTCAACATTCAAGATTCAAGACCTTTATTGTCATGTGTACTAAGTATAATAAAACTCTTATTTCGTTTACGTCTCTCGAGAATGACCGGTTCGAAGGGCAACAGACGATAAATTACAAAGACAAAAAAAGAATATATAATACAGAACAACATCAGGACAGCTGATAAAATAAACGATAGCAGAAATCAAATTACTTTATGAATAAGAAAACCTGTTTGCAATAAAAAAACTATTGAGAATAAGGAATAAGAAAACTTCACAGTGTGATGATGCAGTGCAGTTGAAACAGTAAAGTGTAAACTATAAGTAAAGTGACAGTAAGCGCACAATGAATACACTCAGCAGGCTCACCAAACCTGCACACGTTTCTCTCTTCAGATATTATAAAACATCTGGCTGTGAGAGTTTACAGGAGATCTGTTCTTATAAATAACCAGGTTTTAAACCAGGTCTACTCATGTAGAGCTGTGTATGTTTATTTCTTCATAGGTTACCGTACAAGTAAACAGTCATTTGACACAGCTATAGGATTATAGAGAATGTAGTGGGTGGGAAGGCCATGTGGTTACATAGCTGGAAGATTGTAGGTTCATACCCAACAATGGTTGATTTACTGTATGATGTTCCAGGAGGACAATTCCAGTAATTGTATCATATATCACCCCGGATAATAGAGTGTTCCTGTAGGTCAATTGGTAGAGCATTGTGTTAGCAGTGCAAAAGGCTGTGAGTTCAATTCCCATGAACACACATACTAATAAAATGTATTACCTGGATGCACTGTAAGTTGCCTTGAATAAAAGCAACTGCCAAAGGCACATATGTAAATACAGAAGTATTTGCTATTATGGATAGCGGTGGGAGTCTTAGGCACTGCATATTTTGACTCAATTCAATTCAGGATGTCACAATCTTATTTTGAACTTTGAACAATTTTCAATTTGCTCCTCAATTGTCAATCTTTCCTCATTGATTGCATTGCAAGCTTTTATACGACATTATAAGTGGACCTCATAGAGAATTGTTTTTAAATGTGAGATATAATACCTCTAAAGGACAGGCTGTGATACATCTACAGTATTTAATTTCTCCACACAGGGAACTTTTTTCTTACCGCCAAAGGTTTTTGCCAAACAGCTCTGCTAGCTGGAAGGCCACGCTTTCAGGGTTATTTAAAGCTGTCACTCAAGTTGTTTACCTGCATTAACATTCTGTCCTACACTTGCTTCACATGAGACTGGACTTTACTGCATAACCTCTTGGCAGCAGAAGACGGCTTTATATCCCGCAGGTTATATAATGACAGATACAATTGTTGTCGCAGATAAGGACATTCATGTACAGTGCCCTCCATAAGTGTTAAGACTACTTAAGAATAACGATATATATAAAGTTAGTTCTACTAACATTACTGCAAAAACTTTGACAGAACTTTTAGAGAATGTTCTGAGAATGTTCCCTGTTAGCTGGGTTCCAAATGCTTAAAACTGAGGTTAGTATTTGACATACTTTCTATGTGTTGTGCATTATATATGTCTGTTCATGTCTCGGAGGTTAAAAGAAAGAGAAAGCTTTGAACAAGGAGTTCTTCAGGTTTTCAATATCTTGCATCATCACAGAGAGAGAGGGAACTATATTTCTCCACCTCATCATCTGTTCGATCAGCAGCTCTCTCTGGAGGCCGTGCTCTTCATCCATCAGCACAGGCCAGCGTGAGGAGAGATGCCCAGCCAGTGATGACGGCCTGCTGGGAGATGAGGGTGAACAAAGATAGCTGCCATGAGGGAAAAATAACCAACCACAACAAGAGAGTCACAAAGAGGAGAACACGGAGAAGGAAACATTTCAACCTAAAACAGGAAGTCACCAGTGTGCCATGTTGGATCAGGAACGGCTTGAAACATACACAGGTGTCCACATGTGCCCTCACTGGCACAGATTTATACATATCCAAGGTTATTTGTCAAGGGGAATTTTCTTTGAAAGTTTCACAGTGTTTGAAGATGAAACCTCAGAGATGTTTAAAGAGTTGAAGAACTCTCAATTTGCTGAAGGTCACCAGCTCGAAACACCTCAAACTCTGTTCATGTATTAATGTCACCGTACTGAGCTTCTCGTATTCAAACAGCGCTGGAGAATAACCTAAAAAAAATTACACAACACACTTTTCAAACAACTTATGAGATCCCAACTCGCTTCACTTAGCCTTTAGAAAGACGAGACAAGTGTTTCTTTTGAGAATCCTTGAGAATTTTAAGGGGTGTTTTTAATTTAATTTTTCTGTCATTAAGTTTAAGGATTGGTTTAGGGCTACGCTAGCAGTCAGGCCGAGAAGAATCCATCTAGTTTCATCATTTGCAGCCTGCACAGTCCCAAATTACTTCCAGTAAACTCCATTTACATTAATGAACTCGCAAATTATTATTATTTTTTTATTTATTAAATTAACATTTGTACTAAGCTTCATCGGCTATAAAAAAAAGGCTACTTTTAGCTTGTGTGTATGCCATGACTACCCAAAATTCATTTTTCAGTGGCGGCCCACGAAAAGCACACAATTGCTGCTTGTGACATTTTGCAACAAACCGCAATTTCCCATCCCGCTGTGGACGACAAGAGCTGTAATCTTCTAAATCATATTTTACCAATGTGACTCACAGTAATTGTTAAACCGTAATGCAGTTAGACCTTCCAAAGTCCTGTCTGATCAAGCATGCATTATAACTGCAAAATATTGGTCACATGCTTTGACCACACCATTTGCTGAGCTACAAATGGTTCAGCACGGGCGTACATTTCCAAAGCCTGTAATAAACAGTCTTTGGTTCACACAGTGAAAGTAATAGCAGATCCTGTGTAGGCGTCACGCACTGCACTTCTAATGTAATCTGCTAAACAATAGCACAGCATGGGCGAACAAACACGGTTTTTGACTTCTCTATACTTAAAATGAGAAGCCAACAGAACACTTTCAATGCACAGCAGAAATAATACGACAACCACTGCCAGAAAAGTGCTGTTTCGCTCCTTCTAGCCCATTTACTGTACAAATGAATGCATAGCTAGTATAAAGCATACTATTTTCTCCAATGATCATGCTGTTTGTTAGGAGAATGCATTCCAAACTGTACTTTGTCATTTAAAGTCAGCGTGAGCCAGAAGTTGCAGCCGATTGTTTTGACGTAATTCAAAGTGAAAGACAAAAAATGAGAGGTGAAAATGACTTGTTTTCTTCCACTGAAGTTCATTTTCAGATTTTGATTACAGATTACGAGGGCAAATTAATTAAATATAAATAATGTGCATGGATAAATAGAAATAACAGAAATAAGAATAGCATTTTTTCTTTTCATAGTGAATTTAATCCAAAAGCTTCATTGTGAGTTCAATCTGAGTTCTGATGTTAGCTGAGAATTCTAGAATAAATAAAACACGAGAAATGGAGCCCAATAATTAATTATGTAAAACAAATTCTGTTATTGTTGCATAGAACTAATTACGTAAAGGTATTGGAAACTTGTTGTACTTTATCCAGCTCCTCCGAAGAGAGACTACCCTCAAGATGGGACCTCAGGGTCACAGCTGATGTTTTCATCACCACATGGTTCTCCACAAAGAAACCGGTTCAAACCATTGTATAACAACTCCATAAATGATTAAATCTCATATCCTCACTATTTTAAAAGCTTTAAAATTACAGATACCAAACTCAAGCTCTTTGAAGACCTCAAGCTTAAAAGAAGAGAAATGAACAGGCAAAAAGTCTGAAAGCATGAGCAGACATGCAAGTGTTGTTGGGAAATCTGTTGAGAAGTTAATAGATGTTTATTTTCCCCTCTCTTATCACCCCTGGGGAGTTTCCCCTCAGATAGATGTTTAATAATTCATCTGTTTTTCAAACACATCTCTCTTTTCTTTTCAATAAAAACGCCTTCAAAGCTGTGGCAAATGCTGCTGAAACGATCCTTTCACCATCAAAGAATTAATAGCAGGAGGTCAGGCATCAGAACCAAAATTAAGCTTTTTTGAATGTTGATTTTTCTAACCATTCGATGCATGATGAAAAAGCTGAAAACAACAGGCAGGCCTTTGGAAAGCCTGAACAGGTGACCCAGCAGCCTGTGGAGGAGATGGTAATATTACAGCACATGGATTTAGAATAACTCAGCTTACAGGGAATGTTCCCAGAATGTTGTCTAATGTTCCCTAAAAGTTATCAGTTATCAAAAAACAGTCTTGCAGTAACGTTAGTAGAACTTTTTTAACATGATATACCATATACCAAAAACGCTATTCTTAAGTCGTTATTGGAACGTTTAAAAAATGTTACAGAAGTAAAACATGTCTGAATACAAAAAATGCGAAACGTGAACATTCCTAGAACTTTAAACTAACTTTTTCATGCTTTTGTTACTTTAGGGAAAACATTAGGGAAATGTTCTTACCACCTAAACTTGTTATCTGGGAATGATTTTTTCTAGATAAAGATGAAGATAATGGTTTAGAGCCATGGTATCCTTGCACACACTACACCTGGAGACATCCACTCTGAGCTCAATATGATGAATCTGCTGAATACATCATCCTCAGCAGATGTTTCCAAGCCTGTGGCACTGACATCTTTTCTCAGAACAAGGCCTGGCCCTCTAGATTGAGCCCAGGGTCCAAACTTAAGGCTCATTGAGCACCAGTGAGTAAAAATTGTCTTCTATAAATACATAAAATTGAGTTATTTGCTAGTTGCCAACATAATTTTGACCTTTGCTTATGAACCAATCCAAAACAAAGACATACAAACCATCCATTAAAGAATCTGTCACGAGTTACTCATCTTATCATTTTTATCTATGCACAAAATTGACCTTTAATCATCAGCTCCTTTGCTAAACTATTTACTTGTGCCATTTTCAACCTGACGCCCATGTACCAACAGGAAGTCGGTAGTGTTGCCTCATGGGTAACCTATTGATTGCTAACCAAAAGTTTCAGCATGAGAAATGATCACCTTTGAGTCTTTAGGAACCAAAACAGTAATACACCAATACTGCATAAATACAATAGAAGAAAATTTCACATTTTGTGAACTGCAGTGAAATAACAAAAACAAAATTAGCCCTGCTGCTCCGACAAGTATTCCCAGGTTGCTTTAGTGCAGTGCTGAAAAATTCAGCTCCCAGAGGGCCCGTGTCCTGCAGAGTTTAGCTTCAGATATAATCAAACACATCTGAACAGGCTAATCACGGCCTTTAGGATCACTTGAAAATAACAAGCGTGTTTGATTAGGGTTGGAACTAAACTGTGCGGGACAACATCATCTCACTGACATATTACCAGAGTCGCTTTCAAAGTAACAGCTGTACAATACTAGCTTAACAGGCAAAATGGTCAGAAATATGAAGCCCATTTGTATTGAAGCACTTACATGAATTCTTCAGTAAAAATGTTCGCTATTTAAATGGTAAAGTTGTCTAATTCGTCTTTTTGATGTAGGAGTGTGTTTCTAGTTAGATGAAGGTCTGGTTATACATTACTAATGTAATTCTGCCGGTTATATTTTTCATTATAGTTATATTACTGTTTATGTGCTTTGATTTGTTTTACAAACTGAGCAACAAACCAACATTATTTGCTATGGTAACTAAAAACAGACCACACTGTAAAACAGCAGATTTCTTTATACTCGGATTTCTTATTGCTCAAGCCCACATAATTAAAATATTCAAATGCAAGGGCTTATGGGTAATCTGTCATTTTAAGATTTCACAACACAGCAAAATCTGATTATTTTTGGTTTGTTAAAGTATTGCAGGCGATTTGACAGTCAACTACTTAAAAAATTAACCCCAACCCTTTTTCTCTTTCCTGTTAAATCACAGCATTATTTATACAATCATAATGTAATGGACTATATATCTAAATATATATCTGAATATGTAACCAGTGTTATATGTAATGCATAGTAATGTAAATGGTAGCCCATTGCAAAAATGAGCTTCACAGACTTCACCGCACTTTTAATTCACTACATTTCCTGTCAATTAAAAGGTTTCAGCGGACAAAAGAAACTAATTAGCTTTAATTCAGCTGAGCTTTTATAACTCTAAACCTCAGCAGCCAGAGGGACTAAGACTTCTCCTTAATGTGCCGTTCAATTGAGCTAATTACTTGCTTAGCTGACTGACTTCACAGGTTTGTCCAAGGTCATCTAAATGTAAATCTAATCTGGTGTTAAATAAGTTCAGTCTTATAACGCGTGTTGTCGTTTAGCGTGACATTCGGCCCAGAGGCTGAAACGACGTGTAGAAAAGTTTCAGATAAATAATAAGAAAGAGTGAAGGCTAACAGTGAGGCAAACACTGACTGTCGGGCTGTGGGCCAGTGTTGGAGATTTTGTACCAGACTTCTAATGAAATAAGCAAGAATAAACATCGTACATATAATGAGATGAGAACGAGACAATCAATGATAAGACAGTCAGTGGTCTCACAGCAGCAAATGAGTGAACAAACATCAGCAAAGTGTACATACTCCATCTATATAAAAACAACACAGACTGATGATTTGTCTTTTAACTGTTAACTGTTCAGATTCAGATGTAGCCCATAATTTGTCTTCAAAAACTTACCCAGCTAATCATTTTAGGTTGTAAGAACGTTTCTCTAATATTTCCATTAAATTAAAAATGTCAATTTAAAGTTCTAGGAATGTTCAAAATGTTTTGTAGACAATGTATTAACGCTATTGCTTGGTTGAAAGAACGCTATTCAAAGATTTTTTAATTCTGTAACAGTTTTAAAATGTTCCACTCACTACTTAAAAATAACGTTTTTGATACACGATCTTTAATGTAAAAAGTTCTACTAACGTTACTGCAAAAACATCTGTGACAACTTTAGGAGAACTTTTACAGAATGTTAGCCAACGTTCTGGGACAGTTCCCTGTTAGCTGGGTACTGGCCAATTCAGATTACATTACATGTTGACAAATGTAAACACTACCTGTGCACGACTTCCTATTAATGAACATTTTTCACTCATTTTCTTTCTGCACTCGTCACATTTTCTCTCTCCTACACATGCTGAACTTGCGACAGTAATAGGTTATGAATAATTCTGTTTCAGCTTAGATGACAATTAGCCACAATGCTTGAGGGTATTTCCTTCTGCCCCTGCAGAGGTGTAGGGATTTATGACTCCCTCAAACGCTCTCAAAACAAGGATTCCTCAGTAATTAGAAGCTAGATTTTTAAAAATCCTAATGATAAAGCTCAGCCCTGCGGGTTCTCACTTTCTTTCTTTTTTGACTTCACAATCTATTTTTAGATGCCAAACTGGATTGAATGTAAACAAGAATTATGAATCCTTCACTAGACCTACAGCTCTCAGAAAAACCTGATAAAAGCATTCATTTTAAAAATACCATAAATAAAAATCTCTCACGACCTGTGTGCACCTCTGGCCTTCCGACTTGAGTTTGCAACCCAGAGCCTGAGAAACTCTGGTTTAGTCCATTAGCATCATCGCTGTATCAACATGGCTTCTGACAAACAGTAGAATTTGTTCACAATGGGTTGACTTCTTTCTCTCTACAGCTGAAAAGGCTGGATGTGGCCTTCTTTAGTCAAAGACGCCTTTATTTCCATCCGCCCTTCTGCGGTTTTTACAGACTTCCATTCATTCTTATCAGACAGCTAAGCAGCTGTCCGGGACAGAAGTACCGCACACATTCATATTTATTTATTCATGTTAACAAAGGGCAGAAAATGATGAAGCTCATTATGAACACCAGACTGCAGCTCTGTCTGACTGATGGACAAACCACGACACACACAGACCGTCTATCATTATGAGTACCAGATTAATGGCTGAAGGGAGGCGTCTGAGAGGTGTGGAGTGTATGTAAATGTCTAGAGCTCTCCCTTCAGACAGGAGCTGCTGTGCTGTTAAGTCTGCAGGTGAAAGGACACACACCTGAAGGTCAGTCATGATGATACACTAATAAACATTCCCCCTGTGGCTGTGACTGTGAGAATTGTTAATGAGCACTCTGTAGTCAGGAGTGAAACAAGCTGAATGAAAATAATGGTGGAATACCTCATACAAACAAAAGATAAATAAATATCAAAGCTTTATAATAACTCATTATTCATAAAAACATGACGTAATGTAATGTTTACATTTTGTAACTTTTGAAATATAAATGTAAATAAAATTTAAATGAAATATTTGAAATTACTAACGCTACAAATGTACATTAACTATGTACATTAACTAATGATCTGTTATACATTATATAACGTCTTAATGTTTTATTAACAAATTTTAGGAAGTATCTTTACAAAGTCTCAACCTAAAAAATAGATGAAATGAGAACATAATTAGAGAGATTAAAAGAAAATGAGCCTTTAAATCTTTGCATTCTCCTTGCCTTGTACTTTCACAAATGATATATATCCTTTTTAATCAGAATGAAGGACAGTGCAAAGGATTATGGGTCAGCTTGTGGGTGCAACACCCCTGGCTCAACTCTTCTGCACCTGTTTAATGCCAAACGCTCTGTCACATCAAGTTATGTCTGTCAACACCAGGTTTAAGTCTAAGATCCACAGACACTGAACACACTGGATACGTCGCCCCTACACTCTTAAAAATAAAGGTTCTTTAAAGGTTCTTCACAGCAATGCCACAGAAGAACCGTTTTTGGTTTCCCAAACCAAAATCCATTCAGTCAAAGGTCCTTAAATGAACCATGAGAGTTCTTTATGGAACCATACATACAAAACTTCTTCTTCTATTACACTGTGAAGCACTATTACACTGTGAGTGTAATATTCAGAACAGTGGTTGACCACTATGGGTTTCTTAAGAGCTGATTTGTAAATAAATAGCCCTAAATATGTGATTACATCCTTGCTCATACTTTCTGGGTTTTGGAAGCGCATTTATACTCACACATGACTGTAAGCAAGACATTTCCTGATGCCAGAATGACCTTCTCACGTGTCGCTCGGTCATAAATTCCTACATGGCACTCATAAGGCCCGTTGTCAGAGATCCGAACCTCTGGAAGCCTGGGAAAACAAAGGAAAATGAGACAAACTATACAAAACAATTACTCTTCATGCAAGCCTTGGTTCTGTAGAAGATAGTGATTCATAGATTCAGCAACAGTTATCTGTTACCATAAGCGTTACAGATCACGAAACATGAATCATTTCAAACTCAGAAGTTAACGTAATAAAACATCACTGCTCAAAAGTGTCTCAGTGTTACAAACAATGAGAAACTGTAACCGTTATACTTGTCTTAACAAGCAGCATTTAATTCAGAGTCATATCTCAAATTGACTATATAAAGTATACCAACTCTTCTATATACTAAAACAGGGCTTGATATGACACCCCTGTCCACAGCTTCATTTAGTATTCTGTGCACAGGCTATATCAACAATGCACAAGTCAGACACTTCTAGCTGCAGTTAAAGGTAGTAGTTCACCATCAAAATCGAGGATAATTGTCTTTTCTGGCCTCTTGTAGCAGAAGAAAGACTGAAAGAGAGAGAGATTGCTGAGATTACAGTTCTCTAAGAAAACAGCTGCCTCTCTCCAGGCTTGGCAAATACCCATAATGCCTCTTTTCCTACATCCATCCACCTCTCTTGTTTCTGAAGCTCCACAGAGCAGTGCAGACTGCTGACAATGATGCCCGCATAAAAATACCCCATGTCTGTATCCTTTACATTTTCTTCCTCTTCTTTTTTCGACATTTCTGTCTCTCAGGACCCCCATGAAACACATAATAGACTATATTATGAACGTGACTTGTGGAAGGATAAAATGGCTATAAAAACAGATGACAAAATATGGGCCATGTTTCATCTTGGAATCTATAATAATGTTCAACTCTGAGCACTACACTGCAAAAAGTAATTTTCTTAAAACTATTTACCAATGGCATAAAAAACATTAACTTATAGTGTCTAAATATTAAGAACAGAAAACAGAACCAGAGAAGAGAAGAGAGCTTGTTGTTTTCGGAAAAACAAGACAGAAAATATTAATTATGAAAATGATTTTTGCAGAGTACATGATCGTGATGGATCTGAAGAGGTTAAATCATGATGATACATTAACATTGCTGACGTCTTTTGCTGCTCTGTTTTGAACACAACACTTGTTTATGGTCTTCATCTGTTTATACTGTAATGTAGATCTGTGCTGTTGAGTGTGTAGTTTTTGTAACTTAATGGAAGCATTAAGGAAAGGTTTATACAACCTAAAATTGTTAGCTGGGTCTTAGCTTCAGTCAAGCAATGCATTAATAATGCTAACAATGTTTGCATGCACTCAGTGCCGAGCGAGACCATCCTGTTGCTTACTGCTTTTAAAAAAGCAACAAACAGCTGGATTGACTGAAACCAAGCTCATTTATATTGAATGAGGGAAGCGGGTGAGTTCTCAAAGTTTCCCTCACGTCTCTCTCTGCCCGCCCAGCCACCTTTTCTCTCCTGTACCTCAGATAGTTCACTAAGACTTGATGAGCAGGCTGTGTTAATTGCAACACATTTGCCATCGTGCCAATATGAAATAAAAACTCTGCTATTTTCTCTTTGCTGGTGTCTGTTCTTTTAATCTCATCTACTGGCAGTTTTAAGAGTTTTTTTCATTTTTCCCTAATTTTCTTGACGTGCATGGAGCATGATGATTGGATGAGAGTTTTGGCTTGGGTTCTGGGCGCTGCCATTGGTCTCATGTTCCACCCCGTAAGTGTCCTCTCTCTGGATAAGCTTTGCTGCCCAGGTGTCTGAATCCTGGCCAGCATATTTCTCACAGTTCCTGTCTCGCTCACCCTCTGTGCTTTCTAAACCCCTCTTCTCCTGTTCAACACTCTCTGTTTCACCTCTATCTCTTATTGGCTCCTTCACTGCCCCCTCCCAACACCTACATGCATGTTTCCTTTTTGGATTGCTGAAACGTCTGTGATGTTGCACAGTAGTCTGTCTCGCTTCGACATTCAGTTCTTTAAAATAACCTCTTTGAGTCTGAAACTGCAGGGACTCTGCAATCTCTCTCTCTCTATCTCGTCTTCCTCTATTTCTCTCTCTCTCTCTCCCTCCCACCGTGCCCTAAAAATGTAGATGGATTGTTAATCAAAGAGTAATAAAAAGCCAATTAGCACTAAATCACACCGAGGCAAAAAGGAATTGCCCAGCCAGGTCCTGCCACTCTGCTGCGTGTGTAAGTGTGGGAGCTGAGGAGGATGAAGGGATGTCTGCAGGAATTTAACATTCTGTTATTACAGAGATGTGTTGTGAATTTCTAAGCACGGGCGTGTTCTTAAAGGTGCGGTGGGCGTCCGATGTTAAAACAGAATTTATGGTGCTGTAATATTAACTTCAGATCATATTTTCATGAGTCAAATGCATGGGTCAGCTGAGGTCGGCGGTTTTCTTTCACGCACACATAAATTCACTCATTGGGTGGCGCTCTTGAACATATTTCTATTCTATTTTGGCACTACAAGGCTGCAGAGTTTAGGCTCCAGCCCTCATCATAGCACACACACACACACACACACACATATATATATATAAAATGTAAACAGATGAGATGTGTTCATTGAATAAGGCGACAATTCCAAGTAAAGTGAACTCGATTGCTTAACCTGTTTTGAACTTTCCCTTATAAAACCCATGTGCATGACCTTGCATGCTTTCAGCCTATGGCAGCCTATGTCTCCTAAAGGCATTTGAGACATGCTGCAATTTAATATTCTGACATTGCCAAGTCTCAGAGTTGGAAATAAAACTCATGAATCAGTGAGGTGGCATTAACACAAGCCATCTCACTCATCAAGGCATATAACAGCAGATCCACAACACCTTCCTCATTGTCACACACCATATTTCATCTCTCCCTCTTTTTTTAAAAGTTCTAAAAAAAATCTGACAGATGTGTGTTATAATCAGGGGCTTTTCTGAAGAACAGGCTTCTCCTGAAGGGCCCTGTAGGGTCCAGTGGGCGTAAGTGCTTTTGTTTCCAAGTTTAAAGCTGAATGTTTTGCCAAGAGCGGTTTGTCTCATAGGAGCAGGTGGAACAATGATGCGTCCATGATAATGAGAGGAAAGGGAGGGGTCAGAGTCCAAGGGGCGTGTCTGTGGACTTTCTTGAGGTTTGATTGACAGCTGAAACTCTGAACTCCAGTTTGGAAGATAAACTTTGTTGTAACTTCTCATTTGACACCTTGTGTAGCGATGAAGTTTCTTGGGAACACAAGCTGTAGGTCTAGGGTGACATTGGCAATTCACAATTTTTATTCACAGAATATACAGAATATAAGATGCAAGGTATTTTCCTATAAGCAGCACACAGACCTAGACTAGCAGCTTTATCGCCATCTCTGTGTGATGTGAAAGTCAAGTTGTCTAAGTTAGATACAGACCAGCTACTTCGGTCTGTCTTTCTTTCTTGAAATGAACCTCACTCCAGCATTTATTTACAGGTGTAAGGCTGAATTAGAGTGGCAGGGCCTGCTGGTGTGGCATTATTGCCACTGGAATGAAAATCAGAGATAACACCTGTGAAATATCCCGTCTGGGTTGAAAGCTACAGGGAAGCGCATTTGTATTGTGCGTGAGTCTTATATGCATATATACATCTGACTGAAAGAAAAGACGAACAGCGCGTGCATGTGGAGTGGAGCAACAGCAAAATCCCTTCTGAAATAAGCACTGAAATCAAAATGAGCTACGTTAACATTAGCAAAAATATTATTGTACTGTGATCCAGATACAGTCATATTATAGATCCAGATCCAGATAACTTTTACCTCTCTGCCACCATCTCTGTTTCAAACATAAAACTGCAGGTTACTTTACATACTGTTCTTTACATACTGTTGAAATCACCTGAAGGCAAATTCATATTCATATTATAAATCATTATTTTAAACTTGCTTTGTTGTTTTTTACTTAAGACTATCTGGGTACAAGGTCCATATATATCTTTAGACTTCCGCCCTGCACCTCTCACATGCTGTGGTGTGCATGTTCACACTGTCTCTCCACTTGCTGTCTTTCTTCCTGAGCATTATGTTAGACTGAAAGGTCAACACAGGTGATACCTACTGCTGTTTATAGACAATTTACTTCCTGCTGAGTAAGAATGTTTGTTTCTATGCTTGTTAATTCGAGGGTAATAAAGCAGTCTGCTTAGTTTCAGCTGTTATCTGAGAAACACATTAGTCAGAAAATATGGCAGTCGCAGGTTGCGAAAGTGCAGGTAGCCTTGAAGCAGCTTAAACAATAATCAAAATCTTTTGTTTCCTTCTTCATCTCTGTCAGTGTAGTCTGACATGAAAGCATGAAAGTTGTATGTTTTATTAAGGAGCAGAGAGCCGTGAGAAGGTTCCTCTGGAGCTTCTCAGCTAACAGGAAACGTTGGGCTAATGCTCTTTAAAAGCTCTCTCAAGGTTATCAAAAAACATTCTTGCAGTAACATTAGCAGAACTTTTTTAATTATATATATAAATATATAATTATACAATATAATAATTTTATAATAATGACAATGATTAACTCTTACCGTACTGTTGATTGATAAACCAGGTCTTCTCGCCTGCGGTAATCCTCCATATGTGAGTAATTGGTATTAAACATAGCATCATATGTAAAAATCTTCTGCTTAATAGTTCCCCCGTCAGTAACCTGTTAGGAAATAAGAATAAAACATTAACTTAATCGTCTTTAAAAGTGGATCATCAGACCTATATACATAAATAATGAGAGGAGACGCTACAAAAACTCCATGCCCACAGGCAAAGTCAGTGCTTGCGTTTTAAAATGATCGCATTGATCTGTATGGCGTTATTGTTGGTGTATTATTTAGGGACTCGTGAGGAGATGAATTTAAATTAACTCCACAAAACCTCCCGAGAATGATAAAATCAACCAGACGTTTGCGTGTGTTGTATTCAAAATGTAGTGCACTACAAGGCAGCGACCTAATGATGACTGACGCGTGTGCTGCGTGTTGTTGGTCTGCGGTGCAGCAAACGTAATGAAATGTGAAGAGATGTTGCAGAGTTGAGGGACATTTTGCATATCTTTCCCTCCCGGCCGTTCTTGGCAAATGATGGAGCGTGATTCTTTCTGCGCTACTGTAAAGTTTTTAAAACAGTCCATTAACATTTTAAGATGAATGTTTTTGATATATATATGATTACATTAAAATAAGCTCAACTAACGTTACTGCAAGAATGTTATGTGAACTTTTAGAGAACGTTAGCCAATGTTCTGGGAACAGTCCCTATTTGCTGGAACTGTGTCTTATTGTAGTGCCCCGGTGATATTAGCTATCAGCTCTGTGTGGATTTTCCACTGGTTTTCCTCTGTGTGGGAAAAAAACATCAGGAGAACAATGTTAAATTGGTTTGATTGGAACAAACGATGCAGGCTGCCCTCGTGAATGAGTGGGAGACTCACACTTTGAGTGGCTGAGTGGACACAATGACTCATAATTGCTCAAATTCATTTTAGAAAGGAATTATGGGAACAATGAAGAGAAAAACTATTCAAGAATATAAGAACATGTTTACATAATACATGTCTGCAGACACACAATCACCACGCGCTGTTGAACTTCGGTAAGCCTCATCTAGCTTAGCAACTGTTTTATTCTATCTTTCCTAAAGTGATTCTCTGTAAATTCTTCATGTTTATTTGGTAATACAATTATCCCTTTGAATATGAAATGAAAACAGATTAGGAATATTTTCATGTTTGATATTAAACATGGAATAATGAACTCACAGTATGAATCTAAATACAGCTGTATAAAAACTGCAATTACTTCATGTTCATAAATGTAAATGAACATGTAACTCTCTTCAGATGAGTGGCACTTAGCAAAATGACGTTTAGCAAATGTCAGGGTAAACAAGCGCTGATAAGAGTCATAAGCACAGGTCTCAAAAACAGGTCAGTAAAGTGCTAATTTTGCTGCCGAGTCAACCAGAGGCATTTTTAAGTGACACCACTTAAAAACCATCTAAAGAACACTTTCCCATTTCACCAAGATTACTCTGACCGCCTGCCGGTCTTGTAAATATGCGAGGATGCAGCTGCTGCGGGGCCTTGTCGCATTTGGCTACAGGATTACACGGAAGCGATGACATTGAAGGGTTAGTCGCTAAAAGCAAACCTGTGTTTGAAAGTTGTTTTCCCCCTACAGCCTGATCCTGTTACTGTTGTAGCTGACTCCAGTAATGCTCTTGAAATGCTCTGAACATCTGACATGTCTGACATCGCTTTGGAAAAACAAACAAACAATCGTGGTGCCAGATGCTAAATACAAATTCCTTCAGCGGTTTTGACTTTAAATGGTCTGATCCTGTATCCAATATATGCAGCCACACTGCGTCTTTCCTCCTCTGTATGTTGTAAGTTGTTGTGAATAGAGTCCATCCAGCAGTAAAACTAGTGTTGCGCGTGCACAGTATACAAGTATTTGCTATTGACTTGTTTTTATCTTCTGAATGATGAACACAGACTGTTTAAAGATCAACTTTTAGACCAAAACAGACCAAACATTTGAATCTCATAGAACACATAAGCTGATCAAATTTATACTCTACAGAACAAAAAGAAATGTAACAAATGTTCTTGGTTCCACAAAATGGCCAAGAACAAAGAACTTGTGTTTTAATTTTACAGATGTAATCTTCAAGACTGTGGGGGGAATATTAGAGACAGTAAAATAATTTAGTAGTAAGTCATTTATGTAATATAATAAATACATACTTTAGTAAATATATAAATTAAAACATGGGTGATAATTTATACTTACAAAATAGTAACTGCAAGTAACCAGCAATTTTGTGCTTCAAACAGAGAAGGCGGTAGAGAGGCAAAAGTTACGAATTGCAGCTTTAAATACATTGTCAATTCAATTCCGAGTGGCACGAAACCTGCCAAATGAATAAATGTAAACACAAATCTGATTCATTACAGCAAGATGTTTTCGTAGGCTTCTGCTAAACTTTGGGTTTAACAACGTTTTTCTGTGTGGTGAGAGCTGTAACCAAAGCACAGCCTCTGGTGTCTCCACTATGTCTCCACAGGACTCCACCTGCTCATCTGGAAACGCAGGTGCATCAGAATCTCTTGCTGTGCTGAGAACAGCGAGCGACGTGCTGAATGGATTTCATGCTGCATGTGTCAGATGCTCCTGGCCACCAAACTGAAAGGTTGCAGATATCATGGGACAGATCATCAAGTGGTTCATAAAGTGCAAATGTTCCTAACAGGGAACATTCTCTCTACGTTAGCTAATGTTTTATAAACGTTTTCTCAAAGTTATCAGAACCGTTCTTGCTATATTGTCAAAAAAACAATAAAATAAGGAACGTCGTTACATTAGATTATTTATAAATATAAAACTATATATATAATGATTTTATATTTATAAAATCTAATGGAAAAATTTAATGTACTTCCTACTAACATACTGTGACTTTTCAAATTTTTTGGGGGGCCACTGTATTTGTCATTGGGGCTTATCTGTGGACATGGCATCATAAAAGAGGTTATATCTAGTTTCTGAAACACTAAACACATTACGGATCATGTCCTGTGAGGCTTCTTGTCTTCTGCCAGGCAACAGAAAAAATAAAACAGGAAGGGTAAATTTAATAGAGAAGGCAGCCAAGAGGCACTCCTTATTATAATGCTGTGGAGCTACTGTCTGGAACATACATTAACCTACAGCTTAAGGACAATCAGGACCCAAGGGGTGAGGAGAGGTTGTCGTGCTGCCAGAAGGACAGCACACATAAGGTCTTCCATTTCTCACAGCATATAAGAGAAAGAACCATTCCCTACCCCATGTTAAAAGTACATGTGAATGCATTTCTAACTCTGCCTAAGTGAATCAAACTGTGCTTGACTGCTGCGTGTTCTGCTGTGGCCCCCAACACAGGTCAGTTGCATCAGAAAGCCCTAATAACCTTACAATGAGAAATAAAATAAATTCTATGAGAAGTCACTCAAAATGTATCAAACATTTACACACACAGGAACATAAAAGAGCTCAGAAATAGTCTTAACAATCACTCGAACACATGCATTATTTAACTGAGTCTACGCAAAGAAAAAATCTTAAATGCCTGTGAAAAAAATCACAATCTTTTACTGAGATAAAACACTCTGGAACTAAGTTACACAAAACTCACCTTTATACATCTGTATGCTTCTTTACGTAGAGTTGTTTATATTATATAGTGAAGGAAATATGTAAAATGCCATGAGCACATTATTTCAGGAACACTCTAGATTAGAGTTTTATAAATCTCACCTTTATAGATCTTTATATACCTTTTCTATATGGAAAATACCACTATATCAAGGGTATCTCCATGTTTACCTTAAGTTTTATGCACAACAGATGATCCAGCAGAAATTTCTGATGTTCAGTATTCAGCTGCACACGTGACCATGTGGATCTTTCAATGTAAGAACTACTGGAACAGAAAGACCGGTTAGGAAACAGAAAGGACACAGCAGCTCTTCTCCATCTGTGTGGTGCCTTGAAGTTTTTCTCCTCAGACATCTAAATAATTCTTGATCCCATCGTACTCTGCTATGAGCTCTTATATTTTGTGCTGTACCCCGGCTATGACGATAATAAGAAGCCTGTTAACATCAGTGCTGTATTATTTCTATCTAAAAACTTTATTTCTGTTTTCAGCAAGTCCAAACTTGTGTTCTAAAGAGCAGAAAGAGGACAACAGATGGAGAAGGTCAAGGGTTTTCAAACAGCCTCCTGTACAATGCCCATTAGACATTAAGGTCCCTCTTCTAATCAATTCCATGAAAGTCTGAGTTTGATGATTGTACCGTCGTGTTCCCACAGGCACCTTCGGGGGTATGGGGTCCTTGGAACACACAAGCCTCTTCAACGAATCAATTGAGCTTCTCTTCCTCTCTGTCAAGACAAGCTGATGTCACGGCCCTATCTTCACAGCCCAGCTGCTCCTCAGCCCTGCTCATCTTTCTGTCACTTCTCTGAATTTGATTCATCAGGCCTTTTTTTGGTTGTACAGTAATTTACTGCTCTGGCCTGCATGTGAGGGGAAAACGGCTTGCGTCTGAGATAGTTTAACTGCCTGTAAAAACAGCTTAAAGGAGGCCTTTGACAGATTTATCTGACGCTATGAATTTTCTCTGATGTTTATGTATTTCTGGTGTTTTATGCGAGGGCGTGAATGAGGTAATTGAAATGGTAAATGGCAAGTGACTGAACGCTTGAATTCTCTTTCCAAAGCAGCTCTTTCACGAGTGCTTGAGAATGAGGAAAAGTGTTAATCAAAAGGATGTGTTTACCATACCTGATTGAGATAATAAATCAAGGTGTATGAGAAAAAAGCAAACTATGAGGGTCTGCACAATAAAGATTGTGATGCAGGCCTGAAATTGCCCTGGTGTGAGAATTCAGTTTGTTCGGCTGGTGTGAAAGCTAAGCGAAGTGAGTTCACTTTCTGTGATGGAATCAGACTTGGGTTCAGACCAGACAATGTAACCTGAAGCATAAAAAAATAAAAACATTTGATACATACATTTAGAATGTTCTTTTTGCATCTTCATTTTTTAACAATTATTATTGGAAAGATTTTGTCACCACAGACAAAATGATGGAAGAATTTTCATGTTTGAGTGAACTGTCTCTTTAATTTCTGAATGCAATGCAGGATTATTTTCAGCCTGTGGTGACAAAATCTTTCCCATTTTTGGGTGAACATCCATTTAAGTAATTAATCTGTGGCATGTCAGCTAACCACTGCATAACATCTCCAGAACTTTGAATATTCTCACAAGCACTGCTGCGATTGACAGTGGCTCCTCACATGGTACGTGTGCTTCACCCCATAACAGCATTCTCTTCTGATATGACCCATACTGCTGACAGCATTAGCTGGAGAAGCTTGATCAGATCTTGGTCTCATTTTAACCCATTACAGTCATATCAAAATGATCTGGGAGCTGAAGCCTGCGCAGATCTTCACACACACCTGCGGCTGATTGATTTAGGGCCTCAGTACATGTCAAGACCGCTGTGTGAAGGATATCTGGAAGAAGATAAGGACATGCAACGCTTTTAATTGAAAATGTCCTTTAAAGAACCTCGTTCATGCTTGGCAAGAACATTCAAGGAGATCAAAAGCAACTTGGACAGTGAGTGCAACATAATCTAATGCAAGAAGATTTTGTCACAGATTACAAGACCATCAAAACACATCATGACAAAAACGCCCCGTTTACAGATAAGCCCTTTGGTTAGTGTTACTTTGCCTTTCAGAGGTTTTTGTATGGCAATACCATCAAAGCCTTTTGCCAGTTTTTGGGGATAAATGAATGATTGCATTCGTCTCATATGTTGCATGTCAGTCTGTAGAGTGACAGCTCATTAAACTGCTTTTGAGTCTTGAAAAAGGGCAAAATGCATTTACACATGTACAAGATATTATAAGAAAGGCATCATTCCACCCAAAATGAATTATGCTGAATCTCCCTGTGTCTCTATATACGACTACAATCTTTATGAAGTCCTCAAAGCTGAAATGCATCTAAAAATGGATCTGAACTCAGTAAGTAGGAGGAAATCTCTGCATTATGTCCATGTTCACTAAAAGCGTGCAAACACAACATAGTATTTTTGTATTTTTTTTGGTATTACAGTTCTTGGTTCTAAGTTCTAGCAACGTTCAAAACATCCAGTTTTTTTAATGTTAAATATAAGAACATTACTCAAACATTTTCAATTCTGTAATGTTTAAACGTTCCACTATCAACTTCGACTAACATTACTGCAAGAAATTGTGATAAGTAACGTTCTGAGAATGTTCCCTGTTAGCTGGGCACCTCTCATATCATCATACAATGCTGTACCATGGTGCACAAACCCAAACTCAGTGCCAAAACTGAATGATAATGCAGCATCACTAAAATCACGACTGGCCACAAGAGATCAACAGATTGTTGAGTACAGAGTAGAAATGAATTGAACAGCCTTTGCAAGGATAAATTCTATATGAATTATAAATAAGATATATGGATTATATGAATATATAATTAGATATGAATTATAGAGGCTTTGAGTGGCTGGGAAAGGGGTTTGAAAAATGAGATGAAAACTGCCATCATATCATTTCTGCTACTACTACTAATAAAACTAACAAGCCGAACAATGTTAACAATAAAAGAATAACAAAAATTTAAAGAATAACAATAATAACTTATATACTTATAATACCTTTTATAGTTTATTTAATATTCATTTATTTAATAATATTTTTTTTAACTTTTATTTTAGATTACTTATATCCAGTAGTGCTTTTCCAGTATTACATTATCATTAAAATGTACATTTGAGCAAGCAAACCAATTAATAGTTACTTTTATATTTATGCATTTGGCAGATGCATTTATCCAAATGACTGACAGTGTATTCAAGCTGTACATTTGATCTGTACATGTGTTCCCCAGGAATCGAACCCACAACCTTTGCACTATAACAAGCACAATATACGTTAAAGACACAACAGAGCCTGAGTCAACAGCATAGCCCACAGTGATGGTATTGATCAGTATCTATCAGTCCAAACAGAATGAGTTTAAAGGAAAGAACAAGTATAGGTAAGATAAGATGAGATGTCATTTAATCGTCGTTGTGACGTAATACATTTCCTTCAGTAAATGTGAACTTTTTCCTTTGGCTGAATGGAGCACTTTCTGCTGTTCTTACTAGCTATTCAATGCGCTGTTTTCTGCTGGCATCTGTTGGAAAAACGTGTTCGAGCGCAGCGCGGTGACGCCGTTCTAAACTCAACTCAGGGTGCTGTTCTGACACAATCAGCCCCTCCAATCTGTTGCCTCTCTGGAATAATAAAAGGGCATCAAGTCCGGCCAGTTCTGGGAGCTCCTGAAGAAAGGAAAAGGAATTCTTACAAAGAGCTTGGAGAATATCTGGAAGTCAGCTTCACAATAAAGAACTATCTAATTCTTCTGTACAGACACATGCTCTCCTCTGGGTGGGCTTTTTGTTGAGAAACGTTTCTCTCTAAAACTCACAGTGGTGCAAAAATGACCACATTGGTGCAATCTGCAGTAAATTGGACTTAGTTTCTCTTTTTATAAATTCACCAGGTGATGCAAAATGTTCTTTTTTCCATATTCCTGAGGAACACACTCTTGTAATTTGGCGGCAGGCAGAATGGAAATCGCTGTTGTATTCTGATGCAAATGTCACAATCAGACTCTGATCCACTTCTAATCGCTCTGTAAACACGGTCTTGTTTGATCATTCTGTGATCGCAAAATGGATTTAGAAAATCTGTTTGGAGACCACCGAAGCCCACAATGTCATAAACAAGCTTTAGCACTTCAAGCAGAGTTGTTTTTTCAGAGGCTTTCGAGCTCCAAAAAGCCCTCCACCCTACCTCTCAAAACTCATTCATGCGATTTGAATATGCGCATTAGGCGCAATATGTGGTTGGTTTTGAGGCACATAAGCAACATCAAGGTCAAACTTGGCATGACATGACTGAACACACACAGACCTGAATGAGATTTGAAAACTGCAAGAGAATAAAAGATTTTCCAGGAAAAGTGACTCACATTTCTGTCTTTCTTCTTATACAGAGCTATTGTAAGGCTACAGAATGGTAGAAATGTAGTGTACAGGTTTTATAGACTTTTTATAATACTTATTTGAGCCTAACAACCACTGCTGGTCACCATTTACCTTTATTGTCCAACAAAAACATCCACATTAAATCTCTTTACATGTTCCATAAAAGAACGAAAGACATACAACTTGACACAAGCATGTGAAAGTCATAAAAGAATTTTAATTTTTTTTTTTTTCTTTTTCAAACAAGCCTACATTTGACATTCACATCTATGCATTTGTGACATGCTTTTATCCAAAGCGACTTACAGTGCATTCAAGCTATACATTTAATCAGTACATGTGTTCCCGGGGAATCAAACCCACAACCTTTATGCTGCTAACACAGTGCTCTACCAGTTGAGCTGCCAGTTCCTTTATGTTCACAGCATCTCTCCAACACAAAGCACTTCCCGTGTAATGCAAGAAAATAGAGGCCTAAAAAATGTAGTTAGTTTTATTTAAAATAGACACAATCTCACTGGAAGTTATTCTCTAAGTCAATTCTGTCTTTTAAGGGCTCATTAGACAGCAACATTATATTTAGAGCAGCTATTTCACTGGAGATTTTGCCTCTGTGGGTTTACCCTGCATACACAGAATACAGAATACATTTTTTTGTCATAAGAGCGAAAACTGTTCTACCGCTGATGTCTCTCAAAATTGATTGTAAGATTTTCAGCACCGTCCTCACTGTAAATATCAGCGGATATCAAACAATTATGTGGATCATTTGTTTCATTGTTATTATACGGTGTATAAACCTCATAAGCTTGAGTTACTTGGTGATAATTTGCAACTTTTGCAGTCTTATACAGTAAGCCTTGTTAACCTGGAAAACGTTGTGCTTCTCTGTTATTTCATACAGGTTATCTCACCTGCCCAGCTAACAATTTTAGGTTTATAAATGCTTCCCTAATGTTTCCATTAAGCTACAAAAATGTTAAATTGTTAACAGCTAAAAAATTTTTTTTATGTTGATAGCTTAACTAATGGTTAACTATTCCTTTACTTAGTATGCTGTTTCTTTTCGTCATCACCTCAGATGGCCTACACAGCATAACGCACTGCCTTCAGAAGAGTCGTGGGAGGTTAAAAATATTTTTAGCTACTGCAGCAACTCCTGCAAAAGCCTAAAGTGTGTTTTTCATCGAGAAGTGAATTTGCACAACACAGATACACAAGGGTTTGTAAAATAGCAGGAAGTGTGGCACATGGGAGCCTCTCAGAAGAGTGCATCAAGTACACAAAGTGAGACGGCATAAATGCTTCAGCCAACACTTCAGTTACCATAGCAACCAAGTGCTGGAATTCTCAAACTAGGAATGGGAATGTGGTGCCTCACAGGGTGAAAAACGTTGAGAAACTCTTTTGTTATGCAGGTCCTCTGACCCTTACAGAAGACACATGAATTTCACATCTGCGAACACATGCGATCACACGTGACGAATATGTCACATGCATATTTTTCATGGTTTTTTTTCACGTGTCTGCATGAATTTCACGTGTGTCACTGCGGTTTCTCAGATACTGTTTGGTGACATGCTCAGCTTTGCAAAGAAGAGACGCCTTGAGTTTTTCTTGAAAATGTTGTGCTGTCAGAACTGAACTGAGAATAAACAGGATGTACAATTGCAATTCAAATTTAAATTTAAAGAAGTAGAATTAATACAAAATCATAAAGCTGCAGTAATATATTAACTAGAATTATAAGGAATCTTATAGAGGATTATGTCAAGACAACATTTTGGGGCTCTCACTAGCTACATAACCATATCTGGAGAAGCTGAGGAAGCTACTCAGCCTTAAAGAGACTCTCCAAGGATGGAAGGAGATGATGAGGAGATACTGGCATGCATAACAAAATCCTTAAATAGAACCAGTGAAGATAAAAACGTCCCCTAATGAACACCCCACAGCTGCAGTCCTCTATTCAAACAGCCTCTGTGTCATACACCAAAGCTTGTGATTAGATATAGTGAATCCCAAAGGTGGAAATCAACCTGTGTTACATTCGAACAAAAGCGAAATTGTGAAGTCGACAGTTTACATTTACATTTATGCATTTGGCAGACACTTTATCCAAAGCGACTCACAGTACATTCAACGAATACATTTTTCAGGTATGTGTGTTCCTTGGAAATCAAACCCACAACCTTTGCCTTTGCGCTGCTACTGCACTGCTCTACCATTAAGCCAACAACCTGCTTTGCATCCATTCATTATCATGTGAATGTGCCCTACTGCGAAAAACGCATTTTGCGCTATGAATCATTTTAAGATTTTTAGAATTTTAGAAGTTATCTTCAGTGCAAACGTAGTTTTTAAAAAATATATATATATATATATATATATATATATATATATATATATATATATATGAGAATGTTATCAATTTAAAGCATTGCCAGGTATCATCAAACAACACAATATTCATGACCACTAATAAATTTACTCTGTCTATGAAAACGATAAACATGAACCTTCACCTGTGGAGTAAACAGCCAACAGCACAAGGAACAGACTTTATACAAACAAAGAAGCTTTCTGAAACCTGTCCTGATTCAGTCTGATTCAGTCTGTCTGTTCAGTATGATGTATGAGTCTGTGGCTAATATGTAAAGTGCCATTAATCTGTGTTTTGTTCTGTCTGGAAAGGTCAGCAAAGATCAGCAAAGACGAGTCTGCAGACAGTAGATGTGTCGCGTCAGAACAGAAGGTTGAATCAAAGGCAGCGTTTTGCTGTTTAACTGTTATGGCCTCCACCATCTGTCAGTACATGATCACATCACATTAGATCAGATCTTAACAGCAGGGAGAACTGTGATAACTGACATCATACAAAAGTTAGTTCCAGTTCCAGTTCTTGAATCTGATGATCCTAAAGTGCTGATACAGGACCAGAACAACAGAGTTACCCTCATGCATCACTCTGCTACAGTAACAGTTGACACAATACTACAATAAAGTTAAACAGTATATAGAACAGAATACAATTCTTTGGGGGAAAATTGAATTTTGTGGCAGATATTACATGTGTTCAATCAACATATACAGTTAAATGAACGAGTTTTAACAATGAAATAATTACTACCTCTCATGCTTTATAATCTCATAAACACAATTTTAATATTAGCAGTACAACATGCCATTTCCTTTGGCACACCGCCATTTGCCAAAAACCATTTGTTTTGCAGGGAGCTCACTAGATTAAGTTTGTTATAAAAAAGAAACATAACCTCAACATCTGATGTGATACTGAGCTGATATTAAGGGTTTAAACCTCACAGAATCACAGAATATCCTGAGTTACAACAAATAATAAATCAGCCCAAAACTATGCAGCTTACACTTACACAAGAGTACACAATTAACACATTAACACTTAACATGTTGTGTTGCAGTAGTGCGTCCAACCAGACAACAAAACAACAAATGTGACCCATGCTGGTAAAATGAGCCACAATGAGAAAATTTACAAAAATAAGTTTCACATAATGTTTACATTCTCTGTTGAAAAAACTGATAATAATGTATGATTTGTTGGAATTGCACAAAAAAATGCCAGATCTGGATTTTATGTATGTCAGTGTCCGTCATCTCCTTCCACCAAAGTTCACATTAGACCAAAATGTTTTTTTCTTGTTTTGCCTGTAGCTCTTAATTAGCCTTCGTGCTCATTCCGACTCTTTTTACCAGCAGGGGTCACATATTATAAAACAAAATATAAAAATATAGAAATATAAAGCGGTAACTTACCCTGTACCACACAATCTCTCGCAATCTTCCATCTGTCTTAAAGTTGCACTTAAGAGTCACTGTTTCTCCCACAATAACAGGAAGCAATGGCTCTATAGTTACAGTCAAATATCCTGTAGAAGCAAACAAAGACATCAGAACATGTTGATTTCCAGACATTTCCAAAGAGCCGAAACGCCAGACTGATTTTTTTGTTAACCATCTACTCAAAACATTGCTAGGGAAACCAAGACTATCTCTTCAATATGATTAAACCGTGTTTGTTGTGCTGAGCCTGAAGTCTGCAAAACAAAACTCACACAACATGTTATGTTGTATGAGCTTGTATGTAACATAAACACATATGCTGAAACAGACAGTCATTATTAGCAGACTTATTACCGGTTTTGGCAGTAATTTGGGCCTGCATGTTTTGCATGCATTATCATATCACTAAATCTGCACCTAAGACATGCGCTATATAGTTTGCAGGATGTATCTGATGCATTTGATTTGAGAAGTGAATGTAATATTATGTTGTTTATGTATATGCTATGAAAATCATTTGTCTCGCTGGGGAGAAAGAACAGCGCCCCTGGTGGTTTATTTGCAAATAATTGATTTTTTAAAAAATCATTTAATCCACTTTACAACGTGTTTTAGCAGGCAACATTCCCGTGCTCAGATCTCAGATCAGACACACACACACACACACTGGGGTTTCATGTAATGGGATAAACATAATGTTTTTAATACTGTACAAACTGTATATTCTATATTCTCCCCCCTTTGCTAAACCTACCTCTAAACCTAACCCTCACAGAAAACTTTCTGCTATTTTAGATTTTCAGAAAAGATCATCTTGTAACATTTATGTATTATGTTTCCTCATGGGGACCTAAAAAATGTCCTTACAAGGTCAAAATTGACTGGTATTACTGTAATAGTGGGGGCAGTAGTAAATACACACAGTAAAGGAGGGTTGGACACTTTCCCATCTGTTTAATGTTTTCTTCAAGCATGTCTGGCTATGCCTGCCCCACCCCACAAATACACTGATGCTTCAGTTGACGTCTGTTCTTCATAACAGACAACTAACTGTAACACAAAATTAGGTGATTTCTGATGACCTACATTTCTTTTTGCTCTTTCTAGGTTAATAGAGATGAAAATAGATTTGTTTGCAGTATGCTTTGGTTTTGCATTTGTATTCAAATAAAGTTTTGTGACAAATTGTATTTAAAAAAAAACACATTTTCTTTTAAACAAACAACACTCATCTTCATCAATCTGAAAGCATACTTCACACTCAGATCTGTGGATAATTCCTGATCACGCTTGTTTTTCAGTAAGCTAATGAGTATAAACACAAAGTTGATCATATTTTCAACAGCGAAACACACATTTATCAAGACGATGAGATCCAGACACAGATGGCAAATGGAGATCTTGCCTCTTAAGGATTAAATGGGAATGTACTGCTCTGGTGAGCTCTCTCTCTCTCTCTCTCTCTCTCTCTCTCTCTCTGCATAGCAGGTGGCCTGAATTCTACAGACTGCACGTCTATCCATCTAACTAGTCGATATTCCTCTTACCACAGACAGTGAAGGAAGGAGAAACCGATTTTTGGAGACTCAGTACATCACAAACTTCACGAAAACTTTCCTTGACTTTCCTTTTCTCTTTATTTTACTGTATTTTTGAATTTCGACCAAATCCCAGCATATCCATAATGAATTAAAACCCATTAAAGGAAGTGATGATAACTACAGATGTTTCATGTTAATCTGTAATGCCACTTCATGAGGAGATCTTGAGATTCCCAGCATGCACTGGCCAATCTTACATGCCAGTGCATGCTGGGAAATTAAAGCAAATCTCCAGCATTTCCTGCCAATCTGCTCATTTAACCTTAAGAGATAAAACATTTAATTAAAGACTACAGCAGAGTCTGGATGTGAAACGAGAGGCATTGGGTTTTAAAGCTCTCCAGGGAAGTGTATGACTCTCATAAGAATGAAACAGATCTATAATACACAAATCTGCACTCAGAGCAACAGAAAACATGCATGTGAATGTTTCAGCACCACGGACAGCTACCCACATCATTTCCTCAGGATCCTACAGTGCTTTTAGACCAATGAGCAATGCAAGCTTATCTTGTTTTGCATTTTGCCCAAAACACAATTGTTGTCAGATGTGAGAACCGAATCATTATGCAAACGCTTTAGAGTGTAAAATGATTTCACAGACCAATTGTATTTTTCAATGATCTGTCCATCCAAAGTTCTGAATTAGTTCAGCAAAACAGCTCAATTGCTCAGAGCATCAGTCGGATTCTTATCACTGTGTCAACCTGACGCCACTGACTGAGCCATTCCGTACATTTATCTCAGCGGAAGACAGACCAGCTCACTCTGAGACTGGATGAAAATGAGGCCAAAAGGATAAGAACGAATTCCTTAAAACCTCACTTAGTTTCATTCGTTCCTGAACTGTGATAGAGACTGAACCTCAACAAATCACTTTCTCCTAAACTTTGCTGGGCCTTTGCCTTCTATAAATTGAATCATTTTCCTGGACCCTAAATCCCGTATTCAGTCCAGCTGGAGGAGAAAACAGTTGTGTTAAATCCTAAACAGTTAAACGCCAAGCATGTGAACAAAAATCATTATATGTGTTTTTATAAAGGACGAATTAGATCAGATTAAATTGTTATTTTGTATTTCACTAATGCTAATGTTTGAGAATCATGTCCTAGAAGATGTTTTCAAAGAATACAAATGACCAGACCAGTATCATACAAGGCTAAAATTCCCTGAGCTGAACATTGCAACTTTGTTGTCTGTAAAATATTAGTAAAATATGTAAAATATTTAGTACATCTATATCAGGGTGGACAATCCTGATCCCGGAGGGCCAGTCTACTGCAGAGTTTAGCTCCAGCCCTAATCAAACACCTGAACCAGCTAATCAATAGCTAATCTAAACTTACTAGGCAGATTAGAAATTTCTCAGCAGGTGTGTTAAAGCATGTTTGAGCTAAACTCTGCAGGACACCGGCTCTCCAGGAGCAGGATTGGTCACCCCTGATCTAGATGGACCAAAATCAACCCAGCTCCTGTTCATTTCTCTGGTGTTGTCCTATTGGCCCACAGGCCTGCTGTATAGATGATGTTAAGATATATATATCAGTCAGGATCCACACACTGAGGTGGTGTGCTGCCATGGTTTATTCTCTGTGAAGTTTAACTGCACCTCCACATGCTTGTTAAAGAAACCTGATTTAATCATCACAGTTGAGGAATCTTTCCGCTGGAGGAGATTTGAATGGATAAGCCTCAAGAGCTACAGGTCATTAAAACGATTGAAGCGCTCACATAAAATCCTTTCCACTTAGCACCCATACAGGACCTCCATAAAGGGCTCTAAAAGGCTGTGTCTGGACAAATCACTGTGAGACGAGCAGAGATTCATATGTTTTTAAATGTCAAATGATTATTGAGGTAAAACTAAACACTATGCAAAAAATAGAAAATCATCACTTTGTCAGAATTTAAATCAGAATTTATTTTGTGAAGATAAAATACTGCATGCTTTGAACTTTGTCCTGGAACTTTTAAAATAGCATTTTTAATGTTTTTATTACATCATGGAAACGTTATGGAAGCGTTCTTACAACGTGAAGCCTGCAGTAACACTTTCTTAAGGAAAGACGGCCGCTGAATTACCCAATTACACGAGCGATGATGAAGGATTGGCCCAGAACTTCACTTACAACATGAGCGGTTTCATTTCTGCTTCACTGCTACATGTTACATCATGTGCGTCAGCCTATGACTTAAACTGTAATTTAATCAACCTCAAAACATCATCCAGCAGAAACACTATCAGTCGTTCCAGAGACAGCGACCAAGAGTCATGAATTCTCCTCCAATATGATCATATCTGTCATCATATTTTATCTGTTCATATTTGCCATAGTCAACTGGAGAGATGGACTTTCTTTGCATTCTGGGTAATTCTTTTGGTGTGATTAATGGTAATGACTTTTCTAGTATCAATGGCAAAACTAATCTCTCCAGGAAGAGAAGAATGGTTGACTGTGTGTTCTACAAGTGTTCTTCTGTGCTACATCATAAGAGGGATAAACGGCCCCTGATTTGTGGTGTCATAGACAACTTTAAGTACTTTCACAGAACCTCAAAGGGAAAAACAGGGTGGAACAAATGAACTATGTTGTTTCTCAGGGGAGAGAGGAGATGAATGTGTGTTTATGCTGAGGAGGCATCTCTGAATCAAAGCCTTGAGAAACATTAGGCAAGGCCACACGGTCCTTAAGCTAAGATGTGTTGTTCTAGAGAAGATTGAGAGATGTTCCTCACTGCTGAACTTGTTAAAGAAGAAAACAGGTCTCAAAAAAAACAGGTCTCAACTCAAGAAATGTTGTTTCCAGCCAAGAAACTGTTGATAAAATGAGCAAGATAAAGCAGAGATCTAAAATGACTGCAAAGACCAAATTAAAACGAATAGAAGCTTTTAGATTTTTTAAAAATACAAAATAAAACAAATATTATAATGTAAAATGATTTCTAAGGGTCAAAATGTTGAAAAAAAAGATAAAACATTTAGACTTAGAGCAACTGTTGAGCATTCAGGGAAAATGATAAACTTTTAATAAGTCAAATAAAAAAAATACATATTTACCAGCTAAACCAAACATTTCCCTCTTATTCTGATGCCATTTTGACACACAGAGGGAAGGGCCAAAAAGAAAACTTTATAAAAACACACCTTTCATGAGAAACAACCAGCAAATGTGATCCTAATTACTCCAAGAGTTACTTCTGTTAAGTTTGTAGAGGCAGTTGGTATTTTACTCTTATTGGGTAACAACGGTTACTTTTCTACAATGATTCAAGACCAGCAATTATGCACAATGCCATCGCTTAATGAAGTGATTATAATCACTTCAAACAAATAAAAAGCTCTTAAATCAAGATGTTGTTGATGATGATAACCATCAAATTATTATTTATTTAAGATTATTACAGATTAAAATCAATTAATCAAATCACTGACTGACACTAACAGATTCATATAAGGCAACAATATTTGATACAAAATGCACTAGCATCTGCGTCTTTGTTGGTGGATTGCAGTAAAGCCAATAATTTACAGTAGCTTCTAAACTGAGCTGTCCTGTATATTAAAGAGTTTAACTAACAAATCAAAGCTTTATTTTTTAAATGAATCAGATTTCAGATGTCCACACAATCTGTATTACAGCACTTTAAACCGAGCCGTCCTCTTTAACAACCCATTACAAAACCAGAACAGAAATGCAGAATCAATGCAGTCAGGCCAGGCATCATTCAGGCAAGAAAAGTTGTTTTTATTTCAACAATTAACAAACACTTGATAAAAGAAATATTCTTTATATAAAACGAATAAGATATTGTGACAGAGACGATTCCACAATGCAAGCCAATGGCTTTTATTTGGCCCCGCACCCTTTCAAAATTCTCTCTTTTTGTACAATATAAAGCAGGCTTATAACGGAGACCAAACAAGCATTTTAACAACAGAGCCAACAATGTGAAAAAACATTAACCGCATTATTCTTTTCTGCTCTGTCATTTCTGATAAATAACACAATTTTTTTATGGTGTTTTAGCACAAAAAACACCATGGAAACGATACATGTTCTTTTAGTTTCGCTGTTTATCTGTTATAATTTACTCCCACTCATGTCAATCCAAACTCATTTGACTTTATATCCACATAACATGAATGAAGAACGACATGATGTGAGTGTAAGTGTTAAGTTTCCAAAAGCACATTAAAAGAGTTCATATGACCCTCCAGTTCTTGTTCTCTGAAGCTGTACAATAGCGTTGTGTGACCCTAACACCATACAAAGAGAAGCCATGTCTCCTCCAACACATTAACGGTGTGCAAGGAGTCTGACAGGTAAGTAGGACATCCTATAAACTAATATAAACTAATATATATATACATATATATATATACATATATATATATATATATATATATATATATATATATATATATATATATATAACAACAACACACAAAACATATATATATATACACACTGTACTACTATATTATATCTGTATATCTGTTGTTTGTAATTTATCATGTAGAGAAGACTGGGTCAAGTTGTTGCTTTTAACTTTAGTTAATATTTCTCGTTTCAAAACCTTATAGTTGTTGAAATAACAATTATATTGTACAACCTGGAGTAAATGTAGGTTAAATGTCTTTAATATCTGAGAAATTACATTTTGTTTCATCACACTGGGATGTTAAAATGACAGTCATCAGAATTCTGAGTACAAAATGATTTGTAACCATGAACCATTTTTCATTTAGCAGACACTTTTCAAGGTGACTTCATTAGCGATGTTTAATAATTCAGTGATAATGATAAATCAACAACATGAGCGACAAGAACACAAAACAAGAGCAAACAGCAAAGTGGAATGTATTTCAAATAAAAGCAGCAGCTGCGTTGTCATGTGATATAAGAAGGTTATTTAATTAATACTACCTTTAATTATTTAATTAATCCAGTTTAATTCAGGTAGCGGGTACATCGACTACATCTGATGATAAACAATCACAGCGTTCTGAATTGAGAGAAAGTCTGGATCATATTACAGCTTATTCTGTATATTACAGCTCATCCTTTTTTTCCCTTTTTTTGTTCTTTCTGTCTTTATCTTTTGCTCCTCACACGTTCTGTCTGTCTCCCTTATATAATCCCTGAATCAATCTGTCTTTCTGTTTTGGCTGTAAGTCACAGACCGGCAGGATTCAAAGCCTGTATTCTTAGTCAGGCAAGCAGTGTATTATAAACATGCCAAAATACTGAGACAACGGTTCTGCTTTTGACTTTCAGGTTCTGCCTTTTTCATTCCCCACAAAAGTTTGAGATAAATATGCTGAGCTCCACCAAGGTCAAAATAATGGGCAGTCAGCACGTTCGCGTGCTGTTAATTTACAGGTAGTACACTGAAGTGACATGCGAACAGCGTCGTATATTTACTTGTATATTTATTATGTGGCACAAACTGGCACAGAGCCAGGGTCTCGTTCCATCTGTTCAAAAATCCAGTGGGATTTTATTTTATTTTACACAGTCTATAAGAAGGAGATACATTATAAACTGTATGTATACTATATGTACTATATTCTACATGTATACTACCTTCAAACTCAAGTTCATTTTTATGTTGTAGGTTTCTAGTTTTGTAAATTCTTGAAAGAATTTTACTGCAGTTATATACAAATCTGAAAGCTCAGGTTAAGAGCTGCAGAGAAGGGATGGCTGGAAGACATTTATGAAATGTTGATGCGTTTATGACATTTGTGCATCGCAGACAGACGTTTTTGAGGGGGATGACATTTGACTGTTCATCATGCAGGTTACAATTATGATCACAATCGATGGAAATAAAGTGAAATTTCCCCATTCTCTTTCCCCTGAGAAATGGCTGATACAGTCTTCTAAACATCAACTGATGGATCATCTAAATTCATGAACACATTCAAGCCAAACATTCAGAGCATAGCCAAACACACACACATACCTGCATATATGGTTTACAAGGATTTCCTTGTAATGATAATGTGTAATGATTTTTATATTGAGCTATTCAAACTTTCCATCCACTTCCACTCATCCCACCCTTAAACTTTAACCTTCACAGAGAACTCTTGGCTGTTTATTAATTAAAATAAACACTATTTAGTATGTTTTTAAGCTATTTAGTTTATTTCCAAACAGATTTCAAACACTTTCACACACCATTGTTTGGAAATAAAGCCACACCCTAAACTCTTGCCATTGGTTGTTACAGTATATATCCGCCAAGTCCAGCCTCTCAAACAAACAGTTTGTTTGGTACTCTGTTTGTAGGTAAATAAGTACTTTACATATTTACATATAATTTACATATTTCCCTTTTTTAACCCCATTATTTTGACGCCAATATTCCTTTCACTGTATCATCATAGTGTTATTACAGAGACAAAGCACTTCATGCCAATGTTTTAATGCTTACAAGCAAAACTGCCGCTTGTTCATAACTAGCAAAATGCAATTCCACAATTTTCCCTCATTCGTTTCAGCCCGACCAAAAATCTCACCCAGCAGCTTTCAAAATCACGCTGTTGAAGATTAAACAGCTCAAGCTAACAAGCAGAAATTTCAGTCTGTTTTAAAAAAGCAAACACAGGCCTTGCCAACTACAGTAGAAAAGCAAAGAGATGCGGTTGTTTGACTAACCTCTCAGATCAATCGTGCTTGTATGTTCAATCAGGAGACCCCAGGATTGCCGCAGGTCACACGTTTAACAGGATTATGGAGTGCAGTGATCTAGTAGAGTCCATCTATCAAAGTCAAACCTGTGGCTCTCTATTCTTGTCCTTCTGTAATGACGTCCAGCCTCTTGTTTCTGTCAAGTGTCCCCACCTCCCGTCACAGTACAAAATCCAGCTATGTAAGCTAGTCACTGCTCCACCCTCATTAATTGTGTGACAGTTAGCAATAATGCTAAAAACACCCAACATATCAACAAAGGCATCAATAGAAGGATAGACAGACAGACAGAAAGGAAATTAATAAAAAACTTGTGTTGGAGCTATGGCCTTAAAGGTGTTAAAAGCAGGGTAAAAAAAAAAGCAATTTCGAAGAGGCTAGCAATAACAAACTAGCTTTAAAAGCATATGATCCTGCTCTCCAAAGCCATGCCTCCTTTAAAAAACCATGAACATGGTTCGCGGAGGTGTGCATAAACAGTTTGACAGGCAAGCAAGACATCCTATCATTCCATTCAGACCAAATTAAATGACTGGATGAAAAATAAATGGCCCGGCGCCTTCCACAAAAGTTGCATTTACATACAAATATATTAAAACCACTTTTACTGAAGGGTTGGCTACCAATATGTAAAGAGACTTACCAGCCAGCGTCTTACCCTCAACCAGCGTAGGAAAATATGTTTCTGGAACAAATCACCTACGCTGCCTTTAATGCACCTGATTTAGACATATTGAGCCAGGGTGCTCATGTGGAAAATGCAGGTTTCAATCCAACCTGTGCTGTGTCACGATCCAATTCGCCACCTCTCTTCTGTTCATTTCCCATCCTTTCTCCTTTGTTTCTATTAATCATAACGACAAAAGCTCAAAATAATACAGAAGCTGCTTCATCATAACAAAGAAGCTCTGCTGAACTGTGCACTCATGCACTCATTATGTTAAAAGAGTATCAGAACACCATAATGCATTTGAAAAACAGAAACATCATTACTACTCTACTGCTGTTGTTGACTTGTTCAGCCACTTTATAGGGGGAAAGCAGAACATTGTGTGCCTGATGCAGCCAAACACTAGAGCATATAATCTGCTGTCTACAGCCACAAGACCAGGAAAATTACAGGCAGTGCAGCTTTCCATTGATCTATTAAATTACAGCATATATAGATAAGCTGAAAGATAAATCCCTCCCTGTGCTTTAGTTTGTAATCATGGCTGAACTTAAAAGATTATCTTCAGACTATCTATAGGAGAAATCTTGATGGAAAAAAAGAAAAGTGAAACCTCTGGAGCTGTTATATTTGTCCCCAGATGGACTCAAAACATGGACAAAGACCAACAGTTTCTAATGGAAAAACATACAGAAAAATATCAATAACTGCAGACATATTTTGCAACTGATTCTGAATTTAATATAATCTTCAGTCTGTTGAAATATGTAGAAATCTACATTTAAGTGACAACTACGAAACCTACTGAGCTGTTAGATTTTTCATAGAGATACAGGGAAGTTATGAATTATATCTAAGGGTGGATCAAAACATTGACAGAAACCAACATTTTCTAAAGTAAAACACATAGAAATTGATCAATAACTCTGTTAACTCTATTAACCTCAGTAGATTCTGGTTAAGGTTAGATGGATGGTAAGTAAATCAAAAGGACAGTAAGTGCTGTATCTGTATAAAGAATCTATTTATTCAACATCTCATTTAAAGAATATTTTAAAACACCAGCATGTAGATGCAAAGGGCAGTAGAATTAAATCAGTATCATCCTTTTTAATTTCTTTACAACCTAAAAGTTTTTTTGTTGGCAAGTGAAAAGATGTGCCGACTGCCTGACCCTGGTTCAGACAAACGTCAACAGCTTAACGCCAGCTAATCTGTTTTTCATTGTTTGCACCTATATAGACTACACAGGAACTCAAAGCTCATGTTCTGTTCAGTGTTCACACCATCTTAGCGAAGGACAAGCTGTCCTTGTGACAATAAGTGGATGCTGAAGCTTTTCCACCCATGGCCTGAGCTTCCATGTCCTTGACCCCGCTGTTGTGCAGCCGTGTCTGGGCACCACAGGACGGTGGCCCCCTAAACATCCACCGGGCACCTTGACCAGCACTTTCCATGTCAATCCGCAACCCCAAGCAGAGTCCCTAATTCCCCAGTTTGGACATTATATCTAAGGGTCTGCAAGCAGACCCAGGGCCGCTACCCTGCTAGCAATTTTAGGTTGTAAGAATGTTTCTGCAATGTTTCTCTAATGTTTCAAAAAGTCCAGATTTTTTAGACATTGTATTAATATTACTGCTTGGTTATTAGAACGCTATTCAAACTTTTTTCTGTAATGTTTTTAAAACATTCCACTAACAACTTAAGAATAATATTTTTGATATATGACATAAAAAAAATTCTACATTAGTAATGCAGTAATTACATCTACATGCAGTAATTACATTACTGCAAGGACATTTTTTGATAACTTGGAGAGAACTTTTAGAGAACGTTAGCTAATGATCAGAGAATGTTCCCTGTTAGCTGGGTCATTACTTAGCGGCCAGACAACTGGTGAGAGGGATAAATATGAAATGTGCATCACGATTTCTTAGTGCAGTAGCATGGATTAAAGGACTGCCAGCCGGCCTGCCTGCGTTGCCAACCTTCTGCCTGCTTGCTTTGTTTCAATACATTTTAAACTCCTTCTGTTTTTCCAAAATGTGATTTATCATTTCAATAAAACTTTGCCTTTTCTCATACATTGAAGGAACAAAGGCAATATTAAAGGGACAGTTCACCCAAAAATGAAAATTCTGTCATCATTTACCCATCCCCATTTTGTTTTCAATCCATATGAATTTCTATATTTTGTTGAACACAAAAGAAGACCCAGGGAAAGAATGTTTATGGTGCTCTTTTCTGTACAATAAAAGTGAATGGTGACCAGGGGCTGTAAATACAAGCCAGGCGTATTTATTTCAAGTCTTACGTTGTCACCAAAATGAACAGTCTGCCAAAGTTCTCCTTTTGTAAACCACTTAGGAAATCATACTGGCTTAAAAAACCAGGAGGGTGAGTTCATAATACAGCGTCAAAGGAAAAGCAGAAGAGGGGCTTTCTGTAATCTCTGCCTTTTTATAGCTCAAACTTAATGATCAAATGAAGGACAGACGAGCGAGCCTCAAACTACATTACTGCATTTGTTTTGTTATTTTTATTTTTTATGTTTAAGCCACTCACCTGCATACTAATCCCACCTCCACCCCTTGAACAAAATGTGCCCGTGTGGACTTCACCACTGAGCTGTGTATGACTGCACAGCAGCCCTCTCAAAACGCCTGGATGACCGGTAACAGCCTTTGCACTCCAACAAAAATTATTCATCAAAGCAAAGGCCTGACCCAGCTAACAATTTTAGGCTGTAAGAACGTTTCCATAATGTTTCCATTTAGTAAAAAACGTTAAAAATGTTATTTGTTGTAATTAAAAAAGTTGTTAATGTTATTAAAAAAGTTGTAGGAACATTCCAAACATACAGTTGTTTTACACCCTGTATTACTGTTATTTTCTTGGTTACTTATTGTTATATAAAACTATATTTAATTTGAGTTTTTTGGAAGGCAAATTACATGTTTACCAGCTTACTACCTAATATTGTACTAGTGTATATATATGTACATATATATATATATATATTTATAAATATATATATGTGTGTTGAGTTATTCTAGAACGGGACTTCTAGTCCTACCCTTTCTTCTGATAATTCATACAAGCGTAAAAAGCTGAGATTGGGTTGTAAAACGAATAAAATGTCACAGGCTTTATTGGTATCCTGTAATTAGCTGTCATTTAATTTTCTCATGTTAGCAAGTTCTCACCTCCCATTTGTTTTTATTCTCTTGTGTAGGATGCGGAAAATAAAAAAACAGAACAAAACACAAAGCATTTCTTTAGCAAAGCTTAATCAAACATTTTTCCAACACATCAATCTTGTCAGTGTTTTTTGCTTTTGACTGAAACAGTTATGCTAAAGATAAACAAATGTCTTCCGCATAAGAAAACCGAATTACTACCAGCGCAGCACATTTGTCCTGGATGTACAGTGACAAAGTGAGCAAGCCAAACAATGTCACCAACAGTTTTTCTGTGGAATGTATTGCCATCTTAATTTTTTTTAACTTTATTTATTATGCTCTTCAGGAGAAAGGTATCCCATTTCATTAGAACAGGAGCCAAGACGACGGACCCCCTCCTTCCGAGGACGCGATTTTAGGAACAACATTTTCCCACAGTTAAGCCTCAGAGGGACAGTCTGATTCCAGCACAGAAAGAAAATTCTCCTCTGACCTCTTTATCCTCTGAACTTTTCCTCTCAAAGTTGCCAAAAATGTTCTTGCAGTAACATTACTAGAACATTTTTAACATTATATATCTCATATCAAAAATGTAATTCTTAGGTTGTTAGATTTACAGAATTATCCAAAAAGCATATTTTGTTATATTTTGACCTTATTTGTCTTTAAGCAGATGCAAAAGGAAAGTTAAAAACTTCCATTTTTAGTAATGTTTTTCAAACATTTTTAATACTGTAACGTTTCTAAAATGTTCCACTAACTACTAAGGATGGGGGGGCAGAATGCATCTTTCTCAGCTGTGTGCAGCCCAATCTGACAACAGCCTCAGGAGATCCATTGCTACCCTCATATTACCTTCTGTGTATTTCATTAAGACAGAGAGCAGAAACTCAACGACTGACAGTTTTATTTGTTTTCTCCTCTGATAGCGCCTGTAACAGTGAAATGATAAGCAGTCTTACTTTCAGGAATGTCAACAACCCCTTCCCAAAATAACACTGCTGTCACGCTCAATTCAGCCGGGGTTATTGTGTCTGCCTGGATGAGAAAAAAATGACAGCACAAAAATGAAACAATACAAATATGATCAAATATGAGATGACACAATGGGTAAACCTTTATTTTTCTAAAGTAACACTGTATGCCTTTAACATGATTATTATATATATATATATATATATATATATATATATATATATATATATATATATATATATACATTAACACTATATAGTAAGATTATATGTCAACATCAGCTAACATGCACTAAAAATGAGCATCTTTTTTAACCATTTATTTATTTGTTGATGTTAGTTTAGTTAATGTTAATACAATCGTTCATGCTAGTTCATTGTGCGTTAACTAAAGTTAACAGTCACATCTTTTTTGCATATCTCTCTAAACTATAGTATGTCTTAACAACCATTTCGTTTTTGACGTACCATGGTGATCCATGACATTTTATTTTTATAGTATCATATTATGACCATGGCACATGAAAACAGTAATTATAATGATACAGGCTATGTCAAAGAACCATGCTACATGTCACAAACATTGGTATTTATTTAAGCCTGCCAGTCAGTCCTTCAGAAATCAGACGCAGAGAATCGCAGACTCCTGTTCTGATGGTAGGGAGGCAAAGACTGGTGTGTTAATCGAGGTAAAGTATAGTAAAGTTAAGCAGGAAGAATTACTACATCGCTCTGAGTGGAGGATAAATTGCAAGTGTCAGGATTATGAGATCAAAGAACAGACACAGCATGTCTTAATGTTTTTCCTTTACATGCATCTTGAGGAAATTATTTGAACTGTCAAGCAAAACAAGCACTTCCTTATCAAAGGAAGTTTTTACCAAAAAAGTAATGTCCCTAAAATGTAATTTGCTTTTTAGACGTAAAAACAAAAAGGTACCTGTTTTCAAATTCTGGCCTTGAAGTTCCAGAAAAAAGTGTTTTATTGAATTATATGCATAAGTGCAGGTGAAACATATATTTTGTTTTGCATATCAACGAAAATATTCACGCCTGATCAGTCATCTAAATCTGTCTTCTCTGGCAGATGGTAATAATGCAGCAATATATTGACCTAAAGAATGCATGCAAGACATTGGTTTATAAGTCATGTTTTCATGATGTAGCGCCAACACCATGCAAATAATTACAACCCCTCGGAGCATGCTGTATATTGCTGCATGACATTCAACCAGTTTCAGGATCTGAGAGCAAATAAATGACTGCAGTGGACTTGAAAACAGAATCATCAGTGTTTTGACAGGCGCCGAATTCGGCAAAGCACAACTGCCTTTAAATATCACGACCCATCTCTGACTGTACGTTAATCACATCGCTTTTCACTTCACAACATTCACTGATAGTTTCACCAAAGTAATTAGTATAATTACACGTGCGTTTATGATTATAATTAAAGAAACCTATGGCCACCTGGGGAGAAATTATGTGCGTGAGTACAGGTTGCGTTAATAGAATTAATTACTGCAGATACAGTGGATTTAAACAGATTAGCATGTTAAATGAATGCTGAAGTCTTGCGCAGGAGGTGCAGTAACTCTAAAGCTGACACCATCTCATTGGGGATTATTCTGGATATGTGCTGTGTTAAGATATTGAGGCCACATAATGTGTTTGACCATATGGAAATATAAGTGAAACATTTCCCAAATCAAACTCATATCTAATCACAGCCTCAGACATCACACTTACGGACCTTTGGCTGTCTGATGCAGGCTTGTTTTTTCTCCTGGAAACTGATTGGCTATAGAAAAGTGGGTGTTTTAAAGGCTGCAGTAACTGACTATTGAAGGGGATTGGTTAATGGCTCTTGCTCCGCGCAAGCTGTCAGACAGAGGTCTGATGTCATCAGAGGTCTGTTGTTTCAGAGGGGAAGAAAATTTTCAGATTTTGTTTAAAGATTACGAGGGCACATGAATAAAAAATTTTGAATGATGTGCACAAATAAATAATTTACAATAAACCCTGCAATATTTCAAAAAATAAGGATAGTATATTTTGATTTGCAAAAGAGTTTTTGCTCTTGTAAAAAAACAGTCAGCTGCTAAGCAAAACAGAAGTATATATCTGTAATAGAATTTCAGCATGCATTGAAAGTGTAATCAATACCTCCCTCTGGACACAGTAAACATTACATAATCACCATAACCAATTTTCACTGTCTTAGTTAAGGCACTAACATAAAATGAATGGGCACTGCACTGGTTTAAACGCTCCTTAGTGCCATATGGTGGACAAAAGCATGGTTAGTCTTTAAATGTTTACTACTCTTTCTCATTCATTAATATTTAGCACATCCACTCGATATGCTTTCCAAATGAGCTCAAGACAGTGTTTCAGCCAGAAAAAAAGCGGACGGCTACCTCTGAACAAAAGAGAAACGCAAAACAAAAAGAATTTAAAAAGCTCCATTAAAACCAGATGGTAATGCATAAACTTTGTTTCATTGACATGATATAATCATAAAAAACAACATGCTTGGGTGAAACAGCTGTGCTGATCAATAAAAACAGCTTTGAACTTTCTTTACAGGGGCTTGGAAAACACTGACATTTTGACAGCTCGTTTCACAGCCTGAGGAAAGCAATGATTGTGGGTGGCGAGTATAGAGAATGGATTTAAGTTGAGGGTACATGTACTGTAACGTACAAGAGATACAAGCGGCTGAACGCTTCACTAGCTACTGTGGGTGATTTGCTGTTCTGCTGTTTGTTTCTGCTGATATGCTACATGGGGCTGCACTTATCTGTGTCTAGACCTAAATTAAACTACATATGCAACACAACACGCACTCATTACATAAGTCTTAACTCGATGCATGAGCCGAAAAGGGTGTCAAACTAACAACCAAACAACTCAGGAACAATTAATAAATACCCCTGACTCCAGAGGTCTGCTATAACCAGCATAAACATCACCCGGGTGTTCCTGTACTGTTATGTGATCTGTATTAAGTGCATTGTGCTTCACATGCTGTTGTAAGAAGTAGTATTAAAGTATACATCCTGAGACATCTAATTGTCCTCGATCCTTTGATATAAAATGTCTTTATGTACCATGACTACATACTGTAATATTCAGAACTCAAGACAGGAACCTTCACAGAGGAACATGGTATTTATGGAAAACAATCGGGAAGTTGCATAATTTTTAAGATCACCCGGATGAGTAAATTGGCACATGACCAGCCAATGTCTATCTCTATTGGTTGAACTTGACCCGCCCAGTCATGGTAAGGGAATGGTTTAAACTGGTTTGGAAACTTTCATAATATTTGCAATTCTGGCACTACTAGAAAGCCACTTTAAAGTCAATGCAGCAGAAAGCATACAGTTTATTTATAAATATGCTTTGGAAAAACTAAAATATGGCACAAAAAGCATACCAGCATTAGATGAGGACCTCAGGGGAATTTTTTTAAACCCCTCAACAGAACATTGTGACAATAAATGTATATGATAAAAAATAAGGTAGAAATATATATTTATAAGGAACAAATTTAGTAGTTTTATCTCAGTTTGGTCAAACAGGCGTTTTGGACATATCTCCCCTGGTGTTACAGTGTGAAACACGGGGACCCCTCCCTCTGCAGGTCACAATGTGACCCAGCCACAGAAACATCCGGTATCTGTCTCTAGTGAGCTGTCTCAAAAGCCTCCTAAATGAGGTAACACAGGAGGCAGTTGCGGTTTGCCTGCGTCTCTCCACAAGGTCACTCATCTCGCTGGGGCTCTGGGCTACTGTCAGGGGAGTCTGAGCAATCAGGTGTGAGGGAGAACAAATTCCCTTGACATTCAATGCACACGTATACCCAAACCACTGCGGCCCTGGAGAGAGAATGAGTATGTGTGTATGTGTGTGTGTGTTTGTGGAGGGCTGTATGAGGTTCAGGCTCACATGACTAGTTGAGGAACTGCAGAGAAGCAGCACTTATCTAATCATCGGAACTGCTGCAGGTTCGATTGCCTCCTACTTACGTAACAAAAAGGCTACAGTAAAATGAAAAACACCCACTTGAAATTGCAAGAAACGGCAGTCTGCTGGAAACTCTGCCGGCGCATTTCACAAATCCTAAATCTGCGTTACTGACAATCTCAAGACTACAATAAAAGATTATCTCTGTTATTAAATAAGCAATTTCACTCTCTTTCTATCACACTTACAATCAAACACATAGACCCAGACGCACACGCACAACAGCTCTAAAGAGAATGGATAAATCAATACATCATTTTGTCTCTTCATTCTGAGTCCACACGCGGCGGAGGCCGATGGAGACTCATTCCTGAATGGTGCAGTGGAAATTATTTGGCACACCAACTGACTGTCACTTGAAGTTATGATCTGGTAAACCAGAGTTAGTGAAGTTCTTAAGACGGGAATATACTGGTACTGCACCAAAACCAGCCCCAGGCATTTCACACAGCCTTCCATCAGCAGATCAGTGTGTCTCTATGTGATTTCCTTTAACATTTTACACCTCACATTTATTTATGATGTACTGAAAACAAAATTGCACCTTAGGAATCAGTCGTGATGGTTTACTCAACATCTAACAACCAACTACAGCAAACACCCAACCTGTCAAAGAAATGACTTTGACGTTATGAGCCAGGGGAACCTAAACTGAGCTAACAATGTTAGGTTGCAAGAACATTTCCCTAACATTTCCATTAAGTAACCAAAACGTTTTAAATGATTTTAAATGTGATAAAATTACAACCTAATTTCCAGATAAAGTTCTCTCTAATTGGTCTGGTCATTTGAGAATAGAGTTGCATTGTGTTCCAGAAGATATTGCTTTTACCAATAAGGTGGTCTCATTAACTGCTTGCACCTGTGTGATATTGAGTTAAACTAACTTAAAGTTCTCACAAACATCAGAAATACCGGGGGAAACTAATCAACGTCACGTCAAAGAGACAGACACAATAAACTACCTGTGGGAGAATAATGCATTTCAGAAGGTAAAAAAAGTAAATGCCGTAGATAAATTTATGACCTCTGAGTAAACCATGATAAATTTCTGCCTGAATGGAGGGGAAAATGACAGAGGGATTGTGGGTCGGCAGACACAAGCGGTTGGTGACATCGCCTTTCTCAATATTTATAACAGTTTTTGGATGCAGCGAGGTTTTAAAATCGTTGCTTTTTTGACAAGCAAGGCGACTGAGAAATCTGTTTGTGTCCAAGTGCTGTCAATTGAGTTGCACTTACATTTCGTTTAACCTTAAAAAAAGTACACAGGAAAGTACACATCCTTACACTAAAGAACAGAAACAATCCACAACACCAATCAAAGCAGCTGAAATTGCTGTGTGTAATTTCTGTCCCGCTTGCGGCACCAAAGTGAGCGTTCTCTAAAAGTTCTCTCAAAGTTATCTAAAAACATTCTAGCAGTAAAATTAGTAAAACTATGATTTATAATGTTAAACATATCATATTAAAAACGTTATTCTTAAGTAGCTACTGGAAAATCTTAAAAACGTTACAAAACTGTTTCTATAACCAAGCAATGTTATGCAATGTTATTGCTATTGACATGAATACATTTTTAATGGTTTTATTACTTGGAAACAATAGGGAAACGTTCTTACAACCTAAAATTGTTAGCTGGGTACGGGTTAGGCCAACTCCAGTATAAATTCAGCATCTTAAGGTGACTTCAGGGGACCCAACACTGTGTAGAGATGACGTGTAAGGACTTCACATGCTCAATATTCTGCCTAAATGCATTTACAGTATTAACCAACTGCATAATCAGTACTGCATCTTACACTTTTGGCAATGTACAACAGCTTTGAAAGAATATGTTTTGTGAGAAGTGCTATACCAAAAATGCCTATAAATAAAATTACAGTCATTATCCTTTACCAACCCAATGGAGAAAGGTTTACATGGTGCAGCTGAATACAAACACGCTAAACAAGCTTTTCTTCAAACCCAAATGTGATGCCTGCTGTGTATCTCCAAGCAAAGACAGCCATCTCTGCTTTTGCCCCATTAGCTTGTTCAGTGCACCTCTGATGAGTGAGAAACAAGCCAGCGTTCGCCTCTGTTTTGTGCAAGATAAATAGATCTGAAAGCATTTCGAAGAATTCTGTCAAGCACTGAGTGGAATCCTTCATGTGAGTCCCCAAGGGCCTGACAAAGCCTCATAAGCCCATAATGATGTGATTAAACTAATTATTCACATCACCATTATCACAGAAGCCCATTCTGTGTGTATCTGCACCAGGTCAAGAGCAGGTGATGATTTAAATGCAGATGGGTAATACAAACAGGCTCTCATGTGAAAGGACACAAGGGCTGACACAAGGGCCCATGTTGCTTTTATTAGACAATTTTAATGTTTAGCTACTGTATGTTATTCAGTGTTATTATTGTCTTTCTCCCTTTTGCTACAACTGCTCAGTGTGCGTATATATATATATATATATATATATATATATATATATATATACACACACACACACACACACACAGAGGGTACATATACAATATATAATATTAAAAAATTCTCTATTAATAACATTACTGCAGAAATGTTCTTAATAACTTTGAGAAAACATTTAAAGAAAGTTAGCCAATGTTGGGAGAACATTTCTTGTTAGCTGGGAAGACAAAGGGAAGAAAACTACAAACATTCATCTTTTTTAACTTGATAAAGGTTAGCAAAGTTAAGTTTACAGCTGTAGCAAACTTATTTGCAAACACACAGGCAGGGATAAACCTTTGCTGAGTTTTCTGTGTGGTCCCATAGAAATGACCTGCAGTTTGAGCCTATAGTTTGTGGCTCAGTCTGAACACACTGATTGTATATGAGAGAGGTCACATCCCCTCTGCGTTTCCTTCTGAGGGAGCATAGCTACAGAAGCGCTTGAATTACATCCAGCAAAGTAATTAGTAAGACATTCAAAAGACTGAATTAAACATCTTTAAAAAAGTCTCTGTACTGTTAAATAATTACGGAGGCACATTGAGAAAAATATTCATAACCTCTGCTATAAAATTTGCATAATGTCGTGTTCCTTTTCTTAACAGTTCCTTCATGATGTTATTTTGGAAGTTCTAGGAACGTTCAAAACGTCTATTTTTTAAGCGTTGTATTAATGTTATTGCTTATATAAGAATGTTATTCAGCCTTCATTTTTTTACATTCTGTAACATTTATATGTTCCACAAATTACTTAAGAATAACGTTTTGATCTATATGACATCTAGGAAAGTTCACTGTTAGCTGGTTAGCCTCCATGAGAAGTAGCCACCAGATGGACCTTTCTTTATTTCCTTATTACTTCAATGATCTCTGTCAATCAGGAGGAATTACTGAACGCGTTATTAATCTAAAAATAAGAGGCACTGGCATCATACACGCATCATTAAAGGACAGTTTGGTTTTACAGACACGCCCATTAACAGAGTTAACTGGGATATAATGTCTGTCTCGTCAGTTTTCAATGGCTGACTGCAGTACTGAGCCATTAAGCATCGTGTTTAAGTGAAATCTTTGTATAAGATCCTCACCCACCAAAGAACAACACAAAGGACCAATAAAAAACCATTTGCATGAGGCAGATTGACCCAGAATAGACTCACGGTTTGAATAAATACACGATAAATTGCATCAGAGGATAGAACCATTAAGACCTATTTGCCTGGAAATTTTGACAGCTGTTGCATGCAATGACAATGAAAGTGGACATAATGTCTCAATTTCATTCTTTTTCTGAAGGATATTCTTTAAAAAATTCCCTTTTGTGCTCTACAGAAGAAAGAAAATGATACGAGTTTGTAATGACATAACAGTGAGTAAATGACAACAGTTTTGGGTAAGTGAGTTCTTAAAGGAAATTACCACATCTACTCTGAAATATGTAAATGCAAGTGTTCTGAAGCCAAATCTGGTTTGCTGTAGGGGTATCTATTGGGGTGACATGAATGAGTTTGGTGGGAAGGTAATACTGTGGGTAACTGCTAACATGAGAAATGAGGAAGGAACGGACGAGAGCATTTTCAAGATGTCTTTCTGCCCAAGGCATCAGTAAGTGCCGAAAGTGACTTCTGTGAGAGCGACTTAATTGTTCGTTTCCCTGTAAAAGAGAGATTTTCACATTGAAAAATGGCTCATTTGTACATCCTCTTTACCTCAGGAAGGAACTGTTCCTTTTTGTTCTTTAGCACATTTAAAACCTACAGTTCTTGTCGATGTTATGTATTATCACTGAATTAATGGTGCCTAATTGGTACATCTCAAAAACTGACGTCAAAACAATATGAGAGCTCATAATGACGTGACTGTCAATAGTCAGTGAAAGATCGAACAAAGAAATCAAGGAATGAGGGAGATGAAAGTGAGATCATCTCGGCCACAGTACATTACAGTTGTGTAACAGTTGGTAGCTGGGTAGGCCAGTCATAAGATAGCACAGATTGTGTGAATAAGTTGACGACAACCTTGAAACAAGCCCATTGTCACAGTATGATGTTCCATCTGTGCAATCAAACTTAATCAGATTCAGAACAATAGTTAATAATCAGGGTAATATCTTCATCTTCACTATTTGTGAGAGCCTAATAAAAATATCTCCTCACGTCTACAGCTCATGAAGCAAAAGTACATCATCACAGTGTGAGATTTAATCACATGGCAGTCAATCACAACTGCTGACAGGATGAGACGACTGCAGCAAATCGTTATTTTCATTATCTCAAGACGTCCTCATGGAGGCATATTAACCACAGGCCCAGATTGTGGTTGATTTATTGCATTCTACATACAGAGCAGAACCGCATTTCATGCACTGCATACATTAGGGACACACATTATCACTGTACCAAAATAAACATACACAAATAAACATCATCATGCTGTATCCACAAAAGAAGTGATATAATTGAAAGAGAACATGAGGCTGCAGGCCAGAGCTGTTGTTTTAACCTAGAAAACTGAGCAGGCCAAACATTTTAAATGAACGATGCAGATATATGGCATGTGACAGATACAGCGGGGGAAACAAACGAACATGAACAAAAACATGTTCAACACGCTTCAGATGAGCAGCCATTAAAATCAAGAAAGCTGTCTACACTGCAAGCAGCTCAAAGTTTAACGATTTGTGTATTATAGTGGAAGCTGTGTAGGCCATGACTTGCATGTGCATTTATTCATTTACTAGACACTATTATCCAGCGACTTATGAACGAGAAACCGTTAAACAATTTGCCATAAAGTAAACAAGCACACACACATACATAAATGTGTGTGTTATATATATATATATATATACATATATAGTATATATGTATGCATAGGTGTGTATCTCTTTAGAGAGAGAGAGAGAATCTGCATCTCTGCTTGGTTTTCTGTTGTATAAGAATAGCCCTTTTCTACCTGTTCATTCAGGCCTCAAAAGTGTACCGTTTTATCACACAGATTGTTTTAGACAATGGCATTTTCGGTTTAATCAGTTCCACAGAGAGCTGAGCTCTTTAGCTTCAAATGTCTTTAAATACAATGGCTACAGACTGCAGAAATCAGAGGTAATGATTCTCCTGGGGTTCACAACACAAAACAGATCCATCGCTGCCTAACTACCTTCATTACAGCCAACCAGACAACGCTGAAGACTGGGAATATACAACTATTTACTGCTTATATGGAGTCAGAAATAATAGGACCATTTAAATAAACAACGCTCCCCCATACTGACTGTAAATGTCTTGATTGTATTCAGAGTATAATAGCTTCTAGATTATTATGCACAGCAGGTCGAGAGCTCGATTTAAAGAAACTGGATTTTTTCCTAATTTTTCTCTTGCTTTCTCTTTGATTTTCAGGTTCGATTTAAAGAAATGATCACATGCAGAACATATTGTTACTGACATTTCACTACGGTTTGAGGAAACACAAGAAAACACAAGAAAATTAAAATATTTGTATCCATTTTATCCGGGTCTGACATTTAACCCGGATAAAATCCAGGCCTGATATTTTGTGCTCATTTTTTTCCCTTTGACATTACTATCCACATTCTTCAATGCCAAGAATCAGAGATTATTTTACATCGTTTTGGAAAAAGTTCCCGAAAAAATTTTTCTCTTGACCACAATCCAAACTCCATAAATATAGCTGTACAAAATCCAATGCAGAGGAAGGACAATAGTAAACAGTAAGCAAAAGATGGTACGATATCTTTTCTGTATATTGCCATACACTACACATTAACAATATCATATTGTATCAGCAGATACCTGCTAATTCCCACCCACTGTGTATAAAACGTCTCCACCACAACATTGAAGATTCACAAGTTATGAAGTTCAGCTCAAAGTTACATCCAGTTATATAAATATGACGCAATACTTGCTGTAAAACCTCTTCAGATGTGAAAGAATTTTATTGAGATTTGTCCTTGAGGAGAATTGGTGATAATTAGAGCTGTCTGACTTATGTGCCAATACAATCTTTATACTGTATCCACCACAGATGTTCCTAACAAGACAGACCACTGACACACACACCTAATTAAAGCTATAAATACCTGTACAATGCAGAGCGTATACTTAACAGAGATAGACAAAATGACATGTACATTATATAACTGCAATATGAGTGAATGCAACTGCAATGTAAGGTCTATGTTAATCCAAAACCTAGTGAGCTGCATTGCTATCCATACTACATACTAGCCACCTTTTAGGGCAGCATCCTGACAGTAATGAAACATTATACTATAATAAATACAACACAAAGTTTGGGTAAAAACATCAGTTTTTACTTTTTAGTTGAAGTCATTTTGAATTGTTTTCATTCAGCTTGTCGCAATGCATTATGGGATTTCCATAAGGGAAAGAATACCCTTATTATACCCTTATTAAAATTAACTTGATTAACTTGAAAATGTACTTTAAAAATGATTATCATTTGCATAACCACAGTTTTACTAGAAATACTATGGTTAAACTATAGTTGCTGTAGCAAAAGCATGGTTATTTGTGGTTACCATGGTTTAACTATAGTAAATATGTTTATGTGGTATAAACTGTAATAAAACCATGGTTAATTTTCAGCTGACTTTGGTCAAAACATTATATCTTGGCAGTAAAATTAAGTGATTTGAGTGAACAGCCTTTTCACTGTGCATGCCAATGGCCCTATGCTATCTTTCTAGACAGCTGACTAAGTTTTGGGACACAGCACGCATGACCACCCCTCCCAGTATTGATTTATATATTGAACCAGTGATACATCTCACAGGCCCCTAAAGGCTCATCTGTGTGCTCTAGACAATACAGCCCTAATAGTAATTTCCTGGAAAATGGCATTTGGGGAGCTGTGATGTATGTGGCGGATTGCCTGTATTGGCTGTTCTGTCACGGTTCCGGCTGTATCTGCTGCACAGAACCAGATGCAGCTGCAGGGCACTGACACGCATGGATCACAGGAGCCGAAGAGAGCTACAGCCTCATTACAGTGTCCACAGCTAAGTGGGTCAGTGTGCAGCTCGGCAACACGTGCCATGACTTTGCATATCACCTGCTGGCCCGGCTGCTGACAGGGGGGCCTGTGGGTTCTGTCAGGTGTGAAATGTCGGTGGGTGTACAGGCATGTCAGAACGAGCGTAGTGTGCAGTGGCATTGTGATTTTAAATGCAGAACGATAGGGATGAGATGATGAATGCGGAAGTAACACGAGGGCAATCGGCTGTGCTCATTGACTGCGGTAATGCTGTAGGTGTGCTGAACATGTTTGTTGTTTTTGTGCAGCTTTGGAAAGACATGAGGGCGACCAAATGATGGAAAAATGGTGATCTTTTTAAATCACTATACACAGGCAGAATTAGATTAATATTAATATTTCGGTAATTAACATAAATCTGCTCTTTTGAGATCAGGTCCTTGACTAGCCTTTGTTCAGATCTGCTAAGGAATACCACAATAATAACTTACAGAAGTTTCACAATTTAATTAAAACACACTAATATCTAATCAAAATGCAGAAATGTGGAGCAGTGTAGTTTAATTAAAAATACAGAATGTTTCCAAGTAAAATCAAACCCACTCTTTACTACAGATGGTATGTACCACCTTTAATAAACATCAAATATGAGAAACAACATTCTGGAACACAGCTAACAGGGAATATTCTCAGAACATTGGCAAATGTTCTCTATAAGTTAGCAAAGTTCTTGCAGTAATGTTAGTAGAACTTTTTTATTGTTGTATATCAATAAACGTAATTCTTAAGTTGTTAGTGGAACATTTTAAAAACGTTACAGAATTAATTACAGGATAGTGTTTGTACAACCAAGCAATCACGTTAATAAAACATCTAAAAAAACTAGATGGTTTGAATGCTGTTACTTAACAGAAACATTCTAACAACCTAAAACTGTTAGCTGGGAATGATTTCTCACATAAACATGGACAGAACAACCAAAATACCCTAGCGTGGAAAATATAAAGCTCAATGAAGCAGTGTTGTTGTGCTGGACCAAAGAAAAACGTTGTAACATTGAGCCATGCATACTACAAATGCATACCGTATCTTCAAGACTGCAGCATATGCAGTGTGTGTCTGAGAGTTGTAATCCTTTATCAAATGCTCTCCCAGGTCCCTGTTCACATTATCCTGGAGTGTGCATGCATGCAGCTGCATAGCAGAGCAACAGTCTACACAGCTAGATTATTTGCATATGCCTTCCTGCCTGGTCTACCGCTTAATCGACCATTTAATCAATTCATATCATACAGCTGCGGAGGCTGTCTTTCAAATCTCCACACACGTTCCACACACCTGTGCTAATAATCTGCTTTCAACACACACTGTCTGTTTCTGCTCTGTGACATTTACTTGCCTTTCAAACTATGCGTTTGCATACATCCGCACACTATTGAAGGAGGCGTGGCTTTGGAGAGCGCTCTGAAGGGAGGGTTGGACCTTATGCTTTTAAAGCTAGCTTGCTCTCTGAAATTGCCTGAAACTGACTACCTGACAACCTGACTTTTCCAGCCAAGACTGGAAGGAGGCTGATTTTGTCCAAATCACTTTACTGAAGAGAAAGCGTTTGTAGAAGAGCCTAGTGCAACTTCTCACACCAGGCTGACACCAGACTGATGAGGACCATCAACACTCAGTGGGGAGGTGTGGTCTCCCATCGCTTCTATGCTGCTCACTCCTCTCTCCACACGTCCTCAAAACAAGCAGCCAAGCCTGGAAGACACGTCCACAAAGAGCTGCCCATAAAAACGGTCCTTTTTTGGGCAATATTTCAGCTAGACGTTTAAGAACAGCAGGCCAAATCATTCCACACATTTAAGATTAAGAAGTTTAATGTCTTGGCTGGGAAATCTTAAGACAATTGATCCAAAGACAGTGGCTACCCAGCTAACAATTTTAGGTTGTAAGAACGTTTCCCCAATGTTTCAATAACAATAAAAATGTTAACGTTCAGAATGTCCAGTTTTATAGACGTTGTATTAACATAATTCCTTAGTTAAGAATGTTATTCAAAGTTTTTTTTAATTCTGTAACATTTTCAAAAACGTTCCACTAACAACTTAATTAATGTTTAATGTCTGATTAATGTTTTCCACTAACATTACTGCAAGAACTTTTTCATAACTTTAAGCAATCTTTTAGAGAACATTAGCCAACATTCTGAGAACGTTTTCTCCCAGCTCTTTGCACCAAAACTGCATACAACAACCTTTTTTCTCTACACATAAAACGGTAAAGAAAAAATGTTTTCTGCCATTAAAGGCAATTGCTTTAGGAGCAGCATGTTTAGAAAGAGAGTGTAAAGCCCTGTTGTAATTTTAGGATAGATTTCTACAGTAATTTACTTCCTGAAGTAGCAGGGTGTAATTGCTTTGTCTGTACTGTATACATAACACATTTCAGCACAACTGAATGCATGAGTCAATGAGAGCAGCGAGACTCATGCTGATAAACATGGCTGGTAAGCAGTATACAAGGGGTCAGGCTTTGAGGGTAATATGGTCCAGTTAGTCTGTGCTGACCCGAAATCTTTCTTCATTGATCGCCGTTCAAAAGTAGCACTGTACTGTGCCAAACACATTAAATACAAAATAATATATTTCAACAGAAATGAAACATAATTAAGTACAAATGGGAAGTATTCTTTTGTATTATCGCAGATATCCATACTGTAAAAAAAAATTTTGCTGCCTTAAATGTTTAAGTTTAATCAACTTGGCTATACAAATCATTTCAACATAAAAGTGTAAATCCTGGTATAACTTAAAAAAAATAGGTTAAGCAAATTTTGAACCATTTCTTAAAAGTTACAGCAACTCAAGATAACAAAAAGTATTTTTTTTACAGTGCAGTTCACTTTATAAACAGACTTTTCTCCCCTTTGTTCTCTGCTGTCTTTTATTGGACATGCCATCAGCCAATCAGCGTTGTCATAATATAATTTTTCTTCAGCTCCAAAATGATGGCATTGGCATTTACATCTCAAAACGTTGAGCTGGGAAATAATGGCAGATTTTAAATTGTGTACCTCCAAACCCATGAATTATATCTTCAAACATGGATGACATTTATTTAAATGAAATTGAACAAAAGCATCTACCCACACACTGTGTGAAATGCACTGATGTGTCTTCAGTAAGCACAGTGAAGGTCAACATCACATATTATAATGTTTCCTTATGCGAAATCCCCACAGCTGCAGGCGTGCTTATAAATGCGATTCCTCTACATTCAGCCTTCAACAACACTCAACAGAGTGTCTCCTATCCATTCAAGAGACCAAAAATAAGTCTTGCTGTCATGTGGTTTTATTAATGCAGCCGGTTGCAAAAAACTAGTTCCCAGCTAACTATTTTAAACTATTTTTTACATATATTATGTGATATATAAAAAGGTTACTAGGCTACTAACATTACTGCTTTTTACTAACAATATACTTTTTACTAACAAACTAATTTTTTCTACCAACATTACAAGAACTTTTTTGATATGACTGAGAGAACTTTGAGAGAACGTTAGCCAACATTCTGAGAACTTTCCTTGTTAGCTGGGCTGCCTCTTGACTGACGCAGAACAGACACTCTCTAACACTTAGACAACAGTACAGGCTAATTTAGCAAAAGAACCAGAGTTTGAACAATGGATCCAAATTTGGACTTTGAGAGCACACTCTTCATACTGATGAAATACACCCTTAGGAAGTTAACTTACTTAAGCCAATGAAACATGGCAATAACATTTCTCATTTCAGGTCTCTGCACTTAAACTTTCAAATCAGTGCAGCGTAACAGTGGAATACTGGAAGTTTAACTCCCATTTATTTTCCCCCAATTGGTTTTCAACAATAATAAATAAACCTTTCAAAACAGCTCAGAGATTGTTAAGGGATGATATATGTCTCTGTAGAAGCCACAAAACAGTGTGATTTCATTTCATAGCCGAACCCCTGGTGATCAACTACACTACCCATAATGCTGAAGAGAGTCAACTGGACCCACCAAATGAAACAGTCACAGAAATTAAGCAGCGGTTGTCCAATCCCATAATGCACTGCAGATAATAGTCAACTCATCATATGATATCATATACTGACCATATATAATATGATAATGGCTTCTGAGTATTTTGCTATAAACTTACATTGTTACATTGTACACTTACAATGTCGAGAACAAAAACATCCAGACACAAAAGCAAATTTTTCCTTCAGGTCATCTGCCTCACGAGCAATTAATACTGTCTCTCCATGGAGCATTATGATCTCAAGTGCAATTAGCAGTGTGCAATACATGTGTTATGTGTAAATTAAAACGTCATGTTTACCTGTACATCCTGTTACCATATTTGGGCACTTTATTATTCTATCTGTTCTGCATACGTCAATATATGTATTTTTTTTATTTCTACTTGTATTATTATTTTTTTGGTCATATTTCTAGACACTGAAAGTTTCTGTAACCAAGATAAGAAACAATTCGCTTTGTGTGCACATTTGACATTAAACTGACTCTGAATCTGAAATCCTTTACAACCATTACTGAGTCTTGGATTCGTGAACAGTGAAACATCACAAGCAGTGGAGTAATGATCAGCGCTAAGAGCATCTCAGAGGTAAGAGCCCCTGGTGTGATATTGAATTAATGACAGTCGGAGCTGAGGTGAGTAAGAATGTACTTGGAATGCTGATCATAATTGTTCAGTATCATTAGTGGATTGTTCTTGTTGTCTTTTGCTTTCATGGGGTTTGACTCCAGCGTCACACAATAATTACACAGAACGTGTATCTGTGAAGCTAAAGAGCGCTCTCCAAACATTATACCAGGAGCTTAAACTCATCAACAGGTTGTGTCCTGGAGGTGGGAAGTTCATTAAGAACCAACTGAATCCAGTGACTGCGTTGTTTGTCTGTACACGCTGTCTGCTTGGTTTTAGTTCACCATTGAGTTCAACACTTGTCAATATTATTCAGCCCCTTCATAATGGGAACCCACTCATATCGTCTACACTCTACAAAAGGTTCTTCACAGCGATGCCATAGAAGAACCATTTTTGGTTCCCCAAAGAACCATTCAACCATTCTTTTGTGAAACAGAAAGGTTCTATGGATGTTAAAGGTTCTTTATGAAACCATACAGCCAAAAATGGTTCTTCTATGAGAAATCCTACTCATTTGGCCCAAGGAAGGCAGAGCCCTGAGCCCTGTAAATTTGAGCGATGACATTTTTTAGCAGTGTATTTATAAAGTTTCAAAAGAGCAGAGTCAAGGAACAGACACACAACTGAGGAAAGAAGACCGTATCAATGCAGGTGACAAATTACAATGACATTGCTGAATGCACACTACAGAAAAACAATCGATGTTCAATTTCAAACGTGTCATTGGCAAATATGTTTGATATAAACGTTAGAGGAACGAATAAGTCTTTGCGATTGCCATTCACAGCGCGTTCGGTTTCACAGAGAGAATGATTATTCAGTCATTTCCAGATCTGTGAAAGAAACATTCACTGTTTCTTTATATATTTATTTGATGCCAGTCAGAAGGCATGCTCAGTTATTGCATAATAACGAATCTTCTACTGTACCAAAGAACATAATACAAAAAACCTCATAGCAGCCATAACTGCAACTCAGATTTCCATTTCACAGAACACCAATATTAAGGCTATATATAGAGACACAGCTGTATGTTTGTTTCATAATATTGCACAGATTGATTTAATGTTGGCGCATCGTGTGACAACCAGATCTTATATTTACAGCTTTCATAAATCAACGACACTTATTGTCTGACGCGAATATTTGAATACAATGCAATACAATATGCCCAATGCGGCACTTTAGTTCTATGATTCAAACAAAGTCAAAGCACAGACACATTCTCACCCAGCTAACAGGGAACGTTTGAGGACATTGGCTAACGTGCCCTAAAGTTACATCAAAGTTATCAAAAGTTCTTGCAGTACAAAAAGAAAGCAGTGTTAGGAATTACTTGAAGCTGATCAAATAATGATAGAATTTCTGAGCAAACAAACGATTCCTTTTACCGATACAGACATGTTGAAAATCAAATCTTAAAGCTAAATTTTGTAAACTTTTGTTGTATTTTGTTAACAGTTCCAAATGTTTTTTTCAAAAGTTAGTTACTCGGTTAGTTTCCAAGGAGGAGACAACAATGTCAATAAGTACGGTTGAGATGAAATATGTTACGAAAAAAATCCAGGTAAATCTCACATATCACAGAATGGTTTCTCATTCAAGCTAAAATGATTATTATACAAATTATACTAAAAATGTATTATTTATTTTTCTGTATTTAGAACGCAAAATTTGGCACAAATGTCAAACTTCTGCACAAAATATTATTACCTAAAACACATCATTTAAGATGTGCCAGAAATGTGTCGATTCAGAAAGATGACAATGGTTGCAGAAACAGTTCTATAGTCAGATTCACCGACGGTTTACATCGCTTCTTCACACAGAATGAATGTGAGATTACTGCAGAGAGAGTAAATCTGCTTCAGCATTGGATGACAGATGCCTAGCACATTTCACAAACAGCTGTTGAATAACTTTCATTTAGGAAAAACTATGAATGAATAAATGAAACAGCAGCCACTTAATTATCTGATTTCTTTTACTGGCAACCCACTTTTCACACAGTACGCTGGTTAAAACTCTTGCTAACTGCAGGATGTTTGGTTAATCAAACTCTTTGCAGCATATGTCCTGTATGCAGGTCGGTGATCTGTGGTCCGTCTCCCTCATCTGAAGTTAAGTCATGTTCCACACAGAGCAGATAAGCCCCAAGCATCTGAGTCACACTGTTCTTAACCTGTTCCTAACTGTTCTGCATTACAAAAGCATTTGGGAAACACTGAAGTGATGTGTTGATCACTCATTGTCTTACACTGTATTTCTGGATATGTTTCTCTTTTAAAGAATAGATTACAGCTGGCAGCATCGAAGCTGAACTGGATTTTTATCAAAGCTGGGCAAACACTTTATATTTCATACATTATCTATGAGAGTGAAATGTGACTGCACTGTATGAGGCAAGATTTTAAGCAACCTTGGAGCAATAAAATTTTTTCCTCTAGTCTTTCTTGACATTTCCCAAAAGTAAAGCTGAGGAACTTCAGCTGCAAATAATGTAACTTCATTTAGTGTCATCTGATCCTACATCTAAAAATGACCTGACCTAAATGAAACTCTTAAGCTGTTAGATTCTTTTACATAACCTTTGAAATTACATGTTCATGCCACATGATCCATTTGCTAACAGCACTGTTTTGTTGTGACTTTGATTCCTGAAGGAAATTCTTTTGAATAACACTGCCAGCATTTATATTTACAATAATCTATGCAAGCACACAGCTTTTCTAACATGAAATACTAAACACTTGTAGAACTTCTTACTCATCACACACAACAAAGTGTGTTTATCTGATCATCAGTACAATGAGCTACAACGCGTGTGTGATGTTTCTTGGTTTCTTCTAATTGACACGAGAATCAAAAGAACAATGTTGCGTTTCTCAACACAATCTACATTATCTGCTGGGAAAACCCTCCTGCAAAAGACTGTCTGCTGCAAACCGCAGAAGAAAAAACTCCCAAATGCATTTGTCTTGTCCTGAAAAATGATCCGCTTCCAAGATATGACGCTCTGCCAAAACCAAAAATGCTAATGTAAGATCAGCAGCTATAACACAGCCCCTCTGGAATTTCTCTCATCTGCATGACTCTCGAGAGACCGCTGTACATACAGAACAGATCATCTGAGATAATGGGCTGAAACTCACTGCATTATTTGTACTGAGGGAGTTGCACGTCCTCAGAAACCCGAACCAGTCGGGCATGTCGTCAGCTTCACTGTGCAGACATTTCCTTGTGGTAATAAAATACGGTGATAACCCTTAACCAGTGCTTTCACCCCCTTCACGTAAGTACACCAGCAGTTCTCTAAAGATATTAAACAGACTGTTTAGTTTTAGGGTTAGTTGTTTACCTACAAGCTTAATCCAATCAATGTGAAATTGTTTTGCCATTGGGAACAAGAAAGAAATCAACTTGTCTAGATATTTAAACAGGATAAAAATATAGTAAAAATTAAAGATGAGAAAAATTAAAGACTTTTAACAATTTACTGACCTTTACCCTCTGTCTGTACGGATGTCCTCCCTGTGACATCATTTCCTGGTTAAAGTTGTCTTGTCACATGACAACAAAATGGCTTCCTACATGTTTGTTTTCATAGATGACTACACTGACTTAGATTTGGCAGAACCAAATATTATTGTCAAATATGAGTAATATTTTAAAACACATTAAGCTGCATTTAAAAGAAATAATACAAGTTTACAAAACTTCTTAAAATTGTAAACAGTTTTAGCCATTTAATTTTTCTTCATTATGACCCCATTTTAGTTTAAAAAATAAATAGTAATATTTCTGTTAGTAGTTAATAGTAGTTAATAGTTCAGTTTTTTTAACGTTACATTATTGATCCATTAACATCCGTTCAATAAATGCACTGAGTTGAAAACAACAAACACAGAAAAGTGCAGTTCAGGGACATTGGTTCTGTAGACTGGGTTTTGCTCATTACAAGATCTTGCAGCAGGAAAAGATCCACTCAGAACACTCATCCAGACAAAATGGATGAGCGCTAACTGCACTGTCAACAGAACAAAAGCAAATGTAATCACAAAGGCCGGCATACTGTGAACACAACAAGCACCAAAGCTCAAGCCAGAAGCATTTCATTCTTCTAAAACTGACCAATCATTTGCAGTCCATCACTTTTACTGTAAAGAGAAGAAAAGGCACAAAACCTTCAATAGAAACCACAATATGCAGGATCATTTTGTGTTTGTCACTCTTACATTAATAAGGACATTTGGGGGCATTCAGACTCATCCTGGCTGTGTCCTCACTAAACCGAGCTGAAGCAATTTAGAGAAGAACCCACGCCAACAGATCCCCAGCTAACAATTTTAGGTTGTAAGAACATTTCCCTAACGTTTCTATTAAGTAACAAAAACATAAAAAAGGTTTAAATGTCCAGTTTTTTAAGACATTGTATTAACATTAATTCTTGGTTTTAAGAACATTATTCAACGTTTTTTTAAATTCTGTAACGATTTTAAACTGTTTCACTAACAACTTAAGAATAACGCTTTTGATATACATTATACATCACATTAAAAAAGTTCTACTTGCGTTACTGCAAGAATGCTTTGGATAACTTTGAGAGAACCTGAAGAGAACATTAGCCAATATTCTGAGACTGTATCCTGTTAGTTTGGTGCCCAGTTAAAGATATGAATCACAAGTCATCTATAATAGAAACAGATTCATACTCATAATAGTTTCCCCCTTTTTCTTGTCCTGTCAATGTATGTAAGCAGGGTATTGTACCGACGGCCAGCGAGTGGTGGGCCTGAAGGCTGACACATTCCTGTTTCCTGCCAATCTGTTCTCACTTCCTGTGAGTCAGGCCCAGCTGACACAGACAACCGGGAAGAGAACAGAGAAAAGCCTCAGATCAGCTCACCAGTCACAATCATTAAATACCCAACTAATGCGGCAGCACAACCCTGCCTCAGCACCACTATAATCTTCACTGTAAACTGTGTTGTGGAGGAGCACTCTCACAATAGATAAGATAACATTTAACTACACTAACGTTCTAACGTATAAACCAACGTTCAGTTGAACTGAAGGTTGTACCAATACAACACATTAATATGGAATTCAACTCAGGTGTGCTGCATCACCTTTTTACAGTCGCTTAAAAAAAAACTTAAAGCTACAATCCATAACTGTTAAAATGAACAAAAATCAATTATTGAGCAAGTACATGACAGATCTGTGTTCAATACGATCTCCACAATCTCCAGATCCTTTGTTTGTATCTTGTTCTTACAGCAGTTGTTTCATTTTTAACTTGTTATCCATGTTAAGAAAATAACTCTGCAAGTAACCTGCAATTTTATGTTTCAAACAGAGATGGCAGCAGAGAGGCAGAGGTTACGAATTGTAGCTTTATCTTATCCGGTCATATTCACAATATATTTGATACACTTTGCATAAAATTCACTTTGCATTTGGTGACAAAGGAAGTCCTGAAGGTCACATTTACGTCTTCTAAAGGAGGCAGGAACTCAAAGAGAGATTGTTGGAGACTAAAGCTAGAATTGCATCACCTGTCCTCACAGCAGCCGGAGGACTTGATCATGATGGATCTGTTAAGGAAGCGCTCTCTTAAAGAGGAAATGTTGTAACCACCAGGGGTTTGAATGGCTCAGTTGTGGAGAGTTGTGATGAATGTAGAGGGTGATGATGTGGGTCACTCCTGGAGAGGTTTTGTTGTCAAAGGTCATTAGATGTAACACCACCTCCAGATGAGCTATATTCCTGCAATTTTTCTGAAAATCTGAGGTTGCCGTTATGTCAGAAGAGCACAAAAGCCCATTTATGGTGTTTACTTTCTAAAGCAGAAATGCTGTCTTTTACTTTTGGTAAGACACAGACAGAAGTTTGTTTGGATCGATCGTTGTTTGGGTCTCCTGAGTACCTGAAAGTCTGCGTGATCTTACACAACAGTGTCTACCGAAGCTGATAATGTTTGAGAATCTCAATGTAATGCTAAACTTACTTTTGTTTCAATTCATATTCAGTTTAAACCACATGTAAATCTATATTTGAATAGCTGTTAATGGAAAAAAAAAAAACATTTGTTCATGTCTTAACTAAATACCTGCATCTTAAATCTCATATTTGGAAATTGCCTGGCATGTCAGTTTTCCTTTATTACTGTCGTCATTAGGAATAATGACAATTATAATAATGACTGAGGAATTGTATTATGTGGGGGGGTCATGCAGCAGGATCATATCCGACGCTTTGCGCCTGTACACCGTTTACAACACTGATGGTAACCGCGATCCCTGCTGAACTTTACGAGACCTGATCGTTACCATAAATGATGCAAAAAGACGTGATGCTCTCTCTCTCTCTCTCTCTCTCTCTCTCTCTCTCAGTCTGTATAATGCACAGATGCATTGTATTAAACTATAGAGTAATCCAGCCGCAGTCCCCTATAATGAATTATTGCGATGTTAAATCACCGACTCGGTCTTGATTTAAATGTCTTGGTGAAACTCTTAACACGGTAATGTTGGAAACGAGTACCCTGAAAGCGACAGATGTCGCCCTGAGATTGAACCTGAAACGTCAAGCAAGCAGCAGCAGCAGCAGCAGCGAGAGGGTCCAAACCGATGCGCCACCAGTCGCGCATGCATAAACCTGCAACTCAATGCGCGCCGTGGCGCAAAGGGCGCTCACCGATGCCAATTCAATACTGTTTATTTGTCGTTTGCATGACTTGATAAAGCAATCCGCAATGTAAAACATCAGGCTGTTTATTGCCGGGATAACATCCCATCCTGTTCGTTTTTCTCCTACGATAATAGCTGATATATTACCATGCGTAAACAGCTGAATACGGATCGTGTAAATCCAGGATGTGGGATTTGGGGTGGAAGAAGCTTCATAGTTAAAAATTAAAAGAGATGCGAATTACAAGTGATCCATACAAGACAAAAAGCACTTTATCATAAATACATCCAGTGCAGAGCTGGACTCGATTAAAAACATAATTATCTTAACCAAACTTACACTTGGCTCAATAAACAATAAAATGAATAGGGACGACACATCTGTGGCTGTGATATAACATGATAGGTAATATGTTAATGTGATCAGGGTTAAATCAACACTATACACGGACAGCCTCACTGCGCTCTTGGCAGTAATGCGTTCAGCCTCATTTACTCCCGAGCGTCAGATTATCCAAATGTCCCGCTGATTTCCAATGTGCAGCTATCAGACATCAACACAATTATTAACACAATCTGTGTCCTTTCTCAGAAAACACTTCCCAATGCTTCCAGGCGAAGCGGCACGGCTAAGGGAAGCGTCGATGTCCTCAAATTCAGACGACAAAACTAATCGGTGCGTTGCGTAAAACGCGTAATGCGGAATGCATTGGACGCTTTAGCGCACCGCGCACGGAAATTGATCAGTACTCACCGACGGCTACTTGCAGCAGATCAGCGCAGAAGAAGAAACACAAAGACAAGACGGTCATCTTTCCCATATTTTGCAATAACTCCCAAACTCCATTGGCGTTTACAGGCTCTCCGGGACCTCGCCGCGTAATTTCCACCTCTCCAAAAGGATGCGATCCCACGAAGCGGTCATGATGCTGCCCGAGAGTCGGAGGGAGAAAATGAAGTGAAAACAAACGCGCTTCACAATACGGCGGTGGATGAGGATTAAAACAGATATGGATCTGGATGAAAATCTCTCTCTTTCTCTCTCTTTCTCTCCCTCCCTCCAGAAACAGAGACGAGTCGCTCGTGATTTTGATTTCACACAGTTCCTTAATCCCACCCTGACTCCAAACCCCTCCAATCTAATTCTGTCCACTAAGCCGATTTATTCCTGCAGGATTTGTCCCCATTCAGAAAAGGTTTTTAAAGATCATTATAGGCATACACGGTGAGATGCTGTAGCCTGCATTAACTGCACTGAAACTGGAAAGATTAAGCGTTTGAAATACTTCCAGAGAAAAACAGCGTCACCCAATGAATGTTGAAATGAACCCTGTTGGGTCTCCATGAGGACCTGAAGTTGTTATGTAGGTACCATCAGCAAGCAGACGATTTGTTTAGCTTTATAATAAACTGAAAAATGGGATTTCGTGATGAATAGAGCTTGAACTTGAACTTGAAAGCTGCAATCCGTAAATCTTTTTGGTTAGAAACTAACCAAAATAAAACAAAGACTTTTATACTAGCGGTTATTAACAGTGTATTCCATCCCCTCACCCCAGCCTAAACCTAACCCTCACAGAAACCTGTGAATTTTCATTGCATTGCTTGAATTTTCATTGCATTGTCTCCACAATGCTTGAAAAATGATAACACACACACACACATTTAGGTCCCTACTTTACTTTTATCAGCTGAGCAGTGCCAGGCAGAACATGGTGTCACTCAGCTCTTCTCTGCCCTCATCAGCCCTTCCATAAGGTGCGCGTGTGCTCTCACAGTCATAACAAGACCCTGGGTAAACCTCTTTGTTGATTTATGAGACGGTGTCCTGTGACATGGGAAAGTGAAGACGGGGAGATGAGCAGTGGAAGTGAGGCCTCAAAAACAGTCAAAGACAGCCCTTCAGCAACCACCCTGCTGGAGACGAACCAGCCACATTGTTTTTGTTGCAGCATGAGCTGGCAGCCATGCAGTGGCTTGCAATACTAATGCGACATTGCACATCTCTAGAGGCCAGCGTCAACAACAATTTACTGAAGCAGCAGAGCCCAGCATGTTGCTGTCCATACAGCACCTGCCCACTAAACATAGCAAGACCTCTCCCCTCTACAGAGGCAGACACACCTTACACTGTTGGCATATTGGCCTAATCTTTTCTTTAGACTTCTTTAGTGCTGTGGATGTTAGGCAGAAGTTAAGAGCAAATTAAGGACACTAAAGTGAAGGTTCTCGGTTCAATAAACCTTAAACTGGTGTTTAAGTTTTGACTGTTAGTCTGACAGACAGCTCGGCAGAGTCTCCCAGACAAAAGACAGATAAGCACGGCTGAAGAATGAATCTCTTTTTCTTGCACTTTCTCTTGTGGCAAGCTACCTAAAAAGACCATCTGAGATCAAGATACAGAAGAAACAAAAAGTAATACTAAACTGACCAATGGGAGTAACAGCATAAATAATGTCAACAAATAAAATGTCATTGAGCTTTTGGTCCTTGAAAGCGCTCAGTCGTTAAAGTTACCCCTTTACAGAAGTTTTTGTCACATCTAATATCGTCCTGTCAGGGAGAAAGGTGCTAACTGGCCCCTCTCTAACTGATTCAAACAACATTTACTAGTTGTCAAAGTCGATTAGCACAGCCCTGTTGACACAGGTTGTGTTTACTAAGTAAAGAAGGTTACAAAGTTTATCCTGGATCATAACAGGCTAAAAATGTAGGCAAAAAAGTGGTTCTGCAGAATGGGAAACATACATTCATTCTGTTGAGGGAAAGTCTGATCCTAAAAGCCCACATTTTCCTTTAGGGCATCTTGTTTTTTTTAAACCACCTTTATTTCAGCATTTTTCGAGATGTCACAGTTTTCAACAGTTCTTTTTATTTTCTGATAAAGTTTCTTTTTTATGTTTAAGGGCAAACTTGATGAGAGAGAAGATCCTGTGAGAAATTATATAACACAAAACCACATATAAATACAAAAGCACAGACTGAACTGAGCCAGAGGGGCCATTTTTTAATATGTGTTATCTCCCTCTAGCCTGCATGACTGTCTATTTTTTAGATATTTGTTCCAGGTAGCCTGGCAGGAAAACAACATGGTGGCGACATTCCACTAGGAATATTTTGGGACAACGCAGCTTTTTGCACTAATGGAAACTAACTTTCAAACACGTATAACACATTTATTTTTCCCCACTTTTCTTAGCTTTGTCTTTGGGAAATAAAGATTTTCTTATTCAATACATTTTTTTTCTTATTTTTGGCTCAATGAGTTTAAAATAATATAAAAACTATTGAAAATATTATTGCAATGCAAATGACTGATCTATAGGGACATCTCGAGATCAAATGTTCTTTGCCTATATAAAAACTGTATGAGACATGTATGAGATTCCTGGGGACTTTTTTAAGATAGGAAAAGCATAAAACTTAGGACAAAATCTATATTTACATTTATGCATTTGGCAGATGCTTTAATCCAAAGCATTACAGTGCACTAAGGGTTAATTCATTGCTCTGCTTAATCTCACTGCTGTATAAAGAGACACACAAAAAAATCTCACTTCTTATACATTACTGGAATATTGAATATTTATATAGGGACATCTCAAGATCAGATGTCTCTTTCCCCTTTCTGTAAGTCCTTTGCTTGCACAGATCTCTCTCTCTCTCTCTCTCTCTCTCTCTCACTCTGTTATCATAACTGTATAAGAGAGCTTGTCATTTTCTGCATTCTCTCCCTTGTATTCTCTCTTGCATCCTTGTCACCCAGCTGCCCTACAGTTTACACTGATAGTAAGCAATAACAGTGCAATGGCCTGTGTTAACTCCATTAATGAATAAAAAGTGTTCTGCAAATTCAGCATGCTTTAATTTTCTACTACTGACAAACTGAGATAATAGCAAGGCACACTAATGGGTTTATAGCTTATTTTCTTATTAAATTAGGGCCTTCTTTCCATACAATGTTATTATATATATATATATATATATATATATATATATATATATATATATATGAGCTCTGTATATTCTAATATGCATGTCTTGTTTCCACAAAGTACAAAACAATCATGAGGAGATAACAGAGGACACATAACCAATCCGAATAAAGAGAAGACCTTTGGTTTCATGCATGACTTTACGAATAGCCAATTTAACAGCACATCTGATTCTGAAGTCTGTGTCTTGTCAGTTCTCTGAATTTAAAAGAAATGTATTTGCCGCTATCTCTAGACATTTTTCTTCTGTCGGTGTGCCTGTTTCTGGTACTGCTTCTTTGAATTGGTAAATCACTTATGATTGGAAAACCATCATGATGAGAAGTAATAATGTAATATACACAGCAATGCCTGTTCTGAATCTTTTGCTGATATTTCTGGAGCATTTTCCTGATTTTCACTCGGTGATTCAGTACTGACTCTGCATCAATTATCAGTTTCTTGTCTTCAGTTTTCTCAGGTACACACACTCACTAACATTATATGTGAGAACAGAGTGACATCACGTTGCATTTACAAGTTTCAGCCAGTGTTCCACATCTCCCCTTTCTCTTAAAAACTTTAGTTATGTCTTATTGCTCCTGGTACTCGTGGGATTTACGTTATGCATTTTAAATGACTTTCTCTTTGAAAGATTAATTGTCATGCACTCAGAATTTTAATATCAATCAGAATGCGGTTCAGAGAAGCTTCTTGAGTCCTTGGTTTTCAGCACACTGTGGAGGTGACAAATTCAATTCATAGTATGAATACATTATCTGATTTTTAGGGTGCTTAAAGCATGAGGGTCCAATACGGCCATTCAACTGTAGCTCAACAGGTAGCTGCATTGCATCAGCAGCACAAAAAGTTGTGGGTTTGATCCCTGGAGAAGACACGTACTGATCAAATGTGTAGCTTGAATGTGCAGTAAGTCACTTTGGATGCAAGCATCTGCCAAATGCATAAATTAAACAAAAGAGGCAAACTGCTGGTTCTGTACAAACGTTGTGGTCACCTTTAAGTTTTTGTGCAATGTTATACACATTTCTGCATCAAACAAAAGCCAGAATTCGCCAAACAGAATTCTGTATATGTGGTGCATCGCGTATTAATCTACCTTATATCACTATATAAACACATCTATCGGTAATTACCAATACTTTGCATATGTATATGTACCTATAAAAATAAAATATCATAGAATGTGAAAGAAGTTAAAGAAGTTAAATATGTTATTTTGAATGTTTTAGAAACATTTAAATGTTGGTTATAAGAATGTTTTTAGCTGGAATATAAGCCATTTGTATTCACTTTCCCATGAATTTGGAACAATGATAGACAGAATGTTTGGTTAAACTGTGGAAACAATGATTATATTTTACAAGTAGGGCAAAAACTAGATCACATTTAAATGAAGATGTTAAATAGTTATTTTTGAATTGAAGTGTTATATCCATAACCTGTGCTATATAACCATTTTCTTTGTATGTTATCACCACATAAAAATTATTCATATCTTAGTTATCAACTAGGCCACAGAGAAACCCAGGATAACTAGTCTTTTCATTGTAATTAAAGACTTGCCTGTGATGGATGTCACATATGAAGACTGACCTGTCCTGCTAGCAGCTGAAATGTTTAACAGAGGAAAGTTGGGTCATATAAGCAATGGGGGTTTGATACTTCAGAGTGATCTAAGTCTGTCACAGTGGGGTTTTCTGAGTGGCAGGGTCACAACGTTTAAATTGTACAACAGAATATGAAATAATGCTATAGTGCAGATACGATCTGTAAGATTCAATTTATATTAAGTCCTGAATCAATGCTTTGCTGTAAACATTTGCCTTTATAAATAAGCTCATCAGAAAGACAGAGGTGAGCCCGCTTCGTTACCTTCTTAATTTATTTTATACACAAACACACACACATATATGCACAAAATCATAATATTCTCTTTTTCAGTTGGAGACTATCCACTCATATTATGGTTTACGAGGATCAGTTCTCCTGCACTGTGAGGTAGCAGGAATCTCTGCAGGTCTCTGTGACAGGACGTTTCCTGCTGCGTTCTGTCACTCTGCTGGACAGATGATAATGTCAGCGGTGTCAGGATTAATCTGGCCTTTAGTAAAGACAGAGATTATCCAGTTCATGAAAATGTAGTACCAGCTCTTATAGGTCACATTTCTAATACCCCCAACAGTGCTGTCTACAAGGTAATGTAATCTACAGGCATCACACTCACAGCAAAACCAGCAGCATCATTTCTGTATGTGTATGATCTGCAGCATGAGAATTTATAACACATCCACATAAACGACTGACTGGAGATCCAGTGTCATTCTTTGTTGGAACATACATATGTACATGTACACATACATACATATATATATATACATATATATATATATATATACATACTGAGAGAGAGAGCGAGAGAGAGAGAAAGATAGACATATAGATAGATATACATATATATATATACAACATATACATATACATGTATTATATGTATATGTATATGTATATGTATATGTATATGTATATGTATATGTATATGTATATGTATATGTATATGTATATATACAGACTGTGCTTTGTGCATCCTGAAAGATTTTACAGTATTATATAATTGATGTAAGTCTAGAATGTGCTGCACTAGTCAAGCCAAACACAGCATATGCATTACTACTACTGCAATGCTGCAGAGCTCCAGTAATACTGGCACAACCAATGTCAATTAGGATTGACACGCTATGTAAATAAACATGTAACTGGTAATTTAAAAGCCTTTCAGCACCATTAGAATGACACAAACATGCTACACAGATCACAATCAGACATACACATCACAAATAAACACATGTTTTTCAGATGTGACAGAGACACATGCATACATTCTCAATCTCTCTCTCTTTCTCTCTCTCTCTCTCTCTAGTTCTTTACGTCTTGCTTGTTTGTCTGTTGGAGAGAGATAGAGAATTGAGGGAGCATATTTATCAGGTAACGACTGCATTTTCCTTTTTCTGTGCCTATGTAAACAAATGGATAATTTTATGCAAGGCAAAAAGAAATTTGCAATTATCTAGTGTCTATTGAAGATAACACTGTCTTATCACAACTCCATTAACTACACTTTCAACTGTCATATAAAATACATCGTCTTCCATTCAGATAACCAGTGTGTTCCTAAAGCCATACCCCACCTGCACATTTACTGAGATATATAATGAATGCTGAACGACTTAATTCAATTCACTGTCAGTTAATGAACTAAAGTTGTGGAAGAAACTAAACTTTCCTCTTACACTTTTCTTCAACTTTATGACACAGAGTTCTAGATAGAATTAATTCTAGATAGAATTAGAGACTCATCTAACAGATACAGCGCATGCATCATTAGCTGCAGTTTCAAAGCTCCTTGGACATATTAAACCATTTTCATTCAACATCTCACAACCAAAATGTTTAAATTGGCTGTCAGATTTGTCAGCCATACAGAATATAGCGCTCTTGGTTCACCTGTGCTATTCTATGATCCTTCTGATCTGTTCAAGAAACTGGTAACGTGTGATATATTTGTAGGTAATGACACCTTTTCTAAAATGACACGCTATAAATAAAAAAGAGGTCAAAGACAATAACACAGGCTTCAGCAATGAAAGCCAGAATCTGGTTGGCCAACAAGGTTCTCAGAATTTTGGCTTAAGTTCTGTAAAAGATCTTGTTCTCTCAAAGTTATCCAAAACATTCTTGCAGAAACATTAGTAGAATGTTTTCAATGTTATCATATCAAAAACTTTATTCTCAAGTTGTTAGTGTAATGTTTTAAAAATGTCACAGAATAAAAAGTTTGAATAATGTTTCTATAACTAAACAATAATGTTAATACAATGTCTTAAAAACAGACATTTTGAACATTGCTAGAACATTCAAAATAACATTTTTAACATGTTTGTTACTTAATGGAAACGTTCTTACAACCTAAAATTGTCATCTTGAGAACAGCTATGACACTGTGTCTGCTGTTTTCATGATACAAACATCAAGATTTTTTGTTTGTAATTTTGGCTAGATTGATTGTAATCACATAAACATTGTTTCTGATGCTATTGCAATGAAAACGTCACTGTTAAATAATACATAAACCACAGAATCCACCAACAATACAGACATACTGAATCCTTAAAATGTAAATGTCAAAATAAGATGTCAGGGTTAATGTATTGATTTTTCTGTTAGTGACCTTTTCTAAGTTTGTTGTTATTTCGTAAAACCAAAGCAACAAGCGACTCTATACATCATTTATGTGGCTATTCACGGACTATGTCGCATTCATAAACAATGCATGGGTGTGTTTGCATGGATCAAACATGACCGCAATGCAGACAGGTTTTAGTCGTTCTGACATTCCAACTATTTCAAAAGTCTCTGAATGTGAAGTTCAAGGCAGTATGTTGAGACTGAGAACTGCTGTATGTTTGTCCCTTGAGGAAAGACTACAGGCTTAGAAACGTTTCAAAGATTTTTGTTTGAATTCCTCGGCGCAATGCGCAACGAATCTGTCAACGGCACATAACATTTAAGCCCATAAAAGTATTGTAACCCTGCTTTAGCTGTAATGCAAGCAATTGTATCACTTTATATGAAGTGGACCCCAAAAATATCTGGCCAGTCAGTCACACAAAAAAAATGTCACTGCACTCGATAAAAATGTAAAACAAAGTGGCATTTACTTTAAAGGGAGCACAGGCACACATTATTTCACAGATAACATTTCTGGGCCACTGTAGGACAGCTTCTCTAGTTCCGAGTTATTTATTATCATGTAGATGTTACTTCGCAAATGTTCACTTTGAAATGACAAGGACTCAAAGATTTTTAATTAAACATAACAGCTTTACTATCTCTGGTATCTATGGTGAGAGGTTAAGCATGGCATGTTTTGCTTTATATATGTAAGCTGAAGTACATAAACATCTATCAGGAAGGAGTATTTTAAAACCTTGGTTTTTTTCCATGGCACAGTTACGATTAATAAACCAAAGTTTTACCAGAGTTTGTTTTTGTGATGGGAAGCCTCACTGAGAGTTTAAATCGTACAGCTGTTCGATTTAAACTGAATTTCTGGATCAGAAGTTTCCTAACCAAGCATCACACTTTGCAGTAATATACTTATAACATTTGAGTAAATGATTGTAGATAGTTTTAAACAAGTTCACCCTTTCCTGTCCATTTGAAATTGCAGGACGACAGAAACAGATTCCCAGAGTCTCAGACTCTCTCTCTCTCTCTCTCTCCCTTCTCTCACACACTATAGTTTGTCTATTTGTTTTACTATGTTTGTGAGAAAATCTCAGACTTGTTATATCAGACTAATGGTATATTTTATCATCTGCAGGCCGCAGATGCAGAAGTGCTAGTGTACGGTAATAAATACAGTAGATAAACGACACGTCTGTGTGTAACAGTGAACGGCAGCTCAGAGGTCATTACAGATTAACAATGCGAGTTAAAGACTCTCATTGCACTGGGAAAGAAGCTGTTTATTACACAGCAGCTCTAGGAGTAAAACAACTTGTGGAGTTTTCCGGAGGGCAGCGACTGGAAGAAGTGATGGGCTGCTAAGGAGAGTTCACTGGAGAGATCATTTGCCTTGCCCAGAGCAGAAGTTTGAAAAAGCACTGGAGAATGTCTGCAGCCGATTGGCTGTGTGGACTCTGCAGGTTTCTGTAAAATCTGATGTCAGGGCTACAGCACCATATAAGACAGTTATGGATGTACTGTATAATAATGGCTGTGTACATCTCTGAACTTTTTGTTTCTATCGTCGTTCTTGGGGACAACTAACCAGACTGTACCAGTACACCAAAGGCACAACTATTCATATGAACTATATACATTTAAAAAGAGATTAATTTTATCTTTATATCTCACCTTCATACTTAGTCTTAGTTTACAAAACCTGCAGATCAGCAGGCTATCTACTAAACATGCAGAGATAGTTTTTTCCTGAGTACTGCAGTTTTATCTTTACAAATCAAGCAGGTAGAGCAGTCCAAGAAACAGCCTGGGTTTGATGTGATGGTCAGAAGGGATTAAAATATATAGCAATCAATATATAATATTGTGCTTGTAATATATGTGACACTTAATTATGATGGGAGTGATCTAGTTTTGCACAACACTCTTTTGGATTAGATGCCTGTCACCCAACTTTTTTGATGGATGGAGGCTGTAAGTTTGATGGCACTGACTGAAAACTTTTGATAATGTTAGATCACAGGTGAACAGTAAAAAAGAGGAGGGGGTAGAGGACACAGCCCTGAGGCACTCCAGCACTCACAGTCAGTCTGTGCTTTGACTGATTAATCATCCTGTTCCAAATGACATCCAGAAGCCAGTGGCACATGGATGGATGATCCTGCAAAACAATGTATTAATTCAAGTGGGCAGATTGTTTTAGAAATGTAAAAAGATGATGTGGGCAAAGGAATTAAAGAACTTCAAGACTCTGTTCCAAAACCTAGTGAGTGACTTACTGTATGATTTTTACATTTAAATTTGGTCCCCCACTATTCCTAAATTTTGAGTTACACCATCCGTGTTACATAATTCAAACTAGTGAGCAAACTAGTCTGCACAGGATTTGAGTTACATAAGTTGCTGAAGAGCTGCTGAAGTGTCATTGAGCTTAGAAATACATTTACCTGACAGTGTGGTTGAGCATCAGCAATCTGGGTGAGCACAGATGCCTAAAGCCTGGTGGACTAGCTATTGCTCCGTCAAAGACTTTCCACCTTTTAAAAATAGTTTAAAAAGTTCACAATTAACACACTTCCATATTTCATGCATCAGTTTAAATGCATCATGCTGCAACAAAAAGAGAAATACACGATTAAATAGGATGCATGCACGTACGCATTTTTTAAACTGAATCTTGTGATGTAAACCAAATACTTTCTTTGCTGCTGCAAATACATAAAAAAGGGAATGGTCCACTCCGATGAGGAATAAAAAGAGAAATAAGAGAAGCGTATAAGACTGAGCTCTCTAAACAGTTAAATACAGGGAGTTACATAACAGCTCTTTTTAAAAAGAAAAGCTCTTTTTATTGGCCTGACATAGAAAGATTTACATATGAGATCATCTCCCCCACTAATCAACAGCATGTGGTGTGATCTATAATACTGGCCTTTTGCTGCCATCATGGTCTGAGTCAAAACCTTCTCATCAAACCCATCTCTCTGGCCCGGTTCTGAGAACTTCAGGGTAAATACAGTATGATCAAACCATAGGAGTCAGTGAACAGATGGTGCTCTTGTAAGCCACATGTAAATATGTCCTTTAGTTATGTCTCATTGCACATGATGTTTTTCCACCTTCAGCAAATTTAAGCCTCAGCAGAGATGAACTGCAGTGTGGCATTTGAGCTCATCTTTGATTTTCTCTCTCTGCACCGGCAAATGGCGAGTTCTCTGACAGCTTGTAAAAACATTTCAGATCTAAAAAAAAAAGAAAAACAAAACCGTCTGCCCAGCTAACAATTTTAGGTTGTCAGAACATTTTTCCAGCATTTCCAAAAACATTAAAATGTTCTATTGTATTAACGTTATTGCTTGCTTATATGAACGTCATTCAGACTTTTAATTCTTTAGCTTTTAAAACATTCCACTTCATCAACTTAAGAATAATGTTTTTGATATATGATATATAACATTAAATAAACATTCTACTAACATTACTGCAAGAACCTTTTGATCATTTTGAGAGAACTTTTAGAGGACGTTAGTCAATGTTTTGAAAATGTTCCCTGTTAGCTGGGGACCTTCTTTTCAAAACTCTTTATTATTTGTGAGAGCTCTCCAGATTTCAGCAGGTGTGGTGTGCTGACGTGTTGACTGTATCTTTGATTGAAATTGGCCCTGAGAGTCTCTCTGTTTGGCATTAGCTGTCCTCTCGACAGACGTGTGGGATCACAGACTGACTCACTTATGATTTGAATGTTGGATTTGTTACTGATGTTAGATTTTAAAATATTATTACTCCATACTCAGACAGAATTGCCTCTGAGGACTGAAACAGAACAGTGAAGTTCAAAACAAACTACAGTGCTGTATTGCCACATAGATTTGTCCCTTTAAGTAACTCTGTGGCCTCTTTGACACTTTAAATAAAAGCTACAGATATCCAAAGAAATCTTTTAAACAATTATTTAAACATTTTACAAGTACTTATTCACCTTGTGACATGCCAATCCTGTATGACTTTCTTTTATCCATGGAACAAAAATCTTCGCATAGATCTTTTTAAAACAAGGACATGTGTAGCTCCAAGGTAAACACAAAGACAAAAAGAATTTGTGAAAAGCAGTACAATTCATGTGCTACTTTCCAAGTCTTTTAAAAACTTTGTACAATAGATTTGTACGAAACAGTTATTCACAGTTCATCTTTCCCCTACAGCAGACCGCTAACTCAAAAACTGTCTGCCTGCCTTATTTCCTCAGGAAAAAACTACAGCATATCAGTTTGGCACGACATTAGTGTGAGTAGATCATTTTCATTTGTGGATGAACTGTCCATTTAAAACCCTGCCGAATGTAATTAAAACCCCAGCTCACCTGTGATTCTCTTCATTCCTCACGTGTCATCTAACATTACAGGGAAACAGATGGCCAGTTTTGAAAGGACGTTTTTCAGCACGGTAATGAAGCTGATATCTCTGGACATGTTAGCAGGTGTTGTGGAGAGCATGCAGGTGAGCAGAGAAATGAGAACATCTAAAGCAATATTAACAATGATTGAAAATGAAGAGCTTTTTGGACTGTAATTAAAACACTGAGGGGTTTGGATTATAAAGCACTGGGGCTCATTAGGGTGCTGGCCAGTAACACATTTTATTAATGAAGCTGCTTCTGTCTCCTGAGACTTCTTAGAATTATCCCCAGTCCCTTCAAAACAAGCTCAGGAAGAAAAATGAGCTTTTGGCTCAAGCTCAATAGTTTTGTAATCCTTAGGTGTGTGTGGTCAATGAGGCAGCTAAACAGATGTTACTGATACAACAGGAAAGTGCAGGAATTTTGTAAGTGGTTGAATTTGCATTGCATAATAAATCTCCGGAGCAAAAATTGGTCCCTTGGTGAAGTTGCTGCTACTATGGAGGCCATGGAAGTACAATTGTGGTGACTGGCTACATGGTCAAGTTCTAATCCAGTTAACAAATTTAGGCTGTAAAACGTTTCCTTTTCATTAAGGAAACAAAAATAATAACAATGATATTTTGAAAGTTCTAGGAACGTTCAAAATATCCTAGTTTTTAAGACATTGTATTGTTATTGCTTAGATGTAATAACTATTCAAACATTTTAATTCATGTTTTCATAATGTTCCACTAACTACTTAAGAATAATGTTTTTGATTTATATGTTACTGCAAGAAAAGTTTTGATCATTTTAAGATAACGTTACCACATTTCTGAGAATGTTCCCTGTTTACCCAGAAAAGCTTGTTTAAAAGCTTAAACTTTCGACAAGGGCATCCGTGATCGGTATATATTTATTGATGCTCTTTATCAATGTTTTAAACAGGGCCTGCTTGTTATACTCATTTAGCTTCGACTGCCCTGTTCTTACTCAGTACATTTTATCTGTTTGTACAGTAAAGGACCATGAAAGCTGATAAGACTGCCCTCATGTCATGTAGGGTGAGATCTTTTATTGATTTTTTTCCTCACTTTGGCAAACAAAGAAGGTTGATAAAGGTCTGGTGTCATACAGAGACAGACCCACATCTTGTCAGCTGATCAACAGATACTGACAATGAAGATTTTCTGCTTAGAAAATACTACTGAATATATTATTCAGTAGTATATTACTGAAATACATATTACTGAATACACATTTACATTAACAACAGGACCACAAGAAACAAGAAAAGAACGCTAATATTATCTGTACTTTTCCCAAGTAAAGCATGCACATTAAAAATCAATATTTTTTACCCAGCCCTATAAACTACTTACATTTCAGCTACTTACATTACAGCTCCCTTGTGCCAGCTTCCTCATGCAATAAAAGCCCTGACATTATTGTTGATTATATAATCTCAGCTGGAAGGCATTATCTCTGGATGATTACCTGCTTTATTGAGAAAGACGGTTCTCATCGGTTCTGCAAGAAAGCCACATTAGCAGACATATCTGGCCTGCGTTCGTCAGAAGGTAGCAGATGTTGGTCCACATGTTAGCTGTGTGCAACCTGAAACTGAGCTTGTGATGTTTCTCTAAGACCAGAGGACCATGATACAGATCAATTCATGTTCTCCTCCAAATAGCCTCAGCATGAAACATTCAGGCCTTTGTTCTGCAGCAGTTTCCCTTCTGTTCGCTTGTTTCATTATTCTTGTATGCCGGCCACAGTGTAAAGTGAACCATATATTTAAACTGTACCACCTGATGGTCAATTATTTAACTGTTTTTGTAGTTTAACTTTAATAATAGAACGATTGTGCCAGAAGTGCTAATGACAAAAAAGAAACCTCGGGAAAATGTCACTTAGAAGTCATTTAGAAATTAATATAGTTTCCCAAAATGTTTTTTAGTTTTCAACTAGGCATTAGGATCAACTGAATGGACAGAAATTGTATGTCAATTGTTCCAGCGTTGAGACGTGCACATGTTTTTCCAGGCATGTCACATGATGACAATGTACTCGCGGTCAAGCGGCTGCTGGGTTTTTCTAAGGCGGAGAGTTTCAGGGGGTGTGCTGGCCACACACCCTGCGGTTCAGTGGCATTAGCCTGCTGACAGTAAAGTAACTCTGACAGTCAACAGTGTCATAAGAATGTCTCTATTTACTGTGATGACCTTTTCCTGTGTATTACCGTGATATTGATTTCTCTTCTATGTGACATTGAACAGCATCCTTTTCTGACACCTGTGAGACTGTTCCATCCACAATCAATTTTAACTATATTCTTACTGTAGGTCAAAAATGTTTTTTTTAAAATAAATTTCTACTAATTTTTAAAGAAACATCAAAGACAGTCAAAATTGATACTTAAATAGTTTGTACACGAGAGCTCCATAAATCTCATGAGACATTGTAAAGAAAACCAAAGTAATACAACTTTTACAATTTTACAAGCTGTTCCAAACCACTGTGGGTGAACCTGGGTATCGTACAGACGGAACGTAATAAAAGATTAATATAAGATTAACTTATTTGATGGACATTAAAACTAAAGTCAGATATGATGTTAGGAACCTCCATGCCAGTTCACCAACACAATTGCTCAATGTCAATTAATAAAGGAAACTTCTTTATTATTCTTGCCTTGCCATTCCTGTCTGAAAAACTGAACCCAGCATGATGCTAATCATAACATTTCCTCCAGCAAAATTGTGTTACTCCACTGAGAGCATCTCAATCTAGTAATAAGAGGGTTAATGTCTGTGAGTGTATCATGCTGATCACTGCTGTTCTCTCTGAATCATTTCAAACCCTGAATATGTGTGTGTAGCTTGTGGCTTCTTATTAGCATCAAAATGATGGTGTGTGCTTTATACACTGTGGCAGTGAGTGAGTAATGAATGTTACTGTCATAGCTAAAGGACAAACAAATTATTTTTTGGGACATGGCAAGATGGTACAAGTCGCCCCCTGTGGCAAGATATCAAAAGGACTACCCTCAAGACTAATGATAGCATTTTAAATTAGTAACATTTTAGAAACTATTATTTAAATTATAAACCTTTTGAAACTATTTTAACTTAAAATTATTAGAATAATATTGAGAATAGTTTTAAAAACTATTAGAACACAATGCATGTTTTCAGTCTACACAACCGGTCTTCCACATCTCACAAAATCTAGTCAGGAAGGAGGTGAAAATAACAGTTCCTTGCAAATGAACATGATTGTATCTGAGAGAGTATCTGAAATGTGTGGTCAGTGTGTCTGTGTGCAGTCAATGAGAGTCTGTTTTAATCAAGAGCCATGTTTGTATTGGCCGTCCGCCCATCCTCTAATGATGCATGAAATTAGCACAGCAAAGCGTCTATGGGAAGTTATTTTTGCTTGTGATGGTAAAAGGTTTCTGCTGGGAACTTTGGATTTAATCTTTGTTGCAAAGTAGATGTTTATTCAATTTCTGAGAAAAGGCTCTTTACTTTTGTCTGCTAATAGCATTAAGTCTTTATCTGACACGTTACCAGACTTGTAATGCTCTTATGAGTTACACTGGTAATCAAAATATATCACTTTGTTTAGTAAAAATCCTCAAGATTTTTCTCCATTTCTGAAGATATTAATTTTGGTTAAAAATGAACAAAAATCAGTTATTGAGCAAGCACATGACAGATCAGTGTTCAAAAGCTCTTCTCATCTCATCATGGGAAATGTCAGCTTGACTTGTAAACGTACAGACTTGTATCATAACTTTTCAGCCATGTGAGGAAAATAACTCAAATTTGCAAGTAACCTGCAATTCTGTGTTTCAAACAGAGGAGGAGAGGTAAAAAGTTACAAATTGCAGCTTTAAATAGACACCACAATGTGGGACAATACTGCAAAATAATACTAAAAGTGCAAAGTTAAGTTATCTTCTTTGGTGAATCAGTCATGCAAGACTGGATGCAACACTGGATGTCAAGACAGGTTAAGTGCCTCTGATTATTTTTGACCATTTTGGTTTTTGAAGTGGAAGTTTCAAACAGCTGCCTTTGAGGGTCCCTGTAAGTCAAAGCAGGGACTAGACAGTAGCTGAACACTGTGATCAAAAGAAAGGCTGGAAAGTCTTCAGGCATTTTTAGTGCACACCCTGCTATATAATTTTAACTGCAGTCTTGTATTCCTACTGCATTGTCTTTGTTTCAGATATTTGTCAACAGGAATGCCAGTGATCTGACAATGAAACAAACAAAAAGAACGCGCAAACTTGCAGAGAAAGTTTCTCTAAAGTTACTCTAAGTTTGACTAGTGCTTGTCATATAGGGAATTTTAGTATGATTTAAGAGAGTATATGCATCAAGGCAACAAATCATGTTTACACTTGAAAAAAATATATTGGAGATATATTGGAGATATATTGGAGGTATGAGGGGCTCGGACCCCTGGTTATGACAGAAACTGTGTTCACCTGAGGAGGTAATTATAGCAACAGACAGTATTATTCAAAGTTTGGTCATCTGTGGTGGGGTGCCAAAAATGACTTGTGTTGCGCAAAATTAACCTAAACAGCACCACAACAATAACAATAGGAAGAAATCCTATAGGTTTTTGAATTCTCTCAGTCTACTGTGCAAGAATCTCATGGTTCTGTGGTTCCTTTTGAGGTATACACAAGGAACATTAACAGGGAACATTCTCAGAACATTCTCCATGCTAACGTTCTCCAAACGTTCTCTAAAGTTATCGAAAACATTCTTGCGGTCACATTTCTAAAACATTTTTTAACATTATATATCATATTAAATATTTTATTCTTAAGTCATTAGTGGAACATTTTAAAAACATTACAGAATAACATCTAAAAAGATTTTCTAAATTACTTCAGCTTTCAAAATAACTTTTTTGATGTTTTTGTTATTTAATGGGAATGTTAGGGAAGCGTTCTTATCACCTAAAATTGTTAGCTTGGTTTGCAGAATGCTGTTAAATTTAAAAGACATTAAAATGACAATCGCACCACTGTGTATAATTTGGAAGACTTCTGCTTAAATTGTGGTCTCAGTTGTAAGTGTAGCATTTACAATTATAACGCTGTTTCTGACAGATATTTTGATTGCAGACAACCCGTAAAACTTTGTTCTCATACCTTTTTAGTCACATCCTCAGATATCACTGTTGCTATTGTGTGTTTTGTTCACACCCAGCCTCAATTTCACAGTCATTTAACCTTAATTGGAGCCATGCATGGACAAATATTGAACATTCAAAAGCAGAGGCAATTGTGTGAAAGATTTTCAAGAGCTCCGCTTACCTCAACCCCTCGACTAAAGGATGAAACGTCCCTGTTGGCTGAGATTTTTGTTATTTAAAACGAGTCTTCATCGTCTGAAAGTTAGTATGAGGCCTTGACTGCAGGCAGTCATTCTTATATTTGTATTTTCATTAATAAAACTAAAAACGGAGCTATAATAACTCTGGTACAGATGAAAACAAGAACACATGAGAGATATCACTGTGACAGAAGGGGATATTACTGCTTGGCAGTGAAAGCCAAGTCGTGCACCAGTCGTGCACCACGACTGTGAGAAATACTCCATCAGCTGACTTCTGAAAGCCTTTCTGCCTCCACATGTAATTGGTGTCATTATTATATCTCAAACATCCAGAAAAAACAGAAACATCCAGAACTAACAGATAAGATGTCACTGCCACACTCAATCCTAAACCTGGTGTTATGCACACACACACTGTCACAAAACAGATTGCGATTCTACACAACTCCTGGTGAAACCTAAACATAATATTTATGGTGTTATCCAACTTCTACACAACATGCAAAAATACTCATTATGCTATGCGTGTGTGCAGGGTAGGAGGATGATTTTTTTTCTCGCTGTAGTGAACACACAGTAGAGCAGTAAAGCGGAACATGTTGGCACAGAAGGACAATTTCGTGATGGACGAAACAATTGTGCAGATGGCCGGACAGTTTAGAAACTTCACTTGCTGAATCCCTTTTGAAGTTTAAAGAAGAAGTGGGAACATTATTATCTGTGGCAGCGTGAGATAGATACATCCCATAAGGCCATTAGCTAGGCAGGGGTGAAATCTGTTGAAGTTAGTTGAGCAGACTGGTGTTGTAACACCCAGCTCAGCCTTTTTGTCTCCTTTAGTAAATGTCACAGGAGGTTTGTGGGTTATGACACATAAAATTTACCATTTGGGCTGAAAAGCGCTGTATCTTCAGGTCATGCGACTTTAACAGCAGACCTTGGCTTTGACCAGGTAATGCGATACATCCGGATGACTATAGTAAACAATAGATGTTTCAAAGTATTTCTAATTCTAAACGTCTAATGTTAGTGAATATGCAACTTAAGATCATATTTATGTTATTTTAAATACATGATGTAGGCTCAAAAAGTTTAAGACCACTTGCTGGAAATGGCTTATGCTTTTATTCTGTATTTTTCTGAAGTAGTGCAGATTCTTTAAACATAACTATTGGAAAGATGGATTAATTAAAAATGTTATGCCTATTAAATGCAGCTCAGTGATGAAAATGTGCTCTGTCAAGGAAATGTGTATTCTCGCAGATTGCAACAGCATTTTTCGTTATATTTGCAAAACCTGTCTTCCTGATTCAGATGTAGAGGTCAAGGAAAGCAGGCAGTTCCTGGTAATAAGACTACCAGTGCCTACAGTCATTTACAGCAGTGTTCAACTCCGGTTTCCGTGGAGCCACTGCACGTTTTGTAAGCCTCCCTTATTTGCTGATTCAAATCATCAGTTTGTAAGCAGAAAGATCAGTGACGTGATAAAGGAGACATACAAAATGTGGAGTGCTGTGGGTCCCTGGAACCGGAGTGGATAGCCACAGATTTACAGCACAGTAAAGTCGCTTCTGCGATTCCAATAAAGAAAAAAAACTTTAAAGAGACCAACCACTACCACTTGATTGACTCCTGAAAAAACAAGCATTCTTTCGTAAGATCTGTGAAGAGCCGGCTGATAATTCTGGCTCTGGGCGGGTGACCATTTGCAATACTAAAGTATCAGAAAAATCACTTGTTCTTAAATAAGACCCCACGGCAACTTTTGCTCATTAGCAGGCCGTTGTAATGATGCTAGTCTTTCAGGGAAATTGCTTTAGGTTAACGAACGTTTTACAAATGCAAATCATTCGAGAATTTCACCAGGTGAAGCGCGGAATCTAGCATCTAGCATTTTCTCTGATGATACGAGTGACAGGAACTAATTAGCATTGTAATTTTCCAAAGATTTGGTTAACATTACTTAGAGACATTATCATTTTGTTCCGCAAAATAAATTAAAAATACTGGTCGTACCGCAAATGGTAACTTTGAAACGACTGCATCCTTTAAAAAAAGTGCCACCGTAATGCTAAGAACCAAAACAGTTGCCATATTTATTAAGCGTCTGAACCTATCCCTATGATACCAACCCCAGACCTTATTCTGCTCACAAATCAAATACCACTATTCCAAAAACCCATTAAAAGAAATAGAAAAAGCTGCCTTACCAGCAAGACACTTCTGAGTACTTATCCCGAATCAGTTTAATTTGATTTATTGAACATCAACATTTAAATTCATAAGCCAGGTCTGACTGAAATATTAAAGGGTTGTGAGAACGAGTCTGTATGTGGCCTCAAACCTCAATGAATATAACATCTGTATATCCGCTCATTCATGATACTCAAATCCATCTAGATTCCAGCCTGCATATTCATTATGGTGTCAAGCTTTTATGCATTAAAACTTCATTTCAAGGACAGCTACAGTTCTGTATTGTAACAGTCACACGTGTGGTGGCATTTACTTCACAAGGGCAACAGGAGTACAGATGAGATGGCTTGAGTTTTAGACAACACCTATTCTTCACAGTTTCTTTTGAAACACTTGCTTTCATGGCACACAGGAAAGCCAAAACAAGGTTCAAATACTTAATGGAAATTTGGTGAAAAATGGTGAAAAACAAACTTTATATAATTCATTATTTTAGGACCTGTGTCATTAATAAAACATGCAAAGGAATTTATACTGTTTTCTAATACAGAATTAACACAATTAAAAGTGTTTTTCTTTTAGTTGTTTAATCAACCAAGACATAAATGAGGACCTGCTCAGATTTTAGGTCAAATTTATTAATTACATAAAGGATTCACAAACTTTGTCACTGCATTTGTTGTCGCTGCGTTTTATGCAAGACCCTTTGAAATTATAGTACTTTATGCAAATGAACCTATTCCCAATGTAGTAATTAACAAGTCTAACATTTAAAAGAAGTTTGATAATTATGGCACTTTTGATCAAACGGTTAATGTCTAACACAAAATGAGTTCAGTGACATGCACAGAACCTGCCTCAGCGCTTCACGAATCTCTTTGAATTGAAGCTTCATCACATCTACGACAAAAGAACACAGCCAAATCAATTTAACAAGAGCTTAACAAACGCAGTGTTATAGTAATAATCCAAGCAACTGGATGCATCTTTTGAAAATCGCAGACACCTGACTGATGCGCTGATGTTCTTTCCTATATAAAAAACCCTTCTTCTGTTCATCTTGTCTCTAGCAGCAGAATACGATTTCCACTTGTAAATGCAGCTTTGTAGTCTTCGCTTGTTGTTTCTCAAGACAAAATGTTTAATGCTCTCTTTCTTTGTAAGTCTCTCTTTAAAAGCCTCTGCTTTTATCCAAAAAAAAGAATAATAAACATAAATAAATGTAAATGCAAAATAATGTTTATATTCAAGAATTTGTATGCACTGAATAGAATCGAACAAACTACAGAACAAAGTGTTATGAGAAAAATGCAATCTCCGTTTTAAAATACGAGCCTTTGCAGTTTGCAATCAATCTGTTGCAGGCCCAATGTAAACAGACTTCGCAAAAATCAGCCTTTCAGAGCTAGAGTGTTTGAACTGCCAGATTAAATTTCTATCATTGTTTGCTCTGGAATAATAGGGTAACAAAGACAATATACTTTGGTCACAACTTCATAAGGCCAAAGATCATGACTGCAAAGAAAGAAACACAATGTTTTAATCCAGTAAATTATATTGAATTTGAAATCTGAGAACTAAAAGTCATTTACAGTAAGACAGAAAAATCTGAAACACAATCACTATATCTGATTTTCAATACATGACAGATTAGTGTTCAAAACTATCTCCTATGTCCTGGGAAATTTCAGTTTGGCTTCATTTGAATTTAACATATTTAATGCAAAGTACATAAAGTTAGAGGCGAAAGTTATGGACTGCAGCTTTAAAATTTGACCTACACAAATTGAACAAACAAAAACGAATGTGTTAGAACAGAGTGTTGAAGAGAAGAATGCCGTGGTAGGTCGAGATCTCCATGTATGCAGAAATGTGATTTACAAAGCCATCGTGGAATGTGGCTACACATCGACAGCCGCATGCGAGCGAGACAGAAGATGACTGCCTGAGCAATCCCACCATCAACAAGTGACAGAGCGAAACTGTGACGTACATCTTTTGATGGACATATTTTTCATGCTGTCATCAAACATGGACATCAGTCAGACTGGAACAGATAAATTCTGTGACGAAGGGCTTTCGAACAGGCTGTGACACTAAAAATAACAAGAGTGAAATTGATGAGACACTCGCAGGCTGCTGCCTGTAAGATCCTGAGCAAGTTTTCTTAGCGTGACCTGAATTATTAAGAGATCTCAGTTCAGAAAATAAAGTGATACTTTCAGAGAAAAATCACAAACTGTGGGCAGCATTCTAAAACTATTCAGGCTTCTCGGTTTTTAAGAACCTGCTGCTTTTGGGTTCAAATCTCAGTAAATCCACAAACTTATAATATGTATAGCTTAAATGAACAGTGAACACCCCAAGTTAACAGTAATTGTTCTCAGAACATTGGCCAACATTCTCTAAACGTTCTCTCAAAGTTATCAAAACATGCTTGCAGTTATGGTTAAAACGTATGTACCATATGTCAAAAGCGTTATTCCAAAGTAGTTAGTGGAATGTTTTAAAAACATTACAGAACTAAAAAAGTTCGAATAGCATTCTTTTAACCAAGCAATAACGTTAATATAATGTGTTGAAAATGTGATGTTTTCCTAGAACTCCTAACTAGAACTTTTAAAATAACATTTTTAACGCATTTGTTAATGTTTTTTAAAAACATAACATGTTATTTAAAACATATTACAAGGAATTTGTCATCACTCAAAAGTCAGCACCTTTTTATCTAGTGCAAGTCAAACAGCTTCCAACGAATGCTGTGCATCCCAAAAGTCTTTATGTATAATGACAAGGATTACAGAAGATTCCCTTTATCTCCCTGTTCTTTGGGAAACAGGGCTAAGCTGATTATTGGAGAATCAGTTTAACTTAAATACGACAAGAGAATGGCAGGTCATTTAGATGTAAACATGGCTGCTGGAATTTCACTGGGAGAGCCATCCAGCTGAGATAATGCTGTTTGTGATAATGACCGACAAAAAGACCAAACAGACTGATCTCACCAATCTGATCTGAATACTGTTATTTTTGCCATTTCTTATGTTTATGCTACCATTAGCCATGAATAAGTGCTTACCCAGCTAACAGGAAATGTTCAAAACGTTGGCTAATGTTTTCTAAAAGATCTGGCAAAGTTTGTTATAACATTCTTGCAGTAACATTAGCAGAATGTTTTATAATGATACATATCTTATATATCAAAAATGTTCTTATGACCAAGCAATAATGTTAATACACTGTATAAAAAAACTGGCTGGTTTGAACATTCCCAAAACATTTAAAATAACATATTTAACTTTTTGCTACTTAAATGGAAACATTATGAAAATGTTCTTACAATCTAAAATTGTTAGCTGGGTAGAAATCACAGCTAACATTTTAATTATCTCTAAATGTCTTTGTCGCTCTCATCTTACTCTCATCAGCTCAAATTATAAATCATTATTATAAGTTTGGGAATCAGGGTAAGGTAAGGAGACCATGCTAAACACTGATCTGTCATGTACTTGCTCAATAACTAATTTTTAACCAAAAAACCGAATCGCAGCTTTAAACATATCAGGTACATAGAAATGCTGTGGGTTCTGTATGCACAGACAGAGACAGGTATGACGCATTTTCTCCGTTTCAGTGGCTACAGAGAGTACACATATGACCGAAGAAGATCTTGAAGATCTCCACTGCAAAGATACAAAGCAGAACTTTACATAACATATACTGAAACCTTCAATTCTACTTGTTCATTAATCCCATCTGTAATTAAACGGAGTGCCATTTGCATGACCTTAGATTGGACATATTCTGTCTAATCTGCAACAAAAAAACATAATAATGTCCTCCAATTGGATGTCTGAGCGTCTGGTCTGTGGGTCTTTGAGATTATTAGCTCTTCCCGCCCGTGGTTCACTTCACCCAAGTTGATAAAATTATACTCAAGATTGGATGTGGTCATTTAGGGACAAGCTAACTGAGAAATATGAATTATTCTTCATTTGTACTCAATTTAAATTCTTTACGCATGTCTTTGAAATAGGGTTAGCAAATATATTTATGTCAGACTAGGACTAACTTGGATGTCAGATTTAAGTCTGGGACTCTGGACTGGTCGTAGGCTTAGAGTGGATTTGAAGGGAGGGTGGGATCTTATGTTTTCAAAGCTAGCTTGCTATTGCTACCCTCTCCAAAATAACTTGTCTGCATTAAAGATAGGTTGGGAAAACTCGGAGTTGCCTCAAAACTCAGTTGTTACCCATTTTAACTCTCTCACGGGGAGACATTATTAAAAGAAACCACTTCATATTCCCAACTGCAGATTGTGAGAGAATGCGTCGCATCTGAAATGCCAGTGCACCACGCTGTCTTTTTATCACAGTACTGCACATTAATTTCTGTGGGTGAACACAAAAAGGGCTGCGACTAACAAACGTTGTCTGCGCTCATCGTGGGCTTCAGACACAATGAAGGTTGTGTGTCAATAACAGAGCTAGCAAACATAAAAGAAAATTAACACATATCTGATAAGTTTGGAAAGAATTAGCAGATTAAAGCAGACAGACGGGTGAAGTTTGTAGACTCATTTTGATGTGCTGTAACTGCATGTGGATTTAAAACAAAGTAAATAAGAACTGATAACGGAGTGTGGTGGAACAAATTGTATTAATGCTATGATGATATTAAACAGAAATGGTACGTTATTTAAAGATGCAATTCATAACATTTAATGTTTATCTATGAAGAAATGCATGCCTCTGTTAAACTTTCTTTGCTGGTGTCACTGTGTCGCTGAGAAAAAAACTTCTGAAAAGGCGTTTCTTTTCTTCCCTGCTCAGAGGGAAATGCGCCATTTTTTCTTAACATACACACATTTCAGCCAGTTCGCAGTGGTACAGCAGTTTTCTCATCTATACTGTCAGTGTAAGAAGCTTATAACTGATCACATATTTATTGACAAAGCCCAGTGGATTTTGAATAGTTTAAGTTGCTGATGTAGTAACTGGGTGCTGTAACTGGGTGCTTAAAAACTTAATAACTTGTGAATTAAAGCACCTGTCAGCTTTTCAGCCTTGTATACATAATCTGTGACCGGAGCTTTATGACCATGAATGTTAATGGCAATTATGGTTACTTAATTAAATGTTTCTCATACTTTAGAGACCCTGTTTAGTTTCTGTTGGAATGCAGAGTTAACTCGGGAATAATTAAAATACTGCATTCAAATAAAAGCAGATTTTCTTATATTTTTTTGACGTGAATGGTGATTTGAAATGCATCTTGCAACAGCTCTGAAACAGGGTATGTTGGAAACAAATGTGTCAGAAATTACTACCCTTAGGCCAAAATGACATCTCCAATTCTCACTTACCGGGCCTAAAATCATTTGAAATTGAGAATGTCAAGAAAACTCAATTTGACATCATTACTTTCTCCATCGGAGTTTTACTTCTTAAGCAATCAGAAGTGAAACAGATTAGAAGATGTGTAGAGATGAGTCAGTCTCTAGATAGATGCTTTCCTTCAGCTCCTGTGAAAACAGGAAATATGTTCATCGTTTTCAACATCAACATTGCCAAGTTGGCAATCAGCGGTTTGGATTAGTTAAGCAGCCTTTGAAATAAATACATTTATGGAGGCTTCATACCACATTTGATGTAACTCAAGACAGAGAACAGCACAAATCAAGCACAAATCTGAAACCATTATTCGTTATTCTCTCTTGTGGCCATCCAGAAAACAACTGATATCCCAGATAACAATTTTGGGTTCTAAGAACTTAATGTTTCCATTAAGTAACAAAAACATCGAAAATGTTATTTTGAATGTCCTAGAAACATTTAAAACCAGTTATTTTAGACATTGTATTAACATTATTGCTTGGTTTTAAGAACATAATTTAAACTTTTTTTAAATCTGTAACAACTTAAGAATAATGTTTTGATATATATATATATATATATCTCAAAACATTATTCTTATGACATAACATTAAAAAACTTGCAGTACTATTGCAAGAACGTTTCTGAGTAGGAAATGTTAGCCAACGTTCTGCAAACGTTCCCTGTTACCTAAGATGGTGATGAATAGATTATTCTGGTCCTCTTTCCCCTGGTATCATATAAACCATCAGCTATACAACAGCACAGACTTGTCTTCCTTCATCAACAACACAACCAGTGATGTTACAGAAATAATGTCTACTCATGCTAGGGATTTAAAACAAGTTTAAAATTTTTTAGAAACAAGTTTCTAAATCAGAAAAAGACCTCCCATAGCTTCACAGCTTCATGGTAAGCTCTCCACAATGACAGAGACCTGCATTTATTGTACCTCCGGCTTTGCTTTTTGCAGTGTGGCTGGGCAGTAAAATCCCTTCGCCCTGGTTATTGCCAGCCTGCGATAAGCTAATACGAGGCATCAGAAAACAGCCCAGATATTAACCTGTCCATCTGTTCCCTGAAATAATACTGGGAAGCTCCAGGAAGGCAGCAGAAATGGGCTGCAATGGAGGCCAAGCTCATGATCTGGGCTGTGTGATAACTGCAGACCGCACTGAGGCATTGTGGGTAGGGAGGAGGGTTGGGGACAACTCACGCTGAGAATTGGAGGATGTTGTAAAGAAGAGCTCACAATGTGAGCACAGCAGTGAAGCATGACCCACAGTCAAACAGTGTAAATGGTGTAGCCCCAGATTGTGTACCTGGACCAGTGTGTATGGCGTAGAAATGCTTTATTTAGCATTTTTCAATTGGTACTCTGCCTGAAAAGGGAAAGATGACATCAGCAAATGTGCGTCATAACTCATGATGCCATTTATAGGGTTCAAACAAAAGTTTAACAAAGAAGATATAAAGATTTCCCAGAGCGATGAAACGAATAACAAAAGAACGATCACATACATCAGCGTTACATTACCACATTCTAAGGCGGACAACAAGAGCAGACTATCAAAATTACATTTAAATGTTTTTGTTACTAATTTATACGTTAGGGAAATATTCTTACAACCTAAAATTGTTAGCTGGGAGTGTTCTTAATAAGATATCTAAAACGATGTGTGTATTTTGTGAAACTCACTGATGCTATCTCTGACTAGATGAGAGATAAAAGCTGCGAGGTAAAAGCACATTCAACACATGACAGTAAGATGAAAATCGAACAGAAGAGATAGCCAGTGTGTGAGAGATGGATACATCAGGATGAGCAGTCTGCACCACAGCAGTCTGACACCTATATTTTAGAATGGGCAACAGTGTGATCTGCTATAAATAAATGTTTCTTCAGAGACTTCTTATGTCTCAAGGGTTGATTTTTATTAAAGGTAACAGATTTAAACTTTATTTTTGTTATATGTATTCAGAATTAAAGTTGCATATGAACCTTATGATGCATCAAATTTTATTTTGCTACTTTTCAGATATCGTAAATATGCTTTTCTTGTTTTATCCTTTTACGCATTATAAAAATATGAATTATTACATGTTAAAACTTATGATAATCTACAAACCATTTCAATATTTATTGCATGGAAATGATTGATATTAGTTTTTCAAATAAAGTGACTGTCAAATAAATATACTGTCATTTCCACCACAGAATGCATAAATTAAAATGTGATCAAAATATTCACAACTTTCTCCCTTTTTCTTCCATAATTGGAAGTGTAAACACCGTATAATGCATTCTATATTTATCCATGACAGCAATGAGAAAAAAAACCTCACGAGAAAATGATACAGAAATCAACTGTAGACTTTCCCACACACCACAGTTTGAAAGCCTTAAATTAACTTAAGCTGCAGTAGATAACACGAGCGAGTTCCTCAGCCGCACTTTAAATTGACAGCCCACGAGAAGTTACTTTCTGTTTAATTAAACTGCAGCGCTCACGCAAGATACTGCAGTTAAGGAAGCCGCCCATGTCTTTAACACAGCAGGCATGCATTGATTAGAGGGCGCAGCAGAACTGGGCACGCTTTCAGGGTGACCACTCAATGCTCCTAGCACACACACGTTTGACAGCCGAGGGCAGCGTTACATTGAACAACCAGTAATGAAAGGAAAACTGTACTGCCCCTGAGAAGCAGACTCCCCAGCCATTACTGTCAGGGGCTGGCGATTGTTCTCTCTTGGTGATACCAGTCAGAAATTCAACACACTATCTACATTGTTATTAGACATGCTATTTTTCCAGAGGGCTGGAGCCAGTTTGAGGCTGAGAAAGGTGTGGGCTCTCACAGTGGGTTTCAAAACAAATAGAAAGACCAACATTTAAAACCCTAAAGCTACAATTCATCCAAAGATAAAAATTCTGTGATTGTTACTCAGCTTTGAGTCACTTCAATACGCTGATATTGTTTCAATAGAACCCAAAAGGGAAAATATGATATATTTATATAATTCACTGATAATCTTCTTAACATTTTTGGAAAAAGGACGCATCTTTTGAAAATTCTCCTACTGTGCTCCACCGTATAAACAACAGAAAACAGATTTGTAACCACACGTGGTTGCGTTAAACTTTAATTAAAGTGCCCCTTTAAAGCCTTTACAACCATGTTTACATGCAAATATAACCTGAAGGAATAGCCCACATATAATCCAAAGGAAAAGATGCAGTAATGCAGTTCATAAAGAGAGAGAGAGGTTTTTGTTTACCTCTCTTTCTCTATCTCACTCTTTGCAGCTCATGTAAATATCCTTAATAAGAGCAGATGCTGTCACAGAAGCACCACAGTTTATCAAAAACAACTTTCCTGTCAAGAACTAATGTGGCGTCATAAATCACAGCTACTGTATGAAAACTGAAAAGGATAAAGTTCGTCAAGAGACCGAACGTTTTCTTCAAAACTCAACTTAAATTTCATCATCACTCCCATTTCAATCTGTTAAACGAATGCAGGGGATAAACGAATGCAAGCTGTTGATTTCACTCATCCGCTGTGTATTAGCTCAAACTTGGGTCCAAATGCTGCTTTCTACTTCATTCAATCAAATAATCCAATTCCCATCTTACAAGAAACATTCTTATAATGTCAGCTATTGTTCTAAGTTTTCTCAAATTCTCACAAAACATTCTTGCAGTAACATTAGTAAAACTTATTTCTAACATTTTACATATATATTTAAAAATGTTATTCATAAGTAGTTAGTTTTAAAACCATTACAGATTTAAAAAATGTTTGAATAACGTTCTTATTAACAATCAATAACGTTATCAAAACGTCTAAAAAACTGGACGTTTTGAACATTTCTAAAATCTTTTTGTTACTTAATGGAAACGTTAAGGAAACATTCTTACAACCCAAAACTGTTAGCTGGGTTCTCTCCTATTACCTCTCACATATTCTCTGTCTGTTGCATGACTAATAAAGGGTTTTGGATTGGCTATGAATCATTTGTGGCTGCATATTTAGCCATCAGTCAGATATGGACAGTGCTGCTGGAGACAGTGGAATCTAATTTGACTCCATTATTTTACTATTGAGCTGTAATGAAGACTTCTGTGATGTTGTAAATGCACTTGTGAGTGGATTGAGAGAGGATTTCAGACCCGATATTACTGGTGAGCACAATCAATGTGAGGTCATAAGCCCTACAATACATAATGACCTTAACTCAACGAGCGCCATATGAAATAAGGTATAATAAATCCGTTTGGCGGTTTTATATGATGTGAAATATCCATTAGTTGCTTGAAGCAAAAGTTTTATATGGTAATGCAAGAAGGTAAATTGAGGGCAGTGAAACACATTATGTTTCGGCCTCTGCACCCTTTCACACAGCACTGTTTACAAATAAAGTGTTTTATTGAATCTCTTGCATCCTGATGTTCTGCCTTTATCTCCTTTTCATCTGTTGAATGAAATATTTAAATAGAATGAGTTATTCTCGCATACTTATTGTTTCGTTTGGTATGTGGTTTTATCTACAAAAATAATCCCTTATGTTTTCTCTTTTGTTTTTCTTTTGTCATTCAGGAGTAAACACAGACCCTCTGGGGGAAAAGGATATACATTGGACAAGCACATTTTTTGAGGAACAAAAAATGGTTCTTCTATGGCATCGATGTTAAGAACAAAACACATGATAAAGTTGTAACCATCTAACCAAGTTTGCTAAACAGATACAATGAGACAAAATTTAAAGCTGCAATCGTAACTTTCACCTCTCTACCGCCATCTCTGTTGGAAACATAAATAATGTACTTCCGTGTCTGGTGGAAGTGACTGCATAAAAATCTAGAGTTATGACACAGCTTCAGCACATAAAACATTCATTTTGATAATGTTACATATCATACATATCAAAAACGTTGCTCTTAAGTTGTTAGTGGAACATTTGAAAAATGTTACAGAATATAAAAATGTTTGAATAATGAACAAGCAATAAAGTAATACAGCATCTAAAAACTGGAGGTTTTGAACGTTCCCAGAACTTTCAAAACAACATTTTTAACGTTTTCGTTACTTAATGGAAACGTTAGGAAAACATTCTTAAAACCTAAAATTGTTAGCTACGTAATCAACTGTTGCAGCGAATGAAATGTCAAACAGTAATACATAAAAACATGCTCTAAACATGTCACCAATATGACAGTTAGGTCAGAAAGTGAGTTTAATAAGCCTGAGAGACAGTCTGAGACAGACATCTGAGACAGTACTGCATTATTAACATTTAATAATTGATTTGTGAGGGACAGTTAGTCTCGCTGGGAGTGCTTACAGGAATGAATGGGTCATATACCAAATCTGTCACGTCATAGACAACTGGCCAAACTCGACATGAAAGAAACAAACTGCTCAACAAGGACATTTCGTTCTGAATGAAGAATGAGACCGAGCTGCGATAATGCTGCTGTAATGCTTTTTCTAAAAAAATATTAAGGATAATAAAAAATATATCCAGCATAATTTGACTTTTATATATTTTAGGAAAACATTGCTGAAGTTCTTAAACTCCACTGCTGGGTTGGGAGAAACAGAGATCAAGTTTTCAGATGGAGTTTTTCTGTTCTCCAAACATGATGATTCAGCATTAGGAGATTTTGGCAGCATTATCTTCCTCTGTTTTGGAGCCTCTGTGGTAGTCTGTTCTCCATCCAGTCATGTCTCTCTCTCCCTCCATTATTCCCTCCCGAAAGATCACTCTCTCCTCTTTTCAAATATCACATGCTGGTACAACACTAGCCTCATCTAATAACCTAGCCATACCAATCATAATGATGTAGATCATTTTCTCCAGCACGCTGGTGTATTTTCTGCACACTCCAAGATGAATAATAAACGGACACAGGATAATTAACAGACGTCTTGATGAGCTCTTTTCATTAAACGCCTGAAATAAATAATCTGCCTTCTGCATTAGCATACGGCGCCGCTCGCTCGCATGGAGGCAAACAAACCATTGGCCATTTAACAGCCATAAAGAGCAATGAGACTGTTGTGTGCTCACTCGATATGCACATCTGAATTAATTAAACAAATCAATTAAGTAGCAAAAGGTGACGCCGATTATTAATGAAGTCTTCCCATGGTCTCTTCCCTTCTGTCTCTCGCCTGGGTTCTCTTCATTCATCTGATAATGACAAAGCCGCACTGATACCCTCAATAGGATTCGACTCATTATTTGTGCACGTGTCTTATGCGCCTCGTAACAACCTTTCCGAGCCGAACTAATTTCCATTAGTACCGCTGTGAGTCATTTATATTGTCTGATCGGACACACCCTTGTAGGCCTTCAGATTAGAAAAGAAAACAAACAGGAAGTTCTTTTAAGTCACTTAATGTTTTGACGCAATTTCGGTTTTATATTGGATATCAACTGCTAACCCAAATACCAAAATTGTTTATTGTACCAAAAAAAGGACAAAAATGTCCTTGAAGTCACCATGAAATCAAAATATACTATTTTTATGTAATACTTCAGCGTTTCTTATCAATTATTTGTGCATGTCATTTTTTTAATCCATGTGCCCTTGTTATCAAAATCTGAACATGTACTTTTCTTCTGGACAGACTTCTGTCAGTCTGATAGCGTTAACCACTCCCCTCCAAACTTTAGTCTGCTGCGGGCATTGAAACGCCTACTTTTCTACAGCCAACCAATTCCCATGGGGAAAAAGCAAGCCACGTGCTCAATTTTTCTGTTCCACTTTGAACTACCTCAGAACAAGTGACAGATGATTGGACGATAAACCTATTTTATGTTGCTATCCTAAACAGAAGACTGATAAGCCTTTTTATTGTGCTATCATAAATGTGCATCATTACATGGTCAGTTGCATTTTATTATAATTCAGATTTAATTTTCCCTGCTGCCTACGATCTTATCAGAACAGATCTGCGCCCCAGTGCTGCATCACAACCACTGCATTAATGCATCTTCTGTCACTTTTAAAATATGTGAAAGAGAAGGCGGGTTTCTATTTGTCTGATGTGTTTATATAGTCCACAGATTCAGCCCTTCCATAATTAACTGGTCTGAAATCAATTTTGATCAATTCTGATGATCAATTCTATGGTGAGCTATGGTGGTCATTTTCTTCCTCTTGAAAGGCATAATATTGTTTGCAAATCACAGATATTATGGACACCGTTTCATTTTCTCATTTGCATAAAAATAATATACTTGCAAGGTTTTAATAAGCACTGAGGATGAGATACAAAATGAGGGCGTTTTTAATATAAAATATTATAATTAATATTCTATGTCACTGTACCATTAGCCAATCAGCTTTGGAAGCACATCACCTTCCTGCAGCTCCAGAGTAATGAGTCACATGACATTTACGGCTCATCTGATTGGTTCTAAAAACCCGCTCATGAGCAGAGGAGGAAGCACCATCTAACTGCCATTGAGATGAATAGGAAAACATACGCATTGCTCTCTGCAGGTATTATAGACCTCCTTGTCATCAATTCAGGCAGAAATTAACTTTTGTTGCCACCAGGGTGCTCGCAATTATTGTTATCAGCTAGCAGTGTATTGCATTAGACAGTGCCACGTTTCACTTTGCTTCAGTGGTAAACTGCATTCTGCCCACAGATCCTCCAGTAAACTATATTTTGTGAGATGTGAATTATCCATTTAAAACTCTGCCCCCAGTGACCGTCTGCATTTAAGCATTTAAAACAATTTCCATTTCAAAGAATGAAACTGAAACTCAATGAAAATCTTCATTTGATTCAGTAGAACAACAGAAAGTCCTGCAACAATTTATTTAGTTTATTCATAGATCCCATATATAAATGAAGTTATGATTGACACAAATTGTAATGACAGCGTGTTATACATCAGAATACGGACACTTGGTGTTTAATTTGCAGTCATGGGCTGTTGCTCGTAAAACTGACACAGGAGCTGTCAACATCTATACAGCCCAAACCTTGTTCCAAAAGTTTCAGTAAGAAAGCAAGGCTGTTTTTAATCCAGATTTTCATTTTCGATGGTAACAGAATACAAATCTTTGCAGCGTACTGGAGTAGTTTTTCCACACAAAAAAGTGTTCCCTGCACCAACAAAATCTTACAACGCAAATAAAAAGCTTTAAAAATCTTTGACTTTAGGTTACAGCTACACACCTCGCACTGATTATATTATTGTTGGGCAGCAAATGAATAATGCATGCTGTTTACATGTGATCAATACAGTAACATATGGGAAGTGAAACCTTTCATTTAAAAGAGTTTATTGTTGCTCTTTGCAAGCTTAAACACGTGTTAGAAGAACCAGGTTGTGGAAAGTGAGCAAAAACATCAGTTTCACAGAGAAAACACAAAAATACAAAACAACAGAGTTCTTTATCTAACACAATAACGGGCTAGAATTTGACACAGTATGGTATCGCAACACACAGCAGCTATGAGCCGCTTGGACCTCTTAAAATGAATCAAGTTAGCACAATAAATATCTGGTGATTCTACAGGAAATGTAGTGCCAAAGCAGGAGGCTTCCATGTCTTCCTTGGCCCTGTGCTTCTCTCCAAGGGTAACATGCATCTCTCTCTCATTTCTCTCTCTTTCTCTTTCTTTCGATTACTGTTCTCTTATCCTCCCTACATCCTCCACTACTGCTTTCTCTCACAGCAGACGTGATGAAAGCACAGTGCACCTGTGATCTGGGATTACACACATCAAGTGTACTTTCTGCTCTTACAGACTGTGTGCACTCGCTAGAAATCCCCACAGCTCTGCTCTCTAAAGATGCTAATATTTATTCATGTGAATGCGAGGATGGTTAAACTATGTTTTTTATGAGGTCTAGGTGACAATTAACATAAACAGACATGGGTGTATCTGCTCTGGTTAAGTGTGTTAATAACCCATGTTGCATTTGCAAACACACAGGAACACATCACATTACAAATCCCAGTAAGGAAGGTAATGACCAAGTGGCAGGGAAAACTCTCAAAGATGTTAAAGTGAACTTGGTAGTGTGTAAAGTAATTTTCAAAAGCAGTTTTTCTCTTGTTTTCCAGCAAAGTATAAAAACAGTCTTCCCGGTAAGACCTCGATTGCTGGTTCAGTTTTTGGTTATCAGACTGAATAACTGTTTATATGTTTACATGTAATATGCAAAGCTGGTTTAGAGATTCTAGAGCTACCATCAGGAGTCTCTGTTTCCACATGGAGTTCGTACATTTAAATATGAGGCTTGTAGCTCATATTAAGATATTAATAGCTACGGTAGCATCGATATAGATTTAGTATAGACAACATGGGTTCCATAAACATGCAGAACATGATCTAAATTAACTTATATATATGGTATACGGAGAAATAAACTGATGGGAGAACTGGGAGCCAGCTCAATTCCCTGGTGACATTTATTTATTATATTATTATTATTATTACTATTCATTTATTATTTATTACTCATTTATTTTACATCAGACACCTCTCACAAAGCTTCATCATATCTGTGTTATCAGGAGGTGACAAACCTACACGGTGAAAAATAGCTTCACAGCCCTTTTTTAAAGGATAAAGATGAGCAGTCGCTTCCTTTTTATGAATCCACCCAAAACTTTTCTAACTTTGTTTCAAAGAAACAAAAGAAGATGATAGGATGTCACACGTACAACATGTTTAGTATGCATACTAATCGCACTCAAACGCACGCAGTACGCAAGCGCACTCCACCGGTCACGTGACCCACAGTTGTAAACAAAGCACGCTGTATACTTCACAAAATTGGCCAAAGTTTTAATAACACTTGCAACGTTTAAATAACATTATATAACATTTTCCTTTTACAGCTTCACACGTTTCCCACATACATACCGCGTACCTGTCGAGTCGTGGTTGTTCGGGTCGTTTACCTCAGGCGACGTTTTATATAAGGGTGAATAAATCCCACAATGACAAGAAGTGCAGATGATGAGCTTTGGTGATGTGAAATGTCGTAAATATATAAAACAAATAAATACGTAATAAAAACAAATAAATACGTAATAAAAACAAATAAATACGTAATAAAAACAAATAAATAAACGCGCCGTGCAGCGTCGCCTCGGTTTGTTTGGACACGTGACCCGCGCGTCGCGCGCTTTTATCGCTGACGTTTTCTGCATTGGATGGCGCTTCTCTAACCAAATGCTTTTTTCTTTTAAAAGTTCATCTGTAATGAAGCATCAGAAAATATTGTCATACCCCAAGACAACAACACTTGCATGCTTATATGTTTACATTCACATGCACCACTTTTATTCCTTGCAGGCGAGCTTGTGAATGAGAACCTTCCATGTGTAGAGAAGCTTTATGCTTTATGCTTTATGCTTTATGCTTTATGGATGGATGAACAGGCCAGATTTGTTATATTGTTATATTCACTCACAGGCTTGGTTGGAGGTGTCTGTCGCACAAGAGTTTAACTGGAATAAATGGCATGGGAGTGGCCTTCACCCATCCAACGGAGAACGTTCTGAGAACATTGGTTGTAGCGTTCTCTCAGAGTTATCAAAGGTTCGTTCAGTAACGTTAGCAGAGCATTTTTTAACGTTATACATCATATGTCGGGTTTTCCTTGAAAAAAACAAAAACAGGGGTATGCAAGTAAAGAAGCTTTAAGCAGCAGTTCTAGAAGAACGTGCATCTCTGTGCATCGTTTAGCCTTGACGAAGCAAATATTTCCTAAAGCTTGAGCATGCTTTGTGTTCACAGCTGTGTTGCGTGATAAGCAAAACTCTCACAGGATGGGGTTAATTGACATATTTAGTGGCAAAACACGCACATGTACGTGTATCAGCTGTTTGGGTCCGTTAGTCAGACGAAACGCTTGCTCTGCAACCTGGCTTTCCTTGTTGTCTCCTTTGAGGCAAAAGCGTGTTTGGTGAACTGGATATTCTATTGCAAAACTCGGTTTTGAATTGCAATTCAGCACTGCTGTACAATCGCCGGCTTATATTAGGTGAATAAAATGTCTGTGCTTTTCCATTTTCACTCAGAACTGTACAACAGCACTGACTCAGCATGTGTCTGTGAGATCTTGGTTGTCTGTGCTGCAGTTTTCCTGCAGATACAGTTCACAAGCATTAGCAGGAAATGAGAAAATGACTTTTGCAAATTGAAAAGCGTTTGAAATGACCACAGATTCCCTGCCGTGACTCGCTTTTCCAGAAAGATGAATGTGTTTATAATGATTCGTGACAAATTCTTGATAATACAGGTCACACTTGGCCATCCCATTAAAAGAACAGAATAACTCTGAAAACAACAAAGTTCAATGTCAAAGTCGTATTCTGTGATAGAGTCAGATTTAAAATGTATAAAATAAATACACTGAACATTGAACTAAACTAACAGGGAACATTCTCAGAACATTGGCTAACATTCACTAAAAGTTCTCTTAGTCCTTGCAGTAATGTTAGTATAATGCTATGTATTATACATAATCAAAAACATTTGTTCTTTAGTTGTTAGTGGAGGGCTTTAAAATGTTACAAATTAAAAAAGTTTGAATAATGTTTTTTTAACCAAGCAATAACATTAAAATAACATCTAAAAAATGGACGGTTTAAAGGTTCCTAGAACACGTTTTTGTTACTTAATGAAAACATTAGGGACATGTTCTTATAACCTGACATTGTTAGCTGGGTAGTAGCCTAAAGTTGTTTAAAAAATAAATTACTTTAAAATACTCTTGAGATTTTAAATGAGTAAGATTTAAGATAAGATTTTCCCAGACCTGAAAAGCTGAATGAATTCTTGCTGAGGGTTTCAGTATACCAGTCACACAACCCTGAGTGCAAATAACATTGACCTTAATATTAAATATGCAAAGAATTAGAGGCCAACTTGTTTGATGTTTCCTCCTCGATAAATAACATGGCTGGACGGTTTTCTTGCCCAACTAACAAAACTTCTCAGTGATCACAGCTGTTTCACACAACAGCGATCTGGAATCAATCTGATCGCAAATCACAGAGTACTCAGTCAAACAGCCTTCACGCTGTAAACGACACTAACACGGGTTTAACTGAGCTCTCAGCTGTGTATCTGCCTAAAGCTGATGCCCTGAAGCCAGCAGACCATCCAGCAGGACAAGGATGAAGAGATCTAGCTGTGTTCCACTCACACAGCTGTGTTTGCACCACTCCTGTACCATCTGCATTCACCCGAGTGTCCTTGGTTTTAAATACTGCTTTTCCACTGAAACAATGGTGGTGTCTGAGCTGCCTATAAGAAAGAAAATCACAAATCCACCATTTCTCCTACACAAGACTGAGATTACAAGATCAAACTGAGACTTTTTGCAAGTTTCCTGATTCAGGGATGCCGACAGGATGTCATCTTTGGGTACACGCAAAAACCTGACCACGCCTCCATGTCCCGGGTTCAACAGCTGTCATCCTGCTAGCACGTTTGTTCTAAAGTCAAAAGTTTAACTTTTTGTTCTAACTTTATCAAACTTTATTCAGACATCTCACTCAGACTAATGTGGGTTTAAATAGAAGATATCCGATGTTATTTCCATGCCTGCCTTTAATACATATAGATCTGCATAATGAAGATTTTTTTGTGAAAACATGAAAACATTTTTCTAAATCATTTTAATTTCAGACACACAGGAAAAATGAAACTGAACAAGCAATTCTGCAGTGTGTGAAACAATATAAACAGGATCTGTCAACTTAAGACAGGCTGATAACTGACACTTGCAGTGTGGCTCACTTGATAATTATGGAATGGCCTAGTTTTGTCATAGACATGGTGTTGCCCTGACAACCTCCCCAGCACCGTCTGTAGAAAAGGGCTAAAGCAATCGTGTGTGTGTGTGTCGTGCTGACATAAACTGGGAAAAGTTGACCAAGCACCATATGATTTGATAATGTCATAGTGCTGTGGGAGCTTAATATAACTGACCACTGAGATGCAGTGAAATTAGAAACCCTCACATAGTAATGAATTAACAGCCAGAGTAAACCCCATTGAAAACTTTTGTACCTCTGCAGAGCTCAGAACTCTGTTGCCGGAAAGCGATCGTTTTCAAAGCCAAGATGTTTTGGCAGTAGTAGAGTTTCACACTGTCCCAACACACATCAATTTATTCAGTTCTGACCTTTCCTTCTAGCTTTAAGGCTTTATCCATTGTGATGTGTTATTTAATACACCATGCTTATCCACCATCTCTGAGTAAACTGTCTGAATCACGAGGACTTTTGCCTTTTGACGCAGGTCAACGAGATGGAAAAATGTGAGGGACTGCATAAATTTGACAGCTTAGCAGAAAACAAGACGACTTGGGGTTTAAGTCCACTGTTCTGCTTCGCACATTTTATACACCAGACAAATATTCACATATTTTTCACAGAGTTCCTATTTAACAACTACTGAAAGAACAAGCTACAAAGCTGCACCATCTGCAGTACCAGACATGAGATATAGTAGCCGGATCATCTTTCTGTTTACAGACAGACATTTCCTGCAAAATCGACAACTCAAATTATAATTCATTATTATAAACTTGTCATTGAAAATCAGGCTAAGGTAAGGAGACCGTTTTAAACACTGATCTGTCATGTACTTTTTAATAAAAAGTTTCACTTTGCAGCTTTAAGTTAAAAAAACATTTGAAAATGCAAAACTGCTGTTTACATGAGTAAAAAAAGTCAAACAGTCTTTTAAAATTTTATGTATTTATTCTAGTGGCAGTAAATGTGAGGCTACGACAACAACGTGAGGCTATGATGTTAGTTTTAGCACCAAAAAAATCCTAAATGCTTCAGTGCATTTGGGACACAAATGAAAACTTCACGTGGTTAATTGACATGCATGGATACATGTTTCAATGTACAGTTGTATTCATGTTAAACCAAGTTATATTGCAAAGACAAATGATTTCGTACATTTCGTACAATCATTGTATGCTGTGAAAAATAAATGAAACGATGGTGAAGCATGAAAAATAAAACATTTAACTATTATTAAAGCTTTTTTCAATATATCTGGATTTTAGTTGATTTCCTGTCATCAAACCAGTTTACTCTGTAATAAATGTCTGTTTACTCAGTAAAGGCTCAGAAACATCTTAAAAGGTAATTGTTCAATAATGCATTTATTTATATGCATGTTTGTTCATTCCACAAAATCTTCACACAATATAATGGATGTCTGCCACAGTTCCTAATGACTGACTACTGAATCTGTTAATGTGAGTCTGTGTGCTGATTCAGGATGAAGAACCATCTGTAGATTATAGTCATTGTATTCATCATACACGAATACAAGCAGCGATTACCTCAAGATCAAACTAACATCAGAACCTCAACTGTCCTGTAATCTGTGATGCTTGTGTCTAATACCTGCTGCTAATGAATTCATGTTTTAAGTAACAGTGATTTCAGCAGATGTTTTAAACTACTGCCGTATGGTGTTTTCTGGTCATGTCTACGAAGGTACAGATGTGTGTCCACTAAAAGAGTTTTAATTAGGCTTTACCAATCTCCATCACAGAAACGCAGGCCTTGTCAAACATTTTAAAAACTATTTCACAAGCTTTAAACACTCACAGTTCTGACCTTCCCAGACTTTCAACAAGAATTGTGTTCACATTATCTGCAAGTGACTGCAAGGAAGCGTAGAAAATCACTTTCAGTTTGGTTTTCACTTTCCTCCAACATGATTTCTGCAGACGCTGGGGAATAAAACATGACGTGATAAATTCCAAAGAAAATAAACCACTAAAGGTTAACCTGACTGCAGCCTTTAAAGGTAGGGTAGGCAATTTAGGAGATGTTAGCAATAGCAACCTAGCTTTGAATGAATAAGATCCCGCCTTTCTTTCAGAGCCCGAATACAATGATTGGACAGACTTTTTATGGTTCTATCAAGTTAACATCACTCCAGATCAAACTGGGAGTGGAAGCTGCCAAATCATGCCAAATCATGTTTTCTGCGTTGGTCCCAGCTGAACCCTCCCTCAGTCTGCGAAACCCCCTCCCCCCGAGATGACTGCTGCTGAGGTAAGCCGGTCCCCCTTCACCCTGTTCCTCTCTCACAGGACAGACCATTGACCCACGTCAGGGTCATCGAGTTTGTAAATGGAGCCGTTTTGCATGCTCTGTTCCAGAGATTCCAAAGACGAGCCTGAAGCTTCGTCTCTTTGCACGGTTAACGGTCACCCGGGCAGCCCCGAGGTTGATCGGAGGCGATACTGTAACAACGCTCACCCATTTGCTCTCTCACCCACAGGGAAGGAGTTGCATGGCTGCTTGAGAGATTTCTGTAATCCTCCGCCCCACAAGCAGAGGCCCCTCCTCTACAGAATCTCTCTTTAGAAAATCTGGGGACAAAACACTTGAAACAGCAACTAAGAAATCCACAGTGAGCATTAAGAGACGTCATCCCTTTACCTGAAAAACATCAAAACACGAACATCAACCAGTAAAAATCAACAATGGCAGATGGGAAAGTACACGAATGTTGATTGTATGACGTCAGTCTGACGGCTTGGGTGGAATCAGAGCCGTTAACCACTCCCCTTTGAATGAAGTCTGCTGCAAGCTTTGAATCACCTACTTATCTAGAGCCAATCAAATCCGAGCAGGTAAAAAACAAGCCAGGCCTCCATTTTTTCATTTTACTGTGAAATGAACGTTGGAACAGAAAAGCAGTCCAGATTTGTTCCTAATGTAAAAATCAATTTGCTTTTTGTGTTTCATGAAAATAAACAACACTAAGTTTCCAGGTAAACTATCTTTTAATGAATGACTATCTGCATATTTGTTGTTGTTGTCCTCATCACAACAGAGAAGACTTTCTAAATAGGCTAAGGGCAGTAATGTATGGTGAAGTACCTCCAACTTCATCTGCATACGTAATTTTGGGGATGCTAGCTTGGTAACAGGTAGGGTGATGATGATGGCCTGGGCAGTGCTCACCCACAATAACCTCTGACAAATCAACAGACTGGTGACTCTTATGCTCCTTTGATATTCAAGAAAAAAAACACAAGTATTACCACTGAAAAAGCTTTTTTTTTGTCTCTCTTCACTATGTAATGACAACCTGCTTTAATTAACCATTTTTCCCTTACCCTTTTGAAAGAATAAACCGTTCTGACGAGAGGTCTGCTTTCTCTACAATCACCATTTCTGTAAAGATTTAAATGAAACGTAGCCCACTGCTGATTATCCTGGCCCTGCATTTATTCTTTTCTCATCAGATTTATTTAACCGGTCAATTGTAGCAAAATCTAAGAGGACCCGAGCAAGATAAAGATGGCTGAAGGTGAGCGGAGAGGGGTACAAAAAACTGGAGGTGAAAACAGAGAAGTTAAAGACCAGATGGACAAAGCAAAACAGTTTAAAAAGGAAACATAGCAAATGCTGGCACATTACTAACACACCGTGCCTTCTGTCGTGACAAGAACGTTGCCATGGCAACATTCAGAATGAAAAGCTTCGCCTGCAGCACTTGTGCCTTATTTCTTAAGTGACTTTTCTTGCCTTTAACCCGCAGCTCCATTACTGCTCAGCGGGGTCTTAAGTTAGTTACTTATTCACGGTCTGTCCCTGGAGAGCCAGTCTACAGGAACCATTCGAACGAGAACTTCATCATTACTGTTGTATCACAAGAACTGCAGATAAGACGCGGTTCAAAGAAAAAACTGAAACAAGCGTTGATCAAGCGTGTGTGAAAAGCATTCATTTTTAATTGAACCAGCTGTTTTCAAAGGAGGAACAGAGAGACACTCACTGGGGTTGGGAAAGGAGGAGAGGGTGGACATTTTTATCTCCTGCAGGTGCTCCAGGGTTTCATACAGAGGAACCCTCTGAGAAAGCCATCCACACGCCCCCTTCGTCTCACACCATGTGGGCCACGCTCACCAACGGGTCCTGATGGACCTCAAATCTCTGAGACATGACATAGGAGAAAAGGATTCAAGTCTGAGAAACATGCATTAAAGTGTGAGATTGCTGCACCACTAGCAGACACCAAACAGAAATGGAAACATAATGTTTTCAAATTAATGTTTCTAGTGTTAGAAAACTAGTGTTTTCTGACTATTCAATATTTTAACAATATTATAAAACAACCTTATATAATTAAATATGAGTCAATGTTCTCATGATCAAAAAAGTAATTTAAAGTGTCATAATCTCTCTTATTCTGTAGACTTTATATAGAACATTGTTGTTTGAATTCTGATGAACCATTATGCATAGATTTGCATATATTCATTGGATTTCAACAAATACACTTTGAAAAAGTAATATAATAGCTATACTACCCGTAATATACAATTCACACTATTTAAAAACAATTTCTATGCACAGCAAGAATATTTTAATAAATCATATAAAAGATGTAGATGTAATCATGTAAATTATTATTTAAACCCTCTATCTATAGATCTCTTTCATTAAAGATTTTGTTTGAGAAACCACGCAATACCCAACAGACCGAACATCCTTAACTACAAAGCGTAAATGTAGCATTATCATTCCTGTCTCCTAATAACAGTAATTCATTTTAGAGGACTGCCATATAACTTAACTAATGGTTTAAAAAGAGAACCTGAGAAGCTGAATCCAATGAGAATCAATAAGCAGAAACAAATACAGAACAGAACTCAATAATGCATGACAAAAAACAAATGATTACAAAACTCCATCTTAATTCAGCTCACTTTATTTCTCTTTATATATCACTCTGTTTCCCTCGTTCACCTTTCTTTATTACCACACAAGCAGAATATTGAACTATAATGACAAAAGGACATCACAGATGTATCTGGCTTTCTTTTTCACCTTTAAGCTCAATCTGTCTTCAAGGACATTTCTCTCAAAGTTCTCAGAAAATGTTCTTGCAGTAACATTAATAGAACTTTATCAAAAGTTTCTATCAAAAACGTTATTCTTGAGTTGTTAGTGGAACTAACATAGCCAGTTCTCATAGCCAAGGAATAATGTTTATATAATGTCTAAAAAATGAACATTCCTAGAACATTCAAGATAACATTTTTACAATTTTTCTTACTTTGTGGAAACATTAAGGAATCATTTTAAGCATTTTCATTTTATTATAAATTAGACATTTAGAGCAGCTGACAGCTTGTTTTCATGCGTCTATCTCCAAGCATAAGTGACCCTATTTTATATTATTGCTGGAACCCTGGAGACCATGCTCAGATATGATACAGGTCATTTTCACCTTTTTGGAAGCTAGTTGTGAAGTCCATATTGCCAAGTACTCTCACTACTGGCGAGACACTGGTGTTACTGGCAATTCAAGTTTATTTATAATCCCTTTGTGCCCAAGAGTTCATAGTGTGCCTATATAAACTAAGTCCAAACTTTCTGTTTGTACAGAAGTTCCTGTGTTGATATACAGACATTCTGTACAGCAAACATTCACAACCCAACAGAATAACACAGTAAAACAGTCAGCCAATCAAATTAGTGCTTTTAAGATTAAGACAGTCTTTCTAATTTTGTGTGCAATCAGACAGTTAGCAAATACACAGCGGGCATGTCATCTGCGGCTAAAACGAGATTGTCTTTATTTGCATTTTCTTTTTCTGTACTTGTGAAAAATGCCCAGCTTGGTACAAAGCAGGTTAATGAGAAATGATGCCTCAACTCTGAATCTGCCGTGAATGTTAAAACCTGAATGACGCCTCCACCCGGTTCTTATTTCTCAAATGAAGTCAAATAACTTAGTAGCTGAATAGCTTCTTTATAAAAAATCATATATAATGTTTCAATAATGTTCTAACCAAGCAAAAACGTTAATGCAACAAAAAAGTGGAAGTTTTGAACATTCCTAGAACATGTAAAATATCACTTTTTACATTTTTGTTAGATAATGGAAACATTAAGGAATAAAAATTCTTACAACCTTAAACCATTTCTGGGAATGTATATTAGAATAAGTAGATGAAGAGTTACTTGAGCTGGAACTACAGTAACTGTGTTAGCACTGCTCGCCCAGACAGAGTCTTCTAAAGCAAGCAGTGTCCAAACAGTATCTGGACCAGTGGTTACTTTTCTACAGGTGTCTGGTCCCACAGTTCCCCTACAAAAGAGAAAAGAAAAAAAGAAAAACATCCCAGCTAACAGGGAACGTTCTCAGAGAGTCGGCTAACGTTCTCTAAAAGTACTATCAACATTATCAAAAAGTTCTTGCAGTATTGCTATTATTTATGTGCCAAAAACATTATTCTTAAGTTGTTAGTGGAATGTTAAAAAAAAGTTTGAATGTTTTTGTAACCAAGAAATAACACTAAAACGATGTCTAAAAAACTTGACGTTCTGAACATTCCTCCACATTCAACTTGCTGGAAACATTAGGGAATGTCCACCATTTTTTATAATTTTGTTTGATCTGTCCTTTTTTGCACAGGTACCCAGAAGTATTCCACTTTACATGCCCCTGAAGTTTTCTGTCAGAACCAGAGCTGAAAGTAAATGGGGTCAGAACACAATGTGGTTTGTAAAATACCCTGCTGAAGGGCAACTAACTAATCCTATCTGGTGAAACATTTTACACATGGCCAGGATAGTCAATGCTGGTAAATTAGCATGTTAATTTGCTTAAAAGCAAACACTTCAAAAAAATCCGGCACGCTAATTTCACTGCGTTTGCCCTGAGCAAGTCACGTAAAGTAAATAGTTTCATTAATACTCAAGAGAAACACCTTGTGTTTGCAAGACAAATATGAATAACTACAGTACTGGTGGAACTGTAGAATTTCTTGTCTTAAATGTCTTTTAAAAGGGTGTTTGTGGACTGCATATCTCCCTCTCCCTACAACTGTCTACGCTCATGTGTTAACTGTGCTGTGGTAATAGCTGCGGCGTGCTGTGTAATCCAATTTACATTTTTCAATTGACGTTTCGTCTTCAATATGTTCAGAACACACAAGGCTTCAGGTTTTAATCACAAGACCTATGCTGCGGCCAACATGGACGCATTTATGAGTTCCATTACATAAGGTTTTATTTTCGCTTTTTCGCCCATCACAGTACGTTAATGAGGCAAAATTAGAGAGGGAAGCTCAGCGAGCCATTTAATTAACATTTCCAGTTGTTTATTTCTGCCTTTGAAACCAGAATAGCTTTACAGTGACTTCTGATTTCCTCAGGTTAATTGAATGCCTTATTTACTTTTTTGCACATGCTTTGAAAAACATTGCCATAGCCTCGTTCGAAACATAGACCCTTCAGGGTGAAAAACGTACTGTATCCAGACATTCAGAGACATCTGCAGACGCAGCTTTTGTTTCACAGCTGTGCAAGAGGTGGCAGATGATGACAGCATTTCCTGTGGGCTTTTGTTCAGAAAGGTGCTTATTGCTTCGGGTGTGGTGATAATGCATTTGTTTATTTAATATATGTACTCTGAGAGTTAGACATCTCATTATTAAATGCATACTGTTGATTAAACACAACAAAATGAATCCAACCCTCTTTATGTATCCAGGTAGGGAAGAAAAACAAGAAATCTCTCCCCCCAAGCTATTCAGTCAAGCTCATACTTTTCAAAAAGCTTTTTCCCATGTGAGACCCAAAGTTTATTACAATATTAGCTGCTTTGAGGGCAATGATTTACCTCACAGAATTTGTAGGAAAAAGTAGGTTAAAAATTGTACTTCTGTTATACTTTCTTGGGAATATGCATGCTACTTATTATAAGGATAGTAATATTCAATCGACACACTGAATATGGGCATAATTAATCTTACTTTCCATTCACTGGAGGTTTTTCTTTGTTGACAGTCAGGTAAGCAGCACAATGTGATAACCCTGTTGTGTAATGACGCCTGTTATCTATCAAAGTTCTGCATGCTCGCCCTTGCTCTGTTGTCATTAGCTCACAATTCAACAAATGAATACGGCTTGGGCAGAGGACAGGCTTCATAAAATCATCAAAAATTGCTTTGAAGGTAATCCTGAATCTATCGGTTTTCTATCAAACTAATACATAGCCAGAACAATCTTATCATTCCTGTCTCATCTCTGAATACATTCAGAATACATGACAGAACTAATATTTCTCACACACTTACCGAGACATCACAGCATACAGGGGATGAGAAAAACACACCCATGAATGTTTGACTGGAAGGTTGATGAAAGAGCAAATTGAACATGGGGACTATCAGAATCATTTGTACTATTAATTTGATTTGATTACCCTTTAACTCTGAAGTCCCTTCATTTGGGAGCATATTAATATTTTCCCCCCTCAATTATTCCACCCATTTAGTGTTTAATCTCATTAGTGGGGAAAAGAAAAAACACAATGAACGTAACTCTCTGTTTCTTTGCTAATGTGATAAAGAGAAATAAACAAGCTAAAAGGATAAAAATAACTGAGAAACTTTAAACAAACACCTGCACTAAACAGAGAATACATGGCCATTGTTTTGCATAAGGTTCTCAGAACGTTGGCTAATGTTCACTAAGAGTTCTCTCAACGTTATCAGAAATGTATCTCTATCCATCTATCAAAGTATCACGCTCGGGGAGAGCATGGGGAGAACATAATCTCCCCTAACAGTTTTTGAGATTTCCATCTCTAGACAGAAGCTGTGATTGTATGACTGAAAATAGCTGCACTGTGCAGTTAGTCAATTATTTGTTAGATTCAATGTATGAATAAATCATATAGGTTGTGTAAAAACGATGCAGGTGTATTTATTTCTGCATCCACTGGTAGAACAGGCAAAAACAGCCGTCGCATCATGCATTGTTTATTTGTTTTGGTCTGGCTACTTTGTTTCTCGTTTCCCATTGGAATGCATGACAAGTTTAATAACGGCTGCCTAACTCTGATGTAGGAGCTTCCCAAATACACTTGAGTACAGAATGTGAAAGAGAGACCTGAACTCCACAGCAACATAATGAGACTTTATGTAACTCGTACCTTCGTGATGTCTCTCGAACAACACCAGCTTTCCATCTCGCAGGCCGGCGAACAGGAAGTTTCCAGAGTGTCAGATACAGATCGAAATACAAAGAAAAGAAATACAATACAATAGCCAAGGCATTTTCAATGCTTGTGTGCGCATGGAAACTGTTTCTTTTCTCTGTAGCTAATCAGAAATTTACATTTTCATTGAAGGTTATCTCAGAATATCTGCTATACTTCTCACCCTTCATGAATGATTTAACTCCTGCTTCAGAAAATCACAATGATAGAGAGATGTGCTCATTTAATTTGTGCCAAAACCAAAACGATTGTGGTTTTATTTCTCAACAAAAGGAAATAAAACTACCTAAAAGCTGGTTACATTTATTTTTTTTTAATAAAAGTATTAAATGTATTCAGTTTTGCACTGAAGAAAGTTAAAGTATTAAACATTCCACACAAAGATGCATTTACTCAGACTGCAGTAGTTTGTGCGTTTCTGTTAAAACTACAACAGAGACAAAAGAAATGATCACTTGTTTCTTTTTTAAATAAAAATACTGAATCAGGGTAAGATAAGGAGATCATGTTGAACACTGATCTGTCATGTACTTGCTCAATAACTGATTTTTTTATTTTTAACTATTAAAAGTTATGGAACAACCACTTATATATAGGGAGGTTACTGTAAATGGTGGTTAATTTTTTGTAGGGGGCTGTAGGGACCGCTTTCATTGTCCTCTAAAAGGCTGGACTCAGGAACATACTCCAGACATCAGACTCTGGCACCCATCTGGATGGTTTTCACAGGGGTCTGTTCAGGGGTCTGTTCAGGGGTCTGTTCATCTTCCTGAACAGACTGTGGGTCTGTTCAGGGAAATTATGTCCACCTGGCCCTGAGAGAAATCACCTCCGCTGGCTACCTGCAAAGACAGTGCAAAGAAATGTTGTACTAACATTACTGCAAGAACTTTTAGAGAACATTAGCCAACATTCTGAGACCGTCCCCTGTTGGCTGTGCTAATGGCGCAGCTAGTGTCAGCCTGATGACTTCATCTCGTGGGAACATCTAAGGATGTTTTTCTCACTTAAGTAGGGAGAAAGGTTGGGTTGGAGAGAAGACTTTGAAAGATGCTGAGCTGTTTGACAGTGGAAGGTTAGCTTTGGGCTGAAGACTGATCGCCCTGAGATAAACTCCATCCTTGATGACATGACAAGCAGTTGACAGAATAAGACTTCAGCTCACTGCTGCTCATAAATCAATCTTCTGGTCTCAACTTGCCTCAGCTCCTGATATATGTTACCTCCATCCATTCTGTTACCAAGAGCCAGAAGTTACTTTAAAATTCATATTTAAATTGTGATGCATCAGAAATTAATCATCTTTTCATTAACAACTGTGTTTGTTTTCACTGCCGGCTGGGCATTATCAGAGAGTTTTATTGTTCATGCATAATGCAAAGTAACCTGCCTGCCGTTAGAAATAAAACGAACTGATCAGCACCCAGTCTTATCTGCTGCACAAACTGGCTCATCTCTTCTTGCACACCACTAAACTGTTCCAATTACAAACGCCATAAAAAAAGTCTTCCAGCTTCAAGAGTAGGTTTAATTGAGAGAGAGAGAGAGAGAGATAGACTAGATCATTACAGAGAAATGCAAATGCGGTCTGCTGGCTCTGTTCATTCTAAGACCTCATTATACATGGCTCTTATTTAGGGGCCATCATTTACGATTACCTTAGGATACTGAGCAAGTAGTCCCAGCCAAGTGGAGTGTAATCCTACCAATACAACAGGAACACCACGGCAGAGAGGGAGGGATTCTGCCGGACAGAAGAGATTAATTCTTACTCTGAGTCATGTTATGTGAACAAACGACACAGGCTAAATATAGTCTTTAGCCATCCAGTTTCCCCCTCTAATCTGCATGCAATAATTTGTCTGATTTGTATCAGAGTGTAGGATCTATACAGCTAAAATATATCAGATTTATTTCCCAAACTTTTTCATTTAACACCTTGTCATTGTTCAAACCCAGTTTAACTACTGGAGCATGGGTCTACCCAGATAACAGGGAATATTCTCAGAACGTTGACTAGTGTTTTCTAAAAGTTCTCTAAAAGTTATTGAGTAACATATCTGGAATTGTTTTTTAACTTTATACATCATATAAAAAGCGTTATTCTTAAGTTGTTAGTGGAACCCTTTAAAAACATTACACAAAATGTTTGAATAATGTTCTTATAACCAAAAAATAATGTTAAAACAACGTTTAAAATACCGGACACTTTGAATGTTCCCAGAATGTTCTTACAAACTAAAATTGTTAGCTGGGTGGCAATGCCAAAGTCACACAAACTAAAAGCATAGCAATGTTAAAAATGCCACAAATGTATTGGATTTGAGACCAAACTGAAATCCCAGAAAGCAGATGATGTGCACAAGCAAAAACCAAGAGCTGCATTAGCCTTAGAGTGGCTAAAAAGAGTGAATTTAGAGGAGGACTGGCTGGAGTAATAAATCAAAGCCATAATTTCCTCCTTTCTCACCATCTCCATCTCACAGTCCAGCCGAGGTAAGAAAATGACACCTGCAGAAGACTATAGGCAGATTCTCTGCTGAACAGCCAGTGCATTTGCAGCTTTATCTGCCTAATAGAGAGCCCAAAAACATGTAAAGCATTTCTTCTATAATTAGGGATGAGAATTGCAAGGAATTGAACTATTTATTTCAGATTCCAAACCATGTGACAATTGTGAGTGATTCCATTAGTGATTAAGTAAACAACAGACAATGTCTGGCAAACAGCTCTTGTTGTATTGCTGGAGCAACCTTGTCGAACACTGCTGCCTTATTCCATTAATTTCTCATGGGAGGAGAAACAGCAGCAGATAAGTGGAATCTGAACAGATTTGATGGAGGATTGGTGTTTGGGTGTTCGTCTGGGGACAGGGCAGTAGGCGAGCTAATTAAACAGATTTGTTGATGAAGAACAAGGGCGGTCACACAGCTGCTGGCACCAGTGACCCCGTGTTCTACATAGTATCCACTCCACCCTTCTGGCTGACGGGCCATATGCCAGCTCCTAGTGGCAAGTGTGTCTTCCATAGGCCATGAAACTCAAAGAAAACGCTTATTAGCTTTCCTTTGTGTCTTCTCTCTCTGCAGAGCGCAGTGTGTCTGGTGTGTCCATATTAAACCTGCGATCTGTAACCTTTTGGGTTAAAAATAAACAACGAGTTATCAAGCAAGCGCTTGACAGTTCATTGCGTTTAAAATCTCCTTACCTTACCACAACTCAAAAAGTTTATATATTGATTTACAATATGAGATGTCGGGAATGTCCGTCTGTAAACAGAATGAAGATCCGGCTACTATATCACGTCGATGTAATGAGGATGGTGCAGCGTTTGTAGTTTGTGCTTTAACAGCAGTTTACAATTTAAACTTGTTATCCATGTTTATAAAAGTCTGCAGTTGTATGTTTCAAACAGAGATGGCGATAGAGAGGCAAAAGTTACAGATTGCAGCTTTAAATGTTGTCATCACATACACACCCAAAGCCATTCCCTGCTTACAGACAAACAGGACATTATTTTTATAAAGCCGGCCTGGTGAAAGATTACAGCTAAAAAAATATTACATTTTAGTTGGTTAATGTAGTTAACCAATAGCAAGTCTAATATGCAAAGTAATAAAACAAACCGCCCAATCACTTTCCTTATTCTAGGATACAGTGAGTGATTCAGAGAGACCTCAGACAGCACATTAGCATAAAATGACAATGCTAATTGATCACAGCCCGGGAAGCAAACTACATTCATATTTGTTGGACCCAGGCTGGGTTGGTGTTGGTCCAGGGCTCATGGTGTATCATTTGGCTCTCTAATCCCTGTGGTACGGACAAGAGCTGTGGATACCGGGAAGCCAGAGAACCGCTACATAATTCAAGCCTGACTTGAGTGTATTTAGCACTTAGCTACATCACAGGATTAGGCAGAGGAAAATAGAAGTGGATTAGCCTATAGAAATTCAATAAACGCAGGAGGAAAGGGCCAGTGAAGGGGCTGTAGGACTACTCTGCTCACCGGGAACGCTCTGGGAATGTTCGATAATGTTCCTTAAAAGTTATCAAAAAATTTCTTGAACTTTAGTAGAACTTTAACATAACATATCATGTATATCAAATGTTATTCTTAAATGTTATTCTTAAGTAGTTAGTGGAATGTTTCAAAAAATGTTTGAATAATGTTCTTATAACCAAGCAATAACGTTACTACAACGGAGATGCAATAAGCTGAAAGTGTTACAATTTCATGAGCTGGACAAAATTCAATCATCTTAATTTCATGGGCAGAGATAAGCAAAGATCAAAATGTCAGCCACCTGCAATGCAATCTGTCATGCATTGTGCACAGAATATCTAGAATGATGTCAGCACAAGTGCATGTCAGGAACTCTCCATTCCAGCTTTCTGTTTAGCAGGTGTTGTGTTTGCGAGCTGGATTGGAACCGGTGTTAGAACACGTGATCTGCAGTTCACTCTTTTGGAGAAGCAGCTCTGGTTCCCGTAACAATTAACACAGAGATCACATCAATGGACAGCTGAATGGCATGATGGGACATTTGGCATATTGGAGTTCCAGTGCGCCTGGAACCCACTCCTGACATCGCAGGGCATCTCAGAATTAATATTCATGCACAGACAGATATTGCTTAAGTCCTTCTCCATGCACTCTGTGATGCATCCAGCTAATGCGATGAGAATCCAACACATCTCTTCATCCCCTCTGGCATGATGTCTCTGACACAGTGCAACAATTCCAGCATCGAGATGAAAGCAATGGACTGTCCTGCAAATAATGGCTTTGAAAGCAGAAATGGAAGCCATGAGTTATATACACATCCTTCTCTTTATCTCTCTTTCATTTGAGAACGTATGCACAGTGAATGAGGAAAGACACCAAAATCTCTGCCAATCCTTATGATCTAATTGGAGAATGCCTTCGCAAGACACGAGGGATGGAAATGATTGCACACGGGGGTTCGATTGGAGGGCGTCTTTAATCCCCTTGATCAGATGTCAGGGAGTGCAGAACAAAAGGCCCTTGAATCCTTCCCATGTTGATCTGTCAGGGACTGCAGACACAGTCAGACGGTTGGCTAAAGAAACACACTTCAGTCTTTTCTCCACTTTTAAACAAACACTTATTCATCCAGCACAGCTGCCCCCTCAGAAAAGCTGTTTAAAAATCTCTGAATAATCATTATAAAGAAACAGCTACGAATCAGGTCATGACAAGTGAGAGTTAATGTTAGATCTTCTGCTTCACTTTCAGTTGTAAAATATTTCACATTATCTGCCTTATGGGGACAGGTAAGGTTGAGAACACCGTGACGCTAATGGTGTTAGAATACTAATGAAACACATTTAGGTAAAAGACACAATGATCCGACAGCTCTGGTTGCCAGCAGAGCACAACTATGGCATACAAAGTGCTTTCATGTTGATGTGCGACCGAGGCTTTGACAGAAGCCCTTAATTCACACCAATTCCGAACGCTCTAAGGTGATTGGCTGAAGAAGATTAGTAGTATAATTAGCCAAGAATAAGACCAGCTAAGACAATTCACAGAAACACGATTACCAGATCAGGTCCTACAACAAGACCATTTTGTTTTCCCTCTCCGTAACCTATTACTCTCGTAATGCTCCTAACCCTTCACTTAAAGTACATGCAGAAAGCCCTGATGTTTAAATGAGCCTGTGCTCTAAGCCCTGCTCATTGTGGTTGTTTTAGTCCATCTCCATAAAACATAGGGGGATTGGTAAGCGGGTGGAGGATAAGACACTGACTGCCGGTTTAAAGACTCTGGACTGATGATTTCCAATAATTAGCACGTAACTGTCAGAGCTACAGATCAGCCCCTCCTGTAGATGACCTTGCTCTCAGACTGGACTGCAATGCCACCTCCAGCACAGGAAGTACAGAGCCACACTGCCCTCTACTGCCAAGAAAAGTGGACAAAATGGACGCCAATTCAAAACCTCCCCTTTGACGATGCTGCAAAAGGAAAATCGGACAAACGGGAAGGTGAGCATTTCCTCCATACAGAGTCAGAGAGTTTAGATAAGAATAGCATAGGTTCCTGGTATTATTTAACTAAGAATTAACCAGATAAAAGCAGCCTTTATATTCTGTGTAGTGCTGTAGTAATACTCCTCATACATCAGAGATCAGTTTTGAAAGCATTTACAAAGTCTCTGATTAAAAGGACTTTCTGTTGGCACTTTCCATACAACTTTTCTTTAAATAAGAATCATTATTATAAGTCATAACTCAGTTCTCTATTATTTCTGGTGGCCGCACGATAGCTCCATTCACCTGGGATATCATTATAATGTAATATGGCTCTCATAACTGGAAGGGAGATCAAAAGGTCAGGCACAAAGCGAATAAAGCTTATTACTGAAAAGTCAGATCCTGCAACAGCTCTGCTACTGTAGACTTTTCAGCTTAATGTGGCAAATCCTAGTCACAACCCTGAGGCAAATACATAACAGATACTGTACGTCTTTGTGCTAGCGGGACACTGACAAACCCTGGGCTGCTCACACGGGCCTCTGAGCTACAGGAAATGTTGACAAAAGTGAACCCAGCTGGCAGTTTTAGGTTGCAAGAATATTTTCCTAACGTTTCTATCATGTGACAAAATTGTTATAAGGGTTATTGCTTGGTTTTAAAAAGTGAAATCAAACTTTTTAATTCAGTAACTTTAATACTATTACAAACATTCGGCTAACGCTTCTACAACAACTTTAATAACTCTGATTGTTCTGATAACATTTCCTGTTAGCTGGGAAGGAGCTTGTGGATATTACAAGAACAGCCTTATGATTTCCTGACTTCAAGGTGAGACACCAGCTCTCTCAAGGTGTCAGGCGATACATCCAATAAGTAAGTATATACAATAAGTATCTCTATCTCTATTAGAAAATCCAGTTTAAGCTGCTAGTTGCGTTTTGGGACATGCTAGTTGGTCAACCAGCTAATGACCAGCTCACAACCAGCTACCATGTCCCGAAACACAACTACCAATTTAAGCCGGATTTTCCAGCATGGACTCTATATTTCCTGTCGTAATGTTGCAGTAAACTCTTGTCCTCACTGAAGCTTGACCGCTGTCATGACTGACACAAAGTCGATAGTTCTGACAGCTGCAACGTTCAACACCAGACATGACCAGTCACCCACAGAACATGAGACTTGATACTTCCTCGTGTGGGCTGTCACCAAACTCTACACGATATACAATGACAAGCTCCAGTCGTGAGTCCAGGTTTATATCAAAACAGGCGACAGGCCCACTGTGATCTTACCTGAGAGTAAAGAAATCAGATTTACATTTCCTGTCCAGCATAATCCAAATGTGTTGAGGGCCCTGTATCTTCTGCCCCTCCTGAACTCTGCAAATGCTCAAGTGAAAAAGTCAAATAACTTTATCGGTTGGATCTAAAACAGCGAAAAAGCAAAAGGGCTCTTAATTAAACACACAGATCATTTGAGATAAAGAAGCAAAGAAAGGAGAGCATAAGCCATCACCAATTAATAAAGCCTCCGTGAAGCCTCCTGGATTTAGCTGCAGGCCGAGTCGAGGCGTTTTCAAATACAGACACTTCTGCAGCTCAGCGTATACATGTTTGTATTTGCTTGAGGGATGTAACGCTGCACAGGAGAGACACTGAGTCCAGCTGAGATGTGAAGGGAAAAAGCTTTTAATCCATGCTGGGGCGTCAGTTCCTCACAGATAAAGAGGAAGATGAAATGCAGAACTCACACAGGGAGTGAAAGAAAGTTGAGAAAAAAACTGAACCCCTCACATATGCACAGAGAAGATTGGAGAAAGGCGTGCTCGTCTGATTTCCCATCGGAAACAAGAATGCCCTAGAATCAACAAAAGACTGGCATGTTAGGGGGACAGCACCTTACAAAATGCAAATGCCAGTAACTAAAGGAAGGACTTATACAACCGACCTTGACAATGTGTTGCAAATAAACAATTTGGACAGAAAAGAAACGAATAATATCAATACAACTTCTTCTAAACAAAGGCTGGAACTGCTTGCAAATGTACTTGTTTTTTTAAGCACAGAACCTGGCCAACAAAATTGAATCAAATGTTTGTGAACAAGCCATGGAGGTACGCAGTGCTTGAAGTGGAATACCGGTTGCATACAACTTTAAAAAAAACTACAAAATCAGTCATACTCTGCACACATCCTCTGTTTTGATTTTATAGTTTTAATATGAAAGAGATTCAGAAAACATCTCTCATATCCCCCCCTCCCTTGTGTTAATACAAAAAAGGCAAACCCGATACCTTCAAAAATAATTTTCCGGTTTGTCTTCCCACACCTCTAAGCACCCAGGACAGAATCTCGACAGTATTAAAAACACTCTCAACATAAGAGCCATCTTCTCTCCATTCTAATACTTCATAGGGAAACAGATTTTTTTCTCTTCCCATGAGACATCTTTATAGTTCAAAGCACTTCCAATGTAGGGCTCCATTTCAAAGCTGAAGCAGATATTTGGTGAAGAGCTTTTAAGCATGTTAGGGGACAGTCAAGCAGTTGGCAAACATGTTTTGACATGTTGAACCAAAGACTTAAGTTTGAATCTGTTGAATCTCTCCATCACTTCCGGACATCTATACCAGTCTGTCTGAATACAAAAGGCCAAACGGTGAACAAAACAAAGCTGAAGTTCACTCTTCAGTTGTTGAAACCAAACATTCTGGACACATTTAGCCACCAAAAACCTGCATTTCAGGAATAAACAGTGTCTGTTTGAAAGGTATTATTAGATTTTTGCAAGGTTTAGAAGTGGGTCAGATGCTGCCTGTTGGATTGGTTGGAGGTGGGACAAAGAGCCCCCCCACTGATCTGAGTCAGAACTGAAAGACCTGATAACAGTATCTCCTCCGCCTAACAAGACCACCCGACAGGCTTGTACAAACATGGCAGAACTGTGTCTACAGATCAGTTGTTCATGGTATGATGCTATAGAACTTCCATGTTATTACCAGAAACGACTGAGCCCCCCAGCGGCTTTTCTCCTTTGATCTTGGTCTTCAAGTATCTCCTTTCCACATCATCTCAGGAACTCCAAACCGTGGACCAACGGATGCCAAGCACATCAGCTGCCTGAACCTAAAGGTGAGATGTTTAGAGGACTTGACTGTGGCCAGACAAGTCAACCAGTTGCAGTTGAGGAGAAAGACTGGATAGCTTTCACTGCAAGAACCAGATTAACCAGAACAGATTCACATTGAAAACAGTTTGGTGCATTTGAAACTGCATTAATAAAGGACATCTCTGGACTCCACATGTTTTGTAGCATGTACAATATGAGCCTGAAGTTTAGGATGAGCTCATCTTAAAAATGGAATAACACGACAACAGTTTGCAAACATCGTCACTGTTTTTTAATTTCTTTAAAGAAGAAAATTTTTTTAAAACAGTACCGTCTCTTATTAGCTGTTTTTTCTTTATTCAGTCCTAATAATTTTTAATTAACACTTACATTCTCCAAAACAATCCAACAAACCTTTTAAAACTCGTTTATGATTTAGAATAACAGCAGAGACCACTCATGACGTTTTTTTCAGGATGGGGTTAACCCATTTGCAGGAGCATTGAATTAAAGGCATTAAGTTTTAATTAAGCTTCGGCATTATTCACTAACAGCAGTGCATGTTAAATCGCCTGTGTTGATTCATTACAAAATAAGTCGATCTATCAGCATTGTGAGAAACACAGCAAATCAAAGCAGTCTATTCACAGGACACTTCTTGGCACTTTAGAGATTATTAAAGCTACACTGTTTTGAAAACAGCTGAACTGTTGGATAAGCAGCATCTCTACTCCTCAGAACCACAGAAGCTGAAAATCTCCTCCATGTTTCTCACGAGCACAAGTCTATATGTCAGACCAAACATGACATTACTAACCTCAGTTAACATTGTCTGGACTAAACATAATAATTAAGGGTGCCTCTCTGAAGCTGTAACAAGGAAAAACTTTCATGGAATCATGTAGCGTTTCTGTGGCGATCTCAGAAGCACATCTTCATAATGAATGGAGCCCTCAGGATGCACTCAAACCCGGACTTGTTGACACATTCAACCTCCCACCGCCATGAGCTCCCAGCGAGCCGCCACGATATCACAAACAGTTTTCTGACAGCCTTTTTCATGCAGATACAGGCATATGTTAGCCTTCGCCAAGCCTTGTTAATGGCTCTCATCAGACACAAAACATCTTCTGTGAATTTTATATCAGCTGAAAATTACACCCCAAAGCAGGGATATGTCACGGACAGGTGGGACAGTGAATGTGAAAAGACTCCATTCAGCTTGTTAATAAAATCAATATGCGTGACAAAGGACACAAGGGAGAAATGGAGATCTTGGTAGCACGGATCAGGCACAGGAAGTGACTCGGGCTGCAGTGACATTATCTGTCACAGTTGGATTCAGCAGTCGAGTACCCGCATTATTTTTTATTGTGGTGGGTCAGGTTTTCACTGTTTTAAGACACTCTGATTGGCCGGCCAGGCAAAGGGGTCTCATGTGACCACACGAATAGGGGTTTGTCTTCTCACCTGTCCTCCAAGAACATAAAGAATCTCAACAACAACACACTACCCATGTAACTGCAGCAGCATCTCTGTTATTGTAATATAGCTAAACAAGGCAGCGATGTGCGGGTATTATATAATTACTATAACTGACATCTTCACCAGGTTGAAGAAAAGCTGTCAGGTTGTCCACAAAAATGCCTTACTGTTCTGACATATTTTGACAAAAAAACACTTTCTGCGAGTTCCAAATAAGTGATGTTAGTACTGAAAGTTATACTGTGAGCCGTGAATCGAAACTCATTGTGGTCAACACGTCTGCCAGAAATGTTTATGTGCAACAACAGTCTGACAACTAAACCAGGGGCAGCCAAGCAAGAAAACTGAGAAATACAGAGACAACTGAACAGCCTCCTGCAAAAAAAATGATGGGGAGTGAGATTTTAAAAAAGGCTCTCAGAAGTGTTTGTCATTTTGTCTCAATCACTAGCTGGCTGTGTTTTGGCAATATCGGCAGAACACTGCCACTGAGACACTGCCAACTTCCCCTCAGTATCAGCTTAGATCGCAATATTCCTACTGCTACAAAACAGACATACAGAGATACAGACAGCATATATAGGACCATTATTGTTGTTGTACAAACAAGATAATGCACAAAAACTATTGTAAAGCGTTGAAAAACAAGGCCTGTGTACTCAGCACCTACCCCCTAATTGCCCGAGGAGCAATTAGGGGTTAGGTGTCTTGCTCAAGGGCACTTCAGTTGCTACATGCCAGTGCTGGAATCGAACCAGCAACCTTCTGATAAAAAGCCAGACTCACCAGTAGGCCACAACAGCTCGTTTCGTTATCGTTAAGCTACTGATTTTTGTGAAAAAGAAGCAAAAGCACAGAATAAAGAACAAGCACCGTTATTTTCTGCTATTTTTGCCTGCCTATTGGAATCTTATTGGAGTCCCATGGAGTCCTATTTGTTTCTTGCTGAGTAGTGTTTATCTGATGCTGGAAAAAGATTCTAGATTAACAGCAGATGCAAAGCAGAAAACATGGGATGAATGCTGGGATCTGTTTCTCTCTCTCTGCGTCTGTATGTGTGGGTTTGTTAAAGAGAAGGGTTTGTTAAAGAGGAGAGAGAGAGAGAGAGAGAGACAGAGAGAGAGCACGTGTATGTTTCAAAGACAGAAAGTGGGAGAAATGTTGGCCTAAACTAATTTTCCTTTCTTTGTTCAAAGCTTTATCTTCTTTTTCCGCAACCGGCTATTTTTGTCTTTTTATGGGGAGAATAGAGGAAACTAAATCTGGAAGTGATGGGGAAAGAGGAGGAAATACAATCAGAAAGTGACGGGGAGAAAGGGGCAAACAAAAAGCAATAATGCAGAGAATAAGGGAAACAAAATCTGAAAATGATGGGGGGAAACAAAAATTAAGAAATGATGTAGAGACAGAGGTAAACCAAAGACTGGAAATGATGAGGCAGGATGAGAAAGTAACAGAGAGGAAATGTTGCAAGTTGGATTCGATTAGCATCAGCCACTTAAGCACCATGACTCAGACAGCTATTCTATTCTCCTAAACCCTGATGCTCAGATGACACCCAGCTGCCCTCTAGCCTGTACATTAAAAGCTCAGTTGCCTGGACTTGGCTGTGACTAACACCTACCCATATTCATGATACCCAGTTATGACGACAGCACCACATCCTTGATTACCTTGACTGTAACAATTCCACCTAGATGGTTGGATTTTATGTTCCCTTTTAAATATTTTTTGCTCGTTTTGTGTCTCAACCCACGACACCAAAATCCTACCATAATTGCTGTAGAAAAACGCTGTGAAAACCAGCGATTCGAGATTCGACCTTATCACCGTACCACAATATTTGAATGAAACGCTCTACACTGTTTGTTTACATGAGTATTTTGGGGTTACATGGGTTTTTGAGTGTACTGTACCTTAAAAGTTTATTCTTTCCGCTTCTCTCCTCAGCTCTTTTCTTACATGCCCCCTCCACTAATCTAGTCTTCATTCTCCTCTTTTCACGGGCGATTCAGTGAGTGAAGTTTCCACTCTCTCTCCGCATCATTTCGATAAGCACATTCAGATGAACGGCACTCTGAAAAATGCACAGCCTCCGTACTGCCTCCTTCCTAATGCATTAACATTCACTGACTCTTAAACCAACATAATAAGAAGACATTAAAGGGCCTGTCTGCACGTCAAAGAAAAATGACACTGTCCTCCAATTGAAAACAGCAGTTCCAAGACTAAGTTAAATGAACTGAATAAGCTTTATGACAAACTATAATGTAGCACTTTGCAGACTGTGCTGTTAACTTACTTGTCTGGTTGGCCGGGGACCTGCAGTTGAAAACGGCACCTCTGAATCTGATCTTCTTTGCTAAATCTGATCTTCTCTGGTCGGTCTCAGTTTTTGCAGTCCTGTGCAACTGTGGTGTTCAGATTCTACAAACACATAAAAGAAAGATAAATATAATTGAAATTTAAACGCATTACATCACAAAATGCATCATCATTGTTTTGGCCACCAAGCGTTATCATGAAGTCTTTCGTTTTTTATAAAGTCATTGCCACTTCCCATAAACATAATGCAAACAGAAATAACCAAAACCAAAGAGGTCTGGCTAAGTTCTCCCTCCTCGTGTACACCACGCATTTTTATTCTGAATGGATTGTAGACAAAAATGAATCATCTGAAGCGAGGCCAACCACACGGTTTTGATCTAGAAACCAGGCAAGAAAAGTTCTGCTGCAGCTTCTGCATGACCCCCAGAGGTGCGAAAACCAGCCTTAGCTGTTTTCAGTTGTTTAGTGGCTGAGGCATCATGGGAGCTATCCTGACAATTTCCCGCAATGTCCCGCAAGTTAATTACACTTAACATGCTTTTATCCTTCCATACCCAGATGGGTTTGGCATATGTGACTAACACCTGTTTTGTTATGTCACTTATATATATATATATATATATATATATATATGACACTAATATATATATATATTCTACCCTGATTTTTTCCCCACAACGTTCTTTTTATATCATTTTTGTAGTGTTGTTTTTTTAGTGCAGAATTAAAATTCGACTCCGTTTTTCAGTCCATTTATTCAAGAGCGCAGCTGATCTTATTTGTACAGCTGATGTGCGTGCATGTATAAACGCACGCTAAGCTGCACTCACACCACCAGTGACTTTTCTGCTGTGTGTAGCCAATCAATGACAGTCGCTAATAGGCGTTCCCACTACTGGTTGCTATGGCAACTAAAACAAACACTGTGGAGGCAGCAGTGCATACATAGTAGTGCATAAATGCATAACACCAGATGACAAGCTGCCCTGACTTCACACTCACTGGTATTTCCTCCCAAAAGTCGATGATCATTTGGATAAAGTTAAACTTCCCAACTTTCTCGTGTCGATGGCCCACATTCCATCACTCATGCAGCCGAAAGTCACCCAGCCCCCAGTGAAACGAGTGAGATCATGTCACTGCTAAATGCCAGCAGTGTGAACGTGGCTTTAGTGTTCAGTGTTGACCTGGTACACTTCCTGTAAAGTGCCCACCAGCAGTGAGACTTGTTCTAACACCACCAGATCATGTTGCAACTTCTGCAGTTCCTGGTATAAATGGGGCGGGCCCAGATTAATGTTTCCTGTCAATCAAAATAACAGACAAAGTAACCACTTTAGCATTGCCGATACAATGCACAATGCTGGTACAATGCCATTTCAAATCATTGATTCACAAACTGTATAGTAGTCTATAAGGACATCGAAGGTGCATAAGAATGATATCTGACCTCAGTAATCTCTCTGCTGTTTAGAACTTCACCTAATGCAAATGTATCTAAACAAAATCAAAGATCTTTTAGGCATATGATAACACTTTTATTAGTCAATACTTTCCAGTGGCACCACTAACAAAAATAATCAATACAGGAGATAAATCAATCTCTCATTGTTTCTCATTTTTTCTATCATTATGGGAGACCATTTGGAAATATGAATCTCTCTGAAGGCGAGGAAAAGAACACAGATTTGTCATTAGGTGCAAAATATACCAACGATTTGAATCTCCATTCTGCTCTTGTTGCCGTCTCAGGTCTCTGGCTGCAGAATCAATTGTCGGGGGAATGTCTCTGTGCAGCCGATCGAGAGCCCAGGAACAAGAAATATAATTAAATCCTGAAGCTGAATGGACTGACTGGCCTTTCAGCACCTAAACATAACCAGGTGACCTGTTTGCTTAAACTCATTCTGGAAATACTGCTGGAAGGTCTGTCAAACACAGGCGAGGGCCTCTCTGACTGTCTGTTAGAAATAGCAAGGGAGGCTAAACCTACCTAAAAATGTTCAAATAAGTCATAAAATTGTATTGTTTTTGCTATTTTAGTTGTTGTTGTACCATCTTTATTTAAGTGAAGAGGACTTGGTCATGTATGACTGAAATAGCTGCCTGGAGGTGTTGCAAAGATGGCCGTCGTGTGCGGAGACTTTTTCAAAAGGGACTTTGATAAAATGCCGCTCTTCTATAATACTGTATTGGTTTAATTAATGTTCATTCACATATCATCCTGCTTGGAAAATTCCTTAACAATCCCCGACAGGAAAGACTTGTTTCCCTCTCAATCCATCCACCATTCTGTCTCTGACAGTCCATTCTTCTCTGTCTCCCTCTAAGCCTGTCTGTGTCTGTCTTCCTGTTGCTGTCTATCTCACCACTACAACTCAACATCTCTCTCTCTAATGGAGTGACATCACAAGGGAGGAGACGTTATGCGGGGCCAGGCGAGGTGATGTCAGAATAGAGCTATAAATAGCTGGAGATGGGGGACAGTACCCATTTTGTGAAAGCAAAGCAGATAACAGCAAAGTGTGTGCTAACAGTTCAAACAGGGTATTGAACAGAGTGATGGAGAGAGAGAGCAAGAGAGAGAGAGAGAGAGAGAGAGACAACCAGGCAGGGTGCAAAAGATGGGAGGTAGAACACTAGTTACTGTAGAGGTATTAACCAGCAGGAAGAGAAGGGGGGGCAGAGATATTGCAATTCATTGTAATTTGTATATATTATGCTTATGTAATATTGTGAAATTGCAAATGCGCTGAATCTGTGTCTCTCAGCATGACACAATTAATTAAAATTAAAAAGGAAGAGAGATAAAGGAGGTCTTTAAAAAACTCGCCCGTGAGCTGTCGGCCAGACCCCAACATTAACCAACATTTGTTATTTAATTTCCTGCCTCCTCTGCGTGCACAATACAACATGGATGTCCCAGAGACAGAGGCTTAAACAACAGAAACCTTTACATCCAGATACACTCTGAGCTCTGTCAGAATATTCATCTCAGTGCCTCCTCCCTCCTCCCTGATGTCACACTCCAAAACAATAATGTTTCATAAAAATGTTCATCCCCGATCCAAATCTCCTGATCTTACTCCCTTCTGAGTGGGAAAAAACTGTGCCCGGTCTAATGACCGCACACTGAATGTTTCTGCTCTATTAGATGGTGAAATAAGATTGCCTGTGTTGATCTCTATCATGGCCGAGTTAAACCCAACTGTGGAGGAGGCTGTAAAAGCCTCTCGTGTTTCTCACGAGAAACGGCCAATTAACTGAAAATGTCTTTAAGACTTCATCAAGGGTGCATGCAGTAATCTGATTAATCTGAATAATCTGATTGTTTAGAAAATACAAAAGGAACTTTACAAAGGCAATAACAGGGTTGTCATTACCTGATACCAAAGATCCATTTGGGCGCTTAACGCCCCCAAGTTGGTAAAGAGCGTCCTTGAATTGGGAGCCCTACTGGCCGACCTCAACTACCTGGACCTGCTGCCAGTGGGTGCTTCATTTCATGCTGTATTTGGGCCCCTCTGGAACCAAACTGACGCCACCTGGTGGTGATATAATGAACAACATAAGCAAATTTTCCTAGAAGGATCCTTATCATAAATTACACTGGACAATAAAGAAAGCTTTTGCATGGTCATGAAAGAAAATCAACAGAACAGCTTAGCTCAGTTTATGAAGGTTTTAACTTATTTGTTCTTGTAATACAAATTCACCATTAAAATGTTCTCATTAGTCTACAGAAGTCTGCTGCGCTGTATCTGCGCTGTATGATGAAACAGCAGTTTCATGCCTTAAGATTCAGCGCTGGTACAGGCTTTTTAACGTCCGTGTTTACCTTTTGCACAGCTGAGATGTGATCAATGTGCTGTCACAAGAAATCAATGGCCTTTATTCCCCTGATCTTTGGAGCTAATTCCCACTGGAGTAGCTAAAAACCTGCCATTTGCTTCCAGATAATGAAGGCTTATTTGAGCCTCCTTGCTTCCACCCTGCATGCTCGCTGCAGCACATCAGGAAACAGCACTGTAATATTTCAGCAACGTTTTCAGGTTCCAGTCTGTATTTGGACCATCAGATGAGCGGTAATCTGTCAACATGGCCTTAGGTGAGGACGAAGGGACACAGAGAAAGACGATCAACCTTGGATACGTACTTGACATTAACTTTGGCACAGATGAGCAGGTCACCGAAGAGAAAGACCTTCTGCTCCTTAGATCTGAGCACCTGTCTGCACTCGCCAGGCCAGGCCGTCTCAATCCGTGTCTCACAGGGGATCAAAGAGCTCTGCTCTGAGTTCAGCAGTTTGGAAAAGAAACAGTGAGGAGAGGCTGATTGCATGCAAGACAGTGAAGGTTTACAGTAAACAAGAAGGCGTTTCAGAAGGTGGAGAAATACTAACCCAACATACAGCATACAGCATAAAAGATACTGAGGAGTACAAATGTACAGCCACAAATGGTGGTTGGAAGGTGGCAAAAAAATTTTAAGTTTCTCAATTTAGATGGCAAATAAGACATAGAAGTCTAAACTGTAATTCGTAAGTGTAAATTAAAATTCAAAGAAATTTCTATTTTTGTACTGCATGTAAATACAAGTGTATTATTTAGTTTTATAAAGATAATTATATTTAATCAGTTTACTTTGTTGGATTAAAGGGGAATAACACTTTCCCAGAATACACTAAATTACCCCAAAATCATCTTGTCCAACATACTGTACAGTACACATGCATGCATCACATGCGGTCACATACTGAGGAAACGCATTCAAGCACAGCTACTCTGAAAATATGCTGAATACATGAGACTGGCAGAAAAAATTATGTTTTGTTTTGTGTTTTAAGACGGCCCCACGAGTTCATTGTTATTACTTTAGCAATAACATATACAACAATAACAAGAGTGGTGCATGTGATGTATGTACATTTCGAGGAGAGACAGGAAGATACTGCAGTCTCTGCCTGTGCACTGTGTCATACAGTATATAGTCTCCAACCATCTATATAACTTCAGTCTGAGACATGGGATGAATATTTTGTTTATGATGTAATAGAACCAACTTTCAAAGAATCATGGGAAACAAACATTCTTATATTTCCTATGTATGATATCAATTCAACTTGTTTGAATTAGTTACTAACAACTTGTTAACTTGGTCAAATCATATGTAGTATTTCCAATGACACTTGCAGTTTAAATTTTGCTTAGCTAAATGTTTGTTCAGACTATTTTTGTTCAGGATTTCCTTTAATTGCGAAACAAGCCAATGACATCCATAAATAAACAGCAAGAGCTTTGCTAGTTAGACTGGGAACACAACTTTTTATCTGCTTTCTTTCCAGCCCTGTAGTCTCCAACGCTAATGAATTATCGACCATATAAGACTGGGATGAGGCAATAAGACAATCTTTTTCTCTAATGATAATGCCCTCAGACAGCCACACAACTAAACTTTATTACACCACCAACCCCCACCCACCCACCCCCCTCCCACAAAAAAAAGGCCAGTCCACCTCATCCAGCTACATAGACCACCACTAGTAAAGTCCACCCGACAGAGCTGTTTTGACAACAAATCTTAGCAATAAATGCTAGCCACAGCTCCATAAACAAGACTGCCACTACCAGCAGTACCAGTCTGGGAACCTTGAAGTGGACCTCTGGTGTCAGCATTAGAAACGGGTTTGTATTCACTTGGGGTTGTATTATGTTCATAGTATGAAACTCACCACACCTGCTGCTTTCATTTGACGTAATGTGCATATAAATGCAAAAATGGTATTAAAAGACCATTTAGTGTTATCTGCTGTTATGTGGCCTTGATAATCTGAGCTTCCAGACTGGAGAAGAACGCCAATATAGTTTGTAACCCTTTCTTATGCTGCTTTCATGCTTTCAACCCTTTCATGACAGCTGCTGCTGTCTTCCAAAGAATGTTTCTGCAATCATAAAAGCTATTTTGCAGTTGTGGCCTACTGGTTAGTGAGTCAGGCTTGTAATTATAAGGTTGCTGGTTCGATTCCAGTGCTGGCAGGTAGCAACTGAAATGCCCTTGAGCAAGGCACCTAACCTCCGATTGCTCCCCAGGCACAGCAGTGCTTCCCACTGCTCAGGGTGTCTGTATGTTCACTCCTCACCAGTGACGGGTTAAATGCAGGTGTAACATTTTCAGTATGGATTACCCTACCAGACAAATGTGTCTGATGCTTCTTTTTGCTTTATTTAAAGCTGCTATCCATAACTTTTGCCTCTGTTTGAAACAAAAAATTACAGGTTACTTTACACACATTTCTTTATGTTAAGTCAAATGCATCCAAACTATCTACCCCTTTAAATCCCACCCCACATCAGAAATGATAAAGTATTATAAATGATCAATATAAATCACTTTCTGTTGTGAATCAGGGTTAGGAGACAATGTTCTGTCATGTACTTGCTCAATAACTGATTTTTGTTCATTGAGCTTCAAAACACCCACTTAAAAACATTACATTCCCAGTTACAGTAACACCAAAATAGCTGGAGGACAGACTGGTGCAGCAGTCACGCTGCCATTAAACTCAGTAGTCTAATTCTCACTTATCTCTGGAGGATTATTATAGAGACTAACTGAGCACAGGTAAAGGTGAGTCTGGCCATAAGACAACGGTTTCTGAAGGACTGCCACCAGGGCAAAATATTTCCCATAGCTGTGTGACCTCATGAACGTGTTAGGGCAGATAAAGCCCTGCACACTGAGTTCAAATTTGTGAAAAAGTGTCAATTAAGCTCTGGGTTAGTATCAGTCTGGCATGTGCAACCAAACACTGCCCTCTAGTGGTATAAAAAGTGCACTGCCATTCTTCACAGTCCACTGAATACCACCAGAATGTGGATCTCAAACAAATCACTCAGATGATCTTCTCCAAAAACATGTCATGTTATGCTGGTTGAAAGTCTCTTCACATACTTATAACAATCATTAAGTGGTTTAAATATATATTTATATCTCTTCTGTGGAAGGCGGTGGACTATAAAACGTTCATCCAGTTATATCTACTAATCTGTCTGTCAATACTGGAGGGTTTAATTCTTTTTAAAGACCTTTGGGGTTTATCAACACAAGGAAATGAAGTTAAGGAAACTTCACAAACACAAATCCCAGAAGCTAAGAGGTTTAGTTTGGTATTATATGCTTGTGTTAAGATTATTTGTCATGCAGGACAGCTCACAGATCTGTCAGTCCATTACACATATTATCATAATATGCAATATCACATTGACTAGTTGGATGACTAGATTATGAAATCTAGAATTAGTAGCTTTTATTGTCTTATTGTTTTGCAGCCCACTTTTGTTTTTAAGTACAATTAATATCAGTCTGCCAGTATTCATCAGTCATATTAAACTGCTGAAAGTTAGGACAACTAGTTAGTTATCACAACACCTCTCTCTCTCTTCAGCAGTTTTTACTGACATTGTTAAAACCCAAAGACAATAAACTCCCACTGAGTGCAAAGCTTTAATATAAATACGTATATAAAACTAAATGTTAAACCAAGTCGCAATGGCACTTAAAACACTCGTTTACAAACAAGTGCACTCAACCAACATTAAAACAGCTTCACAGGAACAGAAGCTGCATCTACAGTACGATACCTTCATGTATGTATCATAATAAAGGTAAGACCTCATATATGCGTCAATGCAAGTGACTGAGAGCTCCGTTATTAAACGACATGTTTTAATGCAATGCAATATGTTGCAAAAATAGTAAAGGTGATATATTATTGTGATAGTCGTGTTTGATGCATACTGTAGACCATCTGCATGATGCTGCATGCATTACTCGTTGACCACATATTGCAACTTTTATAAAATTGTTGTATAACATGGATATCATGTTGCAAAATGTGATCTGATACAATGGCAGTAACTTTAAACAGATCTGCCTGCTCCACAAATGCACTAACCATTGAATGCATTATAAACATACACGAAATGAAATGAACGGGATTGAACCTACTTATTGCGGCCTATAGGTTACCATGACAACTGATTGTTCTGAGCTGGTGCCCTTGTAAACTGTTTATGGCTCAATTACAGGGACTATAAAAGACCAATTCAGTAACCCAAACACATGCTAGAAAATTGAATCTTTTCTGTTGCTTTTTTCCCCCCACTCACCTGTTTGTCTGTAGTGGGTTTGCTGAGGCAGGGTAGCTGATGTGGTTTTTGCTGATATGGCCACTAAAATTATGAGATTAAGGTATGATGGCTTAATGTTTTAGTAATTTTCTTTTACTGTTGTCTGCTCCATTTAATAATCTTTCTCTTTGGCAGCCTTGCTTTGGGCCTTGTTTTCATTCTTGCTGTTCAGGACAGTAATGGAAGGGGTAAGTGTATCAATGCATAACTCCCCTGCCCCCCTCCCCCCACCTTTTTATAATTTGTGTTTCTTGTCTTTTTGTCTTAGTTGCTGGATATAGCTCTGTCTACAATGGTGGTTATCCTGGATACTATACATATGACCAGACTGGCCTCACTATGCAGGATGATGTCCAGCAACAAAGCTCCTACAGCCAGTATAGCCAAGGAGATGCATTAGACCTCCGACCACTGACGTCCAAGATGATCATGTATGGTGCTACTCAAGTTAAGGGTGGTTATGGTGCTGGAGGCTACAGTCCTCAAACTAGCTCGTCAGGATTTGGCTTAATGACAAGTGAATACAAACCTGTTTCTAATGCTGACACCAGAGGTCCTCTTCAAGGTTCCCAGACTGGTACTGCTGGTAGTGGCAGTCTTGTTTATGGTGCTGTGGCTAGTGCAGTGACTTCAAGTGTGTCAGGGTATGGACAGCCAAGTGTTCAAGGCTCTGAGACTGTCAATTCCTCACTGGTTGTCATGGCGTTACAGAAACAAAATGAGTCTGTTTCAAAGCCAGCACCGCTTGCTTACCAAGTCTTGCAGAGCAGCAATAAGTCTATAGCTTTGTCTGGTGGCCAACAACTAGTACAGGCCAGTGGTCAGCCCCAGAGAAGCCGTTTTTTGCAAACTGGTTCCAGGCTGTTTTCCGGTACCAGGCCTGCTCATGGTAGCTTTCAATTCAAGCCTGTGCAGCCAAGAAATGCATCTGTATCGCAACCCAGCATTCAACAACCAGCGCAGGCCAGCGGTGCATCTGTAGCCCAGCCCATTGGTGTGCAGGTTAGGTATGAACAAGCTAGGGGTGAGAGCGTAGGCCAGCCTAGCAGTATGTTGTCAGTACAGGCCATTGGTCAACCAAGCAGCCAGCAACTATCACAACAGTTGATGCAACCCAGTGGTGCGCAACTAGCCCAGGCCAGTTATGAGACCAAGACTCAGCCCAGCAATCAACAATTGGCAGAGGTTAGTTACCAGTCTGTGGCACAGGCTAGTGGTCTGCAACCAGCACAGGTTAGTCAGTCTATGGTTCAAGCTAGCAGTCCAAAACTGGCGGAGACCAGCAGTCAACAAGTGGCACAGTCCAGTTATGAGACGAAAACACTGCCCGCCAGCCAACAATCGGTAGAAGCTAGCAACCAGTCTTTGAGCCAGGTCAGTGGGCAACAACCAAGTCGGACCAACTATGAGTCCATGGTTCAGTCTACCAGCCAGCAATTAGCACAGTCCAGCAGTGAGAGTGTGGCCCAGCCCGTCGGCCAGCAGCCCGCCCAAGCCAGCTACCCATCTGTGGCCCAGCCCGTCGGCCAGCAGCCTGTCGGCCAGCAGCCCGCCCAAGCCAGCTACCCATCTGTGGCCCAGCCCGTCGGCCAGCAGCCTGTCGGCCAGCAGCCCGCCCAAGCCAGCTACCCATCTGTGGCCCAGCCCGTCGGCCAGCAGCCTGTCGGCCAGCAGCCCGCCCAAGCCAGCTACCCATCTGTGGCCCAGCCCGTCGGCCAGCAGCCTGTCGGCCAGCAGCCCGCCCAAGCCAGCTACCCATCTGTGGCCCAGCCCGTCGGCCAGCAGCCTGTCGGCCAGCAGCCCGCCCAAGCCAGCTACCCATCTGTGGCCCAGCCCGTCGGCCAGCAGCCTGTCGGCCAGCAGCCCGCCCAAGCCAGCTACCCATCTGTGGCCCAGCCCGTCGGCCAGCAGCCTGTCGGCCAGCAGCCCGCCCAAGCCAGCTACCCATCTGTGGCCCAGCCCGTCGGCCAGCAGCCTGTCGGCCAGCAGCCCGCCCAAGCCAGCTACCCATCTGTGGCCCAGCCCGTCGGCCAGCAGCCTGTCGGCCAGCAGCCCGCCCAAGCCAGCTACCCATCTGTGGCCCAGCCCGTCGGCCAGCAGCCTGTCCAAGCCAGCTACCCATCTGTGGCCCAGCCCGGTGGCCAACAACCAGCATTGATCAGTAGCTATTCTCAAGGAGGTCGTCTTGTGCAATTTGGTTCAAAGCTTTTTACTGGTACCAAGCCAGTCCAGAATCCAAGTGTTGGCGCTCTACGCAAGCCAGCCCAAGCAAGCTACCCATCTGTGGCCCAGCCTGGTGGCCAACAACCAGCACCAAGCAGGTTCCAGTCTGTTAGCCAGCCCCAAGGAGGACAAGTGTTTCAGATTGGTTCTAAGCTTTATTCATGTTTTGAGTCTGCATCTCCGCCAAGTGACAAGTTTGTGGCCCAACCAGGGCTGTCCCGGTATCAGTCTGCGTTAAGCCCATCCTTAATGGAACGCAGTATTGAGCCTGTTGTACAACCCAGTTACCAGGCGCCTTTCAAAATTGAACAGACCCGTTCTCCATCTGCATTGTCATCCACCCCCCAGCTTGTTGCCAGACCACCACAATCATGGGTCCAGCCTCTGCCCAGACCAGCACAGCCCCTACACAAATTTGAAAAGCCAGGTCAGCAGTCTCTTTCCCAGCCATCAGAACCCAGGTACGTAGTGTCTGTATTGCAGCCCAGTGAACCATCCTTGAGGCAGTTGAGACAGCCCACATACCAACAGATAACCCAGCCAGGGCCAGATATGTATCTGCCTCCAAGCAGGATGGAATCTTCAAGCTTCCAGCCACAAGTGCTGCCCTACCAACAGCCTGTAGCACAGACTAGCCGTCAAGCAGCCCAAGCCAGCTACCCATCTGTGGCCCAGCCCGGCGGCCAGCAGCCCGCCCAAGCCAGCTACCCATCTGTGGCCCAGCCCGGCGGCCAGCAGCCCGCCCAAGCCAGCTACCCATCTGTGGCCCAGCCCGGCGGCCAGCAGCCCGCCCAAGCCAGCTACCCATCTGTGGCCCAGCCCGGCGGCCAGCAGCCCGCCCAAGCCAGCTACCCATCTGTGGCCCAGCCCGGCGGCCAGCAGCCCGCCCAAGCCAGCTACCCATCTGTGGCCCAGCCCGGCGGCCAGCAGCCCGCCCAAGCCAGCTACCCATCTGTGGCCCAGCCCGGCGGCCAGCAGCCCGCCCAAGCCGGCTACCCATCTGTGGCCCAGCCCGGCGGCCAGCAGCCCGCCCAAGCCGGCTACCCATCTGTGGCCCAGCCCGGCGGCCAGCAGCCCGCCCAAGCCGGCTACCCATCTGTGGCCCAGCCCAGCCGTCTGCAACCAGTACAAGTTGGTTACCCATCTGTGGCCCAGCCCAGCCGTCTGCAACCAGTACAAGTTGGTTACCTGTCAGCACAGTCACAGCCCGGTGGCCAACAAGTAGCACAGGGCAGATACCAAACTGTGGCACAGTCAAGTTATGAATCCGCTCAGTTGGCGCAGCCAGTTTCTGTGGCAGGGCAGTCCAATTGCCAGTCTCTTTCCAGGGCCAGTTTCCAACCAGGGGACCAGCTTGGCTCACGCCTGTCTTCGAGCTATGAGTCTGTGTCATCAGTGCAACCTGGTTTTGCATTCCCGGTGCAGTCAAATTACCAGACTGGCCCCTCTCAAGGTGTTAAGCCTGCTCCAAGCAGCCAGAGGTTCTTCCAGAGCAAGTTCAGGCTGGTGTAATGCGTGACTTGTTCTGTTTCTGGTCATGACTAGCACTTTCCTGCTTTTAAGCTAATAAAATGTATTGTTTGCAAAGATGTTGGTGTTCAAGTTTCTACTAAAGTGTGATGGTTTTGACTTGGGTTTAGACCCATTAAGTCTTAGTTTACAGTGTAATGGTGACTGGTTCTTGTTTAAAATGGCAGGCCTAATCTTGCCCTTTACCATTTCCTAAACCAGAAAACAAATGTAATCCACAAGTTCTGACTTTGCATTTTGCGAATAAGCTGTGTAAATTGTACAGGAGAGACTTTTCTAAAGTACATTTTCCTGAATGAAACAAAAGATTCAAGATCTTTAGTTATCTTTAACCTTAATATTGCAAGAATTTGCCCATTAGCAACACATCAAGCAATTGTGTGTGATGCACAGAAAAACAAACCATAAGTGAATACTTGGCAAACGTTCCTGAACACTGGTTTTGCGCACATTTATTAATTACAAGGTTTAAAGCAAAACTGCCTTTCTGAAAGGCAAAGCTTCTCTGTAATTAGAAGACATTACTGTCTACAGGAGCTGAATGTGGGTGGCATAGCAAAGTATGTACTTGGGTCAGTTCCAAAACTATATAAGGGAAGAGGAAAGAGATTCCAGGCAATACAGTTATATTTGAACACAAATGCTATTGCAAGTTGGCAGAAATTGACATTGTCCTCTACATTTAACCCATCCAGTTAGTACACACACATTGGAGTAGTGAAGTATGTACACACACATACAGAGCAGTGGGCAGCACCTGGGGAGCAATTGGAGGTAAGGTGCCTTGCTCAAGGGCACCTCAGTTGTTTAATGCCAGCATTGGGAATCAAACCCACTACCTTCAGGTTACAATTCCAGTACACTAACCAGTAGCCACAACTGCCCCCAGCCTTAACTGAGCTGCAAACATGTGGACAGAGAGCCCTGCACCCATTATTCAGTTTCATACCCACCAGAAGGCTCCTGTGATTATACACATGCCTGTACAAACTCTTTATTCTTCCAGATGGCCTAAACCCCAGTTGTCATTTTGAAATAGGAGGACAGAAAGGCCGCTATTAGGGTGCGTCTGTTCTGAAGCTTTCGCTCAAACATGCATGGACTGAAAGTAATGCATTTTTAAGTGATCTAATTCTGGAAATCTGTGAAAAGCCAGCTTAAATATTAAGTTATCCAAGATGCCGATTAGAAAGTGCCAAGGATGGTGGGTCCCTGATGGGTAGGGATCTCACTCTGGAATTAATCCATAAATGGCTGACTAGTAATCATATGAGATGAGATACAGAAGTGCCCGAATTTCCACAGTTGTCTGTGAGGGCGTGTCTTTGGGTTTGAGAAGACTTGTAAGATCCCTCTGTTCCCAATGAGTAGTCTCCTCTATTTTATATTTATATATATTCTGTCCTCCAACTGTCCCTTCTGTCGCCTCTGTAGAAAAGACTGTTATAGTGTCTCAAAAAGTAAGATTAATAGGGCAATAAACGGCACAACTCACATTTTTGTCCTCAGTAGTACTTTCACAGGACTTTAATCTCAACGGTCTCTCATACGCTTGCACTTCCTGCTATGAAATCAGCTGCCTTCCTAAACACATCTTCAGGGTTTATTTATCTACCATCTGCTTCTGCTGAAATAAGGCCTCTGAAGGCAGCGAATACTCTGTGCTGTTTACTTTCCCACAGCCGGCTATAGTTCCCTGCTCCATGCACTGATACACTCCTGCTCACACACCTCTGTGACTCTGTTATATCCTTTTATCGTTCTCCTTCCCTCCCCTGCTATTGGACAGTCACAGCCCTACTGAACAAGTATAAAGGCCCTTAAGATCCACCAATGGCTGAGTTGCAAGCAGAGTCGCCGTCCAATGAAAGCCAGGCTGAATGATCAAGAGGCAGGCTTTTGGGAGCTAAAGGAACTAAGTATGACAATGTTGCAAACAGAGAGAGAGAGAGAGAGAGAGAGAGAGAGAGAGAGAGAAAATTATTACAACATCTCCAGGCGAGCCAAAAATATAATTAAAGGTATTAGCTAAGTGGGAGATAAATCAATCTTTCAGTATCACGCAAACTCTGCAGACCACAAAGGCATTAGAGAAGTATCACTTTAATTACATTTGAAGACAGTAAAATGTTCCCCATCCATAAATAATAATGATTATTAGACAGCAGTCTGTATTACAAACCTGTCACAAAACGATCACTGTTATACACTAAACTAACAATGATTTTTTATTCTTTAGTAATCCTAAAATACTTTTGCTTTCTGTGCATTCATTGCAATAAATCTCTTGTCTTTTGGTAGCTTTTAAAAAAACATGTGAAAAATATGAATATTCATAGCTTCACTCTGTGATGGGCGTGGCTTTTTCGAAAAACTTTTTAGTATGCACAAAAACTATCAGTTGTCCATCTAAATGGAGATCCATCCAGCTTTATTACCTTACTGGAAAAGAAATTTGGATATGAAGACCAAACAACAATTTCCATTCGTTTGGTAATGGTTAATCAAAACCACGCCCACTGCAGAATCTATAAATATTCATGTTTATGCCCGGCCCACTGGAACAGTTATTGGATTTGGAGGCGGGGCCACCATAAACACAACAACTAGTTCAACAAACAAAACTAGTCTCTTCATCCATTTAAACCATCACCCAACTGTACTGGAAGCAGTTAATATCGGCGTTTGCGTGTGCGTTTATGTTATAATAATAGACTATTTCATTTTTTCTAATTTTTCAATAAATTGCTGTATTGCTGTATGTACTGAATACATACAATTTAAACATACAGGTACAATTGAAAATGTCCATTCTTTCTGCTTAGTAGTTTGCATCTTTCACTTTGACTTTTATGCAGGACATATTCAGTATGTTTATTTGCAAATGCAATGCATTCATTCACTTTTCCATGACCATAATAACAACATGGAAAGGTCAAGGAAAATCTTAGGGGTAAAGAGTGAATTTGTTTTCATCTGAATATAGCTATTATATTATATTTAGTGACATGCATTTCATTCAAATACATCTGAACTAAACTAAACTAAACCTGCAGTTCAGCAGTGAGACCGGAAAACTAACAAACCAGAATTCCCATGCAGGCCTCCAATTCCTAAACAGGCTGAAACAGACTGGAGCTGTTTTTTGTGATGCATCTGAAGCGTAATGCTGTGAAAATAATGTACAACATCACTACAGTAACTGCACAGATCTGTTAATTGAGTAACAACATACATAAAGCTTTTTCAACGCTTCTACAACTTTAGAACAAAACAGAAACTAAGGTTTTTAAATGACCCATTGAGTGCATTTATATAAAACACAGTCAGCGACAACCAAATAGTTTGAGGTGCTATTTGATTGGTCACACCTGACTCTTATAATTGCCTATTACAGGTTTTGTGATGAACTGATTGGTCAGAGCTTGTCATTTGGTGAACTGCTGGTGACTGGTGATTGCGGGTACTATAAAAAAAGTTTGTAATGTTAATGTGTGTTTGGGGCAATGGTTGTTCTTACAGGGCTGTACTGGGAGTTTTGAGTGGGGTTTGTTGCTGTAGTGTTGGTTAATTATGGATGATACCAGTATGAGAGTCTTAAGGTACAGTTTGTTTGGGGTTTTTTATTTTTTTTAAAAAGCTATACTTAACTAAATGTGTTTATTTTGCAGCTTCTCTTTGATCATTCTCATTATTGGAATTCATGACTGTGTTTGGAGTGGTAAGTGCATACAGACAAATTGTATAATTCAGTTTCCTTGTTTTATTGACCCATTGTTTTCTGTTCTAGTTGATGGCTATAGCAGTAGGGGTCATCCTGGCTACTATAAACCGGAAATGGTGTCAGAGGCTGGGCTTCTTATGCAGGATGATGTTAAACTGCAAACTTTCTATGGCTGGTATAACCAGGGTGATGCATCAGGACCCAACAGGCCTCAGAGTTCTAGGAATGTCTACAATGTTGCAGTTAAGGGTGGCTATGGTCCTGGAAGCAGCAGACAAATTCCTACAGTTTCTTCAGAAACTGTAGGCCTGCCAACAAATGGCTATAAACAAAACAATGGGTCTGTTTTAAAACCAGTACAGCTTGTTGTGGGGCAGCAACTATCACAGGTTGACTCCCAACCTAATAGCCAGCAACTTGCCCAGTCTAGCAACCAGCTGTTAATCCAGTCCAGTGGGCAACAGCCTTTGCAGGCAAACTCTAGTTTGATTAGTAGCCAGCAACTTGCCCAGGCCATCTCTGAAACTATTTCTCAGCCCAGTGGTCAACAACCAGTGCCAGCTAGTTTTCAGCCCAACAACCAGGTTCTTGGACAGATTAATTTTCAGTCTGTGACCCAAGCCAATAGCCAGCAACCAGCACAAGCCAGCTACCAGTCTATCCAGAGCAGTGGTCAGCAGCTAGCACAGACTGGATACCAGGCTGCAGCTCAGGCCAGTGGCAACAACCCCCAAAGAGGTAGACTTTCACAAATTGGTTCCAAGCTTTTTTCAGGTGCCAGGCCAGTCCAGAATCCAGGTTTTGGTTTTCTCTTTAAACCTGGAATGCTAAGCAATGTGTCTGTGGTCAAGACTGAAGGTCTTGGTGTTGGTCAGCCTAGTAGTGAGCAAATTGGACTGTCCAGATATCAGTCTGTTGCCCAGGCAAACAGCCAGCAACCCATGCAAACTAGTGGTGCACAGCCAATACAAGCCAGCAGCCAACAAACATTACAAGCAAGTTACCAGTCAGTTGTTCAGTCCAGCAGTTTATCCATGGCACAGTCAAGTGGTCAGCAACCAGCCCAAGCCAGCTCCCTATCTGTGGCCCAGCCTAGCAGCCAGCAACCAGCCCAAGCCAGCTCCCTATCTGTGGCCCAGCCTAGCAGCCAGCAACCAGCCCAAGCCAGCTCCCTATCTGTGGCCCAGCCTAGCAGCCAGCAACCAGCCCAAGCCAGCTCCCTATCTGTGGCCCAGCCTAGCAGCCAGCAACCAGCCCAAGCCAGCTCCCTATCTGTGGCCCAGCCTAGCAGCCAGCAACCAGCCCAAGCCAGCTCCCTATCTGTGGCCCAGCCTAGCAGCCAGCAACCAGCCCAAGCAAGCTTCCTATCTGTGGCCCAGCCTAGCAGCCAACAACCAGCCCAAGCAAGCTTCCTATCTGTGGCCCAGCCTAGCAGCCAACAACCAGCCCAAGCAAGCTTCCTATCTGTGGCCCAGCCTAGCAGCCAACAACCAGCCCAAGCAAGCTTCCTATCTGTGGCCCAGCCTAGCAGCCAACAACCAGCCCAAGCAAGCTTCCTATCTGTGGCCCAGCCTAGCAGCCAACAACCAGCCCAAGCAAGCTACCTATCTGTGGCCCAGTCTAGCAGCCAACAACCAGCCCAAGCAAGCTACCTATCTGTGGCCCAGTCTAGCAGCCAACAACCAGCCCAATCCAGGTATCAGTCTGTAGCTCAGTCTAGCAGCCAACAACCAGCCCAATCCAGGTATCAGTCTGTAGCTCAGTCTGGTGGTCTGTCCATAGCACAACCCACTGGCCAGCAGTTAAAACAATCTAGTCTACAGTCTGTGGCACAGCCCCAAGGTGGAGAACTCTTTAAGATTGGCTCCAAATTTTATTCATGTTATGAGTCCACATCACAGCCCAGTTTGGCCCAGCTTGGATCCCAGCCAGGACAGTCCCAATATCAGCCTTCATCTAGGCTCAGCTCTCCACTACAGTCTGGTTATGAACTTGGAATGCAGTCCAGCTACCAGGCTCCAGTTAAACCTGGGCAGCCAAGGTATGAATCTGTGTTACCAGCCAGCCACCAGCTCTTTGCCAGACCATTGCAATCCAGGTTCATACCCCAGCCTGCACAATCTAATTACAAGCCTATAGCACAGCAGGCACAACCAAGCTATCTGCTATCTGCAAGGCCAGAACAGCCCAGTTATGGTTTGGTACAGCCAGCTGACCGCACTGCGAGTGTACAGTCCAACTACCAACTCCTTGCTAAGCCAGGGCAAGATGCATACCAGCCTTCCATATCATACAAACCAGCGCAAACAAACTACAGGCCTTCAATTAGAATGGAACCTCCCAGCTACCAGCCTCAAGTGCTCCCCAGCCGTCAATATGTTGCACAGCCCAGTTTTAATCCCCCAGCCAAACCTGTACAGTCTAGGTACCAGGCACAGTCAAGTGATTCTGTATCTGGACTGTCTGGATATCGTCCTGTTTCAATGCCTGGGCCAAGTTCCCAATCTCAATCCAGGCTTGGTTCCCAATCCTTGGAGCAGCCCAGTGATTTGCTTGCTTCCAGCTATGAGTCTGTTTCAAGTTTAGCGCAGTCTGGCTTTGAGTATCCGCCACAGATGTCCTACCAGACTGACTTTGCTCAAAGTGTTCCAAGGCCTGATCAAAACCAGTTTTCATACCGAGGCAAATTCAGGCATGTTCAACAAGTGAAGTCTTAGTTTACTTTTAAGCTTCTGATATTAGAACTTTCAATAAAGTGGTTTACGTGGACATGTTGACTTTCTGGTTTTATTTCTTGGTCTTTATTTAAACTGGTTTTAGTGTTCTATTTGTGATGACTGTCTTCAAGATTAAATCGTTTCTGTAAACTGACAGCTTCAAGTACAGGTTTGCTTGTGGGCAATAAGTGCATGACTCAGAACTAAGTGCAACCATTTTAACTAGTGTCACTTTCAAAAGTCTGATACCATATGCATCATGATTTAAATTTACTGTGGCCCATTAAAGGAATGATTTGTACAGAAGCATGTTGAACATGCACTAATGTGCAAGTGTTTGTGTCTGTATACTTTTGAAGTTGTACAGGAAGAACATGTACCAAAGAAATTACTTGACTATTCCTGGCAATAATGCAAAACTAAGTCTTTTTCCTATAGGGTTTTGCAAACATTTGAACACTGAGAGGGGAAAAGACCATGAATTTTATTAGCCAGGATTTATTAAAACACTAAACAAATACACTGAGTACAAAGTGAAATGATAGATCACATTTTCCATATTCTTATCTCTGCATAATAGCAATACTGTTTACTGTTTTGCTCATAGCTGTTTATAAACCAGGACAAAGATCTCTGAGGTCCATAGTAATCTAAAGACATCTCACATGCGGTGTGTTTGTTGCAATAACAAATGCGTCTTAACCAGGAATTACTGGTAGCTTGTGAAGCCTGGTATGCATTTAAATGAAAAGACTTCCAGTATTAGACTGAAGCGGTTTTAAATACTTCATACATTCATTTTGGCTTCAGTTTGATTGCATTGCAAATGGAGCTTGATGGATCAATACTGTGATAAAATGTACAACTGTAATGATGTAAACTCATCACACAAGATGAAAAAAAAACTTCATTTCACAACATATTTATGCTGCTCTCTTCATAACCTTGAGTTAAAGGTCCCTTTGTTCTTGAGGCTGTGTGTGTATTTGAGATCATCTGAGGTTCCTGTAGCACGTATGCATGTCTGTGAACATTTAACTGCGTTTTTTTCCACATTCGTTGTCTACACAAAAATGAACATTGTCTCAAACCCTTAAGTTAAAACTGCGCAAGCTATCAGCGATGGCACCCACTCAGGTGTCGTTTACATTGGTGCTGAGATGCAGAAAACAAACAGAAATACTTTATCTACATTAGAGTAATTAACATGACTAATACCACAGACCGAAACGAACGGAGTATACGAGTTATTGAAAGAGGTTTCTACTGCGTTTGAAATGGCCCATAGAAGATATCGTCTCTATGGACGCGTCCAGCCTCCATGTAAAGTGCGCTGCTTGAAAACACAGTTACACAAGGCATATTTCAAAGTTAAACAAAATTATACAAACCAACACTACAAATGGCACCAGAACCATTGCAGCAATACTACTCATTTGCTTGGCTTAAAAAACTGACATACATAGGGTCCAACTTTTCAGCATTTTACAACATGTTGAGCAAAATGCATTTGACAATAGAAGGATATGATCATAATACAATATGGGTAATTAAGTTACACTTATGATTTGAATTGAATTCAAATTTAATATTAAATGTAAAATATCCCCATGGAACAGAATTCACTTTGTTCCAGTAATGAAAACTTTTTTTTCTTGACATTAAAGGAATATACTGCTGTTTATTACCACAGAATATAAACTCATCACTTTGTAAAAACAAACAAAAGTATTTATGGTAATGGACTTATTTTGGACGTCTATTGGGGAATTGTACATGGGGTTTAAAAGCAGAATTGTGAAGATTGTATTTTTGTATAAATTGTATTATTTGATCTCTAATATCTAATAATTATAAATTAATAATTTGGATGATAATTGTATATTTTAATGTTTATTATTTTAATGTAATGACTTCCCATGCAAGTGCATGACAGAAATCACATTTTGTTTTTACAAACTGAGGAACATATCAAAATAACATTCTGCGACAATTGAACACATTTGTTGGTAAGCCTTAATGTTTCACACTATACATGAAAATCGTACCATATCAGGTCACAGTTCATATAGTTTCTGTTGTGTGACACTGTTTGTTGAGTTCTGCCTCACAAGCATCACTTCATAAGGACCCAAATAATCCTCCATCTGCCATTGGCTGAACAAACAAATAATCCCACCTCACACTCACACGATTGGCTTACACTTTGTTGTCTCCGCATATTAAGATGGAACAGGAGACAGTTTATTAACACTTAAAAAAAGGAAATCACCTGTAGTCTTTTTCATAGTCCACAAACGTTTTGTCAGTAAAGAGTCAAGAAAAACAATCCAGTATAATTCATAAAGCAAACAGAAGCTTGGAAATGAGCGTAAACTGTCCAGAGCCAATGACGGTCAGTCACTGTGTTTGGATGCAGAACACAGTAGTAACCTGTAGGGGCAGCAACACCACACAAATCATGAGCAGATCCAGAAGCAGAGACTGCAACTGCAAAGAGGAGGGAGGTCTTGTTCGTGATTAGTCAGAAACTAGAAGCTCCTCCAGATGGCTCGACAATAGCAAAGAAGAAAATGTTCTTTATGGCAGGAATAAAAGCCACAACACAAAAAAATCCTTTCGAGGACAGTCGAAACATTGGTGGCCTCCTCAGAAGCATCTCCAGTCTTTCTTTAATCGATCGAGACTTTCACATTGCAGAAGTTAAAAAAGACAGAAAGAAAAAACGAGACCGAACTGTACTTAATAAAACTTACAGGTGCGTAGAGAAGAGCAGATTCCTAAAGACAAAAGTGCAATTTGTAAGATCTGCTGTTTAATATTCATTATTTGTCTGAGTTCTTGTCACGGTTCTGTCTGTAGCTATCTTACAGAAAGAGAACAAAATGGGCGTGGTCTAGTCCTCGATGCATATGACATCACTGGGTTTTCCTGATTTCAGGTCAGGGGTGGTCACATCTCTCAGAACATCACTGGACTTCTTTTCCAGGTGGCTGGTTGGGACGGGGGGTCCGTTTGAGGACACTAAGAGCCAGGAAGGAAACAGCAACATCTTCATGATCTCAGGAATGTTATGCAATCGTTTTCAGAACATTTATTCGATATAATTTCACAGGCAAATTATACATTAAACCTAGTTACTATATTTAACTAGTCACTAGGTATTCACAATTATATATTCACCAGCAGATTTGTATATTATGCAGGATATATTGTATTGTATTGTATTATGTTGTTGTCTATTAAAATACTAGGTCACGACAAAATAAAGATTCTGTCAACAATTACTTACCTTCAACACATTCCAAACCCACTGAAATCCATTCTTTCTTCTGTGGAACACAAGAGGAGACATTTTGAAGCATATTAAGGCTGTTCTTTAACACAATGAAAGTGAATGGGGACATTTTTCCCTAACATCTCCTTTTGTGTTCCACAGAAGAATAATGACAACATTTTTATTTTTTTGTAAACTATCCCTTTAACTAGATCACTGAGTATATAAAAAAAATCTATACTCTTAATTTAAAGGTTAATTAGTAACACTAACCACTAACGTACGGTCCCAGGGGCATCTGGCTGTAGTTCACCATCGCGGTGCCTCCGGGTCCACGGAACCCTCCGGCGAAACTGCTGTTATACATCTGAGAGCAGCCAAAGGAGCCCTGAGGGAACGGCTGAGGGGACATGAAAAAGAACATTTATACCCAAAGGTTCATCTGCATGAGGTCTATCTATTATTCATTATTCACAGATCACACACACAAGTTGTATGAGACGGTGTCGCCCTGACCTGCTGAGGTGGCGGCTCGTTGCCCCGATTGGTGAGTCTGCTAAGAATACCACGTTCGGACATCTGTAGCCGGGCAGACACGGGTGGGACCCGTGAAAGCATGGAGGGCAACCGCGTCACGTCGGCCTTCATGTCGCTCAACAGCTCCTCCAACTGGTTCAGAACTGAAAATGGTTAAAAAGTTTCAAAATACAGACTGTTCGTGGCAATGTAATGATTTGTTCCAGAAACATTTCGTGTTATGCTGGTTGAAAGTCTCTTCACATCTTGATAGCAATCACTAAGTAAAGTGTCTAAATATATTTATATACATATTTATATTTTGTGTAAGGTGCAGGACCATAAAATGTTCATACAATCAATCCAAATTCTATTATAGGATTATAGCCTCTCTGAAATTGCCTACCCTACCTAGGGGTTATATCACACATTTTGGATGTCCCTTATGTGTCATAATTTAGTAAAGGACAGGTTATAGTTCAACGAAACATTTATGCTCAATACTTTTTTGGCTCATGCAGTACATTTCTATAAACCTAATTTGGTTAACAGCAAACATGATGGAGCAATTCCAGGTATGTGAGTGATAATTATATTTTCGCAATATTACACCTTTGTGCAGCACAGCGTTGGCTGGCTTGTTTCCAGCTAGTGACTCTTTGGAGAGATGTTGGTGGGACTCGGCCAGGCATTCCACTTCAGCGAAGCGTGTGTTGAGGGCCATGGCGGGGTGACTGGGGTCCTGAGTCATGTTCAGGTACGCCGCACGTCGAAGCTGCTCTTCAATCACCAAAGCCTGTTCCAAGAGCTGAAACAACCCAGCTAACAATTATAGGCTGTAAGAACATTTCCCTAACGTTTCCATTAAGTAGAAAGTATGAAAGTATTTTGAACATTCATTCAGTCGTTTAGACATTGCATTAATGTTATTGTTTGTTATTAACGTTAATTGTTTGTAATTATTGTTTATTGCTGAAACATTTTAAAATGTTCCACTAACTACCCAAGAATGTTTATGAGATCCAATATATAACGTTAAAAAACACTGTACTAACGTTAGTGGTTCCCTGTTAGCTGGAAAGAGCAGATGATAGAGAATCTAAAATGTGTGGATGTGAAGGTTAGCTTTAACATGTCTTGTTCATAAGCAGATGACTCATGCCTTAAATCGTCTGGCGAGAAATTTGTTCTTCATCTCCAGGTAGTTTCCCTTGTGCATCTCAGTCTTGAAGGGCTCATTGAGGATGGCGTACCGTGGGTCATTCTGAATGTCCTGCCAGCGGGCATAACCATGTCTGATATAAACACCTGTTAAGAATTCTCCTCATATACAATAAAGCACTCAGACTGATGTGAAACAAGATGATTTTTATAGAAAACACCTTTAAAGATGAAATCTGCATCTTTTATGGGTTCCTGAGCAAGAACAAAACAGATCAGTGTTCAAAATGGTCACCTTAGCCTGATTCACAAGGTTAATAATAATCAATATAGAAAAATAAATGTTTATAATAATGATTTATACTTGGAGCTGTCGGCTCTGATTTCCCAGGAAATGTCAGTTTGGCTTCATCTGACTTCAACATACGTAATGAAAAGTACCCTGCAATTTAATGTTTCAAACAGGGATGGAGATAGAGAGGTAAAAGTTACAGATTGCAGCTTTAACTGCTTTTGCTGTTGCTGACAATGTAAAGAAAATAAAACAAAAAGAATATAATTACAGTGAGCTGCAATATTAAGACAACTGAAAGACATTATGAAAAGATCGGGGAGGATACGTAACGATGCCAGCCAGCAGCCAGTAGTCATGGCGACGGTGCCAGATGTCATAAATCTTGCCCGTTGACACAGCTGCGCGCTCTTCATTCTGCCACAGTGTGTGTAACTCTAAATGTACAAAACACGTACATCAACACACATGCACACACTTATCCATGCATCTGTTGCATCATTCGTGCATAATTATAATTCTTCTGTTCGTGACCATACAGGAACGCTTTAAAAGGAAGAAAGCAAATCATTAATAAGACAGTAAGTCACCTGTAAATCCTCCATCTGCGATGTTAAACATGAAGCGCGTCTTGACACTGTTCTTGTCATCTTTGTGGCTCTCATCTGTGTCGTCCCTCATATCTTTCTCTCCGTTCAGATGGCTCTCAGGAGGGTCTTCAGATTTGAAATCATCAGGATTAGCTGTTAAAACTGCTCCATTTGACAAGAATCAGAGCAGAAGTGGTTTCAAAAACCATGCCACTTTCACAATTAACAGAATTTGGAAATACAATAAGCAGACTACTGCTGATACCAACCGTTTTTTTGCTCCTTATCATCGGTTTTTGCTAGGCTGGGTTTATTCTCCCCTCTCTCTGGGGAAGTTTCTTTCCCTTTAGCAGAGTCTAAAACACACAGAATCTTGAATTGTCGTACGTTTTTATTGTTTAGAGAAAAATTCTTAATTACTACGTGCATGGTGAAAAGTCCTCACCTAAAGCTGTCTGATTGGCCAACAGCTCACTAGATTTACTGGCTAGCTGTGCCTGATTGGACAATGACTCGGATTGAATAGGTGGGGTGTCATTTTTCACACTCTCTTCCAGTCGCTGCTCCCCTGCGTTGCTGCTCTTTGGCTCTTCGCTCTCATTGGTCTTCTCTGGTGCGGGGGAAGGTTCTGGCATAATTGGCTGCTGTGAGGAAAGAGATATGTTTTAATAAGGACTAGAGGGTGGGGAGGGATTTCTTGCATGATGAATTACAGTCTGACCTCAGGGTCTGATGATTTGATGCTCTCTGGTTCTGTAATCTCCTTGTCTTCTTGAGAACCAGATACTAATTCAGTCTTATCTGTAAAAATGGGCCAAGGTAAGAGAGACCATCTAACCTAATACAGGAGCATCCAGGATGTACTGTAGAGCAGACACACACTCACCTGAGGGGACAGGAGTGCTGGGTTGGGTCGGAACCGGACTGGCTGGGACAGGTGTGTTGGGGTCCGATGAGACACTTTCAGTGAGTTTTTTAAGCTCTAATCCCGCAGGAATCAGATCTGGTGTGCTGAACTTTCCATTCACATGCTCAAACTCCTGAACCTATTAACACCAGAGAAAGAAGAGGATATTTCAGTAGACTCTGGTTACAAGATTCAAGATCTTTATTGTCATATGAAATGAAATTATTTTTATATTTACTCCTATAGATGGGTAGAAGGGCAATAAATTATAAAGACAATACAATATGAAAGAATATACAAAGAAAAAACAAACCAGGGCAAATAATACAAATAAATGCCATGAATTGCCATATTTAAGAAACATTAATATTAAAGTTTAATTTTTTAAGTGGAAGAAAAGTATGCAGTTGGAGAAATTGCATACTGTTGCGTCGCAAAGCCTTGACTGTTCAGCCATCAAAACATAAATCTTTCCATGTACTGACAAAATGTGTTGAATGCACTGTAAGTTGCTTTGAATAAAAGCTTCTGCCAAATGCATAAATGTAAATAAAACATACATTGTAAACATATACATTATAACACAAACTACCTATTAACTTAAGTCTTAACACAATTAAGTACATCTGATGAAAAATCATCTGCACATTTTTAAGTTACATATTCCAAAACTCAATGAATAATTACCTTTTTGCGGACCAAAGACATGACACCGATCCGGGTGAGAACGTGTTGGCGGGACAGCCCCTCCCTAGGGACACCGTCAGCGAATGTCTCTGCCCCATCTGCCCCCGGCTCACACAGATGCCTCATGAACAGAGACACATAAGCCCTGAGAAACATGAGAAAGAAGACCGGTTAACATTTCATTGGGCCGCTGCCTGCATCCGTGTTTACAGCAGTGATGTGGACGCAGCGATACACACATTACCTGAATTCCTTCTCGCTCTTCCCTTTTAGGTCCCGGACCAGCCAATGAGAGTTGAAGGCATCTTGCGGGGGCATCCCCCAGCGCATGATCGCATTCAGGAAGGCTTTCCGTTGCCGGGCGTTAAATCCCAACACCTGAAACCCCAAACATATTATTACATCTGCAGCTGAAGCTCAGCATGGAGAAAGGAAGTACATGAGACATCTTTGGCTTCATATATCAATATCATGAGGAGCTTTACCTCTATATTTCCTGAAACTCTAGCCAGTAACGGAGGCAGCGGTTTATCCCGATCGCTCTTCAGCTGCCTGCGAGACTGTCGCCTTCCTCCTGAAAAAACAAAAAATGAAATATAAAATGATTAATAAAATAAATAAAGCAAATTAATAACAGAGATGATAAATGCAAGTGTGGAGACAACAACTGATGGTTCTGGAAAATTAAAAGAGAAGAAAAGTGTTTTACGTATGAAAGTAAAATGTAATGGTCAGAAATGTAACGTAACATTCAGGTGTATTACACACAAAAGACAAAAAGGTACGAATTGCATTTGTTTACTATAGTGTGAACTCAGACATTCATTATATATAAAACAAGGGAAAATTGCTTTCGCTTCAGTCCACTCATACTCTGGTCTCCGCATACCTTCAGGACGTTCCTCAAAATCTTCATCCTCATCTTCAGACCCAACAGAGTATTCAGACTGATTGTCTGAAAGATCATCCTGCCATTCTGAGGACAGTAACACATGTGCTCATGTAGACTTTAGGCTGTGTGTTGCTGAGCTGTTGTACTGTCAGCATCTGTGGGTGCTGTAGGTACCTTGGTCCTCCTGGGAGGCGTCATTGTAGTTGACCTGTTTGCGGATGCGTTTGCCTTTTCCCAGATTCCTGGCCAAATCCTCCTGCTGCTGCTCATAATGGTGCCGCAAGAGCTTTTCCCAGTAGTCTGGATCAACATTCTCCTCCTGCTTAATAATCTCCCTCTGGACCTCCTCCTGCAGGTACACACACACACACACACACACACGCTTGTTAGGTTTCTATGCTTTGTAGGGACTTTCCATAGACATAAAGATTTTTATACTACAGATTGTATATTCTATCCCCAAACCATCACCCTACCCCTACACCTAACCCTCACAGAAACCTTTAAGCATTTTTATATTTTTAAAAAAGCATTATTTAGTATGTAAATAATCAATTTCACTCGTGAGGACCAGTGGCTGCTCCCCACAATATAGGTGTGTGTGACTTTTACCATCCTTGTGGGGACCAAATGTGGTAGAAAAACAAGAACACACACACAGACATACTTTTTACGTTGCAGATATTACAGAGTTGAAATGTTCTCATCTGGGATCTCATGTTTGATAGGACCAGGTATAAAGAACTCACCTCTCCGTCTTCCTCTCTCACGACATACTGAGCCACCTTAAAAGAGCTCAGATACTCATTCATGTTCTGGATCTCCGTGTCTTCTGTGGCATCCTGACTGCGGTCTAGCAGTTTGGAGATGGCGTTATCATCATAGTGGATCACACTACCTTCCTCTCCGTCTTTATTATCTCCTACAGGTGAGACACACATGTATAGACAGATGTACTTTGACCGCAGATGTAAGCCATATATCTATAACTGAAGCATTTAAGGAACAGAGAACACAAATTACTAGAATGATTACTAGTCTTACAGCTCTAGAAAAACATCTAGTATTTATGATGAACATGGCAACTGAACTATGGGAAAAATATCTTAAGAAACACAGGGGGACATTTGAAGTGGAACCTATTGTACTAATGGCTATTTATAGAAAAAAATTAAATAAAAAAAACTTACGACTCTGAAGTACACTAGGGGATATGTAATTGACTAGGACATTTTGCAAAAATTACTTTATTATTGCAAAAATTATACTCAGAACAACACTTATAAAGGAAGAAAAGAACACATAATTCAGAAAGCGAGTGACAAACTAGGGCTGCACAATATATCGAAATATTTCAGATGTGCATATTGCAATATGCATATGCATACGGCAATGGTTCACAATAACAGAATCATTTTAATACTTCAAAAAGATATGTGCTTTCAGTTTTAGGTCGATGCAGAGAGACTGTTTTTAGAAGTTGTAGTGAAGCTTTCTTTTTCAGAATGAATGTGAAACGTATAATTTACGTAATATTTTTTATATTTTTAAAATATATCATTTAAACTGATTTCACAAATTTAAAGCATTACCGCATCGTGTATCGCATTATTTAGCAAGTTATCGCATACCGCATTTTTCTTCAATATCAACCAGATCACTTCAGCTTACCCATGGTTCTGGCAGCCTCCACATCATCTTTGAAAAGCTCCTCAGTGCCAAACTTGAGGATATCATCCAGTTCCTGTTTGGACATGGAGCCTGTTTTAGAGCCCAAGCCGGGCCGCACCACCAGGTGGGTCAGCATCATTTTTCTCTTGGCCACTTGTGTGATACGCTCCTCCACAGATGCCCGGGTTACGAAGCGATAAATCATAACTTTCTTATTTTGCCCAATACGATGTGCCCTGCTAAAAGCCTGCAAAAAATTTAAAAACATTAAAAAAAAAGAAAGATTTACAGAAAAAACTGCTACGTGAATAACAAGAAAATATATGCAAAAATATAGCAATATATGGATAAACATCATTTTGACAAATGAAATTTTGAAATTTTTCAAAAGGTTTATTTCATTCTTTGTTTTGGATTTTCATCACTTTTAAAATGCTATAATTCTTATTTTTATGTTAGATTTATAACTGTTTTAAGATTCAAAGTCTGGGTGTAGAAAAAGTGTGAAACAATAAAATAAATACATTTCATACAAAGATTTTGCATGAATTTGAAACGTATAATGGGAAAAATAATCCCTTGGGTCATAAATATGCATGATTCTTCCCAAAGTGGTGCATGTTTGTATGTGTTTGTGTGTATTTGCATCACCTGAATATCATTGTGTGGGTTCCAGTCAGAGTCATAAATAATAACTGTGTCTGCGGTGGCCAGATTGATACCCAATCCTCCAGCACGAGTAGATAGCAGAAAGCAGAACTGCTGTGCCCCGGGTGCTGCACACAGAGTGACAGCCGGTTAGATTGAGTACCTTAGTACACAAATATCACTGCAGTTTCACTGCTGGCATTCTTACCGTTAAAACGATCGATGGCCTCTTGTCGCAACCCCCCAGTGATACCCCCATCAATACGCTCGTATTTATACCCCTCGAACTCCAGGAAGTCCTCCAGCAGGTCCAGCATCTTTGTCATCTGACAGAGAGATCAACAGGGCAGGATGAGACACAAACAGGAAAGAAAGTGGTTTACAACAAACAGGCACATGACAATGTTAACCAATATGCTCAGTAAACCCAACATGGGTTGCCAGGTCAAGCTAAATTCCACCCACGGACAGTGCAACAACAATAGGGCTTAAAATTAGGCTTTCTTCCTTTAAGAGACCAAACAAACATGTGATACGCTCTTACATTAATATGTACGTTTATTCTCAAGTACTTGAGAAAACCATGGCAAAATTAAAAGTCAACAATACTAATCCCCTTTACCTGCACCATTTATCAAACAAACGGATGAGATCATTCCGCAGGCAATTTAAATAAAAGGGAAGAGTCTAAGGACTAAACAATAAAGCAGAGATAAATAAAAGCCCCGCCTTTTCATTTGTCAACTCCATTTAAAAGATGAATGAGCTCTGCTCTTATTTTCTATTCACAGTTTACCATCTAATTAATCTTCCACTGAAGCACAGACGAGACTGGTGCATATTCATGGTTTTACTGCTCTTCACGGGGTGTTTTGTGTTTCAAGCGGGCAAATAAAAAAACACACCTGAGAGAAGATAAGGACTCTGTGGCCTTCATCTTTGAGTTTTTTCAGCATCTTCTGAAGCAGAGTGAGTTTGCCTGAAGATTTCACCAGGAGGTTTCCGTCGTACGAGCCGTTGGGTAGGACAGGAGCTTCCTGTGTACATGAAGAATGAACATTCATGTCAGACATGACAAATGTTGATTAATGATGTTTGGATTGAGGGTAACAAGAACTTTAAATCGTTATATTTTAATAAATTTTTATATTTTATTACATGACACCAATAGTAGAAGCCATTAAAACAGGAAACATTTAAACTAGATTTGAACAATTTTATAAAGAAAATGTGAATGGTGCTTGCCCATTTAAAATAGCCACAATGCTACTGTGTTCCGAGTGGTTGCCAGGGCAGTGCCATGGGGCTGCTAGGGAGTTCTGGGGGTTGCTAGGTTGCTTACTGGCCCAAGTCAAATGAGCCCATCCCGAAGTTCCTATGATATTCTTATCCATAGATATGTCATGGATCCAGCTTTCAACGTAAATCTGTTTTTTTGTCTTATTATTGTTCACCGGGTGAAAACTGGCAGAACATTTTGAAATGTAGTATTGTCTGCTCTACAAGCTTCATGGTTTTAGGCATCATTACAAGAACATTTGCCTAAGCAAGCACCACAAACTGTCTATCAACCAATTGTAAAACATCAATATTACAATCCCCTTTTGTCCTTGAACATAAGAGTGTAGGACTAGGCTAATATAATGTATTACATTTGTTGCAGAAGGCAGGAAACAATAGACTCTGGGAATCTTTAAATAGCTCTTATACAACAGAAAATGTATTGCCATTACAGATGCTAAAAATACACCACAGTCTGGCTACAGCACAGACAGTGTGCATCCATATGTTCTCCTCCCCTCCTCACCACTGCAGCCACTGGAAACAGATATGGGTGGTTGCAGCATTTTTTCAGGTCCATCATGATGTTCAGAAGCGACACTTGGTTTCCGCCTCCCTTGGAATTTAACGCCTCAAAGTTCCGCGTTAAAATGTACTTGTAGTATTTCCTGTAAGTGAAAGAGCAGGGCTAGCTTGACTGCTACTAAATATCTTGCAAATGAAATGATTAAATATAATATTTAGAGATGATGGATTTTAATTAGATAATTTAGCAGGATCATAAGCAACATAATAACTGGGATAGACTGACTTCTGCATCGGACTCAGTTCCACTCGCACTATGAGCTCCGTTTTTGCCGGCATGTTCTTGAAAACATCTGCCTTCAACCTCCTGAGCATGTGAGGTCCCAGCAGGTCGTGGAGTTTTTTTATCTGGTCCTCTTTTGAGATATCCGCAAACTCTTCCAGAAAACCTTCCAGGTTACTGTGCGCAAAAACAAACAGATACCCTTTTATACAATCTCACAGAAAACATGTTCCAACGTAAGGCCTGTGATGGCTCTGCAGCAGATTGTTATTCTACTAGCAGATCTATGAATCACGAGGTGATCATGCCGACTGCAATCTTACTTGAAGCGTTCAGGAGTGAGAAAGTTGAGCAGGTGGAAAAGCTCTTCTAGATTGTTCTGCAAAGGGGTTCCAGTCAGGAGCAGCTTGTAGTAGATTTTGTAGCCATTCAGAATTCTGAAAAACTAAGTGTTGAGAGTTTCACCGATTACCATCGATTAATTAAGTAACAATTAAAACACTCCACAGTGTTTTTAAGTAAACACTCATTTAACGCTGTACCTTTGACTGGTTATTTTTCAGCCGGTGGGCCTCATCTACAACCAGACAGGCCCAAGTGATGGAGCCCAGAATGGCCTGATCAATGGTGATCAGTTCATACGATGTCAGCAGCACATGAAATTTTATCGTTGCGTCCTTCTGTGACAAAACAATAATAAACAAAGGCAGTATAACAGCTGACTTTTTAGTCCAAATAGCAAAGATTTTTAGCAAGGAAGTTTTAATTATTTGGATGTCAAAAAATGTATTCTGTATTTATTCTATAATAAAAGTGGCCCCACGCTATTATAATGCATAAATCCAACGTCACATTAACGTTCTCTAACCTTCATGCGGAAAGCCTTGCGACCTTTAGAGCCACTGTCCTCGAAGGTAAACTCGTTCTCACGAATGACAGCCCTACTCTCCTTATCCCCTGTGTAAGTCACCACGTAGAACTCCGGAGCCCACATCTCAAACTCTCTTTCCCAGTTGATGATGGTGGACAGTGGGGCACTGACCAGAAACGGCCCTTTGGAGTGACCCTGAAACAACAACAACCAACTCTCGTTACACACTGTTCTCTTTCTCCATCAACACACATTTGACAGAAGGTTCAAATGGTGTCTGAACCTCTTTGTAGAGTGAGTACAGGAACACGATAGTCTGCACAGTCTTGCCCAGGCCCATTTCATCGGCCAAGATTGTGTCAGTTCCTTGAGCCCAGGAGAAGCGCAACCAGTTTAGACCCTCCAACTGGTATGGGTGCAAAGTCCCGCCCGTGTCATCGATGTACCAGGGCTGCTGTTCAAATTTGATGGTGGGCTGTGATAAAATATGACAACAGATACAATGATTCCATCTATAAAAACATTAAACTGAAATTTAAAAAGGAAATCAAATTAATTAAATGACATTCTGATTAATTCAAGTAATCATAACAAATCACATTTATCAGAATTCACAGAAAGGATTTCAGCAATCGAGTACAGCACTGAACTGACACAGTAGTCCAGCTGTGAAAAACACAGCTCAAGACCCTGTGTTCTCTGCTGTTAGAAGCTGTTGTCCCTCCAGCTGTTTTCATACACAACAGCCCGTCTCGTGTAAATGCCTGCTTGCACATTTTGTGCTGCCTGCTCTTGGTTACTGTGGTTTGGACAACAAGATGTATCTCACTAGATCAGGGGCTTTATAAACATCAGCCATATTTTGATCATTGTTTTTTTAATTATTAAAGCAGGGTAGGCGATGTGTTCCAGAAACATTTTTTGTTACGCTGGTTGAAAGTCTCTTCACATGCTTATAGCAATCTCTAAGTCAAGTGGTCTAAATATATTTATATATTTACATATCTTTGGTGGAAGGTGCAGGACCATTAAATGTTTTTCGGTCAGAATTATAGGATGTCTTACCTGCCTGTCAAACTGTGTATTGTACATGTGTTGGAGGAGGCGTGGCTTTGGAAAGTCTTCTGAAGGGAGGGTGGGTTCTCATGCTTTCAAAGATAGCTTGCTATCTCCAGCCTCTCCGAAGCGACCTACCCTACCCTACCTTTAATTTGAAACCCTCTGATGGAACAGATGGATCACACTCACATCCACAACCGGAGCGTCTGGAGGAGGTTGTCTCCTCTTCCCATCGTCTTTTAGACGCTTTCCCTTTCTGAACAGCAGGGGGTGATGGCTCTCACCTAGCACCTGTTCCCTGGTGAAGTCAAAAGCAGAGCGTAACTGTATGAGAATCGGTGCACAGAGTAAACACACATGAATTTGAAATAAAACAGCTTACCTGTGATCCCAGTAGGCTTGTTTAAAGTTGTCATATTCTGGGATGTCAAAGTCATCAGTTTCCCACGTGCACTGATCATATGACAGGTCTCTCCACTTAATCAGGTAGTGAACATCTCCGTCCTTATCGAAACTTTAAAATACACAACACAGCCTGAAAGCCTACTCACGCTAAGTTTATAATGTAAGCAATGCATCTCTATGACCTCTGTGAAACAATTCTGAAGTATTATATTCCATTTTGTCTCACAAAAGGAATTTTATGAAAATGAGATGTTTGTGTACATTTTCTATTAATCATGACAGCAAACATCAAATATTACAGAAGCACATTTCCAAGGAAATCGCACCTCACAGCTCATATTGTAAATCATTATGATAAGCTTACCATTTACATTACATTTACATTTATGCATTTGGCAGACGCTTTTATCCAAAGCGACTTACAGTGCATTCAAGTTATACATTTTTGTCACTACATGTGCTCCCTGGAAATCGAACCCACAACCTCTTGCGCTGCTAACGCAATGCTCTACCACTGAGCTACAGGAGAACTGACTTCACCATTGTGAATCAGTAGGGTAAGGAGATCACAACGAACACTGATCTGTCATGTACTGTGCTAAGAATACGACCCACCCTACCTGTGGTTGAGGATTCGGTGAATGATCATCCACTCCGGCTTGATTCCGTAACGGTAGAATCGCTCTTCCATGGCTGCATAGTGAGGATCTTTGCTCCGCCTCTTTTCGTTGTTAAGCTCCTCCTCCCCAGAGCCATAGTCATATGGAGGCGGTTCATCCATGTCATTCTTACGCTGGTAGTTACGGTACATTACTGTATGGTACAGCTCCAGCTGCATCAAGACAAAGAGGGAATCACCATAAGCTTTATTTAAAAAGGCAATGAAAACCTTCATCTTGCTTCAGTGTCGGCTTTGGCAACCCCACCTGTAGTTCGCTGACCCACGAGCAGTGCCAGTAAGACAGGCCAGCCCATTTCACAAACAGCTGCCTCTCTGGACGGCCCTTCAGTGGGGGTTTGGCTAAACTGTCCACCTTCTCTCCATCCTGCCCAGGAGGAACCTCGGGAGGCAGAGGAGGATCCCCCCATGCCCAGTGTAGAATCCTCTGGACCTTTCCTTTTAGTGGTGGACACTGGGACAGAATGTAAAATGACATTACATTAAAACTTACATTACATTTAAAGTTTCCATATTCCGCCTGTTTCCCCCGTCATACTTTTTCTACGCCCCGAAATATGGCAAAACATTGAGAAATGTGAAAATTCGATACTGCAGAAGAGTGTTTATTTCACTTTGATTTGTTTATTTGGTATTACATCCAAACTGCTGGCAAACAACACAAGAAGTAAATATGTAACCAATAGCAGTTCACATCTGGACTGAATTCACATAAAGCAGAAAATGCACTGCAGTTCACATGAACCCTTTTCAAAAGGACACGAGAGCAGTTCTTTGGGACACACCTGAAAACAGATTTCACACCTATCCCAGCTAACAATTTTAGATTGTAAGAATGTTTCTGTAACTTTTCCATTCAGTAACAAGAACACTGAAAACATTTAAAACATTCCAATAACTTCTAGTATTACATTTTTTATATATATATATAATATTTGAGTTACAAAAACATTCTTCCAACATTATTGCAAGAATGTTTTTGATAACTTCGAGAGAACTTTAGAGAATGTTAGCCAATGTTCTGAGAACGCTATCTGTTAGCTGGGATTAAATTAACCCAAATGTAATTTGAACCGGAGTCACATCCAAATCTAGTGTAAAAGCATCAGTACTGAATTAAGATGAGAGTCACTCACCATGCAGCGTGGACACAGCCACTCTCCATTAGGGATCTCAGGCAGTGGTGGGTTGAGGCAGTGAATGTGATAGGAGGAAGGGCATGTGTCACAACACAGCAGCTCTCCTCCATCCTTACAAACCCTGCAGAACTCCATATGGTCATCTTCCTCCTCACCAGCAGCCTCATCTTCTTCCTCCTCATCTTCTTTGGCCTCCCACTGGATGCCTTCTTTTTCCTGACAGATGAGACTCACTAGGTCATACAATTGTCCTGGACTAAGATAACCTTGGGGTTTGATGTTAAAGTTAACTGCCAATGTGAACAGCCCAGGTACTGCTACATAACATCAGAGATACTAAGCATGTGTATGTGTACTGGTAATCACTAAAGTGGTCCCCACAAGTATAGTAATACTAGTGCATTTTGACCTTGTGGGGACATTTTTGAGTTTTTTTTGAAGACCTTGTGGGGACATTTTTGAAGCTTATTAATCATACAGAATGATCTATTTTGAAAATCTGAAATAGCAGAAAGTTTTCTGTGAGGGTTAGGTTTAGAGGTAGGGGTAGTGTAGGAGGATAGAATATACAGTTTGTACAGTATGAAAACCGTTACGTCTGTAATATAAAACATGAAAACACAATGTGTGTGTGTTTGTGAGTGTGTGATGCAGGAAGGGATTTCCTTACACAATGGGGGCAGCTCCATTTTCCCTCAGGGGCTTTTTCCAGGTCTGGATCCAGACACACCAGGTGATATGCTCTGGGACAGGTGTCACACAGAATGATCTCTCCTCCCTGCTGACAAACCTCACAGTAGTCTTGATGGTCTGTCTCGTAACCATCTCCATCCTCTCCTGCATGACCGATACAGAAAAACAGAAGCACATTGCGCATCAATGCCAAATTCCAATAAACATCCCACATCATTCCATATATACATAACAATACTGACTCGGTCATATGATCACAACATTAAAAAATCTATAAGCAGCAAATGCAAGAGAAGCATGAATACAGAAAATTCATAATTTTCTTACTTATGAAATCTTTTTTCTATGTTGATTTTTGGTGGAATATTTGTAAATATGGTCAAATGTGTTAAACAGGCCTAAGAGTTCATTACATTACATTCTTATTGGTAGCCGAAAACAAAATAATTAATAAACACATAAACATAATTTGCGCCACATTGCGTATGATGGCCATTCCAATTCTGCTAAAATCTGTTTTGCACACATGGTTTCTGTGTATGCTTAAAAGCAAAACAAAATGAACGAATAATTAGAAAATACAAAATGAACGAATAATTAGAAAATACAAAATAAACGAATAATAAGAAAATACAAAATGATCGAATATTAAGAAAATACTTTTTCTTTTCTTTCGTCCTCGGCGGGTGGTTTTCTTTTTCGGCGCTGCTGAAGTGTCTGAGAGTACAGAGGCACTGTGAATGCTGATGTCATCAAAGTCTGAGAAGTCGTCCAGGAAATCCTCCTCGCTCTGAGAAATAATTAATAACATTACATTAAGAAATACATTAAAACAATCTCACACCCTTCAAATGCAATAATGTTAACACAACATCTACAAAACCGGACATTTTGGACACTCCTTGAACTTTCAAAATAACATTTTGATATAACATTAATCAACGTTTTTGTTACTAAATGGAAATGTTAGGGAAACGTTCTTACAGCCTAAAATTGTTAGCTGGGAAGTCTGTAATCAGAAGTGATTTTTTTTATTGTGATGCAGATTAAGACCCAAATAGATTTCAGTGAAAAAGGACTCTCACCGATGAGCCTTTTTTCCTCTTTCCACCCTGGCCTGCTTTCGATTTGGACTTCTTCGGTTTCCCTTTCTTTTTTGTTTCTTTCTCTGGCTTGCTTTTTTTCTTAGCACCGGGCCCTGCAATGCGGTCCAGATGAGATAAACAAAACAGATTTGTGTACGACGTGAAAACAATATTCTCACAGCTATAGACAGTGAAACAACATATTGTGTTTGCGAAATGGCATTTTTAAAAGAAAGGTGGACATGGACATCTAAGGCAAAATTTGCACTAAAACAACTGGGAGTTGCAAAAACCCAAGCACGCATATACGCAATCAATATCTGAAGAGCCAATTAATAGACATGTTACACGTGTAACCATTTACATTTAGTCATTTAGCAGACGCTTTTATCCAAAGCGACTTACAGGACGAGAGCATTGAACATTTTGTCTTAACCAAACTGCAAAACCTCTGGAAATTGCACAATCCCCTATATAAAATAAGCAACAATGAATTTAACTTTACCCTTTCCTTCTTTGGTTTTGGCTTTTTTGATTGGCCCAGATGGTGAGATCTGTTGGATAGTTCTAATACAAATGGGTGGGGCCACGTTGACCGTTTCCACGGCAGCAGCCACAGCCGCCGCCACAGCCGTTGCAGAGGTGCCTTTAAAAGGGTTGTTCGCGCTGAACTCTCTCCACTTCGCTCCGAGCACCGTCATCATTTTTGACATGGGGATCTTGGGGTTCTTCTTGGCAATGAGGGGCCTGACCACCAAGTACAACAGCAAAGAGAAAGCTGTTCTTAAAAACTGAGGCTGAGATTTGAATAAGTCGCTGAATAAAGCTACAAGAGGCTGTGTTACGGGAAAACACTGTTCTTGGGCACAACACAAGGAAATGCAAAAGCTTTCTCATGTTTTAATAAGCCAAGGCAACAGCGTTACGATGAAAGTCACAAATGTTCAATGAATTGCTCAACTGCTTCATCAAACAATATAGCTCATTAGCTGTAGGATGTGGACTGTTGCTAAGCAACATAGCGTATTAATGTGGAAAGTGCAGTTTGCATTTTTCAACGGCATTGAAGGCGCCCAAATTAGAATCAGAATTAGAACAGATCTTAGAAAAGTCACAATCAAATTAAATAAGATGTGATATTAGATCCCACAATAGCTGCATGGGCCCACATAGTGTGGGGTCCGACAGTCGCTCTTGCGTCTAAGCCTGTTATACTACCGTCTGTCATCATACCGTCATCAGCTTTTGAAAAACAGAGGGTTTAAAACAGAACAAGACAATCTGACCGCAGGGCATTAGAACGTCCATAAAGAAGGAAAGCCTGGATATCCTACCTCAGGAACTGGCTGAAGGCTTTGTAGTTGGTGATGGTTTTATAGTCCTCCTCTGAGAAGGCATACTGCACATCTTCAAGACCCCACTCCTGCATCAGCTGACTGGATGACTTCGGTTCCTGATGCGACATTGGAAATGGTTATTCGCCACTCATATTTTTAAGCAGTATTAATAATACATCACATCAGACCCCACCTTCATGTTACCGTCATCGTCATCATCCTCGTCTTCATCTTTCTTGCGCTGTTTTGTTTTCCTCTCTTTCTTCTCTTTGGGTTTCTTCTTTTTCTTCTTCAGGGTGCTGTAGGTACTGCTCTCGCTCCCTGACCGGTGGCCGCAGTCTTCTCTGTCCGACAGGTCGTCCAGATCGCAAGGAAGCCCCTGTGGGGAAAACTTTTTGAAAATATCACTACAAACTTGCGTTGTAGTGTTATCGGAAATTATATCAGACAATAGTGATAAATTTGGTGGCTTTGACTGTGCCTGACTGGCCAAAATCTTTTCCAAAACCTACTGACAGTCAGTTAAAAAGTGAATGATTTAGTGTAAAATCAGTGTTAATTCAAACAGGTTTGGTTGCATCTTTTTTATAAAGATTAAACAGTAGTATGTTCATATCTGCATTAAATCAGCCATCAGCCACCCTGCTCCCTAGATCAGTATCGACCAGTATCGACCACTTCGATCAGTATCGAAAAAGAATTTCTTAGATCAGTAACTCATAAAAACTTCATTTTTCAGAAGCACAGATGTCAGAACATCAGAACTGAAGTTCTTATAATAATATTAAAACTGAGATCCTACAGACCTTAACAAAAAACAGACATTTACTGTGGCATAACAATTGATAAACCTAAAATCAACTCCACGTTTTCAATAAAGGAAAAACCAGATCATTATGACACTGTTATTAGTAACATCTGGGAACAGGGAAACCAATCACAATGATCATTCTTCTAGGGAACACGTGTTTAAGTGAATTACTGTGTGTGTGTGTGTGCATGATTGGAGCACGCCTGTTGCTGTGCTGCAGCTGTATGCTGGCTGCCGACGTCTCTTCAGCGCAGGGTAGGCCGGCATTGCCGCAGAGCGCACGAGCTCCACCAGCAGCCGTTCTGTGTTGCTATGGTAACCAAACTGTGCAGTGTTGAGGAGGGGGTGTAGGGGAAGCGCTCTCTTTGCTGCAGCAGCCAATGGAACGGCGCCATCCAATCAGACGCGTTTGCATAACGAGCTTGTTATGCAGAGTCCCCACGGTTGCAGTGCCTGTGTTCTAGGGCCCGTCTAGACAAATCTCAATCACGAACGTGGGGGAGGGAGAAAGAGAGAGAGAGAGAGAGAGAGAGAGAGAGAGAGAGAGAGAAAGAGAGAGAGAAAGAGAGAGGAATAGGAAGAGGGGGTGCTCATACAAGAAGAAAAGGCAGAACCACTAAAGAGCTTCGCAGCTGGAGCTGAAAGGTCTCCCAAAATTCAAACCACATCTATCTGTCAATGTACCTCACAGGATAAAAAGGTCCAACTTAAATAAATGCCACAAAGATGTTTGTAAGCTGACACCATACTGCAGTTTTCCCATACAAAACGCAGCACTTAAAGGAACAGTTTACAAAAAAGTTGTCATTTACTTCATCATTCACAAGCTGTATAAATTTTTTTCTTTCAAGGAATAAAAAGAGATGCAGGATTAAAAGGAGACGTTTTCAATTGAACATGTATGTGATTTGAAAGTTATGGTGATTGGAAAGATATACAGCAATAAATAAAAAAATAATTAATAAATAACATCTATTTCTAATGCAACTTCATTTCTAAATCATGTTTAGGGTCCATTTATGATGCTGGACAGGATCCACTTTTAACAAGAGGATGAGCCAGTAATGATTTTGAATATTTCCTTTTTGTACCTATTTCCTTATTCTTTTTAAAACAAAAATTACATGGACATCCTCAGACACACAACCAGACCAGAGTAAACACTCTGCTACTGAAAAGTCACTTATCATTGTTTACATCTGACAAAGCATCAATTCTCACTCTCCTGTCACAATCCCCTGACTCCTCACAGTCCATCAGGCTCTTGTACAGGTGGCCGGCCAGCTTTGGTGAGCTGAGCTGTTAGACTTGCAACCGGGTGGCGAGTTTGACCTGCATTGATTTGAGCCCATGTCTGACAGGCACTGCAGGGAAAGCATGACTGACGCCAAGCAGAGCGTTTAGCTGCTGAGGGGAGACCCTTCTGCCCTCTCCACGGCACATTTACCACTGCTGAGAGGGAGGGAGCGGAAGAGCCCTGATAGAGACTGAATCAGAACAAGGAGGCAGGGAGAAAGAGGGACAAATCCTTCTCATTATCTCAGCGGTGAGTACAGTCGGCTGGAGGCCTGAGACTGACTGACCTGTCAAATATTTTATCTCACTCTACAGCACAGACAACACAGCAGGCGGGAGGGATGGCAGGACAGGATTAAAGGGCTGATCGGTAAATAATCTGATACAAAACACTTGGGTCGGGCAAGTTCTCAGCAAACAGGGGACAGTCTCAGAACACTGGCTAATGTTCTTTAAAAGTTCTCTCAATGTTATCATAAAATGTTCTTGCAGTAATATTAGCAGAACGTTTTAAATGTTTCAGAGTTTTTTAAAATGGTACAGAATTAAAAAATGTTTAAATAATGTTCAATCACGTTAATACAACATCTACACAACAACGTTTTGAACACCCCTAAAACTTTCAATGTAAAATTTTTTACAGTTTTTGTTACTTACAGAAACGCTAGGGCAAAATTCTTACAACCTAGAATTGTTAGCTGGGATGTTTTATGTGGATCATTCAGCTCACTGTGGTGATGTAGTGTGAGCTGAAGCTGTATCAGGAGGTCGTTTGTCATGTGGCTGATTTAACATCAGCTTGATCCAGGTGAGAGAACGCCAGGGTCTAACTCATGGCCTTGGTCCTGCAGGTGCTAATAAATATAACTGATTACGATGCCCAAAGCCACAAATCAAAGACTATAAAGAACTGAAATGCAGATTTAGCCTGAATCTACGTCGCTGGAAATCAAATACATTCCGATAATGTCATAAAGGCCTGCTTGAATTCAGTAACAGTCATGAGGTTGCTGCTTACCTCCTTTTTCTTCTTTTTCTTCACTTTGAGTTTTTCCTCCTTGCCCTCAATCATCTTGCTGGGTTTCTTCTTCTTATGCTGTTTAACTGAGTCCTCGGAGAAGAACCGCTCTAGGGGCGACAGGGGGACACTCCTCTCATGCTCACCTTCCTCATCCTCATCTGAAGAAGCACATAGTCCACAATTTTGAGATTCAATCACACAGAATTCCCTCTATATGCACCTCCAAAACGCCATCAGAAATAAACAGGCACTGAATGAAAATTCAAAACATGGGCTCAAAATATGCCCCTGCAAATAATTTCAATGAGTCTGTAGTATTTGTATTATCTGATATATTTCTTAATATTCTATTTTAGACCTAAGAATAATGAAATAAAATCTGTAATTTATTTATTTGGATTGACAATTTATGCAAAAAAATGGTACAAATCAAAGTATTTGGCACAAAAGATTACGTTTTATGTGGTTGGAAAACAATGCCTTTTTAGTTAAAAGAATTAAATTCAGGGGCAAATATTTGTCTGTCTATCTATGTAGTTCTACGAGGGGGGGCTTGCCTGTAAAGAAGTGCATGCTCCTTCTCTCTGCGAGAGGAAAAGCCAAAAAATGTGTTGACACACTGAAACTGTAGAGAAAGGCAGTAAGGTGAGGCCTCTGCCACCTGCTGAACTGTGAATCTCACACTGTACACAAACACTACTGGCTGGAAGCACATATTCGCTGTAATACTTCAGTACCACCGTGCTGTCAAAAAGGCTAAGCACTAAAAAAAGACATCAGGGAGGCATCCTCCGCAGCCGGAGCTCCACGGTACGACTCCTGCAGACTGTCTATCTTCAGCTCTGATTGTGGCCCATGAAATATGCAGCGTGTGTGGCGTACTCATTCAGCTAAAACCCTGCCCTGCAGCCCACCACGCCCCGTGGGAGCCACCGGAGATGGGGTTTTCCCAGCCTCTTGGATTCTACCCTCCAAATCCACTTAACCTTCATTTAGCGGCTGCTGTTCGAGGACTTTAGCTCTTGTGAGAGCAGTGGCTGCACGGCTGAAGCCCAGCTTACAGCTCTGTCGGGTGTTTTGTGTATTTACTCTCGTAAACACGGAGCTCCCCATCTTTCTGTCAACCGCTGGGAGATTTTTTTATTTTAATCTTCCGCTGCACATAAACAGAGCAGTTGCCTGAGAGATGATGGATATTTAGGGCAGCGCGTCTGCGGTACATCTCAAGGGGAGGTTCTTTCATGTCTGCAGAATATGTCTGCTGCCTGCCAGGAGCATCAAGCTCACATCTTCTCTTCATTCATGTCTCACTTAGAGTGTCCGTGATGCAATACAGCACACTTAAAGTCAGACTATCTGGCATGCATTGTCAGATAATGTCTTATGTGCTTTGGATTATGCTGCTCTTACGTAAGGACATTCCAAATTTCTAATACTTCCACAATTCATATATATAATTTAAACCAATATTAATTACTTTTAATATCGAGATGAGATTAGGCTGCCATTGTGCACAATACAAGTTCAGAGCTAAAGTGAATAAATTAAGCATCTGTGAAGTGCAAATAGTTAAAAGCAAATAAATTAAAATAGCATATGAGGAAAACGTAGGAAAGGGTCAAAAGTTATTTATACATACAGTGCATGTGTAGAAATATACTATATGTACTGTATATACTGTAGAGAAAGAGAGTGTAAAGAAACATTTGCAAAAATGCTAACTAAATATCTACATTATATTTAATAACTAACATGTTGTCGTTTGCATTTTTGCATTAATTCACAAGACGAATAACCTAAAAAACGACAATGGATGTTGCTCTTCATGAGGGCGGAGTCACCAAAACAGGCAGTCACGTTCGGCATCATGTTCCTGAATAAACAGAGGCTGTGCCAGGCACTGCCGGCTGTTTCTAAGCTCTGCCACAGTTATTGGCTCCTGGCAGCTGGCCTTCAAATGCCACAGCTGCAGCTATACATTTCTGTGTCAGCTGAGTACAGACATTGGGGTAACTGCGACCTTCCAACGAGGGCTGGGTCATTGCCGCACTCCATTAGAGAAGGAATTCATGGCCGCTCTAGCTGTTAAGAACAGGAGCGTTTACAGGAAACCGCATTAGCTGACAGACTGTGTATGTTAATGGTGCCCACCGTTAATGCGATGAAGCAGCATGTTGAAAACACCACTCTCATTGAGACCTTCAACTTTCACAGGCTGTATCGCTGCTTTTTTAAGACTAGCCAACATTAAACAACAACATTTCTCTCTCTCACTAAAGTCTAAGGCCGTTCCAACAACCTATTCTTTGCTTTGCAAAAGATACAAGGGCAAAAACAGCAAGTACACAACCAGTCATGCAAAGCAGTCTAAATTTAATGTCCTTCTAACCTACAAAACTAGAACGAAGCCACCGTAATCAGGTTTAGTCAGTACAATTCTTTTATTCATATGCATGTATATTCTACACCAATGTGTTGGGAGAACTCTCAGCGGGTTTAAAAAATGGACTCACACTGTCGAGTGTGATGCTGACGTTGATGACACACAGAGGACAGTGTGTGATGCAACAACAGTTTACACACACTTAGACGCACACAAACTCTAGCAAAGAAGAACGGGTGTCAGCTTTCACAGTGCGGCTTCCAAAAATAGCCCCCACCAATCAGAGCGATGACTTCTCTGAGCAGGGAAAAGCTCGAGATAATCTTTCAATTTCCAAGAGATAAAGACAAAACCAAATAAAGAAGATAACACTGGTCCTAATGTGTACTAACGAGGATATGAAACAGGTAATCCTTATATCAACATAAACAAAACCTCCTATAAGCACCACAATGTACGACTGGCAGTGGTTTTAAGAAAAGGGCAGAAAATTTAACAGAGACTGTATAAATACATTATACTTACAATGTTTTCATTTTTTGTGCCAGATCTTGGGCTGAGATTCCCAATCTTTGGTCCTGTTTAGGAAGTGTGGGAAAAATCACTCTTTCTATCTGGAGTCACTCTTGTCCTTTGTTCTTGATGCCGTACAAAAGGAATGTGGACTCAAGTTGCAACGATTTAAAACCACCTGATTTAAATGTGCATTTCTAAACAGAGCTGGTGTACAAATTCTTACATTATTATTCAATTATTACGAATTCTGCAACTTCCCAAGCATGGAATTCTTCATATTTCCTTCTTACATTTAGTGCATGCACCAGTGATCACTTCATTCTCACAGGCTGGGGGGGCAGCAGTCACATGTTCTGCAGCGTTTGAAACAGTGTGCAATAATCTCTTTCTTTCTGACCTACTGTACCTACTGTATTTTCAATACACCACTGTTGCATTGCGTATGCGTCTTAAACTGTAATTTTAGATGAACTGTGATTAAACCCAGCTTTCGGGGTGTGCATTATCAGAAAAACTGTATATTTTATTACCTTCTTAAAATAAGCTGTAGGTTACTTGCTGAGAAGCTAGAGGTAAATTGTTGGAAAGTTATCTGATTTTGCAAAAATGATTCAAAGGTGGCTCACGGAGAAATAACTCAATTAACATGTATCTTCAAATCTAGTCTTGAAAATAAGCTTATATTCAAGTACAGTTACTCATTTAATCTTATAACAAGGCTAGTAACACAAAGGACCCAGTGAATCTGTTCTGGCCTAAACAACAAATGCACCAAAACAGCAACCATAACAACACAACCCAAAATCATGGCCAGTCCTGTCTAGAGAGCCTACTCATAAATTATTTCTCAATGATTAATTCTTGTGCGTATCACACATTATTTCAAACCGTTTGCAGCCCTCAGCCGTGTACATCGCCGGCACGCTGCTGCCTCTCACGATAAAGGTAAATACGAGATTGGGGTGTAAATGAGATACACGCACTCTTCACGACTAATTCAGAAGCAGCCCAGACCTAGCCGTGGGCGAAAAACTATAAATGTATTGATTTTATCGAACAGAGTTCTGTGAATGTACAACAGGCAAGACTGAGTCTTAAATACAAGGTTTCTTCATTACAACCTGTGTATTTAGGACCAATCCATCAAAAAAACAAGACTGATGAGTCTTTTGGGTAAGAACCATGTTGCCCCTGTACACAGAAAGTACAAACATGAAGTCAAATCAGATTAATAAATCATACAGTCAATGGCAGTGCTTAACCCATGCATGGAAAAGGTTGGATTTGGGCTTGACCTTGGATTTCACAAGCAGAAAAGCCGGGCTGCTCTTGCCGGAGTATAGGATATATTTTTACAATGCACAAGAGTCACTTTAAAGCATTATTTTGCTGTGAAGCGTACGCCTCTCTGTTGCATTTAAGATCAGTTTTCCACATTCATTTTACATCAAGCGGAGGCCCTTCAAGATCTTGTGAAGGCTGAGACTTGGCTCACGTCTGTGCCCCTCAAACAGACCACAGAGGCAGAGAAACGCTGGAGCTGATGTTTTCCTGTCACACGTGGCTCTGTCAGGCAGTCACATGCACTTCTTCTTCACATAGACAGTGACCGCACGGAGAGCCAGTGCAACCAGCAGCTTTCTTCTCGATCAGGACTGGGATCAGTGCACAAATCGCGATATTGCATGACATTATTATTATTATTATTATTAGAGTGGGACCGCTGCATTGACACGCACCACACTTTTCGTATTAAAACATCGCAGTGGGCTCGTAAATCATGGTGCACACTGGGCGAGCTGTAAGAAAAGATCAAACGGGCATGCATGCATGCAATGCAATGCAATGCAACATTTGCATGCAACGAAAACGAAGCCAGAACAAATTAGCGGATGAAACACCGCGATCATCCACATGAATGATTAAAGATCGGGTTTGTCGCAGACTGGTCTGCCCTCAGACAGTCGCTGTTTGCTGACTCAAATACAGCTGGACGGTGCGCCGTCGTTTGTGGATGAGGCGCCCGGTGCGAGTCTTCAGCATATTACCGGTTACGCGTTATAATGGATCAGACGCGCGTAACGATGGCGTGCCGCAAGCCCCGTTTCCCCGCATTCAACTAGGCGTAGCAGCGCAGTCGGAGGGGCAGAAGTCTCCCTCCCCTGACTCTTTACCCCCTCACCTGGCACGTCGTCTTCAAAATCCACATCGTATTGCCCCTCTTCGTTGCTCAGCGACCCGGGCATCTTTACTGCATAACAAGGAAAATCACATCCGAGGTGTTGAAACTTAACCCTCCGAGCGCCCAGCCTTCAGACGCCCAGACAGAAGAGACGAAGGTGAGGCGAAATTTCTTTTCCAACACGCTCGGAATAAAAACAAAAGATGGCTGCCCTATTTTGCTCTTTCTCCGGCGGCTCCCCCCAAAATCTCCCTTCGCCTTTCTCTCCCTCTTCTCTATCCAAATCCTCCAGTCTGAAAATAAGAAAGACGAAAATGGAACACACATGCCCAGATTGTGACGTCTGGTCGGTTGCCATAGCAATCCATCCCATAGTTTCCCGACACAACTAGTTAGTGGTGCGCTGCTGGTTACCGGCTTAACCAGGACCGAGCGGTGCCGCGCGTCCCGGAGCGCCCGCGCGTCCCTTGAGCCCGTTCCCGCTCAAGTTTGCCGGTGGTGAGGTTACGCGGGAAAAAGTTCCCTCACGGTTCCGTCGACCGGGCCCGTCGTTTGTTCCGCCGCTCGGCGAATTAAACGCATTAACGTCGGCCATAAAAACAAGCCTGTAGATGTTTTTTTATCGGGTCTACAGATCGAAATCAAGCGCGTCTCCAAGGTCAAAGCTGATCGTGGGTCAGTCAGACGGTCAAGTTCACAGGTGTTTCAAAGGCGCTGTTAAACGATGCATCTACATTTGTAGTTTTTTTGTTTTTAATTTTAATAATGAAATACTTCGGTAACATTAATAGCGTGTATTAATATATAATAAATAATAATAATAATAAAACCGATCAGCTCGAAACATTTTCCTCACGATAACCCGCGAACCACGAGCCGTTGTCAAGGAAACGGCGCACTTGCGCGAGACAAAGCCATTTAAAAGAGCAGCGAGAGCAGCGACCATCAGCCGCACAAATGCGCATTATAAAGCAACATAAAAAACATTATAAACCTGCGCAAGTGTATTATTATTCCCCATAAACCAACTCGCTGAACCCTGGACGTGGTCCTATCTGACGGACGCGATGCTATATTGGACCTTATGGCATTGCTGCAGTGATGTGAATCACATGCTGTTGCTAAAGTTTTGGACAAAATCATGATGATTAATCCAGGTACATTTTCCCCCTCTGAGCAAAGGCGAAATAAGGCAGGATGAGAGGAAATGGGAGTTCTTTTGGAAATTTATTGGATTTACAAACAGTGGCATGGATTTAATCTTCGTCGTCTTCCTCCTCCTCATCCTGGTTGATCTGGAAGTAGCGCAGTTCATAGCTCTCCTTAGTGTTCGCTACAACACGCAGCCAGTCACGCAGGTTGTTCTTCTTGAGGTACTTCTTGGTAAGATACTTCAGGTACCTGCAGACAACATAGTTGATTATTGCATATTAGTGCAATCGGTGAAACAAACAATAAATAAACAGCTGACTTTCAAATGATAGTTATGTGGTCATGACTGATAGCAGACCCTTTAACAAATGTAACAGGACCATAAAAGTATTACTTTCAGAGCCTCTTCACACTGACCTTTCCTGCAACCCCTAATGTAAATAAAACTGCCTCATTATATCACATTTATATGAAGGTGTACAAACCCTGCATATATTTCAAGTAATTAAAAAAAAATGTCCAAAAATCTAAATCAGGCCTAACAAGAACATAAATAAAGCCAAGTGGGTACAAATAAAACCTGGTGATTCTGATCCTATGGAAAACAAGTTGAGATTCTGTGGTTGGTCTATTTAAGCTTTTCTTAAACACTTCTCATAAGATCTTGCTTTTTGAACATATTTTAAGATCTAGGCCAATGACAAGCTACAACACTTGTGGACCAATATTCAATATTCCAAACTAAACAGCAACTTTAATATAGTAATGCATCATATACAAGCCTTTCATTGAACTTGGTATAAAGTGGCAACAACACACAAAAATCATAGTAACATCTTAATTCGGAACCATTAAGTCACGTCTAAATAACTGCAAGATACACAATGCGAAAAGTGGGAAAATGCAAGCACATTATGTCAGTTCATCATTATTAAAGTAAAATTAGGAAGAATATAAAAGTTTAGGTAGAGCGCATAACTGCATATTACATTTTCTATTTGCAATAAACATTAATAATCACGACAATCACAACAATTACAATTATATCTGGTGACAACCACAGCGGCAGATCATGTTTTATGATGTACGTTCATAAAACATGCAGGTTCTGATTTGTCAGGCTGGTAACGTACTGGAATTCTTAGATGCAGTATCAGATTTCAGCCTGGCGATTTTGGCCACGATTTGGTTGTCTGAGACACATTTGGGAAGTCCTAAAAGATTTCTATAATCCTAGGCTACAATCTGTTGTTTTTGATCGCTGGTTTGACATTTTATGATTAAATTCTGATTTCAGATACTTTCCTGCAGTGTGACTCCTATGACGACATCAAACCAAGAACCAATAGAAGCGCTGAACCTCTTGATGCAATTACCACAACAACTTCAAACCATCTCAGTGAAAATGTGGAAACGAGTCAGGTGGACAGAACAACAAGAAAATGGTATTGAGCTATGGGACAGAAAAGGAGTGCTAACGCTACATATTGCTTTTGTTTGCTAGCTACCGTTTTAACGGGAGAACGAGAGTCATGGATTGATGACGTCAAACTCCATACAGTCTGACATTATGACAACTGAAATCCTACAGTGTGACATGGGGATCATATTTGTATAGTGTGAAAAGCAACAATTGCAAAGGACTATTAAAAATCGTGCAGTGTGAGCCCGGCTTTACTGTTTATATTTTACTGCTGAATTGAGAGCTTGTTTCACAATGATCGTTGAATTGAAAGTTGAGTCAGTCCACTCAACCATATACACCACTGTTGCACTTGTGAATATGGTTGAGTGATATTAAAGGGACTTGATCTCAACTACTGTAAGTGAAACAAACTTTCAATTTAATGCTCATCATGAATGAACTCAATTAAACAGTAACCAGCACACAATAAGACACAATAAATTGCTTCTCAATACTCAAAACTGAGGCTTCCCAGCTTCCTCATTCCTCCATCCTCCAGCCCATGACCCGGAAAACAATGCAAGTCAGGCATCCTAAGAGACATCTCAATTCTTTAAGTGCACCTTGAGGAGGTAAGGAACGAGGAGTGAGGAAGCTTCCTGAGGAGTCATGAGTGAGGAAACATTGATGTATTCTTGTCTCCACCTACTGTCCTTTCATCCTACCCTCGCATCCTAATAGGATGTAGTTCAGAAGCGAGGTAAGGAAGTGAGGAAGCACAAATAAGAACCGAGAAGCACCCAACATCTGGATCTGCAAGCTCAGACATACCTCTTAGAGAAGGGGACCTCAGATGTCACTGTGATTTTGCTCTTGCTCCGTTCAATAGAGACCACACCGCCACCCAAGTTACCAGCTTTTCCATTGACTTTGATGCGTTCCTGAAGGAACTGCTCCTGTTTAGATACAAGCAGATACGTCCATCAGATCATATAGAAACCTGCTGGAATATTGTGTGCACACCAAGCTAACATATTGCCAATAAAGGAACGTGTAGTTATATACTCCTGATTACGGCTCTTACGGTTATGCATTTCTAAACCCCAAATATATAACCACTAAGTATACTTACAAAGTTAGCAGCATCCATGATGCCATCTTCCACAGGATGGGTGCAGTCCAGGGTGAATTTCAGGACCTGCTTTTTCTTCTTCCCACCCTTGGTCACCTGCTTTTTCTAGGTCAATGTAAACGCAGACAGATCTTACTGAACACGTATTCACGTACAGGAATGAGAAGTGTTAACTCAATGGGCACACATACATTACAATACCCTAAAGGTTTGCGTTTTCTGTCAAGCTCATGCAATGCAGCTCTGACATAAAGTCAACGATTTGACAATATGTGAGAGTGAGACCTATGGTGGCAAAGATTTGAAGTAATGATAAATGAGTTAATAATAAAAACTTTGACCAGCGTAGTATTGAATGAAGCTAGCCAGCTATACGGCAGCTAAACTCGGGTAAAGCAACTCCATTGAAAACGCACAGGAAACATACATCAAACATACATAGAAACATATCAGGGTTTGTTTTAAAACACGTCACATTTCTATATATATATATATATATATATTATATTTAATATGTGCTATAGCAAATGCCGACCGGCTAACTTCAGCGATCGCTACAACGTGGTGGCTCAAACGCGGGCCTTGATCGATACCCCTCATGAGAAGCCGCTGTTATAAACAAGACGGAAAAGCGCAAATCTTCATTAATCACGGTGCTCGGTTCAGACGTGGTTCGGGTTTAATCTGCATGAGTTTCGGAGAGCCTCATGGGCCGTGACATGGCGCATTTGTCGCTTTTTCACATCACGGTTGTACTCACAATCGGGGCCATGGCCGACAGTTTGGCAGAAAGGAAGAGGAGACGGCGCGCATGCGCATTGAAAGCTTCCCGTAATAATCTATTGCAGATGTCATCGATGAGACGTCTGGGAACTGCTGTTCGGAGATCAGCTCTGTTTTTATTGATTTATTTAGATTATAATATACATACATCAGGAATATATGCAAATGCATAGCTTCAACTCTATTCCTTCTTGTAGACATATCTAGACTTAATGCTGGCTCCTGAGACAAAATGTTAAATGCTCTCTCATTTGTAGTTTTAAGGAAGGGTCTCTTTTACCTGCAGAGGAAATTGCATGCTGTTGCTTAGACTTGTTTACTATGAAAAGTAATATTTTAAAGTGATCATTATTTTTTACAAGTGAATGGATATAGAGGCCAGAGCAATAGTCAACACTCTCACAAATGCATGACCGGGCCATGATCATGAGGTGTCACAGGTGATGCATTAACATAATGCATAATTGCATTTTATATTTCTTGAAAATTGGCAAGGAGATATCATATTATAAAAATGCAATTGAAAATGTTTGGCTGAGCTTATGTACCAAGACAAAAACCAAATTTTAGTTATGACTTGCAGTTTTCTATTTCCACACTTTTTTGTACTGACTTTTGCTGAGTTTTGTACTCTCAGAATTAACGTGTGTGCTTATTCTAGCTTAAACACCGACATTGCCCTGCAAACAACTAATGATTGTGTCAATTTGAAATGATGATAAATAATTATTTGTTGTTATGTGTTGTCTTTACACAGATAGCAGGAGGAATCTCCTTCCCTTATGATAACCTGTGGCATCCAGATTATGCCAGTCCCCATCCACTCAAATGCCACCTGTGTCATAAGAAGTACCCCTGCCATGTCCTCTGAACCACGACCACATCATCTGTGCCAGCTGCCTGCGTGGCAGGACCAAAAACAATTGCCTCAATTGCCCCCTCTGTGGGTAAGCACAAAAATCACATATTTGGGGATAACACTTTCAGTGTTCCTGTAGCTCAATTAGTAGAGCATTGTGATAGCAGAGCAAAGGTTGTGGGTTTGACTCACATACTGAATCAAATGTGCTGTAAGTTGCTTTGGATAAAAGTGTCTGTCAAATGCATAAATGTAAATTCAACATTTGATTCAACTCGTATAAAGTTCTTACATAAAAGACAAGTACAATACATATACATCAAAACATCAAATCCTAAATGTATCAGAATAACAGGTGTTTTTGTAGCAACAGTGCCACATGATATAGCCATCATAGCGTGGATTTATCACAACTGGTCAACTATTACGATAATTGGATTAATTTTATTATATATTAGCTCCACATGCATCGGCATGAAAAACTATATGATAAACCAGTTTAATAAGTAACTAACAGTACAATGTTTGATCTAAAAGTGTATAATGCAGATGTTCAGTACAATCTAAGTGATTTAAAACACTACAAGAACCTTTGAGATGAAGAAATGGAAATCATGAAAGACGTGTTTAATAAGAAGCAGCCACAGCAGACAGAAGCCAAGTTCCCTAATAATGATTACATTACTGTCTACACCAATTCATTCTCTACAAACCACATTGTGGATTAATTCCAAGTTTTTGCCAAATCTATATTCCTGTAATCTTACTTGTACTACCCCCCATTTCACTTTTGTTTGTGTCTTCTGTTTTAAACAGCTGTCCAGAATTGTGATGACTAACACGTTCCTTTCATTGATTTATCTGTTTCTCATCTTTCTTGATCAATAACAGCTTTGTTGTATTATTTAGATGCTCATCAGATGCTGTCCCAATCATCATGCCCTTAATCTGCCATGTTATACAGGTAGAAAGTGTAAGCTTTGTGGGTAAATAAGACAAAGTTCCACAACCTTTCAGGAGAATGATGGCTCTGGCATCCCTCAAATGCATTTAAAGGCAGCACAGGATGGTTACTATTGGGACAGCTGCAGAACGTTGTCCCAATGTTCTGATTTTAGCACCATTGAAAGCACTTCACATGGTGGCCACATTGATCACATCACCTCATTGTGATGTGCACCCTGGCAAGAGTTCTTCAGGCTGCATTCATCCCACAGCTTACAGTAATTACAAGCAATTTGGTGCTGACCTACTTCGTCTTATTTAGAGGTGATTCAGAGATCTGCTACTTTATTTAATTATTTACACTGCGTAGGGCAAGTCCAACTGAAATGACACAAGATCCAGTAGTATTGAAGCCCATCATCGTACTAAAGCCATGTCATAGCTTTTGTATTAAAAATAATTTGCTATCAATTTCCCATAATCCTTTATAACTCTAGCTATTTTATGAGCACCAAGTAACTAATGTTGCAGCAGCGAAGCTTTTCCTGCTATTTTTATCCATTGTTGTCCACTGAAAAATGGCATTTGGGGCATTTAAATAGACTGGGGCAGTGTACATGTGCCAGCAGTCTGTGGTTCTGTGGTTAAAAACAATCCACACTGTAACAGTCTATTACCACATCCTAACACACAAAAAGACTGTCATGCACTTTTTAAAAGTAAAAAGGACTTCATTTGTGTCATTCAGGTTTTACGTGTGGAGTCTTGCTTTGCCACTTAAAACTGCCGTTTAAAAGCTCCTGTACTTTTTCCTTAAGCAGTGTCATCTAGGAATTCAACACTCTGATGTTATTACTGGCACACAGAAGCTGGTTTATAATGAAAAGCAGATAATTGTGGGGATTGAGGGAGGGGTGGGCATATTTTTGTCATTGTGTCACATACAGTGTTGCCCAAAAGCCTTAGACCATAATCATAAATATGGGATTTTTCATCTGAACCTGGAAATAAAGAGAAACTTGATTTTGAAGAGAAAAGATTTAAATGTAAAATACAAATATTGAAGATAAGGTTACTTTATAGAAGCAAGTTTGTAAGTTTAAATGTTATCTCCTTTGAATAAAAGGTCAGATTTTCTTGCTTTCATTGAAGCACACAAGTTGTTTTAACTTTAACTGAGATAATTTGTATTGTTTTTTGTCGTTGTCCAAAATGATTTTTAAATTGGAAAATGTAAATGTTTCCTGCAGAAATGGGATATATAGTGAATGCATATGCTGAAAAATTCAACAGCATGCAGGTGAGGTAATGCACCAGAAGGGGGCGCACTGAGCTCACATACTAGATTAATGGACCACATCAGGGCGAAATTCGTTGTTGTCCTGTTGATTTCTTCGCCTCTGATAAAAAACTATGGGAGGAAAATGTCTCTCTTAAAAGCAGCTCAAAGGCAAACACTGTTCACATAAATAAGTCATGCACCCAGAGGATGACAGTTGATCCTGGGTGCGAATACTTCAATATGACACTGCTCACACCTTTACAGAGTTTATCTGTATGTTCTTGGAGCTCAGTTGATAGAGCATTTTGTTGCCAGCGTGAAGGTTGTGGGTTCAGTTTCCAGGGAACACATACTGATCAAATGTATATCTTGAATGCACTGTAAGTCTCTTCGGATAGAAGCGTCTGCCAAATGCATGAATGTAAATCTGTCTTTTGACAGCTGTGGTCTGGAGTTGTGATGCAGTTGCTTTTGTTGGAACAGCAGTGTCCTGGGATGCATTTCATAAGGTCGGTTATTTGTTGAGCAGTTTTTCATCTGTTCCTTTTCCCATCATTGCCTGGGAGCTAGATGTGTCTTCCAGGAATTAAGCTATTTGTGTCAGGCTGCAATCTAGTGACTCACTGTACGGGTGTGTTCTTACATCAGGGACACACGAGAGCAATTGAAGGACAAAGTAAAAAAAAATAATCAGAGCCATGTTTGGAAATACTGTGCATGTGTACCCATATACGTTGTATATACGTAGTCCAGTTATTACTATTATTAGTTACCTGCATTGCAGTGTAGGCAGTCAGCATGTAGAGTAGGAAAAGTGCTAAAGGTACAACTTTGAGAAGAGCTGGATACTGTGGATACTGCGGTGTGGACTTCCAAGAGCAGAATTCTGGAAGTAAAATTCCCATTCATGTTTTTCATAGAGAAATGGGTTTAGCCATACTGTATAAACCTACAAGGATTATCCATGAGCTCAGAGGTTGTTGCTGCAGCAGTGATATGATGATATGATGACACTTTTAGAGCTGGTTAGTTTGATCCACAAACTTTATAAATGCAGTGGAAAAAATGAATAGGAAAAATACATCCACTGTTGCCCTCTATAGAAGAAATTACTCGTCACATATACTGTCCTTCACTGTTTCCAAACACCTCTACAGTGTTTTCTCATTCCATGCATGTAGTTATTTTCTTTGCATATTGAATCTCATTATAAAATAACTGCTTGTCTAATGTATTCATTTATTAATTTCAGGCTTTTTTCATGAATCAGGCTCTTCAGACAGAGGTCCAGAAGCTGAAGGGTGAAGTTCAGGAGATCTCACAAAACGTCTTTCACTCATCAACACAGACACCGCAAATGACATCCTGAAATGATCTCTGCTCATTGATCAACAGCCTGCATCTCAATAGTCTACCATACAGACCCAAAGGGCCTTATATGAGAAGATGAGGCACAGATAAATTAAAATTAAAGTAATAAATGAATCTTTAGCAAAATATTCTTTCAAAACACCTTTTTTTGTTTATAGATATGTGACCTTTCAGAGAGTAATTAATGAGCAGAAGATCTACAAAGGTGAGAAAACCCACAAGTTGTTTTGTTTTGCCTTGGGCACATTTTTCCTCATACATTTATACAATGCCTGTTTAGCTCTTTCCTTCCACTCATTAGTGCACTAATTAGTGCACTAGTTACAGCACAGCACCATGACCTTCTGCAGCTGAAGCAGGTAAACTCATACTTGATAACCATCACACGGCGGATTAGACAGAACATCTCATCCACAGCAAACGTAAAAATGTTTTAAATAATTTCAATATTTAAATATTCATAATTTTATATTTGAATATTCTAGCGCAGGCAAGCCATCTGCATTTTAAAGAGGATATTTCAGATGCATTCACAGGTTTTAAAGGTCACACAGCTCTGAGGATGACTGCATAGACACTGGTGAAGATCTGTGAGGACAGCCCAATTAGAACAGAACCAAACTGGTGATATGGAATACACCAGACACCATCACTCTAAACAGATCTCAGAAATTAATATTACTCTAGCACACTTCTATAATAAACAATATGAACCAGTCAGTTATTCATCCAATTAGATTTATTTTATACTTTATTTACTCTATTTTATTTACTTGTATAACAATGAATAGAGTATCTCTACCTAATAAAAGGTTAACCTTGTGGTACAAATGAAGCTACAGTGCCAAAACTCCATGCATTGTATAACGTGAATGTGATGATACAGTGAGGGAAATGGGGTCACCTCGGCCTTCATGCTTCACGAGCGAGCCATCCTATTGGTTGGAGTCAGAAAATTATTTAAAATGCATTTAGTGACAGCATATTACAGACTCTGTCTCAACAGTCATAAATCATCTCAACTCATTGCTCTACAAGGCCTTCATAAATACACACAAAGTCCCTCCATACTTTACTTGTCTGAAGATTTGGCTGCTTGTAGACATTGTGATCTTCTGTCTGTTTTTTCATCATCTATATGTTTTTAAATAAAAGTCAAATGATTCAGGTTTGGATCTGAATTTTCACAGTTGTCACACCAGCAAACTTCTGCCCAGCCCACTTTTCCATCTATAAAAGCAAGGTTTGTTGAACAATTTTTCTCCCATTAGATACAAAAGTCACTATTACAATTAAGTTATTATTAGTTTTATTTTCTTACTGTTTTCTATTTTTGCTTAAAGCTGTAATCACATTGACGTTTGTAGAAATAACATGTTATTGTAATGCAGAAAATACACAACTGTCTATAATGTTGATATTTGAAGGAGTGACCTAATGTAAAAAAAATGTACAATACTTTACAATATTCAAATGTAGGAAACACTTTATAGTAACTTTCATTATCAACACTAACCTACATTATATAATGTTAACAAACATTGGGAGAATATTTTAATACTTTATATTTACATTAAATATACATTGAAATGTAAACATTTAAACAATACATATATACATAAATTTCTGTCAATCAGAATGAAATAAACATTCATCAGAGGTTTCACGATGCACAGAAAAACCAGTACAGTAAACAAACAAACCAACAAACTTAAGTTATAAAGTTATTTTTTTTCCCAAAACGGGAAAACACTGTCATCAGCTTTGGATTCAGCGATGAGTTTCCCTCAGAAGGCAGAGAGAGAAAGAGAAAGTTAGCAGAGATCATACAAAAATAGCATGTGTATAAAGCAATCAGTCATTTTCACAGTCTGTCCATCCATTACAGACTGCCACTCATTCCAAGCTCTGATAATTCTGTCCGGGTGTTTTCATTACAGTTTTCTTTTCCATAAAACATCTCCAGCAGAAGTTCCTCCATGTTGACGGCCCCTATAACCGGGCTGAAGAAGAGACCAGCCACCACGTTGGAGTTGATGGATCTGAGCATGGAGAGAGCGATGAAGAGTTTGGTGAATCTTGCACGGTCTCCACTGTGAATCACTTTGACATACTCATTAAGCGCCCGGTGTGCCTCGCTCCGCAGGATCTGAATGTGATGTTGACACTGCAGCCCTGCCACATCTTCAAGAAAACAGGAGACAGACAGAGACTTCTTACATGTACATAACCAAAGAGACCTGCGTCTGCAGGTATCATGAAAGATGAGATGTATGTAAGCAGGAATTATAAGCTGAATATTATGACAAACAGTCCGACATGTCATAAAACCTCATAAATCATCTTTTTAGATATTCATATCTGAATGCTAATTAACTGTTGGGTTGTTTATTGTAAAAATGTACGCTTTAGCCCTTATTATTAACAGTTTCTAATATTTAAAACATTAGGCCACACTTTACAATAAGGTCTCATTTATTAACCGTATGTATTAAGTTATGATTTAACAATATGCAGCATTTTTACAGCATTTGTTAGTCATTTTCTCATGTTATGCACAGATGCATTTAATGTTAAATATGTATTAGTGAGTGTTGAAACTAACTCACTACTGAACTAACTAAATGCTCATTGTTAGTTCATGTGGATGAATGCATTTGACAAATGCTAACAACTGGCACCTTATCATAAAGTGTTACCAAATATGATTATGATTCTTCACACATATCAATACGATTGGGGATGAAAGGGCAGCATGGAGGTTTCAGGTATAACAATAAAGCGCGACTCACCGGGGTTGAACACAATTGCCCCTTTCAAGTACGCGTACTCCCCAGTGGTTATATCAAGTGCCCAACATGTCCTCAGAAACATTTTAATGCCCTGGACGTCTGTCAGTGCCACCCCACCATCAGTGCTCCGGTTCTCCTGCTTGTCCTGTCCGCCTGTTAAAATCCGCTGTAACATGCTCGGCTCCGGCGTCTCCAAGGTCTCAAAGTCCATCCCGTCCTGTGCCATGCCGAGCACCAGCAGGGGTGCCCGGGCTCTCCGCACCAGCGCGTACTGGACACCCGGGGGAAGCTCTCGAAAACACGGCAGGTCCTTCACGAACTTCAGGGTCTTCAGCAGAACCGCGGACGCTGCTTTGCGTTTGGTTTGCGGGGAGCGGAGAGTCACCGTCCGCTCGGACGCGCACGCACAAGCGCGCACGGAGACGGCGAGCCTCGGGGTCCTCGGCTGGTTCCCAAGTTGCGCGGACTGTAAAATGGTGTAAAGGATGCTGTTCTGTCGCCTTTCAATGTCTAAGTAAGCCATGTTGAGTGCGTTGTGGGGACTGTTAGGTTTCCTTCATGGGTTTTTAAAGGACACCGGACGCCTCCTGATGTCCTTCGCGGATGCGCGCATAGGGGGCGCTATAGTTCCTATATATTATGATACCCAAATAGCCATTGATTGTAACCCACAGACAGGTCTTATTTAGGTTAAGTTTAACAGTAATGTGATGTGTGTGTGTGTTTCCTGTAATCATTGATTATTTTTGTTATTCATTTTATATTGTTATTCATTATATATCATTTTGTGTTATGTTTGCTTATTAAAGTCCAGGGTCATCTGTATCTGTAATCTGCCATTGCTTTCCATGAGAATAATATAAAAGCTTGCTGATTCGCAGCCTGTGTGGAAAGTCATATCAAGTCCTATCAGCGCCACTCGTGAAGCTGAACAGCTGAAGGACAAGTCCATGGTGGAAGTGATGAAAGCATCAGAATAGTGTGCCGCAAAAGACAACACGCACAATTGATCTATTTAAAAAGGATTTTTTACCATTTACATGAAGGCCAATGTCAAATAAACAGCCTTCATAGCCTCTAACACCTGTCCATCCCCCCAAACAAACAAACAAACCAACATGTACACACACACAAACTCACACCCAAACACATACAAACACTCACACGTAAATACACACACACACACAAACACACACAAATACACACACACAAATACACACACAAACTCACACCCAAACACATACAAACACTCACACGTAAATACACACACTCACACACAAATACACACACACACACACACAAAAACACACACAAATACACACACACAAATACACACACAAACTCACACCCAAACACATACAAACACTCACACGTAAATACACACACACACACACTCACACACAAATACACACACACACACAAAAACACACACAAATACACACACACAAATACACACCCAAACACATACAAACACTCACACGTAAATACACACACACAGACACTCACACACACACACAAACACACCCAAACACATACAAACACTCACACGTAAATACACACACACAGACACTCACACACACACACAAACACACCCAAACACATACAAACACTCACACACAAATACACACACACACACAAAAACACACCCAAACACATACAAACACTCACACACAAATGCACACACACACACACACACACACACATCACACACAAATACACACACACACAAACTCACACACAAACACACAAATACACACACAGTTTCTAATTTTGTAACCAACTGAGTTTCCACAAGGCCAGTCAGTTTCCACAGATTTCCCTCTTATACCTGTCCTCTACTGTACATTGTGACTGTATCATAATTATACTCTTGATCATGATCTGTTTAGTAAATTTGAGCTTGTCATGACCCAATGAGAGAACAGCCTTGAAGAGTATAAATAAAAGCCAATTTTATATATAATATATCAAAAATGTTATTTATTAGTGGAACATTTTAAACTTTACAGAGTTAAGAAATGTTTGAGTAGCATTATTTTAATCCAGCAATAATGTTGATACAACATCTGAAAAACTGGTCATTTGGACATTCCTAGAACTTTCAAAAAACATTTTTAACAACTGCGCTACTTAATGGAAACGTTAGGGAAATGTTCTTACAACCTGCAATTGTTAGCTGGGCAGCATTGCATCCTTCATCAAGGACAATGGAAAAAAAAGTTAGTTAGACCAGGTTAGTCTCTTGTATGGCTGGCTTGTGTTGTTCTGTTACTAGAGTAACCAACTGGAATTGTGTCCTGTCTGCCTCTGTGACTTTACCCATAAAGTGATATGACCTTAGAGAGTTACAAATCGAATACTCCTTTTTTCAAAGGCTTCTGTCATTCTGTCTGTGACTTTAAGAGGTATGGGAAAGGAAATTAATTTGACACACTGGTGTGTGTGTGTGCTCAGATAAAAGCGTACAGTATGTGTGTGTATCAAAACACTTATCTATACATCTAGTAAAAATGGCTTAATAGCTAATGAAAATTATTACTGATTTACTTTTACAAACAAGGACTTTACTGATGTATCAGCCGATTGTTCAGAACTCAAAGTCACGTTCTAATCACTTTCATGTAGGAAAGAAACTACAACCTATTCCAGGTTACATTTACATTTTATTCATTTAGCAAACGCTTTTATCCAAAAAACTTACAAAAGACGAGAGCTTTAAACATTTTGCCTTAAGAACCAATAAGCCAAGACTACAAAGCTACATTTACAAGTGGATATTGTATTCTGCTGCTAGAGACGGACGGAAGATGAACAGAAGTTGTTTTTATGTAGGAACGAATATCATAGCATAAAATACATTACATTATAAATATAATGTCAATTACAATTACACATAAATTACATTAACTAATATAATGTATAAACTGAGGACATATTTGCTGATGCTATAGTACTGCCGGTATTAAAGATAATTAACAACCAGGCCTTGCTAATCAAATATAATTAGCTGATAATGAGGATGTGTGAGTATAAAAACAACACTGTTTTTGCAGCTTTGGCTGGCCGACCTGCGAGGGGTGATGCTGTACAGGAAGTGCGTTACTCTGGAGGCCAGTGACCGTATGAAAGACCAGCAGCAGCCTGGTTGCCTTCTCTGCTCCCGGGTCCTGCGCTTCTGAGCATGACATGATCCTGATTTGTGAATGACATGAGCATTATAGATTGGAAGAACATTTCATTTCCACTAAATACAATTAACTACATAGGACAAAAATCTTAAAATTATTGGTATGAACAACAAAGATGTAAAAACCTCTTTTCTTTTTGGTAGTACATCTGTTGGTACATCTGTTTGTTTTGCTATTCAAATGATTAGATTAGATTAGATTAGATTCAACTTTATTGTCATTACACATGTACAAGTACAATGCAACGAAATGCAGTTTAGGTCTAACCAGAAGTGCAATAAACAGTAAAGTGGTTAGTTCATTTTATTATTAACATTTAACCTGTTTTCATTCTTGTTGTCTGTGTGGATCTCCTCTGAACAAACCTTGTGTAACACTAGACTTGACCCTGTTATGGGGTTTGAAATGTTTGAAATGTTTCTCTGAAAAGTTGGAGCTTGAAAGCTGCTCTGATATTTCTGTTAGTTCTGTTCTCTCTTACTCATTCACACACACACACTGGTTTTCAGGGTCTTTCAGAAGCAGTAGTGGCTGCTGTTTCAGCCCAGCTCAAGGTCAGCACACAGGCATACAGACACAAGGTCGGACTGTTCACAGTACATAAATGAACAGACGCCGAGCACACAGGTTCCTCTCTCTACAAATAACACTCAACCAGCACCCACATGTCCACCAGCTTAATGACCTGGCCTGATGGCTTCCATTCTTTAATGGACCATCAGGGTTACTGCAGAGGCTGTGCAGGTTGAGTGATGTGTTGTGTTTGTGTGTTTATGGGTGTGTGGACCTGTTCTACCTCTAAATAACCTTAGGGTCTCATTGAATGCACAAAACCGGCCCTTCTTTTGGTCTTTGTGCTGTTTAGAAAGGGCAGTTTTTCACTTAGTGTGAGGTATACTGTAGTTTTAACATATTCTAATTTCTGACTAAATAAAAGACCAAATATTAAGCTTGTGTGTAACTATAACAAATGACTTTAACCCTGTGTCTTCTCTGGTTCTTCATTATCTGAATCTGTCTTTATACAAACACCATGTCATCTTTCCTAACTTAAAAGCTGGACTCTGTCCTGTTGTTGAGGATTTCTCCTGCTCTCAGGTTATTCACAGTTCATCTGTCTCTGGCTCTCAATCACCCAGCCGCTTCTGCGGGTGGAAAATCTGTCAGTGGGTGTCGCTCACCCGCCAGAGATTCATAGCCGTGGCCTTAGCTGCTACAACTCTGCCACCACGGTCCAACAATTTTACATATTCATTTATGTTCCGCAAAGTTGTAATTGAGAGAGGAGGAGGGGACGATCTATTTGTGGAGAGATGAAAGCCCCTCTATGATTTATGAGCCCTTCATAACCCTTTGTGAGGCCAATTTAAACAGGTCATGTATACGGTGCTTTCACTGGTGAGTGAAACGGTTATTTTTGCATAAAAGCCTAAATTATGGGCAGAATTATGATGCTGTACAGAGACAAGCAAGTAGAAACAGATAACCAAGTCATTCAAGTTAACATTTGAATGAGTACATCCCAGCTAACAATTTTAGGTTGTAAGAACGTTTCCATTAAGTTACAGAAAGGTTACAAACATTTTACATGTTCTAAGAACATTCAAAATGTGTTGGTTTTTAGACGTTGTATTAACGTTACTGCTCGAGATCAAGAATGACATTAAAACTTTTAATTCTGTAACATTTTTTAAATCTTCTACTAACAACTTATAGAATAATATTTTTGATTTATATGATATAAAATGTTACAAAGGCGATCCACTAACGTTACAGTAGATGTTTTTGATAACGTTAAGAGAACCTTTGGAGAACATTAGCCAATGTTCTGAGAATGTTCCCTGTTAGCTGGGATGATATTCTTAAATTTGCAGACACATTTATCCAAACCAATGACCTTACACAATACAAACATTCTGTTCTGGAGTCAGTTTTAATTCAAAACAGATAAATGACTGCTGGTATTATTTAAATGGTGAACACATATGTACACAAGAGTGCAAAAACCAATTTCATCGGTCAAAGTTACCGTATAAAAGTCTGATCTGAGATCAGCAGATCACCTAACACATTACCTGATGCAGTAATACGTGCTGTGGGATTACCGAAGTGACTCTTTGTTGCCCTCTGGTGGAAGTTTTAGGCAATAGCTTAGGCAAAAGTTTCGGTTTTATAACCATATCTGAACATCATGGACAATATTACGTCTTATATAACGTATTTGCAACTATATACAATAATATACGACAGAATATGTCATACTTTATACTTATATGTGCACACTTATGCACACTGAGTAGTCTGCAGTAATCTCAAACGCCTGTGATTGGTCGTTTCTGGCCAGCGTTGAGAAAAGTAACGTGACCGTAAAACAAGCCTCTGCGTTACTTCGGTACTGAAAACTGAACCAGGAAACTTTCATACGTATTTATTTCAACAACAACAACAAAAAAAAACCCCACAATGGTTAAATGAATGGTTAAAACATACATAAACGTATACTGATAGACTTGATGCCTAAATATGCTGTCTAAATTGATGCTCACTATGTTTTGGCACCTTTTAATCTAACAGGTTTTACTTTCTGAATGCATTTGTCAAATCTGCATAAAAAAAATGAAATTCTTACCTTAATTTGCTCTTCTTGTCTATCTGATGCATGTAGATGAACTCACTTCGCAATGAACAATAAATGTGAACAGAGAATCTGGATCTTCTGTATCTTCTGTCCTCACATCTTTTATTGGCTTTTTCCTCCAGGAGTTTCCATTGAAGTTCCCCTGATCTTCCAAAGATTGTTATAATGTCTATAAAATAACAAATAAACACACAGTTTTAGATGTGGGACGTGTTTTGCACTGCACTTTCCATTACAAACGATGTTTTCTATTGGTGGAAGATTTCTATAAAGTGAAAGAGAAAACAGGCATATGTTTTGCATGCAGTGCAACAGTCCTGTTTATGTAACTTTAGGTTAAGAAAGTTCATTTCCCTCTAAACCTTAAAATTGGACAAACAGAGTATTTTAAAAGTTGTCAGTAAATGGGCATGATCAATTGTTAGAGTCAAATCTTTGAAAATGTCCTCATAGAAACTTGTGCTCTGTACTATTTATAATGCTTATTGATTTGCAATCATGCTTTGCTTTAAATCTAATAACATCATGTGTGCACTGTAGGAGAGTTTGTCTATGTATATACATGGATCTGCATCAATTTAAAGAGGATCCTCTGTTACTACAGAATTATAGAGAGAATAACATATAGAAAAAAGGCCTGGGATAACAATAGCTGAACTGAAGTAATGGTGAGTTTAGCATTATATATTGTAGTTTTCTTGGCACTGTAGCTCCTATACAGATTTTTTAAAATTACTGTACATGATGTATGTTACTGTGTTCCAGCAGATACAAATGAACTTGTTTTTCTCAGTATAGCTTTTGAAAGCTCTTGTAATTGAAAAGTTTGAAGACGACACATGGGAGAAACTGAGGTCTACAATAACCACTGCACTGTGTGAAATAAAATCAAGTTGTTTGTGTGAAAATCTTTTCTAGGTTAATGGCTGGAGTCCAGGATACATTTATGACCTATATAACGTATGACAATGTCATCACTCATTGTTTAGTGCAAGATGCTTGTAAAATACTGGGTGAGCATTACTATATATTACAAGTCTTATAATCATATACTCTGGACCTACAACTTTTTTTTTGCATTTTTCTGTGTCAGTCTGCATGTGTTTGTTTTCTCATTGTGGGTAATTAAAGGGATAAGTTCACCCAAAAATGAAAAGGTTTCCATCATTTACTCACCCTCATGACTTTATTCTTCTGTGGAACACAAAAGATATTTAAAAAATGTCTCAGTGGTTTTGTGTCTGTACAATATGAGAATATGTATGCGTCAAGTTTTTCTCAAATGAAAATTTGTATTATTAATTCTCTCTTTTAAGAAAACACAGACATATCAAATAAAATACAATCTTGCTAAGATTTGATAAACCTTTAATCATTTTTTTCTAAACATTACAATAATTACTGAATCAAATTTCTCAGTGCGCAGAATTAAGGCAAAAACAACTCTGGGGGGAAACTCTAGTAACATACAAAAATAAATAAATGTATTTTAAATCATAAACTAAAGAACCGCATACCAAGCAGATAAAACAAACAAATCGTCACAGGTGATGTCAGCACGCACTCACAACCTCTTGGCACAATAACAAAAACCTTTTCTTCAAGGTTCCCACTAAACAAGGCAACTGCACAACACGTCAGAATCCCAGTACAAACATCTTCCACTTCACTTCACTGAAGGGATACGCAAATTATTAATCACAAAGTAAGACATGAAAACCTTAGTAGCATCAAGGCAAACAAATGTATTTTAATATACCTGGAAGTGTATAACTATTTGAATCAGACTGTTGTTTTTCTCTCATCCTGTTTTTATAAAGTGCTACCGAATTCTTCATCGGGAAATACAACAATACTTTGTAAAATCACACTTTAAAATGCTGCAATTTGACTGCATAGCAGTTCGAGCTTTGTTCTTCCCCGTCTATTAACCTGCTGTCGTGCATGGCTCAGAGGGAAAGGTCAGATTCCGGGGTGTTAGTTTCCGACAGGAACTTTGTGTTTGTTCCAGCCTCTTCTGGGATACTCGGAGCTGAGTCGCCATTGATGTTGTATCTGTGAAACATCAAGCCTATACGCGATAAACAAGAGATGTGCAGTGACAATCGGGTCAATTATACACACATTAATATACTTAATGATATATGCATTCCTGTAATTCAACTGGTAGAGCATTGTGTTTGCAACTCAAAGGTTGTGGGTTCGATTCCCAGGGAACACGTACTGTACTGACAAAATTTACAGCCTGAATGCACTGTTGCTTTGCATAAAAGCATCTGCCAAATGCATGAATATAAATGTTCACTCCACAGAAATAGGGCCAAAACCATATTTATTTATCAACATTCAATGACTTATTGAGAAACAAAGTTTGGAAACTGGGTGATTAGGTGACTCAGGGTGTAAAAGAGATCTGTGAGTGTGGGCAGAGTGACACATACAAGCATGTGTGTTTGTGTGTGACTCACGCTCCATATCATCGGACCCTCTGTCGCTGTGTGCCTCTGTATCTGAGCATGTCCTCACACGTCTCTGAATGGCCTTCTGCAACACCACACACTCTTTCGGTAAATTCGACCTTGAAAGGAAACAGAACCTGCATTTATAGGCACTCAAAACAACAGCAGCGTACACTATGAAAACAAGACATCTGTGTGTTCTGTAAACATTCGTACCTTTCAAAATTGCAGGCGCCGGGATGGCTTATCGAGCGCTTCATCTACACAAACAAACCAACAATTAAAAACAAGATTTTATCTTCTCAGTCAGTGAATCTCGTGTAAAGGTCATATTTTGAGCTACAGCGTTCCTGTTGCTTTTACCACAAAAGAAATAAAGAAATAATATAGTAAGAAATTATAATTAGCTTGAAAATAACAAAGTCTAAACACATTTTCATGATATAAACCTAAGAAACCTTCTAAATCATGTCATTTCATGAAGAAACAGTAAAAGAGTTGAATTTTAGTATATTTGCCACAATTTTAGAATAAAACATATATAATGAAAGTACATGACTTTTGGGTGTGTCTTTACCCGGGACATCTGGACAGGAGAGGGGGACACTGGTGACATAATAGAATCAGAGGGGCTGGATTGCAACATGTCCGTTGTGAACTTTGCATTGGCGATTTTCATACATTCTTCCAGTGTTTTAATGAAGGTCTCACAGGTGGCACTCAGTAACGAGGACGCCTCGTTCCTCGTCTGGTAAACAACAGAAGACAAAACGATTCATTTTAAAGGGTAGATCCCTCTGGTGACAATCACAGCAGGTCTTTTTGTGTTGCGCACACCCATCTGTACTCTGATGGTTACTGTGGTTAAAACAGAGACACAGCTGAGCGTGATGTCTAACCTCAGTGCTGGCCACCGTACATGCCCCTTCCTGTTCCACAGACTCCTGAATCGTGTGCACCTGTTGCATTAGTAAGTCACAGTACAGACGCAGCTCTGACATCTTGGTTTTCAGTGACTCTGTGGTTTCTGTTAGTTCTGTAGAAGATTCATGAGAGAGGAAACAAGGCTGTTAATGGGTCTGGATCCTGTTTAGCAGTCACCCAGGTAACCAGCTCTCTGTATATAAAAGTCTTCCACTTCTTCACCAGCTAACACTTTTAGGTTGTAAGAATGTTTCTGTAACATTTCAATGAAATAAAAACGTTAAAAATGTTATTTTGAAAGTTCTAGGAAAATTTTTAAATGTTCCACTAAAAACCTACGAATTTTGATATATACGATATATATATCTGTAGCCCATACAGAATCTGCGCCCGCATGGAGCTTCCAAAGAATTGTAACATTAGCTCATTTAAAAAGCTACGTTTTGATTAAAGCATTCATTTTTTGAAATGACAAAAAGCATTTTTAATCAATAATGGTCTAATCATAAACATCTATGAACATTTGTGAAAACCCCATTTTAAGACATTAACTCTATGATACTTGAATGTACTTGTTAAATATTACAGAATGTTTGTTAAAGTTATAAAGTGTTTTACTGGATGTTTAGTGTGATGCTTTGAGTAGGAGCCAATAAAAGACAACAGAATAAAAAGGCAATTAAAAAAACAAGGATGAAAACAGGCCCACTCTTCTCTTTTTTGGTGTCAGTGAGTCCAGCTTTGGAACTCCCCAGAGCCACCAGCCACTTCTGCCTCTCGGCCGCATTTACAGCCTTCACATAGAAATGCTGCTCTCCCGGTATGATCAGCTCCAGCCGCGTGCTGTCAGTCGGGTGAACTGGTACAAACACGAGGAAGTCAGTTGACATGGGATTGACCAGTTTACGTTGTTGCAAGAATGCAAGCAACAGATCTGTTAATAACATCACTGAAAACACAGCACTGAATTCATCCTTCACAAGCACTAAGATGACCTCACCTTTGATTTCACACACGGACATCTTAATACTGCCTTTGCTGCCTTTGCATACATCGTCTTGAGAATCGTAGTATGAGATAATACCGTTATCCAACACAAACCACCTCGGCTGCCATCCTGTCACACAACAGATTATTAAGAGATATTATTAGCAGATCAGACATCAGCTTGCCACACCACAGATGCTGTTGCATTGACTTCCATGCGTTTTTTTCTGAACTTCATGCCCTGTAGGTGTTAAAATATCATGACAGGAAGCTTGACACGACATATGTGGTTAATGCTTTAACTCAGCTTGGGGTTTTGACATTGAAAACAGCGCATCATGTCATGAAAGAAGAGATGCATAAAGCATTACAGCCCAAATCATTAAAACTGCAGCAAGAAGTGTCTGTAAGTTATGCAAAGGCATAATGCATGACTTTATAACTGAGTAGATCACGCATAAATGTCAGCATTGATTCATTTACCCCACCTGTCATATAGTTTGTCCATTTGTAAAGCACTCCTTCCATTATTCTCCACGCATTAAAGCGGATGACAACACCGGGCAGCTGCTTGTTCGCCCCCTTTACAAGATAACGAGCATGCTAGCCTCCAGGCTAACGCAAAGACCTCCAGAGATCTGATCAGATCTGATCTTCATGGCAAATGATGAAAACGTCGCGGTCATTTCTGTCCGGGGACCTCGACACACACGGTGGGGAATCGTGCTAAAGGGGGACGGAGGACGATCGGCGATGAGCTCATGCTGTTTACGGGACTAAACCGGAAGTGGAATCCGCGGTAACGTCATGCGCCAAGATGGCCGCCAGGGGGCGCCAGAAAGCGCTCTTCAAATCATACGCATTATTATTATTATTATTATTATTATTATTATTATTATTATTATTACTTTAAAATATATGGTATACACGCCTATGCATTTGTACGTTTTTGCCATGAAACATTACATTAATCATCTTTATCATCTGGCGCACAAAACGACAACCCTAACAGCACAATATGAGCCGTTTTCGCTTTGGCATTCCTGTTTCACTTTTCGGGCACACATGCAGCACATTTACTGGTGAAATTCTTGCTCCATGACTGATTTTTGTTCATTTTAACATGATAAAAAAGCTTTATGTCTTACCACGAGTGGTCCGGATGGGGCCGGCGGGTCGGAGGAGCGCCGGTAGGTGGCAGCACTTACTTACAGCCGTCAGTAACAAACCAGCTGCGATCGGCTCGTCCGAGCAGTGTGTTGTGGTCGTATATTTGTCATTTAGCTGGACAGATGGAGGAGTTTCATTCCGGAGATGAAGTAAGTGTTTTATGAGGACGTGAACAGCTGTTTTCTGTCTGTTTTGTCGTTTGCATCGCGGATTAAACAGACCGGCCGTCACTGTTAGCATGTTAGCCGCGTCATTACCCGTAAACTTTACATATGATCATGTTATCTGTTACACACAAATCAATAACCAATAATAAATCTGCGTCATTGTTATCAAGCGATTATCAATGAAATATGAATGTGTGTTGTGTTGTGTGTTGGGTTGTGTTGTGTGTTGTGTTGTGTTGTGTTGTGTTGTGTTGTGTTGTGTTGGGTTGTGTTGGGTTGTGTTGTGTTGTGTTGTGTTGTGTTGTGTTGGGCTGGGCTGGGTTGTGTTGTGTTGTGTTGTGTTGTGTTGTGTGTTGGGTTGTGTTGTGTGTTGGGTTGTGTTGTGTGTTGGGTTGTGTTGTGTGTTGGGTTGTGTTGTGTTGTGTTGTGTTGTGTTGGGTTGTGTTGTGTTGGGTTGTGTTGTGTTGTGTTGTGTTGGGCTGGGTTGTGTTGTGTTGTGTTGTGTTGTGTTGTGTTGTGTTGTGTTGTGTTGGGTTGTGTTGGGTTGTGTTGTGTTGTGTTGTGTTGGGCTGGGTTGTGTTGTGTTGTGTTGGGCTGGGTTGTGTTGTGTTGTGTTGGGCTGGGTTGTGTTGTGTGTTGGGTTGTGTTGGGTTGGGTTGGGTTGTGTGTTGTGTTGTGTTGTGTTAACGCTGATTTCTGTACTGTAGATCTGGCTGTCATTCACTCAGTTTAATAACTTGTTTATCTGTTTCCTCCATCAACATGTTTTCAGGTGGCGTTCAGCTCAGATGAAGCAAGCAGTGCAGTTAAAGAGGTGAAGTTCACTACAAAACCAGTTCAGTGTGTCTCATGCCTGCAGGATCACAGTGCATTGACTCTCATTGTGTGTTTGTGTGTTCATTGCACTGTGCATTGACTCTCATTGTGTGTTTATGTGTTTATTGCACTGTGCATTGACTCTCATTGTGTGTTTGTGTGTTTATTGCACTGTGCATTGACTCTCATTGTGTGTTTGTGTGTTTATTGCACTGTGCATTGACTCTCATTATGTGTTTGTGTGTTCATTGCACTGTGCATTGACTCTCATTGTGTGTTTGTGTGTTTATTGCACAGTGCATTGACTCTCATTGTGTGTTTGTGTGTTTATTGCACTGTGCATTGACTCTCATTGTGTGTTTGTGTGTTTATTGCACAGTGCATTGACTCTCATTGTGTGTTTGTGTGTTTATTGCACAGTGCATTGACTCTCATTGTGTGTTTGTGTGTTCATTGCACTGTGCATTGACTCTCATTGTGTGTTTGTGTGTTCATTGCACAGTGCATTGACTCTCATTGTGTGTTTGTGTGTTTATTGCACTGTGCATTGACTCTCATTGTGTGTTTATTGCACAGTGCATTGACTCTCATTGTGTGTTTGTGTGTTTATTGCACAGTGCATTGACTCTCATTGTGTGTTTGTGTGTTTATTGCACAGTGCATTGAGGGCATTATTGGAGGAGTGGACTACAGTCAAAACAAAGTTAACCAGTGGACCGCCAGCATAGTCGAACACACTCTTACCCAGTTAGTGAAGCAGGGAAAACCATTTAAGTACATTGGTAATGGTTTTTCCATTTGATTTTTTTACCTTATCTTGTATACGGATATTAAATAACATTTTTTATGTATGTTATTCATTTGATGCACACTGCCGAAAGAAGTCGGCTAACTTTCTGTTATGTATACTTTATAGTCAACTGTGCTGTGATGCAGAAAAGCGGCGCAGGGCTTCACACGGCCAACTCTTGTTATTGGGACACCACCACTGACGGTAAAGCTTCATGTTATTTATACCTCTGCTGTGATCTTGAATAGTCTTAACACGTCCAGACTGAAAGTGTATATACAAGTATATGACTGTTATATAGCCTGTTTGTTTTGCTAACATTCTTATCGGCACTCCAAATGTATTATTTTATGTTCAGGTAGTTGAGTTTAGTTTGTTTTGTAAGATTTTAAAGTGATAGTTCACACAGATTCTGTAGCTCAACTGGTACAGCATTGCTTTAGCAGCATAAAGGCTGTAAATTCGATTCCCAAAAAACACTGACAGAATGTAAAATGTAAAAATTCCTTCCATCATTTACTCACCCCCATGTCATTCCAAACCTGTATGACTTTATTGCTCCTGAGTAACACAAAAGAAGATATTTTGAAGTATGCTGGCACCCGTTGACTTCCTTGGACACAAAACCACTTTGTCAAAATATCTTGCTTTGTATTCCACAGAAGAACAAAAGTCATATAGGTTTGAAATGACCGGAGGGCGAGTGCATGATGGAAACATTTTCATTTTAAAATGCACACACATTCATATGTCCTTGCTGCTTCTGATTTCACTGTAATGTGTTTCTTCTCACAGGAAGCTGCACAGTCAGGTGGGAAAACCGCACAATGTACTGTATTGTCAGTGTGTTTGCAGTGGCTCTTGCCCTATAAACAGGGCCTATGGCTAGGATGTGTTTACACACAAGAACAGATGGGCCAAATCACCTTCACTCTAAAGATCACATCCTGAAGTCTGTTTTAAAGCCATCTGCTGCTACACTGGTTGAGAAGTGACCTAAACTCGACTCTGTTCTGTTTTTGCTTTATTTACAAAGTTACAACTGTATTACAAGTGCTTGTCTACCATGTATTTACCTGTAGTTGCCATTTTTCTTGGTCTTCTTTGACTTGCAAAGGTAACGTGCACCTTTACGCTGTATAGAATGAATTACAAATATGTTGATGTTTAATTATTAAAAATGTTTTCTGGTTTTAATTTAATCTGTGGTTAAGTGAATGTATCAGGATGGTTTAGTCTTGATTAAGGCTCATTCCAACATCTGAAAATATATTTAAACTTTATTAGCAGCCAGTAAAATATTAGGGGTGTTATATATCACACCAAGCTACATGATTTATAAAAACTGAAATGTGTTTCTGAAAGTTTATTCCTCTTCTTTAAAGTTTAAAATCAGTACTCAGTTTGGCTACATTGCTAACAGATAGAAACTTAATTTAGCTTTTGCTTGTACATTAAGCAAAGGCACACGCAGGACAAACATAAATAAATTTCACATGCAGTTGTTGTACAAAAATAAATGTTAATTTCAGTGGCAACTCACAATTTGCTTTTTAAAAAAAAAGCTTTTAAAAAGGATATTTTCATATTTTAAGCGTACATGACATGATCTTCTGTGTAGCAACATGCCCACAGTCATGGTACAGTAAACCAATACAACATAATGACATGAAAAATAACCAGAGGAAAGTATTAGGGATATTATAAAATTACACTTTCATTTACAGTGTGTTCTTCCATATTCATGGGTTCTGACTGTTCTGCATCTTATAAAGCAGATCAGAAGTTTTCTTTGTTGAATATGAACTCGGTTCCAGATTTAGTGTGTGAAAGACATTGCTTCCCAAGAGCATCTGCCAAAGGAGCTGGACCGCACAAAAACACTCCTACTTTTGAACTAGGAGAAATAAGAAGTAAACACAGGAAATATGCATTATACATGAATAGTGCATTATACTGCTGTGATTTATCAGGTGTGACAGACTCCACTGTACATACCCTGGATGTTGTGTAGCGATGGTGCTAAATTCATTGTCCCAGTTGGGTTTACCATACCGAGTCTTCTGTTTCAGGCCAGTAATTGGGTCATCTTCGGCCTCAAACTGAACTCGGAGATGGGCAGCCTTCATTTAAAAACAATCAAAAGTCTTTTTATTATCAGCTGAGCTGTTATGTCACGGTTTAAGTGTGTACTGTCTCTTTAAACAGCTGGTTTCTCTCTCTCACCTCTGCGTCTTTCCAGCGCGTCAGATAAATGTTGTAACTGAGGAAATCGCTCATATCTTTGGCCATCATCTGTCTTTCCAAACTGTGCAGCAGGTCTGTAAACCACTCAAACGCCTGCGTCTCTGGACACAGCCAATAGAAGTAGATCTGTGCATGGCACACATCAGAACATAATTTTAGTTATGGAATTTTGTCCCAGGAATTTTCTCAGATTGGCTTCATTTGACTTTAACATACGTAATTAAAGGTACCTGTAATTTTATGTTTTAAATATGAAACTGTTTCTTCTTAAAATATATAACCTGTACATGTTATTTAAAAGCGTATTTGTCATTTTGATCTGTAATCACTGTTCAACACCTTTTTGGTGAAGACGTTTTTGTTCTCCTGAACGTGCTTGTACCACACGGATTTCAGAACAGAAGCGAAAGGTGTCACTCCAATACCAGCACCAACCAGCATCACGACCTCATAACGAAACACGTCTTCACTGGCCGTCCCAAACGGCCCATCCACAGCCACCCTACACACAGACCAACACACCACTGTTATAAATAGAAACGAATTCACAATTCACTGTTATGCCTCTTTAACTGCCTGTTTTAAAGAAATAACTAAGCATTATCCTTCCCTTTGGTTTGTGTGTGTATTCTGTCAGCTACATTTACATTTATGCATTTATTTTTCATTTCATCTGTATGATCTCTGAAAACAAACCCATAACCTTTGTAGGCTTTACTGTACGCTCAACCATTAGATCTACAGAAAATCTACAGTTCTTTACTGTAGGAAATGGATAAACTGTATAGAAAAATAGGAAATGCATTAGAAGAAACGCCAACAAAAGTTGAAAATGGATGAATTGCTTTGCCTCCTCTCGAACTGAACCTACCCGGATCTCTGTTTTTTACATACTTCTCTTTTCATGAATATGATTGTATGTTCACATCCCCTTTTTTAACATATTTTCCCACTTCATACGCAAGATATACTAACTATAGCCTTTAAACGCATAACATTTCTGTCATTGTAACTTTGTCAGTTCCACATAACAAGAATCTGACATTAAAGATAACCAAAGAATAAGCTATTTTAATCCTGCTAACACAAGCATTACTCACATCAATACTGTAATCTTACTTTGGTAGTGTCCAGGCATCCAGCACCACGGTTTTGTCGCCTCCACATGCCGTGTAGAGGGCTTGCGTCCAGTCCCCAACGATTCGGATGTGTATGCTAAAGTGGCCCTCCTCAGGAGCAGAGGTCAGGGTGAAGGGATGCCACTCTAATTGAGAGATAGATGGGCACTGGATGAAAACATACTGTCCAACCTCCATTTTGAAGCCCTTCTTTTTCATTTGCAGCTCAAGGGTCTTGGATGGATGGATCACCACCTGTGAAATATTGTGAGAAGAGAAACAAATTGGTTAGATCATTTCATATACTGTTTACTTGTTGGATCTGGTGGAATGTTTGAAGTCCATGTAATCTTTGCCAAAGATGATAGAATGAACAAGATGTCCGAGTTCTGTTACTATGAATGGTGAAAACTGCAATGTTCAAAATGGCTGCTCTAGAGTTGCTCTGTACAGAGTGTTACGAGCCACTTGACAGCTTTTGTACATGCGCGGTACCTGAAGCGATCTGAAAAACTTGTTTTTATAGCACAAATTGAGCATATGGATGATATGGTACAGCTGACGTAAGGTTTAATAGCTGGTTGGAAATGTAGTGTTTTATTGTGACCTTAGCCGAAGACTTTGTCTCCACCAAACTAAAAGCCAGCTTTTGAGTAACACGCTATTGATTCACTAACCTTAGTAATAACCACCTTCTGCTGAGAGCGGTGGAAACGTACCAGTCGCTCGCAGACATATAGAAACATGGGTCCAACCACCCACTTCCACGTCTTCAAGAAAAATACATGGGGAGAAAACACGTTTATGTGATGCTGACATAAGGTTAATGAAACTGATGGTTGTTAGCTGTATTTAAGATCACATGATAATTTACCATTGGAGGGTTACCAGCAAAGTCTGGTTTAGGGCAGCGGGGGGCATTTTGACCCCAAGTCTCAAAATGTTGGTGACATTCTATTGGGTCGTGCACCTTCATACTTGCAAGAGTCTGGCCTCGCACAATACACCTAAACACACACATATACACACGCACGCATTGTACTGCAAACATACAGCCCTTTATCATCTGAAATCATCCAAAAGTTCTTCAATAATAATCTGACTGAACAAAGAATGTTTGCTATATATCCGTCTGAAATCTTAATTTACAAATATGCCATTTGTTAAGATAATCACATTTTTCATAAAGAAAAACATAGATTTGATTTTTCTTTATATTAACTTTGTATTTAGCAGTTATTGAAATAAACCCTCACCCGACTCCATGTAGCACCAAGCCAATGAAAAAGACAATAAACAGGTGATGGGTGAACCAAAACACCTCAAAGAATGACCTTCTGATGACCTCCGTGGAGGAAGTGATGATGAGGATGAGGGCCAAGGTGATGACCACCCCTGTTAGCCCTGCTAATGTTGTGAACATCACTATTGTTGGGTTCTAGGAAACAGAGATCCAAAGTCAAATCATTTAGTTTATTACAGGCAAAAGAGGCAATTTTAGTATACATCAGATTTTGGTATACATCAGATTTTGGTATACATCAGAGGTTTTGAGTCCCGTCTCACATCAGAGTCCAGAACTTACAGTGCAATGTGTAGGCAGGACAGACTCACCGTCTCATTGGATCTGATGGGATTCAGGTAAGATCTGTTGTCATTGTTGCCTATCTGAGATAAAACGTAAGGCAGAGAGCTGCTGTTGACCATAAGCTGAGAATCCATGAATCTCTCAAAGTTAAACAGATGAGCTATGATGTGGATTGCTGAGAATATATGAGAGATGGTCAGTGAGGCAACGGCCATGTCTTAATATCCCAGCTAACAGGGAATGTTCTCAGAATGTTGGCTAACGTTCCTTAAAAGTTTCACTCAAAATGAGTAGTATTCCAAACATTAGTAGAATGGCTTTCTTTTGTTATATATTGTATATATCAAAAACCTTATTCTTAAGTAGTTAGTGGCACGTTTTAAAAACGTTACAGAATTAAAACATTTTGAATAAGTAATAACATCAATTCAACATCTAAACAACTGAACATGTTGAGCGTTCCTAGAATATTCAAAATAGTTTTTTTAACATGTTTGTTACTTAATGAAAACGTTCTTACAACCTAAAATTGTCATCTGGAAAATCAATGAAATGTCAACATATGTGCATGATTTTGAATTATTTCTTTGAACAATAAACATTTCAAATTCAGAACGATTTGAAATATAACTTAAGGGTATTAAAGGGGAATTGATGAGATACTAAAATAAAGTGTTGCTCTTACCTGTGTGTAAAGCAATCATGTAAGCCACTAGCTTATGGAAAGTGATGTTTCTGTCTAGCTGACGAGCCGCAGTGTGGCTACAGCACTGTGACACACACACACACACACACACACAGTTAATGAAGAGATTCCCACTGTTTCATTTCATAATGTGAAGCTGATAATTCAGATCTCCTGCTCTGATGTTTCTCCAGACCTTTATGGATCCTCGCAGGAATGAGAGCAGGTTTCTGCAGACAGGCAGCAGGATCAGCATGCAGTTAAAGTTCAGACAGGCAGCTGGAGCTCGGGCCCAGGAGAGAGCATGCTGGGAACACAGCCGTGAAACAGACAGAAAGAGAGAGAGAGCGAGAGATCGAGAGTGGGGAAGAAGAATGAGTTTCATTTCCTATTTCAGGCTCCAACATCTGAACAGCATATGCACCGATGCATTAAAAACCAGAACAAGACAATACATTTCTATATATGTATATATGTATACGTATCTATATATACATAGTATACATATATACAAATATATTGTCTTGTTTTGGTTTGTATATAAAGAATACTTTACCTTTATTACTTTATTACCTTTCAAGAATTTTTAAATTCAAATTACAAATTTGGTAGAACAACATTCAATAAAAACATTCATTAAAAATTTAATTTGTGTTATATTATACATATTAAACAATACATAAAGGTATCTTTTATAAATGCTTTAACACTCACCCCAAGGATAACTCTAGTGTAGAAGTATCTGTCAATCAAAAATGCCATGTAAAAATGCACAAAGAGAAACGTATTGATGCCGAGCCATGCCAGCTAAAAAACAGAAACGATGGAGATCGGCAAACAGATTTAAACAAGCGGCCGTCATAAATTAAATCCATCAAATCATACGTGTATTTAATATGCCTGAGAAATAAGAAAAATGTTCTCAAAAAGAAAAAATGAAACTGGATATTTTCAGCACAGACATTTAAAAATGAACGAGCTTTAAAATGTAACGTAAAGATATTAACAATAACAGGTTAATTGAGAAACCAAAGCTAAAGCAGAATTTCATCAGCTTACAAGAACAAAAATGGACAGTCCTTCATCCACGACGTTTCCCATGATTCTTTGTGTGGAAAGAGAGAGCAGGTGGCAGAAGACAGACCGAGTAATTTGGTTTATAAAGCAGTGAAGCGGGTCGGGAAATGTCACACAAATGTGAGCACATCATAAACAAATCAAATCAAGTTCCCCAACAAAAGGGGGCAGGTCAGGTGTGACAAGGAAATAACTCTCACTTCTCTGTTTTCGTCTTCAGTATTGTGTTATTCTGTAGTTTGTCAGAGCTGTCATGTTTTGTTTTTATGAAAGTAATAATATTTTCCTGCATTATTCTATAGTCATTCCCTTAAGCATTTTAAATTGTAAATTAATTAAAGTTATATAAATATTTCCATGACCACTCACACAGAAGACAGGAAATGTATGCAGCCCCTAACAGAAGAGAAGAGGAAGAATCTGTCTGTAATTTCCATCAATTAAAAAAATCATTCTGCTTTATTTAGTATGAGGTTTTGCAGGTACACATACGGTATTAAAAGCAGTGATGCTCTCTGTACAGTGTGAAAAATTAATAAACTCAAGCCATTCATCCCCCCACAAGGGGGCAGCAAAGTTATGAAACAATCTCTTTTGGAAATGTAGTTTTTTTACTCTTTGTAGCAAAATTGTAATGAATAATGTGTAAAAGAGGTCCCAAGATGAGACAAGTGCAAACTGTAAACAAAGAAAGAGAAAAAAATTAAACCACTGAAACATTTTTACAGTATTATAAAGATCCTGGGAATCCAATGCTCACCACTGTGCTTCTCATAATACATGATATTTTCAAAACATTTTTAGCAAATGCGCTTAAGTTGAAATGAATGAAAAGAAAGCTGAATGAAAGCTGCAATCCATAACTTTCGCCATCTCTGTTCGACACATAAAACTGCAGGTTGTTTTACACACTTAACTTATTCCAAAAAATCAAACCCGACAGCTCATTATAAATGAGCTCAAATTATAATTATTATAAACTTACTGTTGTGAATTGGGGTTAAGTAAGACGATCGTGTTGAACACTGATCTGTCATGTACTTGCTCAATAGCTGATTTATATTCATTTTTAACCAAAAACAAATTAACCAAAAACTAATTAACCTGAGAACCTGTCAATCATTTTTTCATTTAATTCCCTTAAAAGGTGATTTAAAAAAGCTTATAATCTATGCAAATACAATCTTTTAAATAAATCAGTGCTTTAAATTAATACAGACCCTAGAAATTGTTACAATAATTACAGACACACTGAGCAAGGGAGAGCGCACCCCCACGTCACATGACAAAAGCGGACATTTCATTTTAAAGATTTTCACATGCACCATGCTGGCTCGTTTGCCTTGTAAACCAAATAAGATTAAAGTTCATTCATCTCCAAAAGCAACAAATGTTGTCGCATACATTCCACTATCAGAAAACAAGGCAAGAATGCAACAAGCATTTTCATTGGCTGTTGATCCCTTTTGATCCCTACTTGGGTACTTCATGAAGCGCACTTAAGTTTGTTTTACTTAGACGCACAAACTCTGGCCCATGTCTTCTTTGGTAACACAACGTTGATCGTCTCCAACCTCTTTCCCTGGTGGCTCAGACAGGGGCTTGGTCCTCATGGAGCCTGACTGGGAGATGGTCCCACGCAGCAGGCAGAGGGTCCCGCAGCACTCCCAGAAGCCCTGGGCTGGACTGGATGAGAACAACTGCCTGCAGGGATGGCAAAACTGGTAAAAAAGTAACATAAAGAAAAGTGCTGTGGTATAACCCAGCAGCAGCAGAAGTTCCAACACAGGGGCGTCCACCCACTTGTAGAACTCGGTGCGGTGGACGTACCACATCAAGATCAGCCCCGTGTTCTCCACGAAACGAAGGGAGTAATACACGGCCATCCGTCTCCACGCCTGGCCTTTGTCGATCAAATCGGGGTCGTTCAGTCTGAGCTGCACGGCAGACCAACAGAACACGTTAATTCCAGCGTACAGGAAGGTGAGCATGCAGAGAACAATAGTGGTTCCCACGCGAGTCAACGTCTTCTCAATGTTCTCTGGAAACGGAGAGTGGCTGCTCCAGAAGAGAACCCAGGGGTACAGAAAGAAGAGTAGAAAGTTAGCCAACACCACCGGAAGAACCCACACCTTCAGCACGGAGCTGAAGAGAACCAGCACAGCCACGCGGGTGGCGATCTCGAACCCTCGCCACAGGAACACGCACAGGTACGCCAGAGGATGGACGGAAACTTCGTAATCATCGTAGCGTATCTTGATGGCCAGGATGTTGCAGCGAAGGGCTCCGTATACGATGGACAGCAGAGAGATGACCATTAATGTACCTGTTAGAGAACAAGCAGAGTGACACATTCAGTGTGAATCTGTATTATACATCCAATGGAAAGAAAGCTCATAACAAATGCAATCTCATTAATATTTCAGTGGTTTTTACTAAGCAGGAACTGGTTTACAAAGAAAGCAAATGTAGACTTTCTCTAAAGTTTTCTCCTGTAATCTCACATGTTTCTCCTCTAGAGCTCAAAACTAATAACTGTGAAGTGTCTGCATTCAAATATCACATGCTATGTTACCCAAATTTATTTTATAGCCCTAACTGCTGTCTTATTTGTGCCTTTTATTATTTCTCTTATGCAATTTAAGAGAAACATCTGAGACAATAAATGAGAACTCAATAAAACCTTCGGAGCAATGCAAGAGCAAGCAAACATTTAAATAAAATGTGTTAGAATTCAATAATGTGGTAAAACAATGTGGTTAAAGCTATCAGCTATCAACTCAATAGCCTCATTCATTGGATTAACGATAGATTAACAGACAAGGATATCCTGAAGGTCTAAATCCAGCAGCACTAACACACAGGCTCTGTCAATCTCAAAGATACAGAGTCATGGTTTCATTGCTCTGCGTCTCATGGGTAATGGGGTCAGACTGATTCACTGTCCATTATGATCTTCCATCTGCAGTACTGCTTTCAAGGAATGACCACGAATCTGTTGGGCAGGAATGGCTCTGTAATTCATGTTGGGTCAGTATTCAGTCTGGTGACCGTTGCGATGAGTGTGAAGCAGGGACGTTTTATCATTACAAAAATGTACGTTACACATTATTAGAATAACAATTTGAAACGTTTACCTGAAAAATGAACACAAATGCAAATATTTCCTAATATTTGTTATGCCCCTCTTTTGCTTTAGTGACAGTATGCTATCTAGCTGCAGGGACTGCACAGGTTTGAGCAAAACCGGACGATCTGTTATCCCAGCATGATCTGAGAATGTTCCAGAAAGCATCTTCTGTGCTTCAATGGAAGGAAGGAAATCCAACCTTCCTGACAAAGCAGGTCATAAATTTGTTTGTGTTTAATTAGTGACCTAAACATAGTGCAAGAATCCTACATATTTCTTCTTCGTTTTATATCATAACTTCATTTTCTATATCACAACGAAATTTTGGATATTTCCAAATTTTAAACTAAAATCCAGCTATTGTTTTCAGAAATGTTGTGTCTAAAACAAGATTTTGCCAATGATCTTGGGCCAGTTTGTAACATGTTTCTGTCTGTTGTTAAAGTCTGCTCACACCAGTGTCTAACTGCTCGAAACAGCTCTGTTTATTATAGCTGATGTTTTCTGTAACAAAGTGTGCGTCTTTGAGATAAGAAGAGGAAACGGATAGATCACAAGTAGAAGACTTTTAGCCAGCACAAGTGCTCAATTTATCACGTGTGTAGAATGCATCACTGACAAGAGCGTGGTAAATTTAGACGGGTGACGCTGGAAAGCAGCTCTTTGTTTACAGAGACGGTTGAGATCATTCTACACAGGAAATTTAAGAGTAGAAAGTGTTTTGCCAGAAATGTTTACTTAGACTGAATCAACCAGATTAAATTTAAAGTAATCTGAAGCCACCATAAAAACAAAATAGACTATTCTTATTTTTAATGAAATATTGCAGTGCTTATTATAAATGTTTATCTGTGCACGTCTTTTTTAAAAGCCCATTTAAAAGCCCTTATCATATCCACCACGTCTCCCGCAGCGTTCTGTTTAGGTGTGTCCCATAAGACATGAAAACCAGTGTGTGTGCGTTCTCTTTGCCTTACCTCTACCGATAGACACCCCTCTCTGCAGTACACAGATATAGAGCTGCAGTGTTAGCTGGGGTGCAGATCCCAGGAAGGCCTGTATGACGGAGGTTCGGGCGAAGGCTGCCCTGTGGGTGACTAGCTTCCCCTCGGCCTGCCCAACTTCTTGCTCCACCTCTGCCTGTCCCTCCCTGGGCATCTGCTTCTTACGGGTGATGGTGGCATACGGCTCCTCCACCTTCCCCGCACTGCCATAGATACAGAAAGCATCCAGACACCTGGAGAAACAACACTGAGTTTAACTATTCGGAGAAATCAACAGTATTTATAAGTCAAATTAAAAATTCCAGGCCTGGGTGCTGTGAAAGTAAAAGTTCTCTTATATCAGAACATGTATTTTTGTCCTCCACATTGCATTATACTTTAAACCCTACGTTTCACCATAAAACATTCGGTACTAGGAGGGCTCACCAGCATGGTTCTAGATTACCCAGAGGACAGGTTCTGTCAGATCTCGGTAATGGTGCGGGAGACTAATGGCTCTTGATCTAAATGTGATGGAGGGTGTTAAGAGGAGCCGAGGGATCATTCACACACCATTCACACAAACTCAATGAAATAAACACCTGAATTATACATGACCCACTGGACTGAAACACAGCAGCCTTTATCTGAATAAGATGGGCCAGATTGTGCTGCTAAATTATTCAATTAAAGAAAGCTTTATCAATACATCAACTACCGGGCTAACATTTTAGGTTGTAAGAATGCTTCTGTAATGTTTCCATTAAGTAACAACAACGTTTAAGAAGGTAAACATTGTATTAACCTTATTAATTGTTTACAAGAACATTATTCAATGTATATATGTGACATATATATATATATATATAAAACATCACTGCAGAAACGTTTCTGATAACGTTGAGAGAACGTTGGCCAACGATATGAGAACGTTTCTATCAGCTGGGTAATAGTAATGAATATACAGGAGGTTTATATCACAGAGGCCCGGACTGACACTGAAGCTGTCAGCGGCACCAATCTGCCCTCCATCTGAGCACACCAAGTGGGCACGACTGTTCTGGGAACTGTGAACAGAGCCGGTTCAAAAACAGCTTGCAGCGCGCCTGTAAACAGCGGAGTGCGTAATGGTGCGTGTTTTACGCGATTGGAGACGCTGCTAAACTGAACCCAGATCAGATCACGGGCCGATGGTGGCTCATGTTATTTACATACATATCCATACTGTGGAGTAAACTGCATTGAAACACGTCACATCTAACGCATTAAAAACCAACACCATCCGTGTGCCAACAAAGGAAAACCCTGTGTTATCTCCCCCTACTCCCATGCATCGATCAGTAACATCGGATACAGATCCGATCGACAACAGATGCGGAGATGATCGCTATTACGCATGAAACCACTTGGCACGATGGATGGATAAATTGGCTACCCACCGGATTATCGGACCCAGTTGTAATAAATGCAGCAGCAGCACCAGGGGTCTGTCTCTGCTCAGATCTCTGTGAATGAAGATCAACGTGAGCTGCACCAGGACCGACGGTACGAGCGTGAAGAGCACCGTGAAGCCCTGCCAGATCCGATCACCGGCGGACCGGTACGTGGTGCTCAGGTAGAGAGCAGCCGTCGTCTCGGCCGTAAACAACGAGACCGACACAAGGACGGAGCTGGGCAGTCTCATCCTCACTCGTCCATTGTGGTTTCCAGCTCTTCTTCTCGTATGATGGTGAAGTTACGGCGGGCGCATCCGACACCGGGCGCCGCTTCACCGCTGAGCGCCGCGGGGAGTAACGGGGAGCCGCCCGGTGCGGCCGCTAGAGGGCGCGGCGAGCTCAGTTGTGCGTTATTGTAGGACCAAAAGTGAATTATATTATAACATATTATTATTATATTATAATAATAACCTTTATATAATAACATAAGCAGGTACATAACGAAAGTTATCGTATAATTAAAAGCACAGATGGAAAGAAATGGAGACGCAACAGAAGATGAAGTTTCCTTTTCAATCTTGACAGGCCAAGTATGAAATTACACAGTATAGAAAATGTAGGACAAAAATTATTATATTATAATTATATTATATTATTATATTATAACAGTGCAAGCGACCTTTATATAATAACACAAGCAGGTACATAACGAAAGTTATCAGCGATGTATGAGTAGCTAATAGCTTAAATTTGAGCGCAGGAATTGTTTTATGTATTTATTATAATGAAGTAATACGGTGTGATTGGAGAGAGACGACACGGTTGAATTCTGCGTCAAATGTTGTTATTGATTTATGATAATAATTAAAAGCAATAATAGTAATAATAATAATAATTGTTATTCATTGTTATTAGAAAAGTCTGAATGTTATGCGGGGCTCTACCGCAGGGGGCGCTCTTGTCACCGTTCTTGGTTCTGTTTGCAACAAGTATTGCTGATAAATGATAAATGTAATACATTAATATAACCCATATCCTTCCTTAAAGTATGAGAAAACAGAGAATAAAAGTTGGGTATGATGTCAAAGACTATCACACATACACACAGAGAGACTAGGGACGTTCATTAACATTATTGCTTGGTTATGAGAATGATATTTGATAGTAATCTGATCATTTAGCAGTCGGGAAGGGTCTTTTGGGGAGGGCATTACTACAATAACGTTTGGATAACTTTAAGAGAACGTTAGCCGATGTTATGAGAATGTTGCCTGTTAGATGGGATGAGGGGCCATCGTTAAAAATTCCAACCATATTCACAATTACCTCCGTATTGTTATTTTACTCACTTATAATGAGTGTTAACACGTACAAATTTGGTGTTGATTGACGGTCTTGCAGGCTACAGTAACCCTGATTAAAAATTACAACTCGTAAGTCCTGCTGGTGATTTCAGACAACGCATTAACCTGACCAGCATGTAATAAAACCCAGCAGTGAACTAGCTGAAACAGAATTTTTTACAAAAGTACTAAAGAAAATGAAACGGCGTCAGAGCTGATCAGTGTGCACGCAGGTTGAGTCTCCATCATTACATTACATTGCTGAGTGACAGCCACTCACAGAGTTCAGCTGTCACTCAGTGAGGGTTTGTAAGCTTTCATTTAATTGCCAATTAAGTCTAATCCAATAATTCACATTTTTCCTTTGTTTTGATTTATGCTTGTTTTTATCTGAGCTAATGGCCTGTATGTGCCTGCTTGTGCCATGCAAAGAGCCACTCACAAATGTGCAATTTGTTGCGCTCTTGCTTCTCTATTGAGGCATATTAACCTGTTTTAAATGCGTGTAGTTCTCAACAGCACACAGAAGGAAATGATAATGCTAGCGTGTGTAATTCCTAACAAACGTACCTGTGTGTGGATTTTTCTCCTTTGATTTAAAACCAACTTTCTGAGAAATATTTTTGATAAAGATTTTTTAGACCACCAGTTCTCGCATTGGTCAGAAGTACAGCCAAAACTCAACTCAAAGCTTTAAAGATCCAGGATTTACATACCCTGGATTGTTATACTTAACCTCTCCCACAGAGCTATTTCCAGGAAAAAGCAAATTATCCTGAATGGTGAAAAGCACAGATGGAAATAAATGGAGACACAACAGAAGACATGAAGTTTCCTTTTCAATCTTGACAGGCCAAGTATGAAATTACATAGTATAGAAAAACAACAACAGCCTTATAAAGCTTCACAGTATATGCCAATAAAGCTAATTCTATTTGTTAGATTTGTATAGCTTATCTATCTATACAAGATAGATCTATCTATATGATTATAGAGTGATTATAGGTCTGTAAGCTCTGATTAGTGGACAAACAATTTATGGTCCTGCCCCTTTTACAGAAGACAGAAATATATTTAGAGCACTTAGTGATTACTATCAGGATATGAAGAGACTTTCAAGCAGCATAGCAATAAATGTTTCTGGAACAAATCCCTTATCTTGGATCTTGGATTTTTTTTAAAAAGGTTTTGCCCCAAAGAGATAATTAAATGTTAATTGAATGAACTTAATTAAAAGCTAAAAGATATTTTCTGTGTATAAATTAACTTTCCTATTCAACAAATTATTAAATGTCTTCTATTAATCATTTGACTGAATTTGAATGAAGCTATTGGCAACTAGCACAGCCCAGTTGCCCACCACCCGTCCATTATCCATCTCCCACCTCTCTCTGAGCCGCCAATCAACGTAAAAAACTATATCTTTTCAGATAATGAGCACCGCTGCTGTTAATTGCCCTGCTGGTTACATAATTCAGAAATGTTTCAGAAGTCTCTCAGGTTCTTTGAAAGTGAGTCAGCCTGCAGTAAGGTAGTTTGGGAAAGGAGGCTATTTTCATGCCTCGTGTTCAGACAGTGAAACTGCCACAAACAAAATGCTTGTGAGGTTGCTATAGTTTCTTTCCCAGGTATGTGGTCATGGGTACATACTTATGTACGTTTGTTTGTAAGAGATAAATAGAAAGCATTATCTGAGTTTCGCTGAAGTTCACTGGCTCATTTTTACAGTATGACTAATGAAATGGTCAATACAAACAAATGTGCTAATGAGAACGTAATGAGACTGAGTTATATAAGCTGTAAACCGTTCATGAGGAATCTGTACGTCCACTAATGAGCTCCATCTCCAGCAACATTTTATGGTTGCACCTTCCACAGAAGATCTGGAGAAAGATCCTACGTAAAGATGCCTGCTGCCTTTACGTAAACTACAGATCTTAGATGAGTGTGTGAGCCAGCTCTTGCTGTTTTAGATTAAAATTCTGTCACAAAAGTATTGTTTTTTAATATATGTAACCATAACACAGTCCTCATTTTTGATGCCAGTCTAATTTTGAAAAGCAGCCACGTAAATTGTTTAATTAAATGTACATCTACTCTATTTGTGTACTGTATGTGGCAGGTGCTTGTCACTTACATTGCATTTAGGTAGATATTTAAACATATTTGACATACATCAGTCTGCTTGTTCCCTGGGAATTGAACCCATCATCTTAATGTTGCAAGCTCCTTGCTCTTCCAACTGTGCTGGTGGATTGTTAAACTTCGATGTACATGCAAATGTCTCATAGGAACCTTTTCATTCACAGTCACTCTAAAAAGGTTACAGCAGTTTTGATGATCTTTGACATGAAGGTCTGATGATCTTTGACATGAACTGTCTTTGGTAATAGTTCATGCTTTGGCTTTTCAGAGTTTCTAAGCAAATTCTAAACAAAGAAGTATTCATGTTTCAGCCGAATCAAAACATATACTTGAAAATGGTAGCTTTTATTTACCCAATAACATTGTTTATAAAGAACACATTCGTTTAATACACATTCGATTCACATATCTTTGATAGAGACATTTTCAGGGATTATTTAGAATGTCAGGCTGGTTTAATAGATCCACAGAGGCATTATTCATCATATTAAAACACAATAAAGAATGACATTTAATCAACATATTGGACAGGTCTCAAAAATTGCAGCACAATTTCAGTGGAGTGAATGGTTTTCAAATACTGCTGTCTGCAAGCCGAGGCATGTCCAAGATTATATTCTAAAGATTAGCCATTCAGCTCCATGACATTTAGAAAACCCAGTAAAATTAACTGAAGTGGTACTGTAATTTTGACAAAAGCATTCTGTTGAATAAATAACAATTAAGACTGTACCCAGCTAACACTTTTAGGTTGTAAGAACGTTTACTTAATAACAATGTTTCCATTAAGTAACTAAAACATTCTAGGAACATTCAAAATGTCCAGTTTTTAGATATTGTATTAATGTTATTGCTTGGTTAAATTCTGTAACTTTTTAAAATGTTCCACTGCTTAAAAATAACATTTTTGATATATTATATATATAAATATAAAAAAGTTCTACAAACGTTACTGCAAGAACAAGAACGTTAGGGAAACATTCTTACAACCTAAAACTGTTAGCTGGGGTGTGGCTTTTTAAATGTAAGACACGTTTCATAATGAAGCTGAGATGAAGGGAAGGTGTGAGATTTGGGAAGTAAAATAAATGCTAGCTGAATGGATTTCATAAATCTGCGTGTCGTTCTCTTTATATAATAGAAGATTTGTCTTGCCAGCACTCAACTCAGTCTTTACACCACTCATTCACACCTGGTGAAGACCAGGTTAAGCTGAACTGATGTCACTCCACACACTTTATTCAGTGATCCAATCAAAGGATACACGCATTCATTCATCACTGTACTTCTTCTGCAGTGGTCTTCACAGGTTCCTCATAATGCTGATAAAACGTGTACTAGTGGCTCTTATGCTTGCATTATAGGGTCTAAAGAACTGTTGAGGGTTTTCTTTCCAAGGAACACCATGACACTAAAGCAGATCTTTTAGCCAGCGGCTGCACTTGAAACCTCATTACATGGATGGCCGGTGCATCTAGTGTTTATAGCTGGTGTCTCTAGAACATTATGGAGTGGTTTTATATTAAACACACACGCATTCATTATATAGAGTCATTGTGTACTAGCAGTGTCTGATTCATCTGAAAATTGCTAATTGAAGTAAAGTGATGGAGCCCAAACTTAGGTTTAAGTTTGCCATGTCATACTGTCTGTATAAAAACTTATACCACATTTTCTTGTCTTATTTACAACTGCTCAGGATTAGTGCATGTTTTAGTTTACGTATCAGAACTCCTTTAAAACTCCTTTAATCTGGCTTTCATATTTGCCTTATTCATTTCTATGGTAGCAGAATATTTTTGTCACTCTGCGGTAGTAGATACTTCTGTGCAGATAATTTTCTACACTTGGGCAGATGGATCAACATGGTTTGAAAGTGCACATCACAACAACACATCTTTGAAACATCATGCATGTTTTTGTATGTGAACCCGAGCGCGTAAGAGCGCAGGCGCACCAGCTTGACATATCCGAACCAAACCGCACACGGAGTCTCCATTTGCGCACAGATTTCAGCTGGAGAGGAATAACGGTACGGACGCACTGAGACAGGATAAAGGTGCATATTGTTTGTGTTTTCTGATATATTCGTCTCCAATGGACACCTAAGATGATAAAATGATTTGGTAACATGTCTTTTGACGCAACATTTGCGCCGACACCGGATGTAAAGTTTCCGGAGCGCAACACAAGCGGCGCTCCTGAATTTTCCCGTTTTCATTCGGGTATCGTTATCGCCACCGTTTACGCGCTCCTTATTACCGTCGGATTAATTGGAAACGTGACCCTCATCAGGACGTTTTGCATCGCCAAAACCATGCGCAATGTTCCCAGTTTATTCATGGCGAGCCTGGCTCTTGGAGACGTGCTGCTCCTGGTCACCTGCGCGCCGGTGGACGCCAGTAAGTTTCTGGCGGATGAGTGGCTCTTCGGGCGGGTGGGCTGTAAACTCATCCCGTTCATCCAGCTCACGTCGGTCGGGGTGTCGGTGTTCTCACTCACGGCGCTGGCGGCGGACAGGTAACAGCTCTTGTGTTAAGATAAATACATATATTGTCGTGACATTTGTTGTTACACTACACTGTCATCTGTTTAGTCTTGCAGTAACGTTAGTAGAACGTTTTTCATGCTTTATATATACATATTTATATCAAAAAGAGTGTTCATAAGTTGTTAGTGGAAGGTTTAATAACTATTACTAATGGAAATGTTCTTACAACCAAAAATGGTTTCCTAGATACAAAGCCATTGTCAAACCAATGGACATCCAGACATCTGATGTCACACTGAAAGCGTGCCTGAAAGCTGCTTCCATCTGGCTGCTCTCCATGATCCTGGCTGTTCCAGAGGCCATGTTCTCTGACCTCCACAGCTTCCACATTCCTGAAACCAACGAGACCTTCAGAGCATGTGCACCGTATCCTCACGCTGGAGACCTGCACCCCAAAATCCACTCCACGAGCTCCTTCCTCATCCTGTACATCATTCCTCTCCTCATCATCTCGGTGTACTACATCTTCATCGCCAGGAGTCTGATTCAGAGCGCGAGTAACATGCCAGTGGAGGGAAACGTGCACATTAGGAGACAGGTGAGGTCAGAGGACAAATAAAGTCTTTTTAATGACTGTAACCTGTAAAGTCTTCACTACAAATACAGTCTGAAATAATGTTTATTTTTAATTAAACCTTTTACTTAAATTGTTATGCCCATAATAAAATTTGTGTTAGAGGTTGTATTATAGTAGAAAATAATTCCAAACTGAATGATTTCCACTAGTGGTCCCAGACTTTGGTTCCCGCTGTATCAAAATGAATACATTTGTGACGTGCAGACAAAAGAGCAAAAGGTGTCTGTATTGTTACAAATCTCAGATGTTTCTACCAAATGATGATGATGATGATGATGGCAACTCTTAGCTGAAGTGTGTAATTTTAACATTGAAAAAAATACACCTATCAGCTTTAATGATATTTTCAGATGTATGGCTTCATGTTTACCTCCCTGTTCTTCGAACCGTAGATTGAGTCACGGATGCGTCTCGCCAAGACAGTGCTGGTGTTTGTGGGTCTTTTCGCCATCTGCTGGTTCCCCAACCATGTAATTTACCTCTACCGCTCGTACCACTACACAGAGGTGGACACCTCAATGGCTCACTTCATCTCCAGCGTATGTGCCCGTATCCTCGCCTTCACCAACTCGTGCGTGAACCCCTTCGCCCTGTACTTGCTCAGCAAATCTTTCCGAAAGCGATTCAACGAACAGCTCTGCTGCTGCTGCCTGTTCATCTCCACACGTTGCCAAAACACAGCACGCAGCAACACGCGCCTCAGCCCCCTCAAGAGCACTCAAAATCACTCTGTAGCCAGCTTCAGTCTCATCAACGGTAACTCTGTCTGCCGTTAGACCTTTTGTCTTCTTTCAGTGGTAAATCATAATCAATAGGTTATTAAAATTGTATAAATGTTCGATTAAAGACACCAGAAGAATTCTGAAAAGGTTTTTTTCATTACCTTGGTGCCTGTTTGTTATTGTTTTGTTTGTTTTTTCTTCCTCTAGAAAGGACAAATGAAATTACTGTTATAAAAAACATTGTTTATTGTCTTTCAATGACCTGAAATGTAATTCTACAATGAGCTTGCGATCAATGTTTGGTTGGTGAGTTTTTGAAATTTCAAAGATATTGAAAGATGAATATATACAGTATGTGCTTTTAGAGGCAAGCCCATATAAATGTGAAGGAATAAACAAATGTTATGTAATTTATTTAGTTAGTTTTATCGGAATATTTGCATCAGTATTTTTTAGGGAGTCTTGCACTTCTGATGAGTTTACAGGGGAAGGTGGAGGCTTTGATTCAGATTTAACATGTGAACAAACAGTCTGATCTGCTTTACTTGTTCACAGCTGAAATGGCCTGTAACAACGATGATTGTGGAAATGTTGTTGTTGTGGACTTGTGATCTTGTTTACACAATAGAGAAAGTAAAAAAGCTGCAGGCGTTACACGTGACTGTTCTTTTTAGTGCACTGTAATAATTGTAGCTAGATCCAGAGTTTATTTTAGTTAATGATAATTATACTTATTTTGTGCCTTTATGAAAACTCTCACTACAATCATCTACAATCTACAAACACACAACAAAAGATAACAAAAATACTGTGTGTGTATGATAACACTAGATTTCAGAGGTCAAGATTATACGCAGACTCATGATTTACAATTTTGCGTGTTTGAAAGACTTGAAATACAAACATGAATCATATATTACCATTCATGTAACTTTAATAGTGCTTTTGTCCTTTGTAGATCTTAATAAACATTGTTACTCTGAACTGTCCCTGTATATATAGGAGATGTGTAAAGATTATTAAATATGTGTGTTCTGTAGAATAAAGAAAAGTGTACTGGTTGACATGAATGTGAGTAAATGATTAAGTTTGTTTTAATTTTGGGTCAGCTCGGGTTTAGGAAGGTTTGGCGAGAGCGTTTTCATTCTCAATACAAATTTTTACAGGTGATTGTTTTGTATTGTGATCCTAAAATCATTTTTACCAACATTGAATTTGATTCAATATGATTCTTCCATAGAGACATACACTCTTATAAAATGTGCTACATGATGACATAGAAGAACTAATTTTGGCTGTTTGGTTCCATAAAGAAACTTTAACATCTACAGAACTTTCTGTGTTACAAAAGGTTCTTTGTAGTGGAAAACAATTTTTTAGACTATAAAAAGGTAAGAAAGAAATGGAAAAACATTTTAAGAACCATTATTTTTAAGAATGTCCAACAAAGCCATATTTGTCCATTTTGGGATATCTGAGGAGATTATTTTAAGCAAAAGGGACCACTGTTGAGGCCACTCAGTCCTTTTAAAAATGTACTGGAAAATATCAGCTGTTTTCCCACTCATATCTTCCAATCTATTGTTAATTCCTTTCAGTCAGCTGCATTGAAAGTCTCCTGCTGTATTGTTTCAGGAAGTATGTGATTGTCTCTCTATTAAAATTGTAAGCAAAATAAACGCCCCTACAGAAATATAGATATGTAAATCACACTTTTATTGATTTTATGGATCATTTTTACAGCCTTGGTCACTAAGCCAGGAGTGTAAAATGTGTCCCATCCATATATGATGGATTATTTCCTCTGTTTAAATAATAACTCTGTTTATACTGTCGGCTGAGTTGTTTATGCTGAAGGTTGACAGGGATGGTGTCTGTGCAGTGAGAGATAATTCATGCCTGATTAAACATGTTCTCCTGAGGTTCAGCTCCAAATCAGGCTGCAAATTGGAAGCGGTTGTATATTAATCTTCAATGTTAGATTGACAGGTGTAATGATGGTGGCTGTTTTGAATCTAAATGATGCTGTGCAGTCCCAGCTAACAGGAAACGTTCCCAGAATGTTGGCTAACATTCTCTAAAAGTTTCCTTAATGTTATCCAAAAGCGTTCTTACAGTAAGGCTAGTAAAATGTTTTCTTAATGTTATATATCATATAATAAAGCAAAATTCTTAAGTAGTTAGTGAAAATGTTTTAAAAAACATTACGGAATTAAAAAAGTTTAAACAGTGTTTTAACAGTGTCAAAACTAAGCAATACGTTTTGAACGTTCCTAGAACTTTCAAAATGTAATTTAACATTTTTGTGACTTCATTAAAATGTTAGGGAAACGTTATTACAATGTTAAATTGTTAGCTGGGGTGTGACAGTTAGATGAATGAGAGAAATTTGCAGATACACGTAAAAGCCCTGTAGGGTTTGGAAGAACTTGGCATTTAGTAACAAAGGCATTTAAATTGTTATTTTTGAATGTCCTAAGAATGTTCAAAACGTTTTTTAGACGTTATATGTAAACAGTGGGTTGGCGTAACGTTCTAGCATCAGTCTGTTTTTGTTCCGTGATTGTCTTTCCATCACTCTCCTCTGGGCATGTGTGGTGGGCTGTGCACTTCCTGTAACTACCTCATCACCAATATCAGAGTATCATGGGAAATTGACTAAAGCAATTTGGCGAGCACGGCATCAACAATATACGTGATTGGACAGCTTCCCATTTTCTGCCCAGCATTTAATAGTGTACACAAGCACAAGAGCCAGGCACCTCTGGCATGAGACTTAATGCTGCAAGAGTCTTCTACAGATGAAAATCTGTTATACATATAAGAACATTTTGTCCAGACTGTTGATTATGATTATGCTCATTTTTTAACTATAGTATTGTATCTGTTATCAGATGTTTACTAGCTTCTCTCTGATGGTATCTTTTTAATTAGGTAAAACCACTGAAATGTTTCCTGAGCCAACACGCCAGACTTGTGAACTGTACGTTCAGTTTTGTTTTGGAATCGAAATCTATTAGGTTCATACTGCAAACAATGCAAATAAACAACTGCAATTAAACAGGAACAACATTTCCGACATTGTAAAGTTGGCTGTCGGATAACAAACACTGAGAAACGTGTTATTTTCACACTGATTTAACAAAACCCAAAGGCCTTTGGTATGTGGGATGGTGTGAATCAGCTTTTAAAGGGCACACCACGCTGACAAACAAAACAAGCATCACATCAACGAAATGCATATTTACCAACAAACAGGGGTTGTATTATTGTAGGAAGTTTAACATCATATGTTACATATTGGCTATGTACACAGATAAGAAATACAAATAATAAAATAGCAAATATAATATATATTAACGTTGTAATTGATGATTTGAAAAGTTATAATGATGAAACCTAAAGCATTTCTTTACAAGCCAGCAGAAATGTCCCAGCTATTGAGTTTCCACAGTAAATGTGTGTACTTGATAAAATGACAGGAAGACCATTTCAAAAGAGCTTTAAAAAGTTAAAAAAAAGTATTTGGAAAACGTGTTGTCATTATCCTTGTGACTGAGTCTTCTGTATAGATAGAAAAAGCTTTTTTGTACTGTTTTTTAGAGCTTCAAAACCTTGGGCACTGTTGACTGCTATTATAAATCTGAGAAGAGCCAGAATATTATTCAATATAACTCAGATTGCATTTGACTAAAAGAAAGACATATACATCTAGGATGCCTTGAGTATTTATGGGCTAATTTTCATTTTTAGCTATTGAGCTATTGCTTTAATTTAAAGCGTGAAGGGATATTAAAAAGAACCACAAGGAACCTGCCAAAATGCCGTGGCAGAATCGCCTCCCCAACAATGGGTGACTCTCCAACAACTTCTCATTTCAATACTTATGCCGCAGAAAATTCATGAATTCAATAAAGGGAGCCCCTGTACAAACCTGTAGCTTACCAAACTGGCAAAGGCAATTTTTAAAGGATGTGAAATAATAGCAAAGTTAAGAGTTAACAATCAACTGAAACCTGAAATGTTCAAGATAGGTAATGGATTATGTGATAAAATACATATCTGGCTATTTATATATGACATATACATTCATATAAGTGAAATACATTATATAAAAGTGTCACTATTATGCAAATTTGGGCCCCCAAATTGGGCAATGGCTACATTTAATTATTTCTTTCTTACAACAGCATCCCATCATGTTTCTAACAGTTTCCTAGTTTGCATGTGTGCATTCTCAGTATAAATGACTCTTCCTAATAAAAATATAGCTGTAAGAACTGCAGTGAATGTGTTTGAAATCTTTTGTCAGTATTAAAACAGCACCTATATAAATAATTACAGAATAAACATCCATCTTTGCAAAATAGGCTTTCATTTTGACCATTGCATTTGTGCGACATACAAAAATAGCATTTAATGACTGTACACCTACAAGCTCAGATCCACAGTAAAGCCCTCAAGCCAAGAAGTGTGAAAAAAACAAGTTGGTGCAAGACAGGCCTGCTTTAAAGCATGGACTAACTTTGCTGACCCTGCATTAGATAATAACCTGTTTTTAACTGTATTTTAACTTTTCATCTATTAAACCTTATCTTATCCCGATTCCTAAATGTTTAGAATCAGTGAAACCTTCTGAGAAAAGTTTTGTTCATTTCTCTTATGCAGGAAGACATGCAACACCAATGTCGGATAAATTTGTTAATCGTCCTTGCTTGTTAAATGTGCTATAAGTAAAAAAACCTTTGAAAATCTCCACACTGCAGGCACAAGCGCTAAAGGAAATGAGCTTCAATCACTGAGCTGTGTGATGTTCCATTTAGGCACAATTTTCTGAAACATACCCTGCTGGTTGAAGTTATTAGGCTCGGTTTTAATCATAACATTATACCAATAAAGAACTGAATGCACAGAAAATGATCAAATCTGAGAAACTTTATAATAAATAATAAAACTTTATCATAAAGACAAAGATGAAATGTTGCTTATACCCTTCAGTTTGCAGTTAGCATTCAGATGTATTATTATCAAACAGGTAACTAATATAATCTTAAACCCACCTTATCCACTGCAGTACTGCATTTTATAAACTCTGGAACATTAAAGTGTAATATGGAAAAGTGTAACAGGACAATTTCCTTTCAGGCTTAAAGAACAATAAAAGCTACGACAAAATCAATCTGTTGGATTGCCTGATTTAAAAATAATCAATACCACATAATGTCCACATGATATAGACTGTGCATCATTTGTGTCTCCTTCCCAGTATGTGCATTTATTGTACGACTGAAGCATGAAAGGAGCTGTGGCCTGAAACCATGTCCTGAATATTCATGACACCTGAGCACAGATGAGAAGTGACAATCTCCAGAGATCACATGAGGAGTATATTGATGGAAAGATTTGCAGCCTCTAAACAGAGAGATGACTGGAAGCTAAGAGGGAATGTTCTCAGAACATTGGCTAAGGTTCTCTAAAAGTTCTCTCAGTTATTATAATTGTTCTTGCTGTAATTTTAGTAGAACATATGAACATTACATGTCTTATATATCAAAAACATTACACTTCAGTTGTAAAACGTTATTTATACAACGTTCCTTAAACATTTGAAAAAACATTTTTGTTACATTTGTGTTAGGGAAACAGTCTTACAACCTAAAATTGTTAGCTGGGGAGGCATGACTGTACATTTATTGAAAAGTAACGCATGAAGGTCAAGAGATCCAGCATGACTTCCGGGCATTAACACTCCAGGGGAAAACCACTGTGATCTTCAGCGGTAATGGACAGAGAGGGCAGGGTGGGAGATACAACCTGGAGGAAGAGGCTGTAATTTGTGAAGGATGAGCTTGAGAAGATAAAAACGTGTCTGAGAGAAAATGTCAGGAATGGCAGATTGAGTCTATCTGCAGAATATATGTGGAAAATCCATTTAGAGAAGAACATTCCCACTCAGTGTTAAAATACTACGGTTATTGTTCACCCATCCATCAGTAAGATCGATGTTTTCTTTTTTGGTGTGAAGTACTTAAGTGTAAGGAAATAGCCTCCACTATTTCAAACAACAAATGTCCCATTTATTTTGCTTTGACGGGACAGTTTGATCTGTTATATGCTAAATGTGTGGTCGCAATTTAAACTGTGAGTTTATTGTAGTCTGCTGGGATAACTAATCGATCTGTTCTGTACTTTAATACAGTAGCTAGTTAAAGACTGCAATCTGTAACTTTTGCCTCTACTGTCATCTCTGTTTGAAACAAGTGTGCAGGTTACTTAATGTACAATTCTTTACATATGTTGAAGTCAGATGCAAACTGACATTTCCCCGGAAATCAGACACAACAGCTCAATTTAAAATCATTACGATACCCGCTGTGAATCAGGGTAAAGTCAGGAAACTGTTTTGAACACTGATCTGTCATGTACTTGCTCAATAACTGATTTTTGCTCATTTTTAATCCCATAAAGTTACAGATTGCTGCTTTAACTGTGCATATTAGACAATGAGCCATGTTGCACTAATAATAATCATCAATAAGCATAAACGTTCTGTTATTATCTCTCCTGACTTGGCGCTAATGCCATGACTATCTGATGTTACAGTGGATGTTTCCATGGCAACCGTACCCGAGGAAGAAAACTTCCAGCACACCAGCCCTGACACAACAGCTCTGTGTGTCTGAGAAAATTTGTCGTTTGCAAGCAAGGGATAACTGGCTGCATACAGAAAAGCGACAAAGCTCTTCTTTTCGTCTGACTCTCCAATGGAGAAACAGCTGTACAAAGTGCAGTCACCAAGGCAAACAACACTTCACTTATCAAAATGTCTTAGGTGCAGACATGAATGTCAGTCAGGAAAATGCAAATTTTAGCTACAAAAATTGACTTAACATAAGACAGAACACATTCTAGATGTCACGATTGTGCACGCGTTTATTCAGAGTGTTTAGAAAATGAACCAGATGCAATAAACACAGTCAAAAGCATTCCTTTAAACATGACACAGAAGTTTTTTTAAAGGAGTACTATGGTACAGTCATGTTATCGTACAGAAATACATTGTATATGTATACAACGTTGTACTATTATGCAGTACGTTGGAATTTTAGATTGAAGGATAAAATACACAAAATATATCCTAATTAAATGACACTTCATTCATTATATTCTGTTAGTGTGAATTCAAACAGAAATTCACAGAAATTCCTTGTTTTCCAAAGACTCAGTTCATCTCTGTGAATACAGAAAAGGAAAAGTGGTATTTGCAGTCCATATAACAATCATAGGCCTGGTTATTAAATTTCATTTCATCAGCTGTGAACAGATCAGTTTAAAGAGAGACTACTAGCTATTCGTACCTCAGAAAAAGTAATCAAGTACTTCTGTACGGATGTCATCTAGTGCTCCATATTTATACACCGATATAATTTATATCTAAACTATTTAAATTAAGGAAATGCCACAGACCTTACAACCTGGACAACAAAGGAGACACTTACAACCTGTAGCATATTTACATATGTGTTCAGACAGAAAAAGCAGCATTGATTGTATGTTTTAGTAGGTAATCGCTGCCATGTTACTGATGAGACACGTAAGTAAATGTTAATATCAGAACTTATATATAAATAGAGAGATAAATAAATTAAATGGTGTTTTGTAGTCTCTGCGATTGGCACCTGCAGCCTGTCAGGGTGCTGTGCTCACGGTAACCTCTCTCTCTCTCTCAGCTGTGAAATAATGAAGATCAGTGAAGTGTCATTGCTGAGACATGAGGAAATACCTCCAACATGTTTTAACAGTTTCATATTTGTTGCGAAGCTGAATAACAAGCTCTAGTTTATGTGACTGTTTTAAAGAGAACCTACCAAGCTAACATGGAACGTTTTCTAAAGGTTCTCTCAAACGTAATTAAAACATTCTCGCAGTAACATAATTAGATTATTTATATTATTATTATTATATTATTTCATTACTGTTATATATCATATACATCAAAAACATTATTTGTAAGTTGTTAGCTGAAAGTTTTAAGAACATTACAGAATTAAAAATGTTTAAATAATGTTACAGGATGGGTTTAGGTTCAGTGTTAGATTTAAGACTGGGTTGGGGGTTTGTATACCTTTCTTATCAACCTATTATTTCACTCTGATTTTAGAGGTCAGTTATGGTTAGGGTTTGGTTAATGGGTAGGGTTTAGGGTAATGCTGATCTTTTTAAAGGAATGTTGTTCCAGGACCGACAGATCATGTTTTCGAAATAAAAAAATTGAAAATTGTTCTACCTTTAAGAAGATCTGCAGAACAGTGTCACGTATGATGTAATCTGTGTGTCTGTACTTTTGGAATACATTCACATCGTTCTACATCAATCTCACAGTCATCTGTGCTGACGGCGGACGGCGGCTCTGGAAAATAAAAATGGATTATTATCGCAACAAATGTGAAAACCAAAATATCACGTCGATGAGCATGGTGTGTGCCTTGTTTGGCCTATATTTCTATATAAACAACCGAGGCATTTATATGTGAGTTTGGGACAGGACGTTCTGAGCCTGTGTGAATCAGCCAAAATTTTGTAATCAGGTCTCACTGACCTTGTTTACTGGAGGGGTATGCCACACATTGCTCTGTCATCCAGTCCCATATTAAACCTCTGTTACACTGCCTCCTGATGTCTTCTGCTGTACTTGTAGGAGCATAACTACAACACACACATCCAGACAAACATTAAAATGCCAAAAACACATGGTCTCAAATGTGGCTGCTACCCAGCTAACAAGTTTAGGTTTCTCTACATTTTCAATAACAAAAAGGTTAAAAATGTTGTTTTGAAAGTTTTAGGAACGTTCAGTTCAGTGCAGTTTTTTAGACGCTATATTAACATTATTGCTTGGATGTTATTCAATCATTTTTAATTCTGTAATGTTTTTAAAATGTTCACTAACATCTTAAGTAGTTTTTGATATGATATAAAGATTAAAAAAATGTTCTATTAACATTACTGCAAGAACATATTTGATACTTTGAGAGAACATTTAGAGAATGTTCTGAGAACAATGTCTTCTGAGAATGTTCCCTGGTAGCTGGGCATTTAGCGAGGCACATTCTGTGATTTCCTTAAAAATTACAGCCACATTTGCATCAACAGTGAGTAGCAGAGCTTGGCACTGGACAAACAAGCACTAGGTCTAATATTTCAAAAGGGTTTGATGTTACATCACAACAATATCCTGCTAATTTCTTTGCTTTGTATGCGATGTAAGTGCAGGTGGAAAATGAAAACGATCTTACTGTAATAACTTTATCTAACACTACTGTTTTTAAAACACTGTAATTTGGTATTTTCTAAAGGTTTTAATAGCCCTTCCATGTTACATGAGGTATTTTACAATCAGACATATTTATTGCATATTAAGACGTATTAAGGTTACACTGGATTTTCTCACTAATCTATTCTGTCAGGTATGAGTCTGGAACTCACCTGTTCTTCTTGAGCTTCTCACGAACATGTCTGCGAATCAGCGTGTGTTCCTGGCACTTACACTCCGTGTGATTTGCTACTTTCACCAGCACTGGCTCCGGTCCAGATATAAACGGGGCCAAACTTACACTCAAAATCTGTGAGGAAGTCAGATGGAACAATGTGTTCGTACACATAAACACGTGATAAAATATGACAGCATATGATCCAACAAATTAAATGAGTGATTTGAATGCATAAACTAATGAAAAACCAATCTGTACTTTATTAATTTAATGTGACCAAATTGTTAAATGATTTACAAATTACAGATTGAAATTGCAAATTAATCTAAATACACAAGTAAAGCTAAATGCATTGAAAAATTGTTTACACTTTGCCATAATGTAAGCTTTATGTAATACCCACGCTATGCAAAGAGTAGTGCTTACAGCTTTATTGGCATAAGTCACGCTTGTATTACGGCAGGAAACTCCCTCTTTGTTGCAGCAGCCGCCACACCTGAAGACAGAGACGCAGGGCGGCTTGAAGAACAAAGCCGTATTCGTGCCCAGTTCTTTGGCCACGTCTACACACGTCTCTCTGGGCATACACTGTGTCTTCTGCCATTCCTCATCAATGTCTAGAGGAAAAACAAACAGATGGTGTGATTTACACAGTAAAAGGGTAGCTGACTTTCCCAAACTTTTTTTAAAATATATAACATTATATATGGATTTTTTAAGACACAAACTGAAAGACTGTGTGGAATATTTGTACTTTTTATATTTAATATAAAATATATTTGTACAAAATATTTATAAAAGGTAACTGTAAAGAATGGTTATCTTGATTACAAGATTGGATATTATTCAAGCTGCAATTCATAACGTAATTGCTTATCATAACTTAAAAAAATAAACAAAAATTGATTGAGCAAGTGCATGACAGATCACGATCAACAATGATCTACACAATCTCTTTACCTTACCCTGATTCATCATGGTAGGTTTTTTAATAATGATTTATAATATGAGCTGTCAGGTCCTTTAGCTGTTTAACTTCAACATGAAAAGAATTTAAAATAACCTGCAATTTAATGTTTCAAACAGAGACAGAGAGGCAAAAGTTGCAGCTTTAATGTATCACGTTTTGTCCACTTTTTTAAATGATGTCTGAAGTGATTCTGAGAATGTAAGAATTTGCATTTGTGTCTCAACCTTTCAGCATCTCTGGGCTGAATGATGCGGCCGCGTATCGAGTGGACCTGCGGCTTTCAGGCTGTGTGGAGTTGTCAAAGTGCTTCAGCTTCAGTCGGCATCGCCACAACTTCCAGTCCGGATACTCCATCAGCATTAGAAGCTCATCCAGACTCGTAGCTTCCCTCAATTCCCTCTCCCACTTCTCCTGTGAAGAAAAACGAAAAGAAATGTAAAATTGTGGATGACATCAGGAAGGCTGCTGCTGAATTTAATACAGAATCAAATTAATATAATAAATAGGAATTATTACGATTCCGCTGTTTCTGACTTTGTTTTACTTACCACACACATATTTTGGAAGTTTGGGGCATATATAAATTTAAAATTTTGTTTTTACAATAATGGTTAAAGGAACATTTCTTTTCGTCCACAGGAGGGTAGTAGTGATCAATAGTGTTGGATCTTCGTAACTCAGTGTTGGATTTTGTAGCTCTGTAATGAATCAATATTACACCAGGGAGAAGATGCAGCTGTTACCAAGTAGTTCATACACACATACGCCAGGAAGGCAGAGTGAAGGTCCTTATTTTACAACCTCAATATAATCTGCATAGTTTCCTCATAATTGCAATACACTTGACCTCAGGCTGAAATCGACATGCCTATTAAACTTTACAGCAACACTGAACCATCACTGAAAACTCTTGAATCATGTGAGACGATTTTAGACGTCTGATGACCAGACACACAGAATCATATATAGCAAGATATATACGTTTACAATAGAATATTATGAATACTTGAACGTTAGGATTATGAGCTTAGGGTTTGTCCTGAGCCTACATTTGATGTCAGGCCATAAAGTTACATTTATTTATTTTGTGCACAAACTATATAACACCCTCTGGCAGACACACACTGTACACAACTGGAACATATGGTCTATTAGATCTGTATGGACCACCTGTTCAGAAACTCAGTGAAGATACACTCCATTCCCAGAAACTGGAGTTTGGAATGCCTGCCACTGTTATGAACATAAGCTCTTGGTTGATTTGCAAATCATAGACTGAATAACCGCTAAATGACTAGTGACAGCTGCACCATAACCTTCATAAAGTCACCAATGTTACCGTTCATTAAGATACAGAAGTAGTTATTGAGTAATCACGCACAGGTGGACACCGTTCCTCCAACTGGAATAGAGTTCACACACTAACAATCTTCAAAGACTTCTACCTCTGAATCAACACCACATGAGTAAGCCCACACGGAATCTGCGTTCACAGAATTCCATAGAACGTTCCATGGATTTCTACAGAACTGGAACACCTTACAAATTAATTTCTTAAATTCATTCATTTACATTAAAGGTAGGGTAGGCAATTTCTTGGGCTGGCAATAACAACCTGGCTTTCAAAGTGTATGATGCCATCCACCTTTTAGAGCGATCTCCAAAGCCACGCCCCCTTCGACAGTGCATAGAGAAAACCAAATATGTAGTCTGACAGGCAAATAGACCATCCTGTCATTGCATACGGACCGAAGCTATGCTCTATGGAATTCAGCTGGAATTCCCTGCTCCCAAAATCAAAAGTTGCTGTGCAGTCCTGATGTAAAAATGTAAAACTTGAATGTACTGTACGTCGCGTGGATAAAAGCGTGCCAAATGCATAAATTGATTATTGAGAAATCACAAAGTTTCTGTTATTTCAACAGGGTAAAGACACCACCTAGTTTTAAATGTTCACCACTCTTTGGGTGTGTCTTACAAAGCTGGCATGAGAAGAGAGAAACAGAACCAAAGGACTTCCAATCATGCTTTAATAACACATGAAAGTCACAAAACAGGAGAAAAGTAAAAGCCCGGGCTGGGACTGAGAGGGCTGGCACGGGATATGAAAGTCATCACCAGTGAATACCAGCCGTGTAGTGACATGAGCTCCTCTGATCCCTGCAGTGGGTTGGATGAAAGTATCTGCTTCCACTTAGTCACACAGACAATGCAACAGCAAACAGAAAGCGTGTGAGGAAGGAAAGCAGAGACAGTCAATAAGTAAAGCGGCCTAAATATATTTATACATCTTCTGGACCAGAAGATAGCCGTCCAATAATTGCACTCAGTCCGAATGTCCTACTTCCCTGCCAGACTGTGTATTTGCATACATGCAATGTGCACTACAAGAGGAGGCGTGGCTTTGATGATCTCTCTGAAAAGGGGGCGGGGTCTTATGCTTTTAAAGCTAACTTGCTATTGTTAACCTGCCTTTAATGTAAGTTAAAAGTAGTTCAGGACCTGTGCGTCTGCGTATGGAAACCCTTGCTGAGGGATGCTACTCACACTCTGGGGTCTGTAGATGTCCACGGCCAGCATCAGTCCGATGTAAAGGAGGAAGATCATGTGAACATGTGGATGCGTCTTCATCCTGCTGCTGTGTACAAACACTCAGAAAACTTCAAATGAACAGAAGAAACAAGCATCAATAAGACAGGCTCCAGGTGGAGATAAGTTCCTTCTCTCCCTCTCAGTCACATCTGTCCTGGACCGGGCAGATCTGGACCAGCTTCCAGGTGCTCTCCACCGGCTCTCCAGATGCGCTCTTCTCCGTCATGCGCGCGTCTCAATCCGCCGTCACACCGTTTCCTGCACGGCAGCTTTCAATGTAATCCAGATCGCAATAGAGGATAAGCAGTGAAGGAGGGATGAAGGGAGGAGAGATTGCCATTTCTCTCTTTTTTTCTCTCTATTTACACAGACCTGAAAATGAGCTTGTAATGACAGGAATGCGTTGTGATCATTTATAATGTAATACAATGACATGGTTCATTTTTGGCTTTAAGGCACATTAACAAACATTTATAAGCCAATCCAGAGTGCCCAAGTGTGGATGGACAAACTTTTGCTCTCTCAAATCCGACTTCTGATCTGATCAATCTCTTCCTGTATGTTCATGACCAAGAAAAAAGCCCTTTAAATATTTAACACTTATGTTTGGTAATTAAAATGTTGATTATTTGTGACTTTCTGTTTAGATACTTAAACAGCATTAGTAAAGATATTACTAGTAAAAGATACATACCTACCATACTGAAAAACAGGTCAGTCACATCATTACTCAAAATGTCAGGCTCTCAAAAGCTTTTTAATGTAATGACGGTGAAAAACTAGGACTTACGATTCATTTAGAAACATCTGTGAAGTTGCAGGTGGAAGACTTATAGTTAATAATCCTCTACAACCTAAAAAACATTCAAACAGACCCAGTGAATCAATATATCAGACGTTGCTTCAATGATCTCATTTCTTAACTTGAGTTTTGATTCACCATTGGCACAAGATCACAAGAATAACCAGAATCTCTGTTAGATCTTCAGGAGAGAGAGAGAGAGAGGAAGTGAGAAGTAATCTTAAAGACCTGGGCATGTTTCAAGGACGGGAGGCTGGAGGGCTGAATACAGCAGGATAAATTTCAGATATAGCTGTAGTTTCTGTATTGTTTTTATTTTTTTATTAAACTCAGTGCATAAAAAAGAACCTGAGAGGGTGTAAATGAAAACTGTCCAACCTGAAAAAGGATAACTACATTACTTAACTAATAATAATACATAATTAACTATAATTATAAATCGGTGAAAGTCAAGACACGTTGTTGGAGTTCATGTGAAAACCTTTGACTGAGAAAAAAAGAAATACATGCCAAACACGCACAAAATAGAAAAATTGCGCAGTCATCGCACAAGAGAGCAGTCACAACAACATTCAGTGTCCTTTATTCAACATATCCCACAACAAAACAAGAAACATTGTGCAATACTGTTGTATTATGAGCTTTAACAGATGTAAAAACATTGTATGTGAGTTCTGCTGCATTTCTGGTTTCAGTAAGCCCAAGTATTTGGCTGACCCACATTTAAACTTCAGCGGTGCATCTACCCCTCTGCCCTGAAGAAACCTTCTGTAACCACATTTTACATTTGAAACAGTTCACAAAATCATTTCCAATCCAGCCTGCTCCAAACCTCCTGCTGTTGTCAGAGAATAGCAGAGGATGTCCCCGCAGCAGCAATTAATGTGATGGAACCCAGCAACCCAGATTATAAATCAAATGTTTTGATTGGCTGGAACATTTATAAGAAGCTAGCCATCACATCAAACGTTATTGAATATTCTTTAGCGATAGCTGCTTACCGTGACACTGAGATATGGTATCTCACTGTTAAAACAGGCAAAAGCATGAGAAACTTAGAAACTGTCTTAGAGGGACAGTTCACCCCAAAATGAAAATGCTTCCATCATTTACTCACCCTCATATCATTCCAAACTTGTATGACTTTCTTTTTCCCCTGAGGAACACAAAAAAAGATTTTTTGAAGAACGTTGGTAACCAAACAACAGTGGCACCCACTGACGTCCGTTGTATGGACATTTCTCAAAATATCTTCTTTTGTCTTCCACAATAAAGTCATACAGGTTTGGAATGACATGAGGGTAAGTAAATGATGGAAGCATTTTCATTTTGGGGTGTGCTGTCCCTTTAACATGAAGACAAGAGGATGAACGCATGTTTGTGAACAACTAACAGATGATTAACAGGTTCAGGTTCGAGCATCCGACAGAGGTGCCTACATTTTTCTTTCTCTCAGTTGTTTGGTTCAAAGAGTTTATAATAATCATGAGCAACATGTTTTATATCGCCTGACAAATAAAGTAGGCCACTTGGCAGGCAAAACAAGCCGGTTAGTGCTCCAGTATATCTGAGCAGTACAGATTGAACTATGATAATCGTTCTAACCGTACAGTTTGAATCCTGTAAATAACCTGCTTTTGTTTTTTTTTTATTTTTTTAATTATAATGAAGAATAGAGATCCAAGGAAAATGGGAAACAGGACTGGGACACAGTTTGGAGTTTGGGTGCAAGATGCCTGTTAAAACATTCACTGACCTGATGATCTGACAGGAAAACACAGGAAATGCTCTACGGGGCACAAGCTCTCAGTCCGTCTGGTGAGTGTAAGCACATGTGCACAATGTGCTAAAACTTAATAAATAATACTGAGGTTTAAAGCAATTAAAATTCTGTTACAGATTTTAATTAGAACCAAACTTCTTTTCTAGGCAGAAAAATGTGAACGTTTTAAATCAATATTAGATTTTCACTCTATAACTTAAAGTCTCTCGGGATGATAAACCTTGATGTATGATGTCCTACCTGTAATGGCCCGGGTTCCAGCCTCACACCATGACCACAGGACCATTGACAGACTGTTATTCCACTCAACAAATATGTTACCTGTGTAAGAGCAGACGGATACATGTGAGTGCTTTTAAATTACATACATACAAATACATTTACATATATGCATTTGGCAGATGCTTTTATTTAAAGCGATTTAGGGTATGCATTATGTCAGTCCCTCCCTCTTGGTGTGGCTAGTGAGCTCTGCCTCCTACAGAAATATGAGATCGTAATTCTCTGCTTTCTTGAAGAAAATATACATGAAATTGGACAAATTAAGCAAACTGGACAAATAAAATAATTAAAGGACTACACAAATGTTATGCCAGTGTAACAGTAAACATTTTTAGACGTGTTTTTAAAACAAAGAAGCCTCCAAGACTCTAATCAACATGATGCAAAATATTCAAATTTCACAAATTTCTTAAAAAGCCCCATTACAAATATTGTTTTTCCAGCCACAGAAAGAATCAAGGGCTTGGTGCTAATGTGTCATCGCCTAAAATCTGCATATATTAAATGAACATGTTACCAATTAACAAAGTATGCAATGCATTTCCCTGCAATCCACTGAAGCAGCCAACAAATGAATCCACAAACACTGTCAGCAAGGGTGGACGGATTGCATGTGATCTCCCACACATCAGAAACGTTATTTGTAAGTTTATTAGCAAACCATCCTATGACATATCTTGTAATTAGATTTGACTGCACCACAATACAAGAAGGGACCTTCTAAGCCTCGTTGCGCCCCCTGGCGGATAACTTCTAATTTGTACCATAGGAGACTTTCTGCCATTGTGTCCAATTCAGTTTATTTATTTGTAACACACAAATATGTCAATGAAAAATTTTTCCTTATGAAGAGCAACAAAGACTAAATTAACCATCAGCACAGAAACTCAGTGTTAGGACGTTTTGTTAGGTATTAGATTTGTGATGTTTAAATAGGTGTAACATCGTATAGCAGAATGTCCACTAGAGGGCACCATAGACGCATCATGATCCTTTTGTCCTGGTGCATGATGGGGTGTTACAGCTATAAACTTAATTGAGTCAGGTATCATGACCTGACATGGAGGAAGCATATAGACTATGATGTTCTTCCTCACTGGCCTCACACTTTCCAGCAGCTGCTGTTGTATCCGTTCTGTCTTTTCTCAGTCCACAATCCATCCCAGAATCTTCTTGCCATGTCTCTAAAACCAGAATGTGCTCTGAGCTGCCTAATTCAATCTCATTTCTTGTTTTCCTCATTATGTTCTTGTTTGTACAGTCTGTTGCTTATTGTTGTGTACTATCTGGTGTTTTGAAGCATCACAGCCCTTCCTTGGAAGATGCTTGAGTTTTCAAGCATCTTCCAAAAGGTTTTATAATGATGGTGAAACGTGTTTGTATAAAATGCTGGGCCAGAATTCCTGTAATATCTTGTCTTGATCAGTCTGATCATATTTTTTCACAAATCACTTACTTTTAACTGAACGTTATATCTGCCCACACTTTTGTCACTCGTAGTGTTAGATCACACCTGTCCTCACCCTCTGATTCGGCCTAAAAAATGATTCATTAACAGTAAGATTGAAGTGATGGAAACAGCTGGAACAAAAAACTATAGACTGCAGGAAGCAGTAACCGTCAGCACTGAGGTAATGTTACCGGAGTTTAATAACCTTCTTAATAACTTTAATAAGCCTTCTTAATAATTCTTTCCTTCTCGCACACACCCACACACTTTTACTATCGATAGAAAATTGTAAACAGGAAATACCAAACATGGCATCTCCTCTGAAGCGCTTCGTTTCAGACATAAAAACCGGTTGATACTCATTTTGTTACACATGAAGGAAATGACAGAGATCATGTCTTCCTGTGTTTTGACTTTGGTCTAACCAGCCAACAGGGAATGTTCTCAGAACGTTGGATAATGTTCTTCTAAAGTTCTTTCAACGTTATCAAAAAATGCTCTTGTTCTTACAGTTGCGTTAGTAGATTGTTTTTTAACATTACATATCATACATCAAAAAAGGTATTCTTAAGTGGCTAGTGGAACGTTTTAAAGATGTTACGGAATTAAAAAATGTTTGAACAAAGTTCAAGCAATAATGTTAATTCACCGTTTAACAACCTGGATGTCTTAAATGTCTTTAAAACAACATTATTTTGTTTGTCACTAAAAGGAAACATTAGGAAAATGTTCAAACAACCTAAAATTGTTAGCTGAGAAGTGCAGTGGTCTTGCCCTTAAAACAGAATGATTAGATTTTGCATTCTCGTCCCCTCATGGCCTTGGCTGCTCTCCAGTGTAGTGTTTGAACATGCATGTGGGTGCAGATGATACAGTAAATGTTCATGATTTGATCTGTGTGTACTGTGAGTCTGAGAATATAGATGTTTTGCCATCGGCTTGAGTTTGGCTTGAAAGGAACCAAGTTACTTATTATTACCCAGCAGAAGTCTAAATATCTACTGTTTACAGAAGGCCTTAGTGTTTCTCAGTTATCCATTTATGGTAAAAAAACCTCTAGAAATGCCACATCATTTGTAGCATGGAAAACAGGCTATGTGACATTGTCAAGAACATTTTTTTAACCGAAACCGTGTTGGATTGTACCTTCATCATTTTAAATAGTTTTCTGTATCTGTTTTAAATGTTACATTTTGCCCAAGCATAGGTGCCAGGTGCGTGCTTTTTTACAATAATGCATTTGACCTGAGCTTCTAAAAGTGTTTAAATGTACACTTTTTATGTTCAAAATGTCTGCCTGTAACTGGGGCTTAAGTAACAAAATTATTTGTACCTCACAGCACCTACCCAGCTAACAATTTTAGGTTGTAACATTTCCCTAATGTTTCTGTTAAGTATTGTACCAAAAACTTAAAAATGTTATTTTGAACGTTCTAGGAATGTTCAAAAAGTTTTGTAGATGTTAAATGTTATTGCTTCATTATAAGAACATTTAAATCTTTTGAATTTGGTAACGTTTTTATAACATTCCACTAACTACTTAAGAATAACATTTTTTGTATATGACATATAATGTTAAAAAACATTTTGCTGGTGTAACTGCAAGAACATTTTTGATTACTTTGAGAGAACTTTTAGAGGATATTAGCCAGTTTTTCTCTTTTAGAACGTGCACTTTTAGTTGGGTACCCCCTCAACCATGGTGTAGTTTCTCACGAGAGATGGCAAGCATGCAATTAAGGATGTTCTTTTGTAAGAATTGTTGTTCTGTCCTTACATGTGTTTGTGATTAAGAATTGTGACATAGCTTAGTTTTGTTGTTAATAAGACTAGACTAAACCTTGTGAACAGAGGAAGAGGAAGTGGATTCTTGTATCACAGCATGATAGACAGTAGAAGTATGTCAGACATGTTGGGAGAGAATGTGTGTGTTTGTGGGTTTGTGTGTTGGTGGGTGGATGTGTTTAACAGCTTTTGCTATGAAAATGTGGCTTTAGGCCTAAGCCTGTATGCTCATCTGTTTGTGAAAATGTGAGGCTATGAAATGTGAAATGAGGCCTCTGATACATGTTTGTGTGTGGTAGTTAACTGGAATAAAGGGTTATGGGTTGGTTACCTGTGGCAGGAAACCAGGTTCAGAATGTTTTATGTGCAGTACATGTAGTGCAACAGAACTTTGATAGCAGTCGCAGTAGCTGTCGCAGTAAAACTAAAACTAATAAAATTATAACCATAATTACTGGTGAAGTCAAACAGTAATCTGTATTTATATGTTATATATTATATATTTAATGAACGGTATTAACACCCTGTTCTCCGAGTTAAACTTCTCACTTCTTCATTCAATTAATTTACACTCTTCCCCTGTAGCCATTCTGTTCCTCTTCTTTTGTTAATATAACTTTTTGTGAGGAAGCAGATGTGGTTTGAGAAAACTTGTGTCTGTACAGTGCCATTTTCTGTCAATATTGTGTCAGCAATGTTTATAACAGAAACTCAGAGTATTACACAGACAAATGGACACTTCCTAAAACACACAACTAACAATAAGCACATGATAGTGCTCCAGTTTGTGCATTAAATGTGCATTAAAGCATTTACATGTTACCAAAAACAAACTTGCATATCATTTCTGTCATTTCAGTCATTTCAGTCTTTGGTTTATGGTTTTCTATAGATGTTTGTTATAGCCCAGCTGCCAAATTTAGCAGCTCTGTGGTCATTGTAATGTAGGAAACATCATGTAGGAGTTTTCAGTTTCACTAAACACATCTACAGTTAACTTTGTTCTTACTAAAGTCTTTTAAAAAAGCCCTTAGAAAATATGAATGACGTAGTTTTATTCCTATAGTGGGTTTTGCTTTGTGGTCTTTCCCTATAACACTTCTGCTTTTCTAATTAAACATTGCATTTGGTGAAGTGACATCAGAACGTAACTTCCTCTTCAGCCACATCGCCAGGGTTTGAAAACGCACAGACAGTTCGGACGACCTCGTAATCGCAGCGGAGATCATCATGGCAGCAGAGGTAATGATCTGATCAAACATACTGAAAATGATCACTGCCTACTGTATTTGATTATTTAATAGGGTGGGATGGTGTAATGGCATACCCAGCTAACAATTTCAGTTTGTAAGAACGTTTCTCTAACATTTTCATTAAGTAACAAAAACATTAATAATGTTACCTTGAAAGTTCTAGGAACGTTCAACGTGGCCAGTTTTAGTTTTGACATATTAATATCACTACTTTATCTTAAGAACGTTGAATTAAAACATTTTTTTAATTCTGTAATGTTTTCAAAACATTTTATTGATAGTTTAAGCGTAACTTTTTTGGTATATGATATGTAACATTAAAAAAACATTCTACCCATGTTACTGCAAGAATGATTTTGATAACTATGAGATAACTTTTAGAGAACGTTAGCCAGTGTTCTGAGCAGATTACTACAACTTGCTGATACTGTGGCCAAAACCACAGTATCAGAATAGAACATGTCATCTGTGAGATCATGGTAGCAACAGCTGTTGGTGTAAAACTGATACAGAGTCGTTGGAAATGTTCTGTGTGTGATTTTGCAGGGCAGTCTAATCTGTGGAGGTGTTACCTTACTCCACACAGAGCAGGAAGGAAAACATTCCTATGAAGTGAAGGACTTCATCAGCACGAACGGAAAATTGTTTGCAAGGTGAGGTTTTCAGTGTCACACCAAGCTAACAGGGAATGTTGGCTAAAATTCTCTAAAAGTTCTCTCAAATTCTCTCAAAGTTATCAAAAATGTTCTTGCAGTAACTTTAGAAACAATGTTTAAATGTTCTATATCATGTATATCAAAAACGTTACGCCTAAGTTGTCAGTGGAATGTTTTAAAAAATGTGTCCAAAAACCTGGACGTTTTAAACATTTCTATAACTTTTTGAAATAACATTTTTAATGTTAATTTTTACTTAATGGAAACATTATGGAAGTATTTGTACAACCTAAAATTGTTAGCTGTGCACGTTTACTCTTTGCATATTTATTATGTGTATAGATAAATGAATAAACACGTCTCCCGCTGTCTGTCTAATGTCTCTCTTCAGGAAGGGAGATCAGTTCCTCATGATAAATAACATAAAAATGGAGGATTTAACACCAGAGGAGTTTGTTCATATTCTGGTTAAAGGATCCCCACTGCTGGTGGGTATAAAATTTAATCACACCCCCCCAACACACACACACAAACACAGTTTTTTATATTTTAAGGGGACATTTCATATAAATTATATAAAAAATTAAATAAATAAATCCTATATGAACTGTATATTCTATCCTCCTACATTACCCCTACCTCTAAACCTAACCCTCACAGAAAACTGTTCTGCTATTTCAGATTTTCAAAATAGATCATTCTGTATGATTTATAAGCTTGTTTACTTAACTTAAATGTCTCAAAATGCACTGGTATTACTATACTTGTGGGGACATGCGGTCCCTACAACAAAGTGAATACCAATGAATACACACACACAGTCACATACACACTCCCACTGTCCTCTGTTTGATGGCAGTGGTTAAACTGTGACAGCAGGAGAGAGAAGTGAAATTAAACTTTTCACTGGGGGCTTTCTCGCTTTGTCAGGAATCTTAGATTGATCACATGGTCTTGTGTGGGTGGCTATGAGATGCAGCTTGGGAAACAGTATGTGTAAACTTGATGGACTTGATTTTCCCCTAATGTGCTTAAGTAAACAATTTCTTGTATTAGACTATACATCACCCGTGCAAAGAAAAAAGAGAGCAGTGCTCGTCACAGGAGATCCACGCCTATAACAAGGAGTCGACAGTGATGAAGTTCAGCTTGGCCATGGTGAGAGAGGAGGCTCTAGAGTCAGTGGAGCACCAGGAGGAACCACATCCAGAACCAGACTGGAAAAATTACATTCAGGAAGACAAGCTGCTTTTCGTCTCCTTGACTGAAACAAGCTTCACGATGGTTCTCGCTCGGGGCTGCGATACTGCTCACCCATGTCACAACTGCGGAAGAACGGACTGCAAGTTTAATGAAGTTGTTGTCATGCCTGAGAGAGCTGAGATTGCCCACAGTAAGAAATAAGGAAATAGCTTGATTTAAAGCTGCAATCCACAACCTTATGCCTCTCTATCGCCATCTTTGTTAGAAACATAAAATTGCACGATACTTACGGAGTTACTTTATTAATGTGGATGACAAGTTTAAATTCTAAAGAACTGCTGTAAGAATCCTCAGCACCCAAACGTGATGATGTAGCCGGATCACCTGCTTTCTGTTTACAGACGTGACATAACCACAAGTCATTGCTCTGAAAACCAGACGTGACAGCTCAAATTATAAATCATTATCATAAACTTGTGAATCAGGGTTGGGTGAGGACTAAGAGACGATTTTTAACATTGATCTCTTCTGTATTTGCTCACTTAAACTTATTTCTGTTCATGTCAAACCAAACAAAAAAAGTTACGAATTGCAGCTTTAGTAACACACAAATACTCTTTTAATTTGTTTAAATTAAAAGAGCTGATAATCTGATAATAACTGATAATCTGTGTTTATAAAACTTGTTGACATACACTGTAGAAGGAAAACACATGCAATGCAAAATGCAAAACCTTGTTATGGGGTAACTACTGTTTTGTTTAGATGCGGCAGTGATTGTGAATTTGATTAAGGAACGAGATAATTTGTTCCTGAAGAGTTACTTAAGAAACAAGTACATCACCCCATGGAATGAGCAGTTACTACTGAAGGATACCATGTCAGGTTTGTATCAAAACGAAATTCATGTTTGATATTTCAAAAGCAGCATTTGTCTTACTAATTACCCAGCTAACATTGAACATTCTCAGAATGCTGGCAAACGTTCCCTAAAAGTTGCCTCAAAGTTATCAAAAATGTTCTTGAAGTAACGTTAGCAGAATGTTTTTATATTTTCATGTATTAAAACATTATTTTTAAAGAGATGTTAGTGGAACGTTTTACAAATGTTTGACTAATGTTTAACAACCACGCACTAATGTTAAAACAACATCTAAAAAGGTCTTGAATGTTCCTATAACATTTAAAATAACATTTTGTAATGTTGTTGTTAATTAATGGAAACGTTCTACAACCTAAAATTGTTATCTGGGTAGGGGCCCAATACAGAAGGTGCATAAGCCTTTTAAAGGTGTAGCATTAGGCTTATTTCTTTATCTTTAATAATTCTAATTATCTCTCATTTCAGCAAGAATCACCATCTACTATTACAAGATCAACGTGTTGGACAAAACTTCTGGCTCTCCTGTTGTGCTGAACTTTACGGACACTAATAACTTCTTCTGCTGTACCACCAAGCAAGATGAAGACGCAAAGATTTTAACAGTCGTGGTAAGTTTTCCTGCATTACCTGCTGAAAATGTAACATTAGTCCAATGGCACTTCAGTTTAGTTTAGACCACACAGATTATGGAGTCCTGTATGAAATGTTACTTGTGCGTAAGAGACATGTCTGTATCCATTTTAATGTTTGAGAAATAGCACGGGAGTGTGATTTTCATATTAAAAATTGTATTTCATTTTTTTTTAAATCCCAGATTTCATGCAGAGTTGTCATTTAAACTCCAGCTAACCCAAGCTTGTGTTTATTTCAGCCCTATAAGAAAAGTGAGCTGAAAAACATCTGTGCAGATGAACGTGACAAATGGTCCCTGGTGTTTTATATGTCTTCTTCAGCAGACAATTACCGACGGTTCGAATCGGCTCTTTACAGAGGCTGGTTTATTTACATACAGAGTGTAGACACTGATAAAGTTGAGATGTGCGAGAAAAGGAATCCATTTGAGGCGACCTACAACTTTTATTTTGTAATTGAGAATCAGACTTCAAATTAAAAGTTGTATCAGAAGATGCGCCAATTAAGAGGTCTTTTATTGTGAAAAAAGTAAGCGTTTTTCAATTTGAAAGAGGAAGGGTATTTTAAACCTCAAAGTTCGGACCAATTAATATTTTAACAAAATATGCTGCATTACACAGAAAACTTTTTTTTTTACTTTTTTAATCAGCGGTTGTCTAAAACAATCTATTTTTATTTATATTAGAAGTAATGCTGCACTGTTAATTACATTCAGTATTTTTTACTGTCACTATAATGACATTTTGTCACAGGTAACTTAAAGTTTGTTCTCATATCTTGAATGATGATTAAAGCTAACCGTAACCTCAATGAACTGACCTCAGATCTGATTCAAGCTGATGTGACCAACCCTAATGTGTCAATGAGAATATAAATTTTTTGGACTGGCAGCTCTTGAGTGATTTGTTCTGATCTGAACTGTGATTGGAGAATCAGTTCAGACTAAGAATGCAGCCTACTCCAAAATTTAGTGTTTAACTGCCATTGCAGTAGTTAGTAAATATGTATCATACCATTAACAAATATTTGACCCTGTTATTCATACGCCTATGAGTGAATGAATATCATTTTTTATTGATTTTTTACTGATATGTTAGAACCAATGCATATACTTATGCTTTGTTTTTTTAAACGTACTGAAATATTTACATTTACATGTATGCATTTGGCAGATACTTTTATCCAAAGCTACTTACAGTACATTCAAGGTATAGATTTTGGGAATCAAACTCACATGTATTTACACAGCATTAAAGAAAACATTTACCGTGTGTAATACTAGCCTATATTTATGTTCTTGAGCAATATTTACATTTTTGTGTGTATAAAGCTACTAACAAAATCGATGCTTTAAGCGACATTTAACATGTTATTATGTTTGTTTCTTCATATCTTAATAAAATGAATTGTGCATCATTTTTTATTGCTAAAGTACAATAGCATAATAATGTTTTACAATAGTTTTAACAGCCGAACCTATAACTTTTGCGCTGCTAATGCAATGCTCTACCAACTGAGCAACAGGAACACAATAAATATGTCATTTATCATATCTTCATTTGATTCTCTTTTAATAAAGATAATATCTGTAAACGTGTCAAAATAATCTGTTTATTACATTACAATACAAAAGTGTGCACATGCAAAAGCTTTTGCATTCTTTCTGACGGTACAGAATATACAGTCCTGTTTGTTCAACAAGGCTTTGTTTATTTGTCCTTTATTTGAATCCTCGTATGGGTTTACAGCATCCTCGACACTCTTAGTTTTTCTGAGAAAAATGACAAAGAAATCAGTCAATTCAACAGATTTTTAGAATTAACGTGAATGTACTGCACCATACTAATGAACTGTATTTGTGGAGCCAGCTGTGTTATAATAATTAATAATTTACTGTAGTGATTCATTATAGTAACATAACATGTATAATGCAGCTGGGCACTGTGTAAGAAACTGATACAGTAAAAGATTACAGTAAAAGATAACAGTAAATAATAGATCAAAACATATTGCAACACAGCAAGCCTGCAGTGTACAGTGTGTAGCTCTCTTCAGCCATTGCGATGATGCAATTCTTCATGTCGTCAGGCTCACAGACAAACGTCTACAACACTTGCACAAACATGGACTCATTTCTGCAGCGCTTCCTGTTGAATACCCCTGTATTCAGGGTAGATCCCCACACACACCGTCAGTCCTTCACCAAACACCACCAGACTGAAGGTGATGATCTCCTCTGTGGGCAGAGCTAGTGTTGCCAGCAGCACAACAAATTCCATTGTTTCATCACTCAGTAGAAACTGCATCCTCTTGAAAGCCTGTGACAGTCAGCACGCTGTTTAGTGAGGGGAATTCTGTGCTCGCTACAATGATTGCTTCATTTTCCTTTGTATTTCATATTCGTGCAACAAATTCTAAACCATTAAAATGTATTAGGTGACCTTTGGTGGACTTCAACAATAAACGTAAACATTTTGAAACATTTTTTACATTTTGTAAATATTACAGCTATATTACAGCTATATATACAGCTATATATTACAACTATATTCTATAATGTTTAAAATAGTCATTCTGATATAAAGGTTCCAATATTGTTAAAGCTGCAATCCCTAACTTTCACTTCTCTATCACCATCTTTGTCTGAAACATACAATTGCAGGTTACTTTACATTACTTATGTTGAAGTCAAATGAAGCCAAACTGAAATTTCCCATGAAATCAGAAATCAACTATGAAACATTATTCTAAACTTAGAGATGTGAATCAGGGTAAGATAAGGAGACAGTTTTGAACACTGATTTGTCATGCACTTGCTCATTGGTTTATTTTTATTCATTTTTAACTATAAAAGTTACATATTGCAGCTTTAAATTCTACATTAATGCATTTGGAAATCATAAAAATGCGGATGCTGCCTCTACTTCTGCTTTTGGGATGGCGGTGCCTGGTATGGCTGGATTTGTTACCAGCAAATAAAAGGAGATCTGGGTTTTTTTTTATTGTATGTGTGGATATTTTCTGACCTGTGTGTGTAACAAATTCATTCATGTCACTAGGAAAATGATTGATGCTCATGATTCTGAAATGTGCATTTGTGCAAGAGGATGAGAAACAATAATACTCCCACGAAATTGATTATTTGCCCCTTTTCATCCAATTGATAATGTCATTGTGGACTTAGAGATACTCTTCTTTTGAATTCCAGGTGTACTGGAAAAAATAAACACTTATTAAAGCTATATAGATATTTCATCTATATCCGTAAATCGACATGTTTGTTTTAAATATTTAACTTATTGCAGTAATAAAAAAAAAATCGCACGCGTATTTCGCGTAAAGCGCCGTGCGCAATTGCGCATGAGCGGCGGTACGTCCCCAAACGCAATATCAGGTTGAAGTCCTTATTTTCTTTCGTCTGTTTATAACAATATAAAATCTTTTTGACTCTATTAAATGGCGTTTCTTGTCAAATGTCAATAGCAGCGGATGGCACGGCATTGCGCAAAAATAACTTTGGATACAGGTGTTTGGATACAGTGGTTACCCTGTTACAAAGAAATCAGTACCTTGTTCTGCTTAAAATCAGCAACCCTTCCCTGATAGCTGGATTTGAGTTGGAAATAGTTAGTTAAAGTCCTAAATGTTTTATAAGAGAAGCATTTTTGGAAGTAATGCTTAATACGCATACCATATAATATCATAAAGGTATAATATCTAATCAATATAACATCTTATATTGCTTAGCATTTACATAACATGACCACCAGGGGGGCCACCATCTCTTTTTTGCTAAATCTAAATGATATTTGTAGTGATGATACCACAAGATGCCGCAATTCACCCTGTAGCTTACAGAGCCTAAAGCTCCAGAGAAATTTCCGGATCATACTATAGTGAAGATATAGCTCATGAATATGAATTAGGCCACGCGATTGGACGTTACCATGCGACGTCACCCTGGTCTCATTAATATTTAAGAGGGGCGGCTTGACTATAGTAGGATTCGTAGATCCTCTCCAAACGGAGAATTCCCGATCCTGGCGCAGGTGGACCGGTCCGTGTTTTCTCACAGCCCGTCTGTTTAAAAACCCACTTCAAGCTTAGCCTCAATGTTCTGACCAAAACACAGTACAGCCTACCGAAAGGCGTCCAGGATCAGAGGAGGAGCAGAGATCTTCAGAGAGAAACCTCCATTCATGTGATCTCCTCCAGCCGGAGAACCGAGGCGATGGCGGGTGGCACGGAGCGCTCTTGGGTATTTGCTTGACAGGCACCCGAATCTTCTGCTGGATTAGTTGATTTACTCATTTATGGGGGATTTGCATGTACCTTCTCAAAAATGCCATTTGCCAAACGGATCGTTGAACCCCAGCTGCTGTGCAGACACCCCGTCCCCAATGATGAAGGGTTACTGTTCCAGGATCTGTGCGCCATCACCAATGTGGCTCTTTCTCGGACCCTGCGGCAGCTCTCCGACTTGGCAAAACATGCCTGCTCCTTATTTCAGGAGCTTGAGAATGAAGTCCTGTCCACAAACCAGCGGGTCCGAGCTCTGCAGAGCAAAATCGGCCAAATTCAGCCCACCGCGAGCGCGCTCGACCCCAAACTGGAGGCTGTGCGTAAGTGGCCCGTTTAGGTTTTACGCATAAATCACGCCGGGGTTTTCACACGGTAAAGTGGCCTCTGTTATAGATTATATATACGCAATGAATGAATGTGATGGTTATATGTGCCAAGCCACATACAGACGGTGTGTCGAAGCGTTGCCGAGCAAATTATAATGTGCCACACGCCTGTATGCGTAACCAAGACCCGCACCGTGACCGGTTGCGCTTTTCGGTACGAATCGACAATACGGCATTCAGCTGCATTCAAGAATGATGCATTGGTGAATATGTTTGGTGATCAAGTTTTGTAGCGATTATGAGGTAGATTTGGTCATATTGAGCTGCTGTTTGCAGAGAGGGGCGTCCGCTATTTCCAATCCTCTGCTTATTAATATGGCTAAAAGAAACGGCTGTATCTGCTGGTATGTCATGATTTTTAGTTTTTGATACATCAGAATAAGGAATTGAATCTAGAATGTGGAGTTTAATATGCATATTTGCATTGCAATCGCATTTGGCTGTGCAAGGACATTAGAAAATGTGTGTGTATATATATATATATATATATATAATGACTTGGTATGCTTCTGTTTGCACATTACGCATTTATAGATTCAGCTTCTCTGGCTGTTGGATAATATGGGTGTGGAGAGAAAATAAATGTCAGTGAAAGATGCATACATATCCACGATCAAAATGACAGTGTTGGGCTGCTTCACCTTCCACGTCATATATGATTTAAAAATCATCATTTCAGATACACGAGCTGGTTAGGTTGAGGCCCTTGCCTTGAAATAAATGCTACAGTGCCAGCACCCTTGTGAAGTCTCTAAAGCAAGCGTAGATTCATGTGGATCACAGCCTGGCACTGTGGCTGTGTGTCTTAAATATAAGAGGATGTGAAGCTGCAGTGAGGATACATGGATGCGGGGATTCCACCTTCGCTTTGAGGCTTATGCAGTAAAATAGGACAAAATGCCCTTTGTTTCTGCTGATTCGTTGCAACGTGTTTTAAAACCTGGCCGAGTCCAAGACTAAACTCATTTGACCCAAAAACTATTAAACCAAGTAGGTCAAGCTAGGGCCTGCTGAAATAAACTTCCATCTAACCAAAACTTTATTTTTCCTTTTTGCCTACAACTCTTATCAGTTGTTGTTCTGTTTCAGAAAGTGAAAAGGGTTGGGGTATCTGGTTTAATTCCCCTGCCTGGTTAAATTGACCCGTCCCACTGTCTGTATTTTTTAAAAGGAGGTATTTGTGATTTAATTTAATGTGATTTTATGTGAGGTTTCATGTGATTCAGTGTTAGATGGCAAAGTTTGTTCCTGTTTCTACATCAAAGTTGTTCTGGTTTTCGTCTTGAGCTGAATGAGAATAAGTGTCTGATTAATCTGATTTCTGTATCTGATTTCATCATATTATTAAGAATTTATGATTATAGATTATTGAGGTGGCTGGAGTGAGGTAGATTGTTGAGGTGGCTGGAGTGAGGTAGATTGTTGAGGTGGCTGGAGTGAGGTAGATTGTTGAGGTGACTGGAGTGAGGTATATTGTTGAGGTGGCTGGAGTGAGGTAGATTGTTGAGGTGGCTGGAGTGAGGTAGATTGTTGAGGTGGCTGGAGTGAGGTAGATTGTTGAGGTGGCTGGAGTGAGGTAGATTGTTGAGGTGGCTGGAGTGAGGTAGATTGTTGAGGTGGCTGGAGTGAGGTAGATTGTTGAGGTGGCTGGAGTGAGGTATATTGTTGAGGTGGCTGGAGTGAGGTAGATTGTTGAGGTGGCTGGAGTTGAGGCTGGGTGGTAGATTGTTGAGGTGGCTGGAGTGAGGTAGATTGTTGAGGTGGCTGGAGTGAGGTAGATTGTTGAGGTGACTGGAGTGAGGTAGATTATTGAGGTGACTGGAGTGAGGTAGATTATTGAGGTGGCTGGAGTGAGGTAGATTATTGAGGTGGCTGGAGTGAGGTAGATTATTGAGGTGGCTGGAGTGAGGTAGATTGTTGAGGTGGCTGGAGTGAGGTAGATTGTTGAGGTGGCTGGAGTGAGGTAGATTGTTGAGGTGGCTGGAGTGAGGTAGATTATTGAGGTGGCTGGAGTGAGGTAGATTGTTAGGTGGCTGGGGTAGATTGTTGGGGTGGGAGTGGGTAGATTGTTGAGGTGACTGGAGTGAGGTAGATTATTGAGGTGGCTGGAGTGAGGTAGATTGTTGAGGTGGCTGGAGTGAGGTAGATTGTTGAGGGGCTGGGGTGGGTAGATTATTGAGGTGGCTGGAGTGAGGTAGATTGTTGAGGTGACTGGTAGATTGTTGAGTGCTGGAGTGAGGTAGATTATTGATGTGACTGGAGTGAGGTAGATTGTTGAGGTGGCTGGAGTGAGGTAGATTATTGATGTGGCTGGAGTGAGGTAGATTGTTGAGGTGGGGTTGTATTGTGGTTATTTCATGTATGTGTGTGAGCAGTCCCCTAAAGGGAGGTGGGGGGGAATGAGTGGCAGTCTCACATAGAATAATGTCTAGTCTCAGTTCCATTTAGTTTTTCTTTCTCCATCCTGGAAGTGAGAAGAGCTGTGATCTACCCTCCCCAGTGAGGGTGAATTGAGTTGGGTAGAGATTACCTCACCTGCCCTCAGCCTTGTTTAATTAAACACGATCTCTCCCAGAGCAAATTGCCATTTTGCAGGTTTCTCTTAATGAAGGGGAAGAGTGAGAGTTGTGGCGACTGGAGAAACACCTTTGACGAGTTACGCTTAACACCCGTACCGATGTGTTTCTAATGGGAACATCCAACCTTTGTGGTGACAGAGCGCTGCATTGTGTGTAAGAATAGTGAACTGCAAATGCTGGACCATGAATAGGCCAGTGTCCTGCAAGCACATTTGGAAGTTAACAGAGGTCTGAGAGAATGAGGATCTAATCGTTTAACTGAGCCCAGTGCAGCTTTCTGCCCTAAGAGCCCCTGGGGCCAAATTTATTGCCCTGTAGATTTAATAGCCCATCTTTATACACTCAGACCCCCACGCTCTCTATACACAATAGTGCATGTTTACACATTAACACAGACCACAGTACAAACAGGGAGAATGAATATGTAAAGACACAAAGAAACAAGGACAGATGCAAACACTGATTCATCATCAGCTAACAGGGAACATTCTCTCTAAGTTGTCTGTTATAAAAAACGTTCTTGTATTAACATTATATTTTGTATATATCAAAACAGTTATTCTTAAGTAGTTAGAGAAACGTTTTAAAAACATTACAGAATTAAAAAATGTTGAATAGCATTAACGTTAATACAATTCAAAAAGTGGATGTTTTGAATTTCTTTTCTTTCTATTTTGAACTTTCAAAATAGCATTTTAGTGCTTTTGTTACTTAATGGAAACGTTAGGGAAATGTTCTTGCAACCTAACATTGTTAGCCGGGACATTGTTGTGTACACACATCTTTCATTCTCTCTCTTGTAATAGGTCGAAGGCTCTCTCGCTTATTCTGTTTTGATAAGTATCATACAGAAATGAGTCTCAGTGGCCTGGAATAAAAGTAGCCGTGGACAGCACATCATCTTATTAGCTCCAGGCTGCTGTGAGCTCAGCTCCGATTGGTCGGTTTCTGGCAGCGCTGCAGCCCATGGTTTAAGTACTTGTAGAGTTCACCCACCATTTGCACACACAGTCTTTAGGAGCAAGTCTAGCGTGAGCTCTCGTGCATTGCCTCAGGCCTTCAGCAAGGGCATGCAGGCTTTTATTTGTGATGGTTTGATGGTACTAGGCCAGCGTTTGGTCTAATGTGCTACATTTTGCACCACAAAATCACAAACATAGCTTTTAACATCACAGTTACATGCTGTAGGTAAAGAATTTGTGGTTTGTGGAAAATGTAACCCATTAACACAAAGCTTCCCATAACACCACAAATGAAGCATAAGAGAAAGGACTTCAATTTGAAGCTTTAATCTTTTATATAAAAGGAACTTTTATTGGCTTTTTTTACTTTAGCTTGCAGCATTACTCGCCACAAAACATGTGCCAGCCATTTGCAGACTGCAGGAGCCATTGCTGAGTGCAGATTCTGCAAAGATTTCATGCCAAGCACACACAAGCAGATACAATTAAACAGCACAAGCGCTTTGTGTTATACAGTCATCATGTATGAAATTATTTCTGTTGTAAGTGAAGTTGTTACAAACTGGACCTGTTACCCAGCCAACAATTTAGTTGTAAGAACGTTTCCCCAACATTTCCATTAAGTAACAAAAAAAGTTTTGGTTTTTGTGAAAGTTCTAGGAATATTCAAAGTGGACAGACAGATTTTCTGTTTTAAAATAGCTGCTGTTTTGCTGATGTTTGCTGCAGACCTTCACAAAGTATTTGAAGGATTAAATAATCTTTGGAGGCTTGTTTGTGATGATCAGAACCAAATCACACGACTCATGGTTATATAACTGAATGAGTCAATTCAACAGTGATTTGCAAAGCCCTATAATTAGAAATGATCACTGACTGTGCTGGTGAGCTGACGTGAATTATTTTTATAGACCGAAATGTTCCTTATTTACAGCTGCAATCCGCGATGTTTGCCTCTCTGTCACCATCTCTGTTTGAAACATAAAACTGCAAGCTGCTTGCAGAGTTTTTTTCTTAGTCGGATCTTCTTTTTATTTAGAGAGGTGATGACAGCAGCTGAATTATAAATAATTATTATAAACTTATCATTGGGAACCAGGGTATGGCAAGGAGATAGTTTTCAACACTTGCTGTTGTATGTACTTTCTCCGTTACTGATTTTTGTTAATTTGTAACCAAACAAGTTACAGATTGCTGCTTTAATATAGCAGTAAAAATAAATTTGTACTGTTGGTTATTATAAACGTGTGTCTATAATGCACTTATCTGCTAAAGATGTCCCACCAGATGTGTGAAGACACAAATAACATGTTAAACTGATTGTCTAAGATTTAGGATGGTTTGGAATGATTGTGAATAGTTTAGTGCAGTTTAGATGAATAGTTAATCCAGATAGTTAGACCCAGTTCATTTTTATTTGACTTCAGATCTCAAAGCTTTAGACACCATGTCTGGACCCCTTTGACCATCTCAGACAGGGTTTGTTTGGGTCAGTGAACATTCATCATTCAGCTTCCCCCAAATAACTCCACTTGAGGTTTATTCCTCAGCATACGGTGCTTTTAGACTTGGTAATAAAAATGTCTTATGATAAAATATATATGAACAGAACCATTTCTCAGATGGAGATTGCGGCTGTTACTGTACTATTAGGCTGTTTGTGTCAGTTTTGAGTTGTTCTCTGAAATAACAGCGGTAGCGTAATTTTAGTCTCGTTCTATTTTTAAGGGAGTAACTGAGGCATGACGTCACATAAGAGACAAGGTTGTGTTACCTCTGAGCTCCTTAGACATTGAGTTTAGTTGTAGGGTTTAAAGTTTACGAGAAGTTGAGGTGATGATGAGATGATATCTCCTCCTGTGGATAAACATCAGCATTATTTTTGATGTATTTTGAGTCTTTAAAAAGTTCGAAATTGCAGCTTTAAGGTGTCACGAAGTGTCACATAATACTCATTACAATACATTGTCAACTAAAGAAAGTATGTGAGAGTATTTTCATGTCAGGAGAATTCACCTAAAATAGGTTTTGGATATTAAGCCGATATTAAGATGTAAATCACTTAATGTGATTTACATTATAAGTTGCTCAATGAACAAATCATATTGTAAGTCTATACTGTCTGGATCATTTGAAATCTACATAAGTAGGTTCAAAAGTCTTAGCATTCTTAGTCATTCTAAGTAATGTCTTTCTTGCACAGTAATAAATGATGTTAATTCAGATGGTGAGGGAAAGTGCTTGCTTTTTTCTGGTCTGTACTTACCTTCAAACCTTAGATCAGACCGATCAGACCTCTGAGGTATCAGTAATCTCAGTGTATTATTGATCACGCCACTTTGATGATGAAACAAATGTTACTAATGTTACTGCAAGAACGTATTTTGGTAACTTTAAGAGAACTGTTCTGAGAATGTTTCCTGTTAGCAGGGTTGGTAAAATTGTTAAGCGCCTCCCTTAGTTGGGTGGCTGTATGGATGGGTTAAACTGTGGTTTAACCTGTATTGGCGATCTGCCCAGACAGTTATGCCCAACAGACTGCAAGAGAGATGTGTTTATCATTTCTTCTGAACAGCCCACTACTGCTAGTCCCAAAGATCTGTCAGAACCACCAAGAGCTCTCGCAGAACCACCAAGAGCTCTCGTGGTAACAAGAAAACAATTATGGCAGGCTGGCAGAGTCAGAAGTCAGCTGTCTGCAGTCTATTAGGAACCCTGTATGGAAGCAATTTCTTTGTAAAGTAAAATCCTGGGGAACCCTCTCCATCTTTGTGACTGAAGGAAAAGCTCTTCTGTGTCAGAGGAACATGAGGAAAAATGTTTGTCTGGCATTGAGAGCGAGAGAGAAGGGGAAAATAGAGAGGAAAATCTTGGCTGATTGAGTCACAACAGAGGGAACAGCCATAATTAAGACAGAGAGACAGAGGGAGATAAAGAGAGAGAAATGCTCTGATGACAGTCAACAGAGCTGTTGTATTTGAGTTCTCTGTAATCTCTCCCAAATAAGAATCAGTGGGAGTCACTCTGTAGCAGCGCTGTTTGTCTTGAACTGTACAGACAACATACCTCCTGTCCCAGCGAACAAGTTAAGGTTGTAATAACGTTTCCCTAAGGTTTTCATTATATCAAAAATGCTATTTTGAAAATGATAGGAACATTCAAATTGTCCAGTATTAACGTTATTGCTTGCTTCTAAGAACGTTATTTAAACGGTAAATTCTGTAACATTTTTAAAACGTCCCACTGCGATCTTAGGCATAATGTTTTTGGTTGATATAACGTTCAAAAACGTTCTTACGTTACTGTAAGAATGTTTTTGATAACTCAGAATGTTAAGCAATGTTCTGAAAACGTTCTCTGTTAGCCCAGGTTTCATACAGAATGAAATATTTGCTCTGTGGGTTTACCTGTTACTTAATCTTATTTAATAATCTCTGTTTGTTTATTGGTGGCATCGTTAATAACGATTCGAGTCAATATCTTTGTGTAGCTCTTTTCAGGATACAAACAGCTCCAAAGCAGCTTTCATAAAGAGTGGCTTACATCCCCCAGCCAAAGGCGATAGAGGCAAGATAAACCTTCTTAAGATGTTTAAGCAGATGAGGAGGAAATCTTTAGAGGGACCAAGACTCAGCCGTTGAATCTGTCCAACTGAGGCTGGCACGTTACCTACATACATCACATAAATGTTCATTTGAGCAGACGTAATCCAGCTACAGAATAACAATGACAGAATCAAGACAATAGTTGTTAATTATGGATGTTGCAGAACGGTCGTTTTATACAACACTTCAAAATAAAAGCATGAAAATACAAGTCTCATTACAAAATAAAGGGCTGATAGAAGCGCATCTACATCCACCCTGTGATCAACTAATTGAAGGCAACTATTTTTGCACAGTTGAATAATTACATCTATGCCAAATTGCAATTAACTTGCCTTGTAATTTCCACCGGGTTTCCCTCCACCCCCCCTTAACATGTAGTTTATGTGATTGTGTGTGAAAGAACGTGTGCGTTTGTGCTGCTGTATTTAGGACGCGTCCCTCTGCGTGAGGATGAATTATTTTCCCTAGGCGTGAAGTGCAGATCAGCCATATGGTTTTAATAGATCAAGTGAAGTGATCCTGAAACTAACTAAGGTCATTTATGTTTCTCTATCCGTGGCACCATCTGCTGCTGTCTTTGCCCGTTAGTTTATCCTGAATCAACAGATTTGAAAGGCCTATAAGAGGGTGAGTGTTATTTAGAGACGATCGTTCTGTTAGAATGGTTATTTTAGCAAGTTTTCTGATAAATTGCTGCTTGTTCTTTGCAAAAAGCAGATTTTTTGTGTTGCTTTCCATTTTTTACAAACTGAAGCACCATTGAAACAAGATGAATTTACTAAAGCAAAATTGGGTAAGATGAGACTTATTTTCGTAGAGTGTATCTTGAATTAAGTTCATTTTTTATTGCAAATAATTTTGCTTCTTGTTTTCAGCACCAAACCGCAAAATTTAGTTTGATTTATGCTCAAAACAAAAAAAAAATGTTTACCCAAACGTTATGAAAAATGAAACAAAATGTATTTAAAAAAACAAATATGACCGGCTCTTATAGGTCCCTCTGAAATTCAGCTCCTTTTGTAAACAGAAAAAAAACATCTCTAGTTTTATTGCAGCAGCTTATTTTTTTACCATTTTGTTTTGACCTAAAATGTGGCCGTGATAATGATCGCCTTCGTTGAAACAGACTCTCGGTACATTATGCAGTACTTGCATTTCATGTGTTTTTCAAACAGCAGAGTTCTTCTGGACGAGTGTTGTCCCACATTTCAATGCTTGTTTAGCTGGTCATAACTAGTATGAAGTCTTCAGAGTGCTCGTGATTTGAATATAATGTTGTTTAGGGGTTTTACTCTAAACACAGTCTGTCTGCACTGCTCTCTCATTAAATCTGCTGGTTCTAAGCCAGTTAGCATCATGGGCTTGATCTGAGCCACGCAGATCTCCAGATTAGACGGAGGCGATTGAGCGTTCCGATCAGATTATTCCTCAGGGTGTATGCCGCTGGATTTGGCCTCTTCGTAAGCTAATTATCCATCGCTCATGTGAACAGGCTTTGCATGGGCCTGGGGAATGAGCCCTGCAGCACCTCCAGGAAGTTCCCCAAAGATTTACAAAATCGATAAAGAAGTACTTTAATTAGTATAGTTTTTAATAATTATTAACACTGCACATTTAAATTCTTAAAGCTGCAGTCTTCAACTTTTGCCTCCCTACTGCATCTCGGTTTGAACCATAAAATTGCAGGTTACTTGTGTACTTTTCTTTATGTATTAAAGTCAAATCAGGAGACCGTTTTGAGGCCTGATCTGTTAAGCGTGATTTTCAAAGTATTTGTTGGCAGAATCTTTGGGGACTGTTTGGTCTGTTTTTCGGTATATATCTATGGCTGGTGTGGTTAAGGTGCATCATGGAGGGCTAAAGGGAGCTGGTAGAGGGCCTGTGATCTTAACAAACGCTGTCAGAGGTTTGAATGATGGGAAAGAGGTGTGTGTGTGGGGTGGGTGGGCAGCGATGGTGAAGAAAGTCCAGTTTGTGGTTCTAAGAGACAAACATGAGTACACAAGCGCACGTGAGCATCCTTGCAGCAATTTTAGGTTGTAAGAACATTTCCCTAATGTTTCCGTTAAGTGAGAAAAATATTTTTGTGTGAGCCCATAAAGTTTAACTGAGCATGTGAGACTCGTGGACTGTAGGGAAACCTAAACTAACAGATTCGCTTGTTTCCATAGAAACAAAAGAGTGTGCCCAATGTGTAACAGTGAAGCAGTGTTTGGTTCTACCCCGTTAACCTTCTTTTGCCTCTCTCTCTCTCTCTCTCTCTCTCTCACTCTCTCTATCTATGACCATTCTGTCACTCGCTCATCATCATTTCCACCACATGGTTTGTGGCTGTGGTGATGTAGATTACTACTGGCGATTGAAATAAATTGACACGCGCTTAAATATAAAAAAACATTGAGAGTTTTTAGCATCTTTGCGTGGTTGCATGTGTGGATCAAATAAACAAATGGTCAAAAATAAGCAGCAGCCGGTAATCTCAGTCAGTTTCTGCTCAAATCTGCTCTTTCTGAAGGGATTAGAGCCTCCATGCAAGGCTTGCCTGCTTTATAAATCTCTGTTTGTTTTTCAAACCCTCAAAAACATTTCTAGGCAGTCGGCAGAATCCCAGGGAATATTATCTTTGTACCATCACATACCGCCAACGTGAATACGGCTCTTTTTATTGCATTATCAAACATGGCATGAAACCAAATAAGGGTTTCACTATTTGGTCCATTTTGGTAGTATTTTAAAAGCACTCAATTTTCCCTATTAAACTTTATTGTAAACTATTGAAATGTTTGTCGTTTTAACATTAAGGGTGTTGTAAGTGATTTTAAACATGCTGCTAATTTAAACTAGTAGTTCCCTTTTTCAAACCCCAACCAAACTCTGTTTTTGCGGTGTAAAGCGCCAGCGTTTGTCATTTCTCAGGACACATATTTGAGTGACATCCGTCAGGTAATGGGAACAATTTATCTGATGTAGTCAAAACATAAACATTTGTACAGTGAATGTGGAGCGGATCTCTTATGAGTTAACATGGACTTTCTTTGTCACTCACTTACATAACCTCCTTTTTATTTCTCACTCCCTTGCCGTGACCCTATTCTTCTCTTTTTCCTGCATTTTCCCCAGAGCTTTTGCAGTTGTGCTTTTAACCTTGTGCTACATTGTACTGTGCAGAAAGCAGAAACGCATATTTCTAAACTACCCCATCTGTTCCTTAATTACCCCTCCCTCTTCACGTTGACCAAATTTACCCCCATGTTTGGAATAAAATATAATAGCATCTATTGTTTATATAAATTGTTTGGTTTGATCTGTTGGTCATGCAAAATGAAGGTTTCTAAATCGGTTTGAGTGGTATAAATAAGTGATGATTGTTAAGTGGGTGGCGACCTGATCAACCTGTGCTTTGTGTTGACACGCCCCTTTTCCTGCACCAATCAAAATGATCCAGTAATTATCATTGGCAGCTGTGGAGGGAGGTTATAAAGTGTGTCTTGAGTTGGGGATGCAGAGTAAACGCTGCTGTTTTTTTTTTTTTATCATCTGTACCTGAATCAGATAGTGATACGCAGGTCTCAACATAAAATGTGTTATGGAGAGTTGTGTGCAAAATGTGGGTGGGAGTTAATGGGTTTCTGGATTGGACTGAGCATATGCAGGCCTGTTGTATAAGCCTGGCTGGATGGCAGGTCAGTTTGGCAGGTAGTTTAGATAAAAATCCTTCCAGACGCTTGATAGGGCAGAGAAAACAAAATCTCATGTGAAAGATTGAGCTTGAATGGAATTTTTATTGCATATGAACTATCAAAAATGTAACCTCATATTCAGGACTGAGGGAACCAAATGCAGTAATTCTAGAAGCACCTGTTTTAACATGAGTGATTCCCTGTTTCAAGAGGGGTGGGGGTCTATGGTGGTTTCAGCCATGTTCATTAAACTGTTCAAAGACCAACAATTTATGGCGAACATACTGCTGACCATTCACCGGTGGTTGTGCTCTTTTCATTGGATTCTAAATTGCATTAACACACCCGGTCACGAAGATCTGTGTGTTTTCTATTGAAATGCGAGATCACACCTTCATGTGTGTTGAATGTTCACAGTTTGGGGAAACTTCATTTTCAGTGCTTTATTTGCAGTAGTAGATACCAATATAAAGACATTTTATCTAAAGTGCACCAATATATACATTATATATAAATATGTGAAATAAATTTTATGCATGTATGCATCTATGTATGTATGTATGTATGTATGCATGTATATGTAATGGTTCAGATTCTTCCATGAAGTCTTTGTTCTCAGATGTATGTGTGTGTTATAAATAATTGAGTGCACTGCAGGAGAGGATGATATATAGGTCACTATGTGATGGCTGCACACACACTATCACACATTCACACAAACAGGCGCATAAATGATTCTCCATGGACTGTTTGTGTTGGCGAGGAGCCTGACATGAGATGTTACCTGTGCCTACACAGCTCTGTTAGAAAGGAAGCATGTCCCTCAGGGGCCACCGTAGAGACAAACCTCATTGCCGTAGAAGGCGGTGTAACAATCAAATTTTGTTTTATTATTCACCCATTTCTGTGAATCGAAAATGTGGAGCAGTGATGAAACCAGTGTAAACAAGACTCAGTGTGAACAGACAATCACGAATCACAGATAATCATTTATTTGTTCAGTTGATTCTATTGCTTGTTAGCTGTGTTTTTGCACGATACAAAGTGAGTCACATGTGATCTGTTTCTGTGGCTTCATGACATGCACATTTTTGCTGTGATTTTCCTGTGATGTCAGTGATGGTTTTAGGTCACCTTAAGTGATTCATTACCCATTTTCAAGCACACTGCATTCTAAAAATTCAGAATTATGTGCGCTGTGTGTAGTAGGGCGTGTGTATGTGTCTGTCTTATGCGTGACCTACATTCGCCCGGCTCTGGCTGTTAGCGTAAAACTGTCTTAATGACATCACACAGCGCATGTTATGCTGCCGTACCGTCATGCTCTTTGTAGGGTACTTCGTACAAAGGACTCCATAAGAAATGGTGGGATGGATAAAGGATAGAAGAAGTGGGAGAGATCCTGCCGGCATCACATTGAATTCAGTTGTTGTGCTCCAAATCACTTGTTTATGTCTGTTCACATTGGTTAGAATTAGAAGTCACTCCATTTTGAGCATCTAGTCAACTCAAGGATGACAGTTTTAAAGAATGAAAAGATAAAGATATAAGAGCACTCGTATATCAACCGAGAGTTCATTGTGCATGGTGCTGTAACTAATGTACTAATCGTTAAGCTGTTACCATGGTAACAGGAATGCAGGTGGGAATGAATGGATGTCTGCTTGGCAACCTTACTGATGTGCAGAGCGCTGCTTTTGCAAACAGTGCTGATCTGAGGTTAGCTTACATGTAGTCTCAGACGGCATGCCCACAGACCGCCCGCAGTTCATTTGCTAACTGTCTGATACAAAACTAGACATCTAGCAAATGAAATCTGATTGGCTGATAATTTGTACATTCTGTATCTCTACGATTTCTATTTTTTTTACCCAAATTTTTGTTGTACAATCATTGAGGAGATTGTTAACGGATGTTAACATCCTAATTTTTCATTTTTACAATTACTACAGTCTTTTACAATCTTGATTTTATAATTTGATCCGCCGGGTCTGTTTTACTGGGAAATGTCAGTTTGGCTTCTTTTGAGTTCAACATCAAGTATGAAAAGTAACCTGCAATTTTATGTTTTTATACAGAGAGGCAAAAGTCACGGATCACAGATAAATAAGTGTTTGTTTAGTTAATATAAGTTTTTAACAACGTATGCTGTTTTTAAGCACAGGCTTGTGTGTGTCATATGATGATGACAATGTTGATGACAAACTAAAAGTTGTTTAGGTAAGCCAGCCACTGTTTAATGTATCCCTCTGCCTCTGTTCTTGACTCAGATCCATCAGATTACTTACACTGTGTATTGTTAATCAGACGAGATTCTATCCTCATACGACACTCATACACACACTGCAGCATGCATGCACAATATGTGTGTGTGCTGCTTCCAGATGAAGCAGAATGAACCGCTGCATCTCCAGTACACACATGCACGACAGGGTGCATCGCTTTCAGCATATGTGCTGGTTTCCATGGAGACAGAGAGTTAAAAATAACATGGGCGACGGCATTATTATACCATTCACCAACACGTCCGACACAAAATGTCACGTGCATGTATGCACACGAAAACTCTCCGATGGTGAAACAGGTTGACGTTTACGATGGGTGATAACAGGCAGGAATAGTGAACGGTTATGTCTCAGTCTTTTTCACACACTCTTGTTGCTCTGTGGCTTCTGCTGGTCTGCTGCACCCCACCCTGCTGCAGTGGCGTTCTTAAAAACACACGTGTGCACGACACGCTCCTTTATCCCCACGTTAACCCACTTCCAACCATTCACAGCAGCTTGGCATAGAACGACACCACCTAATCCATACACACACGCACAGTGCATTTTTATCTAACAGTCATTTCCTGATGTTTCTAATGCGGCTATATGGCAATCAGAGAGACATTGTCCAGCGAAGGTTTTGAGACAGAAGATGAATTGTATTTCTTAAGCATCTGTTACTGTAGAGAAATAGGTATTGCTTTAGACATCCGCAGATATGAGAACACGACTAATTACGAATTTGCTTTTTTGTGTTTTAAAGGGCTCAAAAAGTCATAGCTGATATTGGGAGGACATATGCATTTTGCATAAGCAGTTCATAAGGTTTTTCAGGAGACTGATGCTATAAAAAAAGGAATCCATGCAAATCTTGTTTTTGTTCTTGGAATGGGACACAAAAAATAAGGATGGGCACAAAATAAAACCAGATTTTCTTTGTAATCCTCGTGGCTTTTGGGCTTCCACACCGAGCATTAACATTGAATTGCGCAGGTGTGTTTGTGTGTGTAGCATCGCTGCATTCCAGTGTGGTCAACTGAAGTGGAGGCAGTTTCAACAAAGACTCTTGGAGAAAGTCATTTATCTTTTCCTTCCTGTTCTCTGTTATTCTGTGGTTGCTGTAGACCACATGTAAGAATGAATGACATCATATTGTATATGTACTCTGGACAGCATTCTGAAGTGTGTCACACAGGCGATGGATCATGTGAAGATCTTTCGTGTCTTCATTTTGCGTTTTGGTATGTGTTGCATGCATTTATGTAACAGTTGGCTGGTAACGTCATAGGGAACTTTATAGGCATAAAAACATGGTTTATATTAAAAATAATTATGAATACTTTGACCCTCTCTGATGTAGGTGATGTTTGTGATTCAAATCCAGCACATACAAACTGTCTAGTAAAGAAAACCGAATACATATTTTACAAGCTGAGTTTTGAAGTGACGGATCATAAAGATCTACAGATTAGTCTCCAGTTATCAGTTTGTATGTTAAGGCTTGCGAGACTTCAAAGTGGTCGTGTCATAACTCAGTGTGAGACTAATTCTGCAACAGCCACACCTGCTGTGATCTCAGGTGATCATGTGATGGTGGAGGAGTTCACGCTCACGACACGCTCTGTGATTCTGTGCTGTAATGACAAATGACCTGCCATTCCCTGGCGGGGTGCCGAAAGCACTGATCACACACACTGATAGACAGAGCTCTCACTCCCTTCCTCCTTCTCTCTCTCTACTCTCTCTCTCTGTCCTCTTGAGTCAATTTTTCAAATAATAGTGGTTTGACATAATACAGAAAGAAACTTAATTGTATAATGCAAACATTAATTTGCATTATGTATATTCTACATCATAAACAAATGTGGTATTTTAGCATAAACAATTCTTAAATATAAATTCTTATTTAGTTATGTTATTCAGCCCCGCATGCTGAGTATCACACGACACCATCAGCCTCAGCCAATCAAAACAGACTGTGATCAGACAGAACTTCCTGTCCTATAAGTTAATTCAGAAACTCACACACACTTTAGAAAGTACCAAAAAGTGTGTGTGTGTGTGTGTGTGTGTGTGTGTGTGTGGTTACAGAGCTACAGATGACATGTTTAAAAAACAGTTTCAAAAAGTGATGCAGGGAATAGGTTGAAATATTCCAGAAAGAGACATCCAAGAGTTGTGAGACCGATTTTTTTTTATTCATTTTAAACCAGAGACATTCAAGTGCAATGTGTAAGGTGCCATGTTAATAGTTAATCACAACACACCATACTTTAATCTTATCAAAGGTCTTGCCTCAAAAGACTGTCATTGCCGTGGCCCATTTTGGCGTCTTCCCAACTCCAGGCTTGTAAATATGTGCAGTTAATGGGCAGCTTGCAGGGCAACAAGCTGCCAGTGGAAGCTTCTCTGTGTTTCTCTGTATGCCGGTGTGATTCTGCCTGTACTAAACACTCACCTACCATCAGATCATTGAACGCCAAGGTCATGGGCTCAGGATGACCAGATTAACAGGGATTAACAGGAAGCCTGTAGTATTCCAGGCAGAGGGATCGGGGTGTCAAACTAATACACACACAAGGACTCACACCGATGTTCTGTTCTCATGTATGTACACATGGGGGCTCTCATTCACTTTGGTGTCTATTTGGTGTGGCTATATCTATAATTATCATGCAAAAATACAATGTTACAGTTTCATTTGTATTGCTCTGCAACACAACTGCATTGCACTGAATGGACTATTATATATACAATTAAGCATAAGAAACGTTTTGACGATGTCAGCCTATCCAAACTAAATGAATATCCAGCTAACAGCAAACATTCTCAAAATGTTCTCTCAAAGTTATCAAAAAAAAAATTCATGCAGTAGCATTAGTAGAAGTTTTTAAACCTTGTGTATCATATGAAAAGTTTTTCTTAAGTAGTTAGTCGAATGTTTGAAAAGTGTTACAGAAAATGTATGAATAATGTTAATGTAATGTTTTATAACAAGCATTAATGTTAATACAATGTACAACAGACATTTTGAACAGTTCCTGGAACATTTAAAATAAATTTTGTAACATTTTTGTTACTTAATGGAAACGTTAGGGAAACGTTCTTTTGACACCTTGGTGCAAAGTTAGCAACACTAAAAATAATCGTCAATATGGTGCCTTCATGATTTTAATATAATAACCATATGAAACAGTTCTTTCTTTTGTATTAGTGATGAATATCCCCCTTCGGACCAGCGCATACACTGGCCCATTAGGAGATTAAGGGCAGAGAAAGTGCAGACAGGACTGTACCACCTGCAGTTTATTTCCAGAAAAGGGGGAAGTAGAGCAACAGTAGAAATAGAGTATTATTAACTCCAGATGCTGCAGCGTTTGTTTTGGTCTGAGTGTGTTTATGACGCTCGGCAGCAGGTGAGCTGTACACAAGCGTGTGTCTGCATGCACACGCGTGTGTGTGAGTGAGGTAGATGAGCAGAGCTCGTGTTGAAGGACAGCTGAGGTGGATAGGAAACTATTGGACGTAGCCGTGCTTTGAACAATGGCTTTTGCATGCTGTGTGCCTGTGAGATCAAGAGGTATAATCATTCATGCACTCATTAAATTCAGCCAATCAGAAATGCAAATGTTTTTGGTTAAATTAATGTTTATCTTAATTTTGTGAAATTACGCTACTCGATTTACACCACAGTTTTGCCCAAGTCATTTTTCCGTTGTGTCTGGTTTGTTTGTTGCACTTCAGTGGCATTTGTTAAACCATAATATGTATTAAAAGACCCTCTAAAAGTGTGGTAATTAGAAAATATCATGCTCATAATTAAATTTGTTCAAATTTTATGAAAACTACTAACAGGGCTCAAGAGCAGCATGGCCTGGGACCAGTTTGTGAGACGTATTGAACATTAATGTTGCGGATTCTGCTGATTTATGTCATCAGGGTAATGTTATTTAGCTGGCTTGCACAGATACTACAGACAAAAGGTCTGTAGTTCCAACAAAAATGTTTCTCTTATTATAATACAAATTTCAGTTCTCCGTGATTGTGTGATTGAGCCTGTCACAGTGATGATGTCCGTCACACAGACTGTCTGTGTTTGTTATGTTTGGTCTGTCTGACATGCTGGAGCACGTCGCTCTTAAAACCGTGAAGCGCTGTGTTGTTGAAAGCTGAATTACAATGTTGGTGGTGCTAATCGACTGAAAGGTTTTACCCAGCTAACCTTTTTAGGTTGTAACAATGTTTCCATAATGTTTCTTAAGTAACAGAAATGTTAAAAACTGTTATTTTGAACGTTTTAGAAATGTTCAAACTTCTTGTTTTTAGATGTTATATAATATATAATATATGCTGTATATAAACGTTTTTGCTTGATTGTAAGAACATTACTTAATTTTTTTACTGTGTAACATTACTGTGTAATGTTTTTACAATGTCCACTAACTATTTATTAATGATTTTGATATGTGATATATAACGTTAAAATATGTTCTTCTAACGTTAATGCAAGAATGTATTTTCATAACTTTAAAAAAAGTTTTTAGAGAATGGTAGCCAACATTCAGTGTTAGCTGGGTAGACCCTGTGTTGTCTGACGTTGCGCTCATTCGGCAGTCAGTGGAGCGTGTTAAGATGAACGAAATGGCTCATCAAAAAATGAAGACGTTTTTCAGACCTGTAAAACACTTAACTCTTTTGCAAACAAAAAATATTGAGGTATTGTTCCTTCATTTCTGAGCTGGTCTTGGTGGGTGTTGAATGTGGCTAAGAACGAATGTCCCAAGATGAACTGGTACTGACAAACGTGTGTGTGTGTGAGTGTGAAGAAAGTGAAGTGAGGGAATAAGAGACAGTTCTATATCTAAACTCAGCAGCTCATCTGATCTGCTTATCTATCTATCTTATCCTGAGATAGATATAATCTGTGTTTATTATTCTCTGTTATCTGAGCAGAGCAAGGCTCAGATTAAATGATGGTGCAAAAACAAGTTGCTGAATGAGTGAGTAGCATGAAAGATTCATGCTTGATCCCCATCCAACAGTGTTTTAATCGATGAGTGTCAAAAGCGTGTTTAGTTATGGCAGTGTGCTTGCGGTCAGAGCAGTGCAGTGGTCAGCAGATCAGGAAGCGGTCAGTCCATTCTGCTTCAGTGATTCTGTTATGGCTCATTTGTAAAGGTCTGTAAGTCAAGTCTCAACAGGGTCCCTCGTTCCTCACCCCCCCATCCAGCTGTGGTGTCCTCAAATCAGCCTTATCTTATCAGAGAGCAATGCCTTTACATGGAGAGTGGCGATATGCTGATACCAGAAACACCAATAAACATAAACAGCTCAATGGTAACCTAACAACTCTTACATAATTGAGTATTTTAATTAATTTGTTTCCTCTTGGTTAGATTTATACTTTGGTTCTTGAGTAAAACTTCTCTGGTCAGGCCTCACACTTTCTCTGTCTCTCTCTCTCTCTCCCCTACATATAAAAGTACATACACATTGTGTGGTAGAAAATATGTTTCATTGAATTTTCCTGTTGTCATATCCTGTGTGTTTAAATACAGTTAAGAAACATGTCTGTTGTGTAAGACAAGTCAAAAGCGCTGCTGCATTCATTTACAGTAAAAAAAATCCAGATACAACAGTCCCAGGTCCAATCTTCAAGTGTACAATGAAAGCATTTTAACAGGCGTCCCTCTACAGTGGGGCTTTAAACCAAAATAAATCATTTATTGAATTATTCAAAATATTTCTCAGAAATGAAAACAACGCAGGTGTCATGGTGTTCAACTGGACACGGTTGAAAACTCTGCCACAGAGACAGAGAAACAGCTCCAAGAGGTCCACTTATATTGTTATCCACTGTGCTCTATAGAGTTGTCATGTATTATGGGTGAGTATTAAGCACTCCTGCAGAGGGACCAGCTGTGGGAGACAGAGTCCCCAGACCCCATCAGAGAGAGAGAATCTCCATCCATAACACAGACTGCGGTTTGTTCAGGGAACAAATATATTTATCAATATACATTAGTTACTTTATCTCATCCCTACCCAGTGCAGGAGGGCATGGCATGTTTGTTGTTTAGTGCTTTAAAATGAAGATTAGATTTTCCCCCACCAAGATCTCTGCTAAACAAATTTGACCTAGATTCAACTATGCTGGGCTCTGACTGCTAATGGCTGGTGCTTCTGTATTAATAAAAGAAGAAGAGCCACAGTCGATGACAACACAGCCTCTTTATTTAGACATTTGTAGATGGTCTCATTTTGGTACTAAAAATGGCCTGTTTTCTAGAACTGTATGGTTATAAGAATGACATTTAAACATTTGTTTAGTTCTGTAATGTTTTTAAAACGTTTAAAACTTAACAAATTAAGAATAACCTCTTTGATATATGATATATAGTATTAAAAACGTTACTGCAAGAATGTTTCTGATAACTGTGAGAGAACTTTTAGAGAACGTTCTGAGAACGCTGGGTTTGCTTTTCTGGGCCTGCACCCTTACAGAACAGACCTGCAACCCACAAAGAGGTGGGTTCAAGTCATTTTGCAGTGTGACATTTTTCTTAGCGATTAATTACATTAATATTGATTTGTGTTGGTGGTAGTTGTAATTGAAAGATTTTGTAACAGGGTCATTTTTATAAAGTTTGTCCATAGTTACATACAGTATGAATAGTTATGGATAAAGCTATAGAGATCTCTTATATGCTGTGTAGGTATAGACATGCAGTAGGTGTATTATTCTTAAAGGTTATTTAGTGAGGGGTATTTTAATAATAGAGGTTGCGTGTTATGATTATTAGTTCCATGTGATCATTTCAATTTTGTAGGTATTAATTAGAGTATTAGAGACTTCTTTGTCTTGCTCCTGGCAGAGTTTTGTCCTGACTCACATTGCTGATTGTGCACTTGCAGGAGACAGAATGAGAGAGAGAGAGAGACTCTCAGTTCAGTCTTACTTTCGTAGTAGCAGAATGCTTCACCTTGTCCGTCTCTATGACCATCCTAAAGAAACATGGGTAATTCTCAGGGAACGATACATGCCTCTGGCATGAGAAAACAGAACAGGATTCAAGGCGGTACTGAAAACACGGGCCAGAGACTAAACACAACAGGTAAGAAAGCTAGATTTCAGACAATGATACGGATCTAGTTTTTGTGATGAGGTGAATACAACAAATGATCTGTACAGGAAGTGCATGTTCAATAATCTGTATATGAACATCACCTGATGAGTTTCCAGCAAACAGGAAACGTTCTCAAAACATTGGCTAATATTCTCTCAAGGTTATCAAAAAGCATTCTTGCAGTAACGTTAGTAGAAAAACTAAAATAGTCAGCTGGGATTATCTAAAGAGTTGTATGTTTAGACTCTGTTGGCTTTGTGTTCTGCTGCAATTACACTGCAGTACACTGCTGTCTCATCAAGCAGCGGGTTCATGATGTGATTCGAGATCTCTTGTTACTGTGGTTTTGTATGGCACTGAACTACTGATGGTTGGGAAATCTCATTTTTTGTGCTTGAAGTTTTTAATGCAGATTAAAGTCATTCATGACATAGCAGCTCCAATGTGCGGATCTCAGTATTTTGTAATGTTTTGTAAATGCTTTTGTTTAGTATAAAACTGTGACTTAGTGACATAATAAACCACTGTTAGATAATGCTACATGTATCTCTGTCCTACCACGTTACATACAGAACGTTTTTTTCCTTTAAAGCTGAACTAATTCACATTAGAATTGACATTAGAATGACTCGAATGTTAATACATAATTTTGAAGCATGATCACGCATGTACAGTGGAGGTCGCGTCACGTGTGCCGCAGCAGGTTCGGTTCTTGCTGATGTGAGACAGAAACGAAGGAAACTGCAGAGCAGTGCTGAGTAATTGAGTCTGTTCACTGCATTCGCACCTCTTGAGTAACTGGAATAAAAAAAAACTGGCCCACATCCAAAAAACTAACTTTGTTCTAGACTGTCGATGAAAACCACTTAAAGTTTGTTTGATTTATAAATGCACTTAATCCAGTTTTACAGTCCACACATTCACATTCCATCACCTCAGGTCTCAGTCTTTCAATGTGTCAATCAAAACCCTATAAACATTTTCCAGCACTTTCCTGTTGTTTTCCCCTATACTTTGTCCTATGGCTTGTGTTCCTTATATACAACAATGGTTTATTGCTAAAAATGTTTCCCTCTCTGGTCTTCTAATTCAAGAAGTGCATTTCTGCTGATCACGGCCTGATAAGGATCTGCTAATTCGTTGTAAATTAGATATGAAGGGTTGCTTGGACACCGACGACTCTGGGTGGTTCACTGCACATTGAATACTGATGGGCAGATGTGCCTTTATTCAGGAAACAGGAAGCGAGAAAAAGACGGAGAGAGAGAGAAGAAGAGAGCAGTAATAATGAAGCGCGATTTCTCTTGTGTCTCGAATGTTCTTATTCCCCCAAAATTTAACATTTTGGTTCCAGTTAACAAATTTGAAGTACTTCAGGATGAAATACTTACCCTGGTCTGAGGCTAAAACCTCATCAAACGTTCCAGTGGAACATAAAACTAATTGTAAGGAACATCTCTTGCAGCTGATCTAACTTCATTTTAACTCTCCAATAGTAAGACAGTTTAAATTGCAAGACAGTACAAGTAGACGCAATATTCAGGAGAACGAACTAAGAATCCCTTACCCAGCTATCAGGTAATGTTTTCAGAACATTGGACAAATTATTGCAAAGTTCTCTCAGAGTTATAAAAAAGTTCTAGAAGTAATGTTGGTAGAGTATGTTTTAGCAATTATATTTAAAAAAAAAAGGTTTATGACCTTCACTTCTCTGTTTCTCTGTCTGTTTAGCCATATCCAATCTGGAAAATGAGAGTAAATTCACTTCCCACTATCGGGCTCCATGGCATCAGCAGCACAACTTCTTCCACCCTTGTACACGGCCACCATGCCTGGAGGAGCTTCACCGACATGCAAAGCTCAACCTGCGGGCGTTGCACAGAGGTACTGAGTGTCTCCTGGACCATATTTTGATTTCACAGTGAGCTCAAAACAGCCGTTTGTTTTTTTATATTGTTTTTTTAATCCAAAAGTACCTTAAATCACAGCAGTCACAACCAAATTCATTCCAAATTTAATGATTTGCCCTGGGACATTTTGGTAACAGACAGGACATATTTGAGGTGACGGATCAGATATTGGATTATCATATATATTTACAATTATATATTACACAGGGTTATACAAAAATTACATTTATTTAAAGTGATAACAGAAGCTAGAACAGCTATAGCTGTACTGATGTTGTTGAAGTCTGATTTATACTGCCCCCTTGTGTTTACATGAGGAAATTGGATCTGGAATTGCCTCACGTTCAATAGAAACCATTAAAGCATTATTTATATTTCCCCTTAAATCAGTTTCACTCCTATTAGTTACAATAAAATGTGACCAAACCATTGATTGCTTGTCATTGGTATGCAACAAATCAGGCCTGTTACAGATGAACGTTTTTTGCCAGTATTTGTCAGTCTGTAAATGCTGTAAAATATCTGTTATAATTCATAATATATGAAATAAAAGTAAAGTGAACTGTAGTGTGTGTTTGTGTGTGTGCTACAGACCAGCAGCACCACCGTTCAACCAGCAGAGAGCGCAGTCGGGTTACCATATCAATATCTGTGGCCCCGCCCATGCCAACCCTCCCGTCCAATCACAAACTCAGGAGGCGTGCACAGGGTGGCCGTCACTCACGTCTGGTAAGACACAAAAACTTTAAAACCCATTTATTGCATGTGAGAAGATCCATGGATCAGTTCTCAACTGGTTTGCTTTAGGACCTCAATTTTATGTTGGCCTACGATTGGCAACGCAATACAGTAAAATTGTATATTGTTCAAAAAATAAGAAACTGCATTGGTGCAACAATATGAATAATTATTAACGTTACGTAGGCTGAAAAAGACAATATGACGTTTCTGAATCTCTGGTCAATGAAAACCAGATTAAACAATGGCAAATGAACCTATAGTTAATGTAGTCTGGGTTATAATGATGTCATGTCATGATGTCACACAGCTATAAATGGTCAGCCGTTAAAGGTTAAATAAACGGAAAACATTGGTAGGTCTTAGCTGTGCATGCTTATATGGTTAGTTGCATTTCATTATTTTCTTTTAGAGTTCTTTATTCTGTCCTGTCGCAGACCTGCAGGCCATTTTCGAGTCATGACCCACCAGTTAAGAACCACCGCCATGATACAAAACATGTTGAACTGACTAAATGTTCGCTCAGTTTTAATCAGGGATGGTAGATCTACATTGCCTCGGTAAACTAGTTGCTGCTGGATTTCAAGCACCAACCTTCTTGAAACTGCTAGGCTATTGTGTGAATTTTCAATTTACTCTTCAGTAAAGTTTACCATTTTTCTCCACTTTTACTATTAAACAAAGCTGCTGCGTTACTGTTATATACTTAGAAATGCAATTGTATGAGTTTGGAATGACTAACAATACAGTCAGCGAAGAAAGAATATGAAACAACTCTTAGGCATTAATACTGGTTTCTCAGAGATGTTAGAGTTACATGTGTGAAATACTTAATACTTACCTAAGCTGGACCATTTTCTCCTGCCATGCACACATCAGGAGAGAAGCATTAGAGACAGTGTTATGCAGACTGTCCAGAAGAAGGTAAAAACCTTTGTTTTTCTGTGTGAAGTCAAACGTCCCCTGTGATAACCATTCCACTGCATTTCTTTCTTCGTTTTATATACTTTTTAAGCACTTTTTAAGTATCTGTTCTTTTTGCAATATTTTAATACTTTTATGTTCAATTTGTTTCTATTGTATGAGGCTAGAGAAGCTAAAGACTCCATGAAATAGTTTTCTTTTCTGTGTTAATGTGTTTTTAATTGAAAATGTATGTCGCAGTCTTGAACCGTGATACCTGCTGGTCAGTTAGGGGGAGGGACATTCTCCTTCTAGAGAGTATTTGATTGGATAAAGATCTGTGTAGTGCAGGTTGAGTCATCAGTATTTTTTTAATTGTATTAAAAAATAGTAATTTTTGTAGTATGTAGTATTTTTAATACATGTATGTTACAGTTAAATTGTCTGGTAGGTATTATGGGTTCTTTAATCTGTTTTGTTCCTTCTATCTCATTGCTGCAGGAGAGGCCCATCAAGGAGACTGGGTTTAAACCAGTCCTCAAAAAGGTAAATGTCATCTTTTAAAGGGCATGACTGTAGGTTACATGAGCTTGCAGTGTTTTCTAGAGTACAGGTTTCAGGGAGGCCGTACCGGATGGATGCCAGATTGAAGCAATTCCACCATAACTCAATTATCAAATGTCTTCATCTAAACTAAAACGTCGTATTTTAGCTTGTGTGTTTCAGACTATATATACATGTATATGAAGTACAGACATCGCATTGATAAGTTTGTTCACAAAGAACTGCCCTGACGGTTTAATACCAGCTTCCGAAAGGAAGTGTGTCGTTTCATTTCCTGTGAGTGTGTCATCCCTGTATCCATGTCATCATGACGTCACGTGTTTAATTTGACATCAAGTACCTAATTCTTTATTTAGTCCTGTGTTGTCAATTTGTTTTGTTTTAGTCGCAGCACTTTCGTTCCTCATCCCCTATTCAGTGTTGTAACTTCATACCCTGGATTAGAAAGGTATTTTTATTAATCTGTTTATTCATAATTCCAAATTCACATGCCCATAATCTGACTTTACTAACGTTTTCTGATTTACATTTCTGTTTCAACATGATTATTTACAGCAAAACCTCCCTTTGAGGCCTAAATATGTTACTGTTTGAAAAGGGAGAGTTGCATAACCAGTGTGTCTGTACTCTACATCAGCTGCTTTTGTTAATAAATAAGACTGCATTATATCTGGTAACAAACAAACCTGGAAACAAACAAAAAATTAAATGGGCTTTTGAGTAATGCCTGACCATCACAGGAAATTATATATTCATTTACATGCAGTTCTTGTTTTAAAGAAATGTCTACTGGCATGGAGCCAGTACAACATTTTCTCTGTCTTTGTCTGCGTTTCATTCCTTCATCCTTCTTTCTTTTCTATGTTACTTGCTTTTTGCCTCACAACTTCATGTGTTAACACTAAACTGGAATTTGGCGATACATTTATGTGTATTTATGTAGATGACTAATTCCAAGTAGTCATCTTAAAAAAAATGTGGACATGGAGTATTATTGGGTGTATCGTAAGTGTCAAAAAAATATTTTGTGCCACAGTATATTTAGGTTTGTAATTCTCTAGGTAATGTTTTATCCCTACATTCAGTTGTGTGTTTATATTTCGTGTGATCTTCATCAGTATAATTCTGAATATGGCTAACTGTTACGTTCTTATATCATCCCATATTAGGCTGGTACCAACACAGAAACGGATAGAGAAAAGCCAGTGTTGAGTCACAGGCCTAAATGTCCTGTTCCTAATGTCCCTACAACCCTGGACAAACAAACCAACTGGTGCAAAGCTCTGCCTCTTCCCACCCCAGAAGAGCGAACGAAGAATGATTCTCAAGTGATTTCCTCCTGTATCATTCCCATTAATGTATCGGGTAAAGCATCAGATTCTATCCATGTTTTAAAACTACCAACTACAAATAGCAATAGATTATATACTAGTTTCAGTGAAAGAAAATAGCGAATTAAGGTGTATTTATACATTTAAATTTAAAGCTCTTGAAGAACTTTCCACAAAATTCCTAGTTATTTCTGTAATGCTTTGTAATATTTTTAGTTATTCCCTTTTTTTTCTACAGGTGTTGGGTTTGACAAAGAAGCCAGTGCTCGTTGCTCTCTTGTTCACTCGCAGTCGGTTCTACAGAGGCGACGGAAACTCAGGAGGCGAAAAACGATCACTGGTATCCCCAAACGGGTCCAACAAGACTTGGGTATGGTCATCTGATACTTTCCTTTCAAAGATACAGCCTGAAGAACAGCTGTAAACTTCAAATTATTATAAGAGCAAACCTTTAAAAAACAAATTAAAAACATGTTTTCTTTCATTTCATATACAAAGTCTTACTGGAAATGTATTATTTTCTGATTTACCTGTAGATTCTGATGAATCACCTGTGGCTAGAGAGAGAACAGTGATCATCCAGGCCAACCCGCACAAGTCGCTGTGGGATGAGGATCTGTCTCTGAGTGGGCGAGTATTGCATACCAAGGACTCTGGCTGTCAGACAGACGACTTCCTGATTGCGGCTCCATCCCGGAGGCGTATCCGTGCCCAGAGAGGTCAAGGAATTCCAGCTTCTCTTTCACACTCCACCGGGAACATCAACTCCCTGCCAGATCGCTCTGATAACGTGTATTCTGCGGCATCATCTACACGTGTTCGTTCTAGAAGTTTACCCCGTGAGGGTGGCAGGCTTCTGGACGAGGACCAAGATGACACTGATGAGGATGATGACGATGATGAAGAGGAATATGAGGAACTCTCTCCTTATGAGACAGAGGACTTCCTACCAGGTCCAGGACAGAGAATTCATAAGGATGAAGAAGAGAGTACTGATGACCAGGCCATGCCAGAGCTTCAGTTTGGGAGTCTCAAGCATATGCAGAACTCTGGGAGCCCTGACCACACATGGATCGAGAGAGGCAGACCCAGGCTTCCACGTAAAGTTGACATGGGAAGCTGTGAGATTTCCTCTAGTTCAGATACTTTCAGCAGCCCCATCCACTCTGCCTCTACTACAGGAATGCTTGGTAGTCAGATCGACCATAAAGAAGACCACCAGTCCTCAAGTGGCAACTGGAGTGGAAGCAGCTCCACATGCCCATCGCAGACTTCTGAAACTGTCCCACCTGCTGCCTCACCTCCTCTGACTGGATCTTCACACTGTGATTCTGAACTTTCCCTTAATACTGGATCCCATGTCATTGATGACACCACTGGCTTTATAATTACTCCCTACTGTATAGACAAGCCACAAGGACAGGGCCAGAGATCCTATTCATTTACCTCTTCAGCTACTGATCAGATGGATGATGCAGGGGTCAGTACTGCTAGTGATGGTGAGTGGAACTGCAACCAGGATCAGCAGGATCAGTCCTGCTCCCAAGACTTCAGCCCAAAGCATTCCAGAGAGGATGAGAGTGGTGTCAGCTGTCCCAGTTTTTCCAGTGGGGAAACTTATGAGAGCTCCAGTGAGCAACCATCTACTGGGAAATCAGAAACACACTATATTGTTGACACTGAAGGATTCTATTCATCCATGCACTTCGATTGTGGTCTTAAGGGTAGCAGAAACTACTACAACTATGCAGCCATTGACCCCGACTGTGGCCCAAGTGGGAACATAGCACCTGGCATGGGGGAATACCCTCAGTCAGAATATAGATCTATCAGGACATTAGGGAGACCATGTATCTCCTTAAGAAAACCAAAGGCCAAGCCACCCCCACCAAAACGTAGCTCTTCATTAAAGGAAACAAGCAGTGGTGTGAACGTTTTAGAGCAGGATGAACCAAAGATTACTAGTGAGCAACCACTGCCCTTGTCTTCCAGGGAGATTAACTTGCAGCTGGACTTGGCTGGTTCCGCAGGGAACCTTGAGACTGCAGGTCTTGAGTCACTTGGTGCATGGGGAGTGGACAATGTCAGGGATATACTTGACTGCTCCTCTCCATTTAGTTCCTCTGACACACATTCCTTCAAAGACGACGGTGCCGTGCAAGCAGACTATGCAGACCTCTGGCTCCACAATGACTTGAAATCAAATGACCCTTACAGGTCTGTGTCCGACTCTAGTGCTGCTACAGGTATAACTGTTATTGAATGCATCAAGTCACCAGAAAGTGTAGAAATGCAAGCCTGTCCACCCAGGTCTGGACCTACTTCCCCAACTCTTCCTCCACCTGAAATTGACATCAAGATGGGTTCCCCTGAAAAGCTGGCAAGCTTGGCGTCCCCTTCCAGTGGATATTCCAGCCAGTCTGAGACACCAACATCTTCCATCCCCTCTGCTTTCTTTCCAGGGCCTCTGTCTCCAAACTGTGGCAAGAGGAAACCCAAAGTCCCAGAAAGGAAGTCCTCCCTTTGTTCTCTGCAACAGCCACAGTTTTTAGTCAGAGACCCAGGCATTTCCTCCAGGAGAGAAACTGACTTCCAGGCTGTACCCCCTAGTCACCTTGACCTAAGTGCTCTTCACAGCAAACACTTTTCTTATAGAAATCAGATGCACATCCTCCACCAGAATAAGCAGAAAGCTGCCATAGCTGCAGCTGCTGCTGCAGAAGCACGCTTTGCAGCTGCGGCGGCTGCTGCCGCACAAGCTCGTGCTGCTGCAGAAGCTTGCACTGGTGCTACAGCATCTACCACAGAGTGTCTACCATGCACAGCATCCAGCTCAACCCATCTGGCCATTACTTCAACTGTTCTTAGATCAGTGCAACTGCGATCTACTTGTAAACAACCTGAAGAGAACCAAGGGCATGACCATGTCAGTGTAAATCCAGCAACACGCCCAAAGTGTCCCACAGTGGTAACTGATTCTCCATCCTCTGGCAACAGGCACAACAGGAAACCACCAGCCTACAAACCCCCTGCGGTGCAGATCTGTGAGCCACAGGTTCCACTGGTGGATAATGTTGGTGAGGAGGTAAGAGTAAGACAAGAGAGGCTTGGTCCTGGTACTTACTGGGCAATGACTGCTTTTAGAAAACCTGTAGACACTAAACCTGGAAAAGATGACCCTTCAACAAGATCATCCCAAGGTACCGAGATGTTCATCTCTCAGCAAGAACAAGACAGTAGAAGGTACCCAGATGAGCAACTGGCATCATCACCAGAGAGGCTTAAACAAAAACTTTCACAGCCAGACCTTTCTGCAGAGCCCGTATGTTTGACCAGCACAATGCCACCCCCAGCTTACAGTGAGATCCAGAGGAGCAATTTTATACTGTGCAACAACAGTCCTGACAAAGTGCCTGTTTCAACTCAAGAGACATCGCACACTTACACAATCAGCGATGTGCTAGGCAGGGTGGAGGATTATGGGACATCAGGTGTCACAACCAGAAGTGCCTCACAGGATGCAAGAGAGGAAGAGTCAACCCCAGACACAGAGGACTACTTCAGTAAGGGTAACTGAAAATCCAATATTTCACCAGTCTTACAGTAGAAACTCAAATTAAAATACTAATTCTGTGGTAGCTCTAATTGTAAAAACCCATATTTCTTACTAGACTAGTTTCACATTGTATATTAATGCTTTTGCATATTTAATTGTACTTCCCCGCTATCAGGGAACGTTGTCTCAAAGTTATCAAAAACGTTCTTGCAATAACATTGGTAGAACTTTATTCTATTAACGTTTATTATTAACGTTGACCTATTATGAACTATTAATGTTTGTTGTCAGTGGAACGTTTTAAAAATGGTACAGTTATAAAAATGTTTGAATATCGTTCTTATAACCAGGCGGTAATGTTAATTTAATGTCTTAAAAACTGGAACATTCTTAGAACTTTCAAAATAACATTTTTAACCTTTAAGTTTCTTAGTGGAAACGTTAGGAAACGTTCGTACAACCTAAAATTGTTAATCTTGATGCTAGAATGCTATTTATCATGACAGAATCGACTCCCAGTGACAATTCATCCTCTCCTTCGACTGATGACTCTAAACCTGATGATGAAAATGTTTTCCCATCCCCCAACAAACTACGCACAACTGAAGATCTGTTTGCAATGATACACAGGTAAGCCACGTCGCTTAATTGTCTAATTCTCTGTTTCATGGTTTTAATGCTAGTATTTACTTTGCGTGGTCTCTGACATGCATTTATCAAGCTGCAATCTGTAACTTTTGCCTCTATCGCCATCTCTGTTTAAAACTTAAAATTAAGCAGGTTATTTTAATACTTTTAAGTCAAAAGATTAAACTGACATCTGCAAAAATCTGACCTGACAGCTCAAATTAAAAAATATTATTAAGCTTTTTTTTTATTATTTTACCATTGCAAATTGAGTAAGGAGACCTTTTTGAACACATATTTTATGTACTTGCTCAAAAACCAATTTGTTTTTAACCACACAAAATTATGGATTGCAGCTTTACACGTTAAGTACATGATAAAAATTACCTGTCCGCTAAATTATTTCAGATCTAAACGGAAAGTGCTTGGACGTAAAGATTCAGGGGAGCTGAGTGTAAAAAGTCGGCCTGGTGTAGTACCTGCAACAGCCCCTGTGAGTAATCCTACTGTATGCCTGGTTACACCTGCAGCCCCTGCCCCTTCAAATATCTCCCAGAGAGCCTCAGGACCCATCTACAGGAGTGCCAAAAAGTCCAGCACATCCAGTGAGGAGTTCAAACTCCTGCTGCTGAGGAAGGGTAGTCGCTCAGACTCAAGTTACCGTATGTCTGCTATAGAGATCCTGAAGAGTCCCATCGCACCTAAATCCCAAGGAGAGCTGCAGTTAGAAGCTACAAGGGAACCAGAGGAGCCCCCCTTACCCCCACAGGATTCCATCAGCAGTGGTGACACACTTCCAAGCCTGCTGCCCAAGGCCAACACGGAGGGATTCTCCCCCAAAACACTGACCATGTCAGCAGCCTCCAGACAGGGACGTTCTAGAGTTCCACCTGCGGCAAACAGCAGCCGCTACAGCACGCGCAGTCGCCTATACACAGCCCCAATGCAGGCCATATCAGAAGGAGAAACTGAGAACTCGGACGGAAGTCCACACGATGATCGCTCTTCTTAGCGGTACTTCTTTTTTTTTTAAAAAAAACTTTTTTATTGCCCCAAAATGGTAAATATTTAATAGTATGAAAACGTTTGGAAGTGCTGTACACATTATGATCTACCTTAGTTTTCTCTCTAAAATGTCTGTCGCACTGAAAAAAACATGGGTTGATTTCTTTAAGGTCCTTTTTTACTCTTTTGGTCGTGTGAAGACTTGGAAAGCTAACTTTTAATTTTATTGTTTTACTGAATTGTGTGTGGATTGTCGTCATTTTGTCATTGTTGAATCAATTTTTTTTATTTTGTCAACTCAAATGTGTGACAACATCTTGTTAAACAAAAAAAAGAGCATTAACTTTGTTATGTGTTTCACAGAACACAGTTCTGTTTACATTATCCATTACAAATATACTTTGAGCTACATTGTTTGGTCCAAGGTGCAGAACAGTATAAAGACAAATATATGTGAATGTGAAAGCTTACTGGGGACAATCTCACCATGACCTCTTTAGTTAAAGTGTCCATGTATGCAAGCAGCAAGACTTCTGAGACAAAGAAAGCCAGGGATATAATGAACAAAAGCCTTTTGCACTTCATTTAGGTATTATAATATCTTGAAATGTACCACCTGACATGAAATACTGTTATTATTTAAATATGATTTACTACTAGAAATCAAGGCTAACAAAAGTAATCCAGTTCTAGTTTTTAATTCAGATTAATAGTGTCTGGTGTGTGTGTGTAGGTTTGACTCAAAGTGAGTTTTTTTTTGTTTTTTTGTCATTCACACAGCTTTAGGAAACTGATTTAACCTATTTATCTGTTTAGCTGACCTTTTTCTTCAAAGACCCAAATTGGGTTGTGTATTTCTGTCACGTTTTTCAAGTGTCATCATGTATATTGAATTAAACAACGAGTACAACGGAAGATTATTGTAACTGCAGATGAAATGAGGACTTCAGAGCAAACTCACCTCAATGTCACTGTATTCTGTGAATATACACTAAAATCCACATACTGTTCATTTGAAGAGGAACAGATTCACTTTTAAAGTGAAACTGTTTGTAGGTGGAGATCTCAGAGTTTAAAACTCACAGGAATTAACTAGATTTATCAATCGTACACTGTGCCACTGAAGGGAAGTTGACAAGCTGTGAAAAGAGATTTTTAATCATCTGTTTCTGATAAAATGCGTTTTCACTGTAGTCACAGTTCAGTTGTTTCATCCTTCATACAGCATGCAATAACCCAGCTAACAAGAAACCTCATAACGTTGGCTAATGTTCCCCTAACATTCTCTCAAAGTTATCAAACACATTCATGCAAACATGTCAGCAGAAGTTTTTTAACGTTACGTCTTTAGCAAGCGTTCTCAGATCATTAGCATAAAAACGTTATTCTTCAGTTGTTAGTGGAACGCTTTAACAGTGTAACAGGATTAAACATTTTTACAACCAAGCAATAACGTTAATACAACTTCTAAAAAACTGGACGTTTTGAACATTCTTGGACTATTCAAAATAGCATAGTTAACATTTTTAATTTTTTTTTAATGGAAATGTTAGGGAAACGTTCTTACAACCCAAAATTGTTAGCTGGGAAAACATTAGAACAGGTCAAACAGACATCGCCACATGAAAAACATATTTCTATGTTCACATGAAGTTGTTCAGTGTGTGCAATTTACAGTAAATGCACGAAGTGTAAAAGATTTGTTGAAATTTGCGGTTTTGCATCAGTGTATACACAGTTTGAGCTTAATCCCTGAAGTGGAGAAAAGAGGACAATCTTATAATGATGAAAGTTTGTGTAAAAGGAGAGTGTTTGGTAAGAGCTGGTTGTGGATGGAATTAATGGGGCCATTTTGTAGGCATATATATTTAAAGATGATAAAATTATAGTTATGGATTAATATAAGGTGAATGCTAATATATATCAAAATCTCTGGGATATAGATAAAGCTTATAAAGTTTATTGCTCTTCTGCATATACATGGATGTTTGACATATTTCAGGCTTTTTCTAAATTGCTGTTGGTTTGTCATGTACTGTATGCTCAAGAGGTACTGTATGAAAATGATTATTTTCATTGTTTTATACCAGAGGTACCTTCCCAAAAAATCAACAGATCATCAACAGATATTTTCTGATAACACAAAGCACCTGAGCCATGACTTTCCTGTTGTATTCTTCTTTTTGTATAAACCACGTCTAATGGTTGTCCCTTTTAGCTTTCATTTAACTTCAGACTTTTAGAAGTCCAGAGTTTCGTCTTTTTTTGTGTCCATGTATTAGAAGTAAATCTATGAAATCCTTCAGACTGCAACATTTAACAGAAAAACAATATTTTTAATTATGGGATATTTTATCCAGAGAATTATTTTGTTAATAAATTTGGAAAAGAATGACGATAAAGCTTTATTTAAATAAAATTTAAAAAAATGTATTTCATATCAGGGGTGTGTCGGCCAATGGTGAAGATACTGAACTTTTAAACCTTTCTCATTAGCTGTAAACTAGCATTATTAACAAATAATCTCCTCTATATGTTATACAGCTGTAGGTAAATGTTTTGGTGCTTTGAATTATACCCAGCCCATATTCGATCATTGTTGCCATCAAAAAAGGAAGAAAATGTTATTGCTGTTATGAGGTTTTCTTTAATTTTTCGAAAATTAATATATGTAGCAATGTATGTCTTTGTTTTATTTCCAGTTTCATAAATACTACAGTAGCCACACTGGCAGTATAGTGAAGCTGACCAGTCAGTTTAGGCTTTTTTACCTTATTACAAACAATAGAAAGTCACAACCAGGGTAATCTGTTATCATTGTCATGGTTATTTTACCTCAACCAAGCTTTGGACTGTTTTCAATGTGTACAAGGTTCTTTACAACTATTTACATCATATCAGGAACGAAAGAAAGAAAGAAAAGAAAGAAAGAAAGAAAGAAAGATGACACGTAAAGAACAAAGACACACTATAGAGTAATTATTCTATTATTTCCTATGTTGTAACTGGAGAATCATACATTTTTAATTTTTTAGACGCATTGTGTCCAAATTTTACTGTATTGTTGAAGCACAGTTCGCTTTTGCCAAAGGGTTTCAGATGTGTACTGGTGTGAAATAAATACAAATTATGAGTTAATTGAATAAAAATGAAAATGGAAAATGTTTGTGAATAAGCTGCATCTCATTCAGTTACAATAACGGGAAACAAATCTCGCTCAACGTACGAGGTCCACTTCAAGAGATCTGAATGGGTTTTGTATTTTTGTATAGAAGTGTACATATGAAATTTCTAAAGTACGAGAACAGACACAAAATGTTTCACTTTGTAAAATGTTTCAGAAGTTTACATTAATTCCAAGCCTTTGTATATTTTTGAGCTGTGCAACACTCTCGGTCCTGTATTTATTTTTTAGTAACATTGTTGGAAATTCATTGTAAATCTGAACCATTTATTGCCAGCTCAAGTGGCTGCTTAATAACTGTGCATAGAAACAGACAATAAACGTGACTGCATTCAGAAACAACTTTTAGCCCCTAAATTCTCCTTTTATTTATTACTAGAAGACAATGTGTTGTTTATCCAGCAGGTGGCGGTGTTGTACAACTTTAAACTGGTCGGATCTGAAAAGCATTGCATCGTTTTATTGCCAAGTCTTGCTTTTGGTATTTTGTCATTTAATTTGAGGATATGAAACATCAGGTATTACATTGGCTAATCAAAAATGTCAGAAAGGGTCCGACTGCATCACAAGATTTAGCAGACGTCAAGCGACTTGAGAAAGAGAAACTTCAGCTTTGCATCAGAAGGTATAAGAGGGAGAAAAGTCTACAAAGCCACGATTACAAGCAGAAATACGACTAGCTGGAGAAGATTAATCTAGAAGAGTTGATTCAGATGAGAGCACCAAACTTCTCAAGTTTAATGCACTGCCAGATCTTCAGCTCTTCACATCTTCAGCTCTTCAGATCTTCACATCTTCAGCTCTTCACATCTTCAGGTCTTCACATCTTCAGCTCTTCACATCTTCAGATCTTCACATCTTCAGGTCTTCAGATCTTCAGCTCTTCAGATCTTCACATCTTCAGCTCTTCAGCAATCACACGGATCGAACCTCTTCTGCAGTGTTGCGAGTTTTATTGTTACTGTAAAGAATGACAGACTTCAAACTGTTTTAAGGATTTGCAGGATTAAAACTGCACAACTGAAAAAGGTAAGAGCGTTTCTGTTCATATTTCATATTCATAAACACTCAGAAGTGAATCCATAAACTTTCTGTAAACTTTACTAAACTTTGCTTTAGCTGTGCATCGCTTTGTTTCCATTGCGTTTACATCCGAGATGTTGCTTGTGATATTAAAACATAAATACAAGCTAACTAATGTGTACTAATAAAAACAACAAAATGTTCAGCATACAGACGTTCTTTATGATCAATACGATGTATGATGACCAGACTGAAATGAAATGCATAATCGTTTTATGAAATGTCATTATTTTTCAGAATTTACTCAAAATGCATTGTTTAAAGTTATTCATCTATTACTTAAAATAATAGTATAACATGTAGGTATAGATCATACATGACTAAGTTATTTTCCTCAAAATATTTTGTGTCGCCAATTGCATTCTGTAAAAGAAATGAAAGGAAATCTTCTGTGCTTTTGGTCAAAGATAAGTAGTTCTTCAAATAAGTATTCAGTTATATATATGTTTGTATATATATATATATATATATATATATATATATATATATATATATATATATATATATATATATATATATATATATATATATATATACATTTTTGTTTTGAACAAAGGTTTCGGGCACAAATGGGCTATTTATTCCTGTGGTTTGTGTAAAGAGATTTATGGTTGTACTGAGTTTGTCTGACCGAGGCAGATGTGCATGGAAACCATTAAGACAGAAACAGTGGAATTCATTGTAGCTGTTTGTCCACAAACATATAAATGAAAAGCTCTCAAACGACCAATAGTCTGCGTATAAAAATGCACCTTTCTCATCTGAAAGTCTGCGTCAATAACTCTTGCACATATCTAAATAAAATTACAACTCTTAATCAACCACCCCAAGACATTGTCATGAAGTTACAATGGCTCATTTGAATCTAACAACAGGAGACCATTCAGCTCCAAATACATGGTTGTTTAGGAACGTTGTTTAGACAGCTGAAGCACAAAATCTGAACGTCCCATCATGTCCGATTTTATCCAGAAACATTTTTTGTTATGCTGGTTAAAAGTCTCTTCACTAAGTGGTCTAAATATATTTACGTATATATTTATTTTATGTGGAATTCACAGGACCATTAAATGTTCATCGAATCATTCAGTTCAGTCCGAATGCAATGATAGGATGTCCTATATGCCTGTCAAACCATGTATACGTTCATGTGTTGGAGGGGGCGTGGCTTTGGAAAGCGCCCTGAAGGGAGGGCGGGATCTTCTGCTTTTAAAGCTAGCTTGAAAGTTTCTACTAATGTTACTGCAAGACGTTTTTGTTAACTTTGAGAGAATGTTAGCCAACCTTCTGAGAATGTTTCCAGCTGGCTATCTGCTGAAGTTCGGACATTGCAAATAAAGTAAACGTTTCTCTTTTGTGACAACACTGAGTCCAGCTGCACAGTTTTAATGAATTGTCAAAGCACTCAAGACTCTGCGTGATAGTGAAAAATGGAGACCTTTAAAGCTGCAATTTAACCCAAAGCAGCTTTAGCATCTGTTGAATGTTAACAATTTGTATTAGTGCTAATCAAAAACTCATGTGGATGAAATTTCCCCAAAACTATTGACTGTCCCGGAGCATCTTAATTCCTCTACTAAGAGATGTTTCCCAAATCAATCATAATTTCTCCCTGATGTTATCCTATAAACACTCTTTTTTGGTAATTGCTGTGTGTGTGGTTTCCTGTTATTTAAAATTTGATGTAGCATCGTATTAAATGGTTTATTTAAACATGCATTAACCAGATGTGTAATGCACGTAAACAAGAAGAAACAGAAGAGACAGCGTTGCATTGCGTTTCATAAATTGCATTCAAAGTTCTTGCGTACTCGGAAAGTTTGCAGAATTTGCTCAGGGTAACTCGTTACACGAACGTATCAAGTGTTAAAAATCTCTGCCATTGATTACAATGAAACAAAACACATCATGCCGTTACAATACCTATAAAATAATATCAATCTGTCCATCTTCAGAGAGAACGTCCCAAAATATTCTAATGAAAATGTGTTGTTCTGCTGTGTTTGGAAATACAAGCGTGTTTGGAAATGGATTTTATTTAATAATTGTCACATAATGAAATACATTACAAGTGCAGGCAAGTTAAAACAAAGCAGTTTACTGTTCAGATTACACATTTAACTAAACTGAAGGCTGTACTTGCTTTACTGTATGTATATTCATAATACATCACAGCAGTGCTTAAATCCTGTGGGAGCTCATTGAGTTTGCATGACCTGGATCTGATGGTATTTACCTCCCACAGATCACGTTTTACTTTCCCAGTTAAATTGTTTCCTCAAACTTCAGGTGCTTTATACTGTCACCACAAATGGATTTGTGTGCGTGCTAAAAGGATTAGCTGTTTATTATAGATTAACTGTCTGTCCTGCTTTACCTCAGGGAAGAAACGTTTTCGCTCAGTGAAGACAATTACTTTGTTGTTGTCCTTTTTAGATTCCATGTAAATTATAAGCAGCATCTATTGATTATTTTGTTTAAATTGTGGTATAAAGATAAATTTGAAAGTCACTCAGGAGGGAACACATTGAAGTCACCCACTGACAAGAAACACTTTTTCCTCCACCAGGAAGTGCAGACCTCAGTCACAGATGCTGTTTTGATGTTTGTCTGTCTTAGGTGTTGAGTGGAAACCTCAGGAGCTTTGAAGGCAGTGATGGAGAACTTTCAAACAACAGATGTGAAAATGGATGTGTCTAGACAGGCCAGCACAGAAACACCTGATGGAGATGGTGCCTGGACTTATGACAATGGCTCAGACTCATCTAAGGTCAATCTCAATGAACCACTTGGATCTTCAGAGAGTGTTTTGGAGGCTTCAGCTGAGTTTAGACCTACTCAACACTTGGTGGATCTCGCTATAAAAACAGCCACATCTTTGCTGCAGTTTGTGTGTCTTGGAAATGGTTCCATTTTAATTCCGGTGCATCTTCAGGTTGGTGAGACAGGGCTACATGCCTTCATCGTGCCTCCAGCTTCAAGCACCATCTCCATGCCCTTGGTCTTGGAACAGCAAATTGTTCAGCATCTGAACTCCCAGCTTCCAACTTCTTTACACTCTTGCCCATTTCCCAATGTTCAGACAAACATCTCACCTGAAAACTTGCTTCTAAATCAACCTCAGCTCGTTACTCTGCGACCAGAAGCTTCAGTTCACAACACAGATTCATCCACATTTCAAAGCTCTGGTATCACCACAGATTTGCAAGATCTAATACCCTTTCTAAGAAACGATGTCTCTTCCAGGCATCAAATTACTGGACCAGACCAACCAATCCCTTTAGCTCCAAACCTCCTGCCACACGTTCCCTCCCAGCCACAGTTCATTGGTTCACCAGTGACCTCACTGCTCCCTCCAGCCACCTTGCTGGTCCCATATCCAATTGTGATTCCCTTACCAGTTCCATTGCCCATCCCAGTCCCGATTCAAATCCCCCAGAGCCCAGTTTACACTGAAACCTGCAGAACCGGCTCTGTGATGCACAAAACCAGTCAGACCTCAACGACAGACTTGCCTACAACTTCTTGCTGTGCCAAAAATATAAACTATCCCATATTACCACAAACCCCTCAGGATGAGGCGCTTGACCTCTCAGCTTCTGCATCCCAAAATCAACCCAGGCCAGAACAACTGTTATCTGCTTCAGCAGACTCAGCACTGGACCTTTCAATGGTACGCTCACTCTTGAAAAAGTGCTTTATGATTCCATAAAAGAACCATTTCTGGCTCTAAAGCTCCATAAAGAACCTTTCACATACTAAGAACCAAGTTTCTTTAAGACTTATAAAAGGGTAAGAAATTGTTCTTCTGAAAGGTTCTTTGGGGAACCAAAAATGGTTCTTCTATGGCATCGCTGTGAAGAACTTTTATTTAAATACTATTACACGTCCACATTTATGCTATAAACCTGAAATATGATGTATTGTTTGGTAACAATTCAACTGACATTTTTGTACATTTTTCAGGCAGTAAAGTGCTTGCGGCGACTGAAGCCTAATGATATGAAAGGTCAAGCTGCCCACAGACAAAACACTCCAAACAAACGAGCCAAAGATAAAGGCAATAGAAACGACATCACACAGTCAAAGTTTGAGGCTTACAATGGAAGGATTGTGAGCTCAAGTCAGACAGTCAAAGCCATTGTGTCGACCACAGAGACCGTCGCTGCCAATCAAAGATGTTTCTTCAGGGTCCCTTTGATAAACTCTTCATTGGAACCAGACAATACCTACAACACTGTACCACACCAGAGCTTTGAAAGACCATCCATAACTCGCACTCTTCACAGTGACGCACACAGACAGGTTTTAAAAGACAGACCTATCCATTTTAAAAGAGGGAGGTCACAACTTCATGAAGACGCTGCGCTACATAAGAAACATCTGGCTTCCTTTCTGCCTGGCAAATAGCTGCAAATGAGATCTGTTTGTCAGGGTTTTGTTGAAGGATATGTTGAATGAGTTTGTGGTTGCAAATGATTTCAAACACATTTTGTTATTTAGCAAGGAGAAATGGCAACATTTAAACCCGAATGAAACAGGCAAGTTTCCTTTAAGCCAAGCGTAGAAAATTTGTTGCGTTCATGTCTTTCCACAGAACAAAAAAGTAAAAATGGCACTTGCAATTATTTATTCAATAGTAGAAAATTGTTCAAAAAAGAAAATACAAAATTTTCAACCTGAGTAGGAGAGCAAATACAGTGTTTCTAAAAGAAACGGATATAAATGTGTACCATCATAAAATGTATCCGTGCTCCACGATAACAAAATTAACATTAAAAGCAATGATGTAAACATACTAAATGTGCTTAACACAAGGACCGTTTCTATCTGTTAAATAAAATAATGCACATTTTTATGATACACAAATGGATTAAACTATATACAAATTTGCACACTCTGTACATTGTACTCATTCTTCTTTGCATGCACGTGTGCCACACAAACCTCTGTGTAAATCAGGAACATGTGAGCCACATCACTGGGTCACATGACTGTCTGCTTTCAACATTAAAAACAGTTCATTTTAAAGGGAAAACAACTGGATAACCAAAATATGAATTAATGATAATGAACTTCACAAGTTATTCTCATCTTGATATAAACAGCAACGATGAGGAACCTTCAGCAGAACAGTCAGCGAGTCGAAACAGACGGCCTGTTTATAAAAATGAGCCTTTTCAGACCATAACAAAACTTTTCTTAGCTTACATCGCTTAAAAAATATTTTATTTTGTGACTATGTAACAGTAGCACATTTAAAAACATGATTGTGTTTCAAGTCCAACACCCCCACAGAAAAAAACTGAAAACATTTGATAAAAAATAATTAAAATGCATTGAAATAAACACTGTGTCAATGGAGTTGGATTAAATAGCACCATAACACTAGTTTTCACAAACCTTAAATTTAAATGCAGCTTAATCAGATGTAAACACACACAGTGAATATGTGACGTCGTCTGTGTATGCGGACAGTACCCGAATACAACACATAAATAACACAGTGAAATCCTTTGGGATTCAGCTTTCGTCACCACTATCTGTAAATGCAGAATAACAATCAGTCTGTTGATGAGTTGAGGTACTAAAGTCTGCAGTGTGGCTTGTTCTTCACACTGTCTTTGTGTTTGAGATGAAAGCCACTGATTGTGTCCTAACGCCCTGCAAATTTAGTCCATCAGATCTGATTATGTTACTGGTTGCAGTTATTTAATGCCACAAAAATACAATAAATACATGATTTCCCCTGGCCTTTCACTGTATCAACCAACAGCAATAACTACAGTGGGTCAGCATGCTGGATGCTCGACCGACATTCCTGGTGATTAATAAATATCCATGTAGTTTAAGTGAAGCCTCTGGGATCAACTCTGAGTAAACCTGCCTTCAGCTTTGTCTCCCTCTGGTGGAGATGGTGAGTATTGGTCAGGAAGTTCCAGCTACTAGTTGGCCTGTTTGAGTCTCTCAATATGGTGGCAGAGTTTGAGCGCTGGGCCGAGTTTTAGTCCCATGTACTTCATAATCATGTCACTCCGTAAAAACATCAAGGCTTTGCCATCGATCTCCTGATGAAAAGAAAAACTACAAATTAAAACTACAGAACGTTTTGTTCTATAAATCCATAAAAAACGAATACATTTCATTTTCATGTTAACGTCTATTCAGTTATTTGTATCTCACATGTTTCCTGAAGAGCTCTGCGTGCGGGCCCAGTGCCTGAGGATCGGCATCATGCACAAATTGCATCACTTCCTCTATACTCCAGGATGACGGACTCTTATTGGCTGATCTGGTGGGATCTCTCTCTGCTGATTGGTGATCTGGACCAGTGGTTGAGCTAGCAGCTAAAGGAAACAAACATAAAAATATCATGCAAGAAAAGGTTGAGAACACAATACAACAAACATTTAAAAATCAAATATAGGTTGTGAACGTAATAAGCAAGCGACAAGGCAAAAGTTACAGGTAGTATAACAGCAATAAGAGAGAAGATGATTTTTACTCAACATTCAAGTTAAATTTGGATTCATGTGAATGATAATTCCACTAGGGGGCATTGTGACATTGGCATGCAGCAAGAAAGATTATAAAATTAACATGATGTTGCATTTCTATAAATATGAATGGGGGAAAGTGCAACACTGCTCTAGGGAATAAAGTCCTGTCCTCTAGTGAACTAGCCAATCGTCAGTCGCTAAACATTAATATTTGGGGCTCTGTACAAGGTACCTGACGGCCTTTGCTCATGTGCAGTACATAAAAAGTCGTTTTAATAGTGCATTTTGAGTTTAATAAAGATTTTGTAGTATATTTAATTACATGTTTCATAGTTGGTTGTATTTGCTCTTACCTGCTGAATACATTTATTGAAAGTAACATACTGTTTTCTCAATTCTGCACACAGTATATATTGCAGACTGGCTAATTTTTAAATAACATAATAAATAGTACACATTATGTAACAAACATTTATATAGTCTAGCATTCTACATTGCTGTCACATGAACTTGCTCAGGGCCGAACACCTAATATTTATAAAAGATTACTGGAAACAAATAGACAGTTTACACAGTTTACACTACAACCCCCACAACGTTTAAATAAAAATTTGACCTCAGTACTTTAGTCCATACAACATTTACTCAGTGTTGTATGTTTAACGAAGTTGTGCAACAACCGTTATCTAACAAATAACTTTTACATTATATGGTGAAAAAGGCAATTTACAAGGCATTGGGAAATGTAATTCATAATGGCTCTATGGCACTTTCAAACCTTTTCTCTGTTGGTTTGAACATGCCAGCCCCACAGTAACACTGTTTGTCCAACCAACATATGTGTTGAGGACACTCACTTGGAAGCATTTATTATTTTTGCATTGTTATTTGGTGTACAGTCACGTTCAGTTTAGGTTAATGGGGATTTATGAATGAGATATTGTGCTTGTGTTTCATAAACATGGCTCTTGATGCTACTTATGAAAGTTATAAAGTGTTAGCCAATAAACCTGAGTGAACTAGGTCTGTTTTTCCTCCAAAAAGAAACTATAACCAAAACAGCCTAGTGACTCCATTACAACCAATCTTAAATGTCATTAACAGTGTGCGTGAAGGTGCTTATACAAAGCTCTTACATAGCCTACCTTCCACACGTCTGTGTGTGCGTGCAGGGCCCAGATCAGACGGATTGGAGGATAGTCTCCGCAGTGGTGGGGGCTGAGATGGGTAGTGTGGGCTGCTGCCGGCGGGGACGTGACATTCAGTTGGGCTTCGCAGTGCAGGGGCCTGAGGGACCACAGAATTCGACGCCGAGTCCATAGACTCCTCTGAGAACTGCTGGTCTGTGGTCGCACCATTTTCTGCACGTGTGATGGTTTCTGTTGCAAAGAAGAGGGAAGTTATTGCTTCAGGTTTCATACTAGAAAGGTTTCATTTGCTGTTATACGTTTATTTAGTTTATTTGGCAATTGCAACGGAAACATAACCGATATGAAGTACACAATACTCAAAGATATATAAACATGCAGAAGGTTTTTATCTAAAGAATGAGCTTCAGACAAGTCTGCACACACACCTAAAGTGTTTAACTAATACAGAAACCCACAGCAAACCAAACATCGGACAAGATTCTTATGTTGTATATACACTGTAATGAGTAGAAATACGTCTCTGACCAGAGCTTAAACTCTTCCTCTAATACCCATCTGCTAACACACAACTCCCAAGCAATTTTATAATGGTGCCAAAACAATTCTAAATAATTAACATTTTTATCTTCAATTTGTGACAATGAGCTCACACTTCAAGACTTTAATGAGCGCCAAAGACACAAAGCTCTTCCCAGCAACTCTTGAAAATAAGACACTTAATTAGTTAACAACATGGACGATTTAATTAGAAGCTCGCTGCATTATTAAGAGGTATATTATGTGCAGTTGAAGGGTGGTTAATGAGAGAATCAACGGAATAAACTCCACCAATAGTTTCATTATGTTTCAGTTCAGCCAATAAGACATGACCTGCCGCAGCTAGTGTGCATTAAACAATTCACTCACAGATACAGACATTAACAATCACTCAAAACTGATGAACGGGTCGTACCGTCCGAGGGCAGAGCTTCTGTTTTGTGTAGTTTCGGTGACAGAGCAACTGTGTAGTTAGCTGAATCTCTGTTGAATCTCCTCGTACCCCGTGCCACAGACAAAGTTTCTGATGTCTCTTCTTTTACTGCTAAGATAAAGATTTGGTTAAGATGTTATTTTGGAATAAAACACAGTATCGTTGTAATTAAGCCAAATTTCAGGATTTGTAACTGTGACAGTGTATTAACTCATTCCTGAAACACTCAATATGTAACAGTGTGTTACAAGTAAACAGTTACGTTAAAGCTGCAATCCATAACTTTTTTGGGGTTAAATATGAACAAAAAACAGTTATTGAGTAAGCACACAACATATCAGTGTTAGGTTTCCTTACCTCGCCCTGATTCGAAACAGTAAGTTTATAATAATGATTGACAATTTGAGCTGTTGGGATGATTTCACGGAAAATGTCAGTCTGGCTTCATTTGAAATCAAAATACATAATGAAAAGTATGGAAAGTAACCTGAAATGTTATGTTTTAAACAGAGATGGCAGCAGAGAGGTGAAAGTTACAGGCTGCAGCTTTATGAGGTCGTTCATTTTAACACAAACACACTGTACCTGACTTACTCCTGTCGTAGGACGTGTGTGTGTTAGCTGTTAGCGGGCTGAATGGCTGGCTGCTGAACAGGTTGTCGCATTGCAGGTGGTGACACAAGGTTTCTAGAAAGCGCAAAACAAACGACGCGCTGGAGGCCGTGGGCAGTTTGACATAGTGAATGCCTCCTTCAGATCGAACTGAGAAAAACAAGATTTTTCATGCAGATCAAAATGCGTCATAAGTACTTGTAATACTTTTAAAACAACACATACAGTTGCGCTTACTGTACTGTAGCAATGAGGGTTGTCACAATATACTGGTATTGACAATAACTGTGATATAATAACCATGATTACATCCATGATACAGTGTTAATATTACACATATGATGTGAATAATTTAGCAGCAGTATCTGGTTGACACTCAAAACAGTAGATTCCTTAAAGGCCACAATGGCAACAACTGCGGGCATAACTGTGTAGTGAAAATCTGATACTGTGACACCACTAGTAGAAATATTTCATGTAATCGTTTCGGCTTTACTAGAGATGCCCCAACACCCACAACACTTATATTTAAACAGCTTTTAGAAATATGGGGTGTTGACAGCAGTAGGCTTTTTAAAGTTGCACACCATTATGCTTATTTAAATAAAGCTCACAATTACATCAGCATGCTATTTATTTCTTTACAATACTTAATACGGGCGATTTATTTTAATTGAGGCACTTTTGACTACATACAGTCTTGAAAGAGGAACTTTAAAAAACTGTATTGTTATAAAATCCTGGAATGAGGATCTGATCATTCACTTTACTAGGTTTAACATTTTAAACATTTTAGAAAGGAGAGGAGTCCTTTGTTCTAATAAATATATGAAATATAAGAGTCAAGTTTACACCAGACTGACCTCTGATGATCTCGCCTCCATCAGACTGCGACTGCAGGAAGCTGAACAGAGTTTTGGGCTGAAACGCGCAGTCCACGCAGGCTTGGACTGCATGTTGCAGAACCGTGTTTACTGGGCCTGGGCCGAAATGATCCGGCAGCTGTAACAGTAGCTTGCGGTCTAGGTGCGGCCCCGAGTCTCCATGTTTATTAACATACACACAAACTAAAGAGGAAATATGGACAGTCAGATGAAGTGAGTAACACAATGGAAAGAGACATCAGAGCTCGATTAAAAGTAAGTGTTAAAAATGGTTCAGTTAAAGTGAGGTTACTTCTGAGAAAAGGTCCAGCATCATTTATTTGAAAGTGTCACTTGCCTTTTTATTTTATCTAATACGTTAATGGTTATGAACTTCATCCAATTAATTAAGTGTCCACATGCATTATATGGCTACAGTATTAGGTGGAAAGTTATGATGCAGAGACCTTTGAAGAACCGTAGTTGTGTTACATCATTCTGATGAACCAGATTTGAGTAAACCATCATTTGTGTTGTTGTTCTATGTGGGAAAACAAGCTACATACAAAAACAATTCTTGAGCTGAGCTGACCCTGAGATATCTTAATATTTATAAACAACTTTAGAGCTGAGCTGACTCTGAGATGTCTCAATATTTATAAACAACTTTAGAGCTGAGGTGACTCTGAGATATCTCAATATTTATAAACAACTTTAGAGCTGAGCTGACCCTGAGATATCTCAATATTTATAAACAACTTTAGAGCTGAGCTGACTCTGAGATGTCTCAATATTTATAAACAACTTTAGAGCTGAGGTGACTCTGAGATATCTCAATATTTATAAACAACTTTAGAGCTGAGCTGACCCTGAGATATCTCAATATTTATAAACAACTTTAGAGCTGAGCTGACTCTGAGATATCTCAATATTTATAAACAACTTTAGAGCTGAGCTCACTCTGAGATGTCTCAATATTTATAAACAACTTTAGAGCTGAGCTGACCCTGAGATATCTCAATATTTATAAACAACTTTAGAGCTGAGCTCACTCTGAGATATCTCAATATTTATAAACAACTTTAGAGCTGAGCTGACTCTGAGATATCTCAATATTTATAAACAACTTTAGAGCTGAGCTCACTCTGAGATATCTCAATATTTATAAACAACTTTAGAGCTGAGCTGACTCTGAGATGTCTCAATATTTATAAACAACTTTAGAGCTGAGCTGACTCTGAGATATCTCAATATTTATAAACAACTTTAGAGCTGAGCTGACTCTGAGATATCTCAATATTTATAAACAACTTTAGACTGAGCTGACTCTGAGATATCTCAATATTTATAAACAACTTTAGAGCTGAGCTGACTCTGAGATGTCTCAATATTTATAAACAACTTTAGAGCTGAGCTGACCCTGAGATATCTCAATATTTATAAACAACTTTAGAGCTGAGCTGACCCTGAGATATCTCAATATTTATAAACAACTTTAGAGCTGAGCTGACTCTGAGATGTCTCAATATTTATAAACAACTTTAGAGCTGAGCTGACCCTGAGATATCTCAATATTTATAAACAACTTTAGAGCTGAGCTGACCCTGAGATATCTCAATATTTATAAACAACTTTAGAGCTGAGCTGACCCTGAGATATCTCAATATTTATAAACAACTTTAGAGCTGAGCTGACCCTGAGATATCTCAATATTTATAAACAACTTTAGAGCTGAGCTGACCCTGAGATATCTCAATATTTATAAACAACTTTAGAGCTGAGCTCACTCTGAGATATCTCAATATTTATAAACAACTTTAGAGCTGAGCTGACTCTGAGATATCTCAATATTTATAAACAACTTTAGAGCTGAGCTCACTCTGAGATATCTCAATATTTATAAACAACTTTAGAGCTGAGCTGACTCTGAGATGTCTCAATATTTATAAACAACTTTAGAGCTGAGCTGACTCTGAGATATCTCAATATTTATAAACAACTTTAGAGCTGAGCTGACTCTGAGATATCTCAATATTTATAAACAACTTTAGAGCTGAGCTGACTCTGAGATATCTCAATATTTATAAACAACTTTAGAGCTGAGCTGACTCTGAGATGTCTCAATATTTATAAACAACTTTAGAGCTGAGCTGACCCTGAGATATCTCAATATTTATAAACAACTTTAGAGCTGAGCTGACCCTGAGATATCTCAATATTTATAAACAACTTTAGAGCTGAGCTGACTCTGAGATGTCTCAATATTTATAAACAACTTTAGAGCTGAGCTGACCCTGAGATATCTCAATATTTATAAACAACTTTAGATACTGACCCTGAGATATCTCAATATTTATAAACAACTTTAGAGCTGAGCTGACCCTGAGATATCTCAATATTTATAAACAACTTTAGAGCTGAGCTGACCCTGAGATATCTCAATATTTATAAACACTTTAAGCTGAGCGGCCCCCTACCAGATATCTCAATATTTATAAACACCTTTAGAGCTGAGCTGACCCTGAGATATCTCAATATTTATAAACACCTTTAGAGCTGAGCTGACCCTGAGATATCTCAATATTTATAAACAACTTTAGAGCTGAGCTGACCCTGAGATATCTCAATATTTATAAACAACTTTAGAGCTGAGCTGACTCTGAGATATCTCAATATTTATAAACAACTTTAGAGCTGAGCTGACCCTGAGATATCTCAATATTTATAAACAACTTTAGAGCTGAGCTGACTCTGAGATGTCTCAATATTTATAAACAACTTTAGAGCTGAGGTGACTCTGAGATATCTCAATATTTATAAACAACTTTAGAGCTGAGCTGACCCTGAGATATCTCAATATTTATAAACAACTTTAGAGCTGAGCTGACTCTGAGATATCTCAATATTTATAAACAACTTTAGAGCTGAGCTCACTCTGAGATGTCTCAATATTTATAAACAACTTTAGAGCTGAGCTGACCCTGAGATATCTCAATATTTATAAACAACTTTAGAGCTGAGCTCACTCTGAGATATCTCAATATTTATAAACAACTTTAGAGCTGAGCTGACTCTGAGATATCTCAATATTTATAAACAACTTTAGAGCTGAGCTCACTCTGAGATATCTCAATATTTATAAACAACTTTAGAGCTGAGCTGACTCTGAGATGTCTCAATATTTATAAACAACTTTAGAGCTGACTGACTCTGAGATATCTCAATATTTATAAACAACTTTAGAGCTGAGCTGACTCTGAGATATCTCAATATTTATAAACAACTTTAGAGCTGAGCTGACTCTGAGATATCTCAATATTTATAAACAACTTTAGAGCTGAGCTGACTCTGAGATGTCTCAATATTTATAAACAACTTTAGAGCTGAGCTGACCCTGAGATATCTCAATATTTATAAACAACTTTAGAGCTGAGCTGACCCTGAGATATCTCAATATTTATAAACAACTTTAGAGCTGAGCTGACTCTGAGATGTCTCAATATTTATAAACAACTTTAGAGCTGAGCTGACCCTGAGATATCTCAATATTTATAAACAACTTTAGAGCTGAGCTGACCCTGAGATATCTCAATATTTATAAACAACTTTAGAGCTGAGCTGACCCTGAGATATCTCAATATTTATAAACAACTTTAGAGCTGAGCTGACCCTGAGATATCTCAATATTTATAAACAACTTTAGAGCTGAGCTGACCCTGAGATATCTCAATATTTATAAACAACTTTAGAGCTGAGCTCACTCTGAGATATCTCAATATTTATAAACAACTTTAGAGCTGAGCTGACTCTGAGATATCTCAATATTTATAAACAACTTTAGAGCTGAGCTCACTCTGAGATATCTCAATATTTATAAACAACTTTAGAGCTGAGCTGACTCTGAGATGTCTCAATATTTATAAACAACTTTAGAGCTGAGCTGACTCTGAGATATCTCAATATTTATAAACAACTTTAGAGCTGAGCTGACTCTGAGATATCTCAATATTTATAAACAACTTTAGAGCTGAGCTGACTCTGAGATATCTCAATATTTATAAACAACTTTAGAGCTGAGCTGACTCTGAGATGTCTCAATATTTATAAACAACTTTAGAGCTGAGCTGACCCTGAGATATCTCAATATTTATAAACAACTTTAGAGCTGAGCTGACCCTGAGATATCTCAATATTTATAAACAACTTTAGAGCTGAGCTGACTCTGAGATGTCTCAATATTTATAAACAACTTTAGAGCTGAGCTGACCCTGAGATATCTCAATATTTATAAACAACTTTAGAGCTGAGCTGACCCTGAGATATCTCAATATTTATAAACAACTTTAGAGCTGAGCTGACCCTGAGATATCTCAATATTTATAAACAACTTTAGAGCTGAGCTGACCCTGAGATATCTCAATATTTATAAACACCTTTAGAGCTGAGCTGACCCTGAGATATCTCAATATTTATAAACACCTTTAGAGCTGAGCTGACCCTGAGATATCTCAATATTTATAAACACCTTTAGAGCTGAGCTGACCCTGAGATATCTCAATATTTATAAACAACTTTAGAGCTGAGCTGACCCTGAGATATCTCAATATTTATAAACAACTTTAGAGCTGAGCTGACCCTGAGATATCTCAATATTTATAAACAACTTTAGAGCTGAGCTGACTCTGAGATATCTCAATATTTATAAACAACTTTAGAGCTGAGCTGACCCCGAGATGTCTCAATATTTATAAACAACTTTAGAGCTGAGCTGACCCTGAGATATCTCAATATTTATAAACAACTTTAGAGCTGAGCTCACTCTGAGATATCTCAATATTTATAAACACTTTTAGACACCTAATACATCTACAAATGTATTAATCTTTTGATTTTGTCATTAGATTGACCACATGAATCCTTTTATTCTATTGAAAATCAGTAAGACAGGACAGAACCCTACCGGTGGACACGACTCCAGAGTCTCGTGTCGTCTGCAGGCTGGACAGTCTGCCATCTGACACAGAGGAGGCTGGAGTGGGGCATGAAAGTGAATGAGGAACCTTTGGTTTTCTCTGTGGATGAGGAAGACAAAAAAGTAAGAGATAAAACACAAAAAAACATTCAACAACCACAAACCATCACCGTTTGCCCACATTCCATCTTGTAAGGACCCGATAACTAAGAATGGCTTACCGTAGAGAATCCAGCATGTACTGAAGGACTTTAAAGGAGGAGTTAATGTATCATTTGAATAACTGCTCATGTGACATCCTCAAATCAAACAAAACTGCTTAAACACTTATAACTTTGCTCCATTATTCTTCCATCATATTGGCTATTGCTGGCATCAGCCTCTTTTAAAATGATAAATTGCTCAGTTAAGGTTGGCCACAAACCTAAAAATAGCATAACCAAACCAAAATTGTCTCAGTAAACACTCGCTCTACAGGTATAATCTTGTTCCCTTTTAAAAACAGATACTTGGTCATCAATTGTTCAACAGTTGAAAATCATAATTACACAAACATAAGTGAATTTTTTTAATATATTCAGTGTACGACTGCAAACAGGAAGTTGTACCTTGCTGCCAGGTTTGGGGCCTCTCTTTTTATAGGGTTTGGGCATCAGTTGTGTGTTTATGGGGTTCTTGGCTGCATTAGACAGTGTTTGGCTGTTCTGTGACGTGGCGCCTGCGGCCGCTGCAGCTTCAGCTTCAGCTGCTGCTTTCAGCATGGCAATGGTCTGGCTCTTGGGTCTCCTGCCTCGGACCCCCTTGCGCACAGGCAGAGGGGGCAGGGGGTGAGGCAGGCGGTATGTGGACTGCATGGAGTGCCTGGACTTACAAGGACTGGCACAAGTCTTCCGGAAAGTGACTAGAGAGAGATAAAATATATACAGTTAAGATTTTTGTGTGCAGGTCATGTAAATGCCGAAAAATAATAATAATATTAGTTCAGTAATGTTGAATAAAATATTACAATTATGCTTATCTTTAATTACTCCTGGAAATAATATTTCAATATGTCTTCCCTGGGAATCGAACCCAAAACCTTAGCGATTCTAACACTAGAACGCCAGAAAAAAAGTGACAGAGTACAGAGCCACAATAAATCTGAATTGGACCACTTAACAGCTCTGTGCTGTTCATACGGCTGAATTCGTTCCCATTTTGCATATTAGTAACATGATGTTTCAGCCCTGAAAGCAGCACTGTGTGAAAACTGTGAGCCCAAAACTCCCAGTCATTCAAGAAAACTCTTCAAACAAGATTCAGGAGATGGGTGATGAAACAAGTTCACGCTTATAGAAATGTATTTTCTATAAGCTACCACTAATTCAGTTGTATTGCAGGTACAGCAACAAACAATTTCCTATGGATATTTCTGAGTAGGCAAGTTAATGTATTATTCATTTTGTTGCTAGCTCGTAATGCAGTCAGTAAATGTAGTTCCTACTTTACAGGATCTGTATAGTTATCTTTCAAAGCTTTTTGCATCATTAAAATGCTCTGTGTTTTTTCAGATAATGTCTGTGCATTAAGGAAATGTAAGTGTAATGAAAAAATCCTTGCAAAGAATGATTACTATCATTATCCCTTTTTAGTGTGATATTTGATTTAGCAAGAACATGGACATGAAATGCACTTAAACGTTCATTGTAAATTCATAACATGCATCCGTGAGTGCACGCTAATAAAAAATGTATTACCATGTGCAAATCCTGCCTTGCGATCTGTGCATTTTAAAACTCGCAAATCCTTTACCTTGTCTTCAATCCTTCAAACTCAGCGCACAATGAAGTTTCTGATATCCGCTATTCAGCACTGCACCGATCCATCAATGAAGGCAAAAATGAACACAAGCATGCTCTGAGTCTATCTTCAGTACCTCAAAACCACCAAACCATCTCTGTTAGATTAGACAGACGTCTCACAATACAGTGTGGTTGAAGGGAGGGAGGCTCAGCAGAAGTCAACTCTCCTAAAAACATCTGCAAGCTTTCAGAGGGTTCTCCATGCATCTGCATGCAAAACAGATGCAACAGATGCAGCAATGCACAAGAGAGTCACTGACGTGGTAAAGCAAACTTTCCACCCTAATCAGTCCACAAATGCTGCGTTTGAAGGTGAAGCACATTTCCATCCGGTTCATCAACGGCTGTATAACAAACAGAGGGAATGCCCGACTGCCTGCTGCGGTTTGACCCAGTGACCTGCACAGCCACACCAGGCCACGGGAGATGCAGGACTGATGCGAACGACTGACGCAGCTTCATCACATGTTGTGGGGGAGTTATACTGCAAAAAGAAGCGTGAATGTGTGTGTGCATGAATACGTACGTGTGTGGTAAGAGGGGACATGGCTTCTCTAACCTCAGGAGATTTAATAAAACAATGCTAGCTGTTAAGAGGAACTGCAGTGAAAACAGTTACAGCAGTTTAACACACGCTTTAAAATGTGTTGCAATTTGCAGTTTCATGGAGGAAAACTTCATTTCAGTCAGTGACCAAGCTGGATTTTTCATTCTGTTGGAAATGAATTACTACTTATTTCCAAAATCTTATAAAAAACAGGAAAGACTTTAAAAGAGTCTGTATTTAATGCACGTGTTTTCTTTTCTGCTTGCAGAAACAAACTGGCAAGTTGACAAGTAATTTCAGCATAACAACACATACATTTTTGTTCATTTTGGTCAGTGTTACACTGTGATCAAATGTAGTCTGTCACAGCATGCCAGACCAATGTGTCCAATGTCAACTCTTTACAAAAATCAACTCTTTACAAAAATCAACCCTTTACAAAAATCAACTCTTTACAAAAATCAACTCTTTACAAAAATCAACCCTTTACAAAAATCAACTCTTTACAAAAATCAACCCTTTACAAAAATCAACTCTTTACAAAAATCAACCCTTTACAAAAATCAACCATTTACAAAAATCAACTCTTTACAAAAATCAACTCTTTACAAAAATCAACCCTTTACAAAAATCAACCCTTTACAAAAATCAACTCTTTACAAAAATCAACCCTTTACAAAAATCAACTCTTTACAAAAATGACAATTCATCCTCCTTTTTTTATAAAGTTGCGAAATGACTGAGTGTGTTTTTATCAAAAAGAGAAAAAGCAAAGAGCAAGAGGAGGAAGAGGAGCAAGAGGAGGAAGAGGAGCAAGAGGAGGAAGAGGAGCAAGAGGAGGAAGAGGAGCAAGAAAGGAGACGCCACAGGAATCAAACACTTCTGAAAAACAAACTCATGTGACCCAAATACAGTAAAACAAAACAAAGCCACTGACACCAGAGACAAAAGCCTCGGAAATGCGCGGAGGAACTCACCGACTCGCCGCAACTTTCAGCTTTATATCCGCCGCCGGACCCGCTCCGTGCGTTTCTCTTGGCGGCTGGCGCTCGTTTTAACAGCCGGAGCAGCGCAGCGGCAGAAGCGCACGACAAAGCCCGCGCCGGTGGACTCCCGCTCGGGCGGTATCTGGTTAACATGGAGGCGGTGAGGAGGAGGAGACGGAGGCGGGGGAGAAACATCGGGGGTTTATTCTGAGTGGTGTATACTGAGGACACTCGTATATTAAAAGCCCCAAACGTGAAACAGATTCACCAAAAGTAGATGAGATTATATTATAAAAGTACAATGTATTACTTTATATATATATATATATTTATATAAATATTTATATATATATATTTATATATATATATGCTTTATATATATATATATATATATGCATTTAATTTATAATGCATTATTATAAATGATGCATTTAACTGAACCCATATGAATGACTAAATGATGAAACAGATTCACCAAAACACATGAGATTATATTACAAAAGTACAATGCACTATATATATATATATTATGTGTGTGTGTGTGTGTGTGTGCGCATGTATTATGCATTTACTTTATAATGCATTATTATTAATGATTAAGAATTAAAAAAACATTTCAGTAACGTTCATATAACCAAGCAATAAAGTTAATACAACATCTAAAACTGGACATTTTGCACATTTCCAAAACATACAAAGTAAGGTTTTCACATTTTTGTTGCTTAATGGAAACATTAGGGAAACGTTCTTACAACCTAAAATTGTGAGTTGGGGAAAAGATTGCCAAAGCCAAATATTTATTTAATGTAATGAATCAAATTCCATATAAAAATGCCCAATTGGTTTGTTTATTATTACAAGAACACAGCACAAAACAACATAAAGCTAAACTGAACGTGTCGACTTTGTCTCACACATTTCTGTTAAACAATGCACAGCCACCTCAGTGCTGGAGGTGTGAAATCACCACACCTAATTCAGAAAACTCGCCCTAGTGTTCTTATTTTAGGTGTGAGAACAGGAGCAGAGGTGAATGTGTGGCGGTGAAAACTGCTCTAAGAACAGCTTTAAAAAAAAAGCTTGAAACAGAATAATAATAGAATAAAGGCGAGAAAAGTATTCAAACATTTCTGTGCTCATTAAAATGGCATAAACAAATCATTACAAACCTACTAAGAGAACGGGCCTACTGAAGGAAGTGAATAAAGAAAAATTGAATAAATAATTGGAAAATATTCATGAATCCCTAAATATGAATTCAAAACTATGGGAAAATATTGTGTTATCTGTTCATCTCTCGTTCATGTTTTGAAAAAGGCAAGACAAATCCAAGGTTATGCACATGGTATGTCACAACACTAGCAGAATTGTTGAGCTCTTGAAATAGTACACGAGAAACCGTAATAAAACCGTATCAAAACAAACTCTCACGAGACAAAACAAACCAGCACTGCATTTTCACACATACCGGCCGACCCACTACTCCAATTACAGGGGAAACAGGAAAAATAATGCTGATGTTTTAATTACAAATGAATTTGTAAAATAAGCACAAGTCGAATGTAGGTTTTGCTCATTCTTTGTTTTGTGTACACAGCTTGTCATACCATTGTTCTGAGCGCTTATTGCTGTTTTTTGCTGCTACATTATTAATAAATGCAAGAAAGCAAGAAAAACTAGTAATGCAGAAAAAATGAGGCATCTCTAAAACACCTACAGACAGACATTTTCTTCTAGACAGACAGTTTGAACTACTATGCAATGCAAATGAAGAGAGATAAGCCTCACACAAAGACATGCGGTCCACCCACAATTCCTGCTCTCACACCTCAGTTCAAAGCTTAAGAACTATAGACTATATCAACTATTCACACAAGTGTTTTCAGTCAAATTGGGACAGTGAATTGTAAACAGTGTGTAAATAACTTACAACAATTTCAAATGAAAAATAGATGCTTCTTACATAAAATGCACAGGAAACTTTCCCCAACACCCACTGTTGTCACCCCACGTCCTCTCTGTCTGGTCGTGTGTGCTCTGCTGAATGCAGGAAGAGAGCATTGAACAACCCTGTGAGATTATCAGAGGAGGGAAACACAACCAGCATCATCCATCAGAAGTTCAGTGTTCATTTCCTTCATATCAGTTATCCTGCCAGAGTCACACAACCATCGCAACTCTTACACTGCAGCGATAAACCCCTTAACTCTCAGATTCATGACACGTCAGCAAACGATGCGTGTAAAGCAGCACAGTGTGCGTGTTGAATAAATGCTTCTGTTAGGAAGAACTAAGTGCAATGTGTCTCTAAAATACAGATGTATGCTGAAACATTACGTTATATACATATATATATATACGAGTGTAAAATTTAGAAAAGAACTATGAAAGCAAGCTCTTCTGTACTTATACATTATCTAGAAATGTAATTAAATGAACATAATGGGTTGAAATAACATAATGGGTCTTCAGTTCAGTTAATAAAAGCAACAATAAAATTAAATGTAGCAATAAACAAATAAAATGAATTGCAAAATGAGGACGTTTTATGATGAGATGTGCGATTACAAATACAATGAGAATGCATAAGAGAATGTGTCAATCAAAATCAGAATCTGATGAAATCCAACGTGAGGGATAATAAGCGCCTGTTTGTAGATTAGAGAGATGAGACAGTGGCACCATCAGTATTTATGAAGGGAAATGGTATGATAAATGATTTTTATGATGAATGATGGTTTTAAATACCTAATACATTCTGGAGACTTCAAATTCATAAACCGTATATCCAAAAACTATTATTTCTCTTATGCATAATGAGTTTTCTCATACATTTGACAGGAAGGATCTCATTGAATTAAATATTATGTAATAAATGGAATACTCTCCATTTTTTAGACAATATGAAATTGAAAGGAACGATGAAAAATATGAAACTGGTAACAAACCCTCAGATCAAGAAATATCAGATCCTTCAGAGAACCAAATTACTTATTGACCATGTTAATATTTTTTTCATGGCATATTTTAGTCTGGAGTCAGTGGATTATAGATTTTAGACCCTTAGACTCGAACAATTAGACCGATTAAAGTCAGAATGTTTTAAAGAAACTGAATGTGAGACTCGAGATCTATGCTCACTCAAAAACTTGCAAAATGCATGACGCTGTCTATTGAACTTGTTTAACAAAATCATTTATTTTTCATTCATAAAATCATCAAATACAAAACACTATTTATGATGTTTGCACCATGAAACTACACAAAACTGTAAGTTTATGTACTACTTCCTTATCATTTTCTCCATGCATCATATAGACTGAGACACATTGAAAGAAAACAACAACTCTGTAGTGTCCTCTGGTGGTCAGAGACTGTACTTAGAGCAGTGACCAGAGACGTGTGTGTATAAGTATGTACAGTATACGTGCCAATATACATATTATATACATATATGTATATGTGTGACTGCTGTAATGACACTCAATGACTAAACAGTGTAAAATTTCTTATATGGATGCCTAAATTACTGAAAAAACAGGAACTACCGCTAGATGGCAGCATATGCTTTTCAAGAGGAGTTACCTGTCTGAGTTTGTCAGACAGACAGACAGACAGACAGACAGATCTGAACAGAGCAGCACATGCATTTGACTACATGCATGTATGAATATTAAATATGAACAGGTCCGAGCAGGGGTGCATGTTATCCTTACTCAACCATCCCATCCGAGCCTGATCTTGCCTTCTGGACCCTTCTGAGCAGTATTGTGATTGGCCCAAAAGGGGGTTCGGTGCCGGACCCCCCCTGGATGAAGGTTCGGTGCCATTGGTGAATAGCCCATCACTCAATATAGTGAGGATGAGGGGATGTTACGAACTCTACTACGGCGAAGGCGCCGTCTCATTAATATTAATTAGGATACGTCGTAAAGGTAACCGGGCACCGTCAGCGCGACCTAATTAATATTCATGAGACAAAGGCTTCGCGGTAGTAGGGTCTGTAATTTCGCGTTGTTAGGTGGTCAATGGCTCAGAATGAAGGTGGATGCGACGATGGGTTGCCACTGCAGGTGAAAATGAAGACGGGGTTACGTGGCGGTGCCAAAGGCCGGTGTGCCCATCGTTGTGGAGGACACAAGTGGGTATCCGGGCACGTCTGATGTTTGGATGTCGGACGTGTCGCTTGTTTCATTGTTGCCGTTTCTGTTGCGCACCTCCCGGGTCTCCGGTCACCGGAGGTCTCGGTTATGCAAACGTGTTTACGGTGCTCGGTTGTGATCTTTTCAATACCGTGGGTGTGAATGGTGTGGGCTGTCAGTCATTTCTCGACGCGTTGGTTAGATGCTTTAAAATAATGCGCGAACTTTTATCCACCCACGAACGCGACGCGCAACGCGACGCGTCCGATGCGCGTCCGGTGCGCACACGCGTCCCCGTTTTGCACAACACACGGACGCATCCGACGAGCTTTACGCGTGTAGTTTAACGTGTAAAAGAGACGGATCGTCGCACACACACACGCACGAAGGCGTCTTCTGGGTACCTGTCGCGCATCAGAGCTGGCACTTCATCAAACGGCGGTCGTGTGCGTTTCCATCGCGTTTTGGAGACGCTTCTGACTCTCGCCCGCCTGTGATTCTCGTCCGGAGATCTGTTGGTCGTTATTCCCCAAACTGATGGAAAATTGCCAGTCAGTCGGCAAGGAAGTGGTCCGTGTTTATCATCGCCTTGAGCTGAAAGAAAGCACGACGAGTCCCGGTGGAAAGGCCTTAATTAATGTATGAGAAATGTGCATGAAATATTACATTACGTGTGCCACTCAGGGTATGAAGGTGTTTTGCTGCAGTATGCATGAAATCTCTGACCTCTCTGCAACCCCTTTTATGCTTTCTGTGCTCTTTCTCTTTAGGTGACCGGTTATGTGTGTGTTTGTGTGTGTATAGTGTATAAGTCTGCAGGAGTGTGTGTGGATTATAAGAAAACTCACTGACCAGGATTGAAATTTTGCTGCAATGACCCGTTCGAGCACAGATTTCTGTCCCATCCTCTGTCCCTCCTTTCCTCCCAGACCTGCGCCATCTCTCCGTCTTTTGACTTCATGAAGATTCCTTACATCGGTGATGTGATGAATAAATTTGAAGTCCTTGGGATTGTAGGAGAGGGTGAGTGCCTCTTCTGCTATTATGGTTCAGGAAAGCTGTTAAAGAGTCCAGTAGAGAATTCATTTTCCGCTTACGGTGTGCCGGCGATTTGTGAACAGTCAGTAGCCTGGTTTCCATTACAGAACTGACCAAAACGTTTGCGATGTTTTCTAAATGTCTGTAAAAACTATTGCGAACTGATGGCATTTCCATTTACCCATTTTATGCCATAAAAAGGTCATTTTTCCTCTCATAATAAGTCATTCTTAAAACCATGGCGACAAAAAATCGTTCCAAAAAACACACTGTTATTTACCACACGTAAAGAATGATCATGTGACTTGCGTACACTAGGTGACCTGTAAATGCAAAAAAATGTTTCCATTGCAGTTTTGCAAAATATTCCTTTTTTTCCGAATTGCCTGATAAACCACCTCATGCAAGCGTAAAAAAATCTTTGCAACAATTTTTGCTAAATAGACATGTTTGCATTGGGCAGTTTTCTATTCAAATTTCAATTCGTGCAATTGAAAAAGGGTAATGGAAACGCAGCTACTATCTATTTAAGATGACTATCTATTTAAGTGTATTGTTGAGATGGATGCTTGTACGTAAACTATAAATGGTCTGGTATAAACTGAACTTTACAATACTTCTCTTTCTCTCCAAAGGAGCCTATGGGGTGGTCTTGAAATGCAGACACAAGGTAAGACAGGGTCTGCAACATGCTAAGTAGAATCGAACATAGGTGGATGTACATATATTATTTTTGTAAATGCTATGCTATGTACTCATATCCATCTGCACAAAGCTTTCGGTCCGAATGCAATGATAGGATGTCCTACTTGTCTGTCAAACTATGTATGCGTTTATGTGTTTTGGAGAGCGCTCTGAAGGGAGGGCGGGATCTTCTGCTTTCAAAGCTAGCTTGCTATTGCTATCCTCTTGGAAATGGCCTGTGCTACCAATAAACAGTTTAGTTGTTGTAATATTTCTTTTAGAAATATTTCCAATTGCAATATGGCACGGTTCCCTAGCAACTGGTTCTTTTAAAATTGTGGGCTTCTTCAAGTGTATCGCTTGTGGCCTAGTTGGCAGATTCTCTTCATTGTTTAGGAGGCATTTCAGACGGTTAAACGTTGTTAGATTAACTCACAACAAGGTAAATATGCATGTATATTTGGATATTGGATTGTATATATCTTCTCTACATGCATTGGCTTTAAAACATTGTCTGAATTATATACTGTGTACTTCATGCATGCCCGCCCAAGATGTTTATCTCATGACACTGTTCAGCATACAAAATACTTCGGTTATTATCAAAACTACCTTCTTGTTAAACTGCAATGCGTAACTTTTATTGGTTAAAATAAACAAAAAACAGTTATTGAGCAAGTACATGACAGATAAGCAAACAGCACGATCTCGATACCTTCACCCGATTCACAATAATAAGTTTATAATAATGATTTATCATTTGAGCAATCGGGTCAGATTTTGCAGGAATTGTCCATCTGTAAACAGAAAGAAGATTAGGCTATGTTGCATGTTCGGGTACTGTAGGTGCTCCACAGTTTGTAGCTTTTCACAGCAGTTGCTTAAAATTCAAGCTTGTCATTTACGTTAAGAAAATAACTACACAAGTAAGCTGCAATTTTGTGTTTCAAACAGAGATGGCGGTAGAGAGGCAAACGATATGGATTGCAGGTTATGTTCATAGACCTCCTGGAAGCTGTTGGTGTTTGAGTCATGGTCGCATGCCCAGGATGTGTCTTCATGGCTGGGCAAGCAGCAGCGGTGTGGCTGGGTGTCTGGTTGGATGATGAATGGCATTATAGTGTAACAGGATGGGCTCATTACACATCAGATTTCACTGACCTCCACGCACACAGTTAATGCTAAAAGCACGAACGGTGTTCTGGCTGTTATCTGTAGAGGTGCCTCTACTATATCACGGGACAATATAGTGGTCAAAATGTTTCTTTATTTATGTTTACATTTATGCACTTGACAGACACTTTTATCCGAAGCTACTTACGGTGCATTCAAGCGATACATTTGATCAGTATGTGCATTCGCTGGGAATCGAACCCACAACCTTTTGCTGTGCTAATGCAATGCTATGCCAGTTGAGGAATTGCAAATGGCCAAAACTGACCTGATGGACGTTCATAAACAGATATCTACAATGTGTTAGAAATCTTTATTGACTTTGACATTGGACAAGTTAAATAATTCGCTTGTTTCAAAATGATGGTGATTGGATGATGGAAAGGAAAGCAGCTGTATTTTCAATCACATTTAGATGCAAAATGGCTGCATTCCTTTTTAGGTTCCCATGCATCATTGTTAATAAATTCATAAATTCAGCAACAAGTATATAACTGTAGTGTGTGCCAAAACACAAAACTGGGCTTGTGCTTTTAGTAATTGGTGCTTTCTCTCTTTTATTGACCGCATTGAAAATTTCAGCTGAAACCAAGAGAGACGTTTTTATTTTTACCTTTCAATATTGTCCCACTCAAATATACCTGTAAGCTGTTTACATACATTCACAGCACTAGTCACAGATCTACACTGGAGAACTGCCTGTAACTTTATTTAGTGCTTTGCTTTAAACCTGATTAAGACTGTAGAAAACAGATCAGTGTTTCTTCATTATGAAACTGGATTACTTTTTAGCATTTTGTTATTGTGTTGATTATTTTAATGTAAAAAAAATTACATGGTAGGTGATTTTTTTTTTTTGCAATGCTGGTTAAAAGTCACTTCACATACTGATAACAGTTACTAAATAAAGTGGTTAAACGTGCTTATATATCATCTGTGTAAGGCGCAGGACAATAAAATGTTCATCCAATCATTGTATTCGGTCTGAATGCAATGATAGGATGCCTTACTTGCCTGTCATACTATGTATACGTTCATGTGTTGGAGGAGGCGTCGCTCTGAAGGGAAGGGGAAATCTTATGCTTTCAAAGCTAGCCTGCTGTTGCCAGCCTTTCTGAAATTGCCTACCGTACCTTTAAAACTTGAAGTGTTACGACTGTTTACTGCTACATTCTATAGTAATGTCATGAAAATGGATGGATAGTTATTATCATTAAAAATCTTATTATACTGTTGAATTAGCATATCGTAAATAAATACTGTCATGTGAACGGTGTATGCATGAATAAAGACACAAACAAACACGAACAACTTGGGTTTAATATTTTATGTATTCATACTCATTTATATTTTATGTTGCCATCATTAGTATTTGTAAAACAAGGCATATTCATTATGCTGTAAGCTGTGTTTCGTCACGTTTAGTTATGTACGTCTCGGAGTCTTCTCTCTGCTTGTGAACTGCATGATCAGACCTTTGTGAAGCTCAGCTCTTTGGTCCTCACTGTGAAGTCTCTTGTTTCTGTTGACTGTTGGCATTTGGAATCTCTATTGTTTCTCTCAAATCTGTCCAAGTGATGTTTTTCTAGAGACTAGAGGCTGTGAAAGACCTATTGTCTGACCAAAACGCCAAGATCTGCTGTTTTTTTATTTGGTTTGGATTCTTGTGTGTCTCTTGTATTATATTGTTTGTTTGTATTGCGATATACAGATATAAAATGCAACAGTGATGTAGGAATTTGGCGGTTGTATGTTCTTGCATAACATCCAAGAAAAACATTTATGGCTCTTTCATAGCTCAACGCTCACAACCCAGAAGAGAAACAAACAGTATAATTTACATTGGTGACATGGTCTGGATTATTCGATCTTAGAATTTGAGGAGACATGGTTGAATTCATATTGAAACCGGTGACTTTTGACGACAGCCTACAAATCTGAGCACAATTTGAGACACTGTTGAGATCACTGCTTGATAGACTGTTGTTAGAAGATTATTAGAAGGTCTTTTCTCAAGGGAAGAATCTTAAGAAAGCGTAAGCTTTCATTTGTGCTAATGGCTCTGGTTTAATGCTGCGTTCACTTCAATTCTATTAGCGTTTCTGTTTCCATACTCCTCTGTAAGCTTGCTTCATTAAAATATGCAAAACATCAGACAGATGTAGTAGAAGCAGCAATTTATTTATTCGTCACCAATGTGCAGTCACACCCACACTGATTAGCATAAGAGCGTCTCGGCATTTAAGATCTGCTAAATGACCGTTTTTGCTGTCAGTGTGAAGTCGTTAAGGGTGCTTCATATACGCTATTCGTGTGTAGACGTTTGAGGCCCGTGTGGTCCTGTAAGTGATGGAGAGTGTCTGAATTTAAAAGCCAGTTCCCTTGTGTGCAGAGGAATATTTATTTTTATAGTGAATTGAGGGCAGAGGAGGAAGGGGGGACGTGAGTTTGCATTAGTATTAAATGGGTCGCCTTGAGTGGGAACGCTGGTGGAGGGCCGTGTGAGATGACTGTGCAGGACTCACTGGAGGAGAATGTGTGTGACAGAATTGACAAGATGGAGAGATCCCAGCCAAGAATGTTGTAAGAATGTTTTCCAAAGACAAAAAATGTTAATGTTATTTTGAAAGTTCTGGGAATGTTCAAAACATCCAGTTTTTTAGACGTTGTATTAACGTTATTGCTTGGTTAAATTCTGTAACTTTAGAACAATGTTTTGTATATAGGACATATGAATTCTGTTAAGGTTATAGAACTTTTGGAGAATGTTCGCCAGTGTTCTGAAAACGTTCCCTTTTAGCTGAGATGGGGGTTGCTTCATTAGGAAAGATAATGTTTTTAGATTAAACATGCTGACATGGATGGTTTTTTTTGGATATTTCTCAAACACTCTGGTTTGGGTATTTTTTCCAGAATTTAAACCCTTAACTTCTTCAGTGGGTTTCGTCAGAGCACACATTCAAACTCTGTTTTGAAGATAGTTTTAGTCTCTGGTGTGCAGTGTTTTTTTTTTGTAAGCTGTGTTCACTTTTTTTAGGAAATTGAAGTTAGAAAATCTAAAATTGACCTACATTTTTAGTATTTAAATGTAACTGACATGTCAAAATAACACTTGCATACTAAACAGAGATTGGGTTTTTCTTTTACAATTATTTGCGTAGTCTTCTATGCAGTTGTTGTTTTACTTGTGTGCTCTTTTGCATACTGTGTAGTAGTGAAGTGTGTATATTTAGACACCGGAAATGCATTGTTTCTTATGCACGCCTAACAGAAAACAAGACAATAATAGCAACAGTGCATCAGCTCTAATGCTCATCTAAAACTTGCCAGGCTTGCAAATACTGATATTTCCTTCAGAAAAATCTAGTTAAAACATGATGCTTTGTGTTTATAGTAGACGGAAATGACTGTCTAAAGATAAGAGGGGAATGCAGATCTAAATGTTGAAAGAAAAAGGCCAAGGGTATTAAAGGACCCGATTTGCAAAAGCAAATTACATAGTGAGCATGGTGAATTCATCTTTTATAGTGTCTGACCTGCCTTAATCTGCATCCAACAAATGAGCCCACAGTGTTTTAAATGAAATAGTGGTTGTTTTTCACACGAGTACTCGCATTATCTCATTAACAGAAATCAGGCTTTAGATCCAGGGGCTCAGCTAACAGGGAATGTTCTCCGAACGTTGGCTAATGTTCTCTGAAAGATCTCTCAGAGTTATCAGAAACATTCTTGCAGTAACATTAGTAGAACATGTTTAACATTATTAGCTATTGTTAGTGAAATGTTTTAAAGTTACAGAAGTCAAATGTTTAAATAGCGGTCTTATAATGTTATTCAATAACATCTAAAAAACTGGATGTCTTGAATTGTCGTAGAACTTCACAATAACATTTTTAACATTTGTGTTACTTAATGGAAACGTTAGGGAAACATTCTTACAACCTAAAAATGTTAGCTGGGGCCATGTCTAACTGGTAATAATTGAAAACATCATGAAGGCTTAAAGCGGATTGTAATGACCTTGTACAGGATATTATTTAGCACTCTCACGTGTCTGTGTCATTGTCGGGCTGTCAAAGCTGCTCCACTGTGTGTCTAATGTAAACTTGCCTGTGTTATTAATAGAACAATAGCTGCACAGCTGAAACACAGTCATTTTGTGGGACACTGTATTTCTAATGTATAGATCGTATGAGAGACACCATGCAGTCAGGATTGTTAAACAGTTTAAAGTTTGTGCCAATAAAAATCAGCCGAATCAGCTTTTACATCAAATTCACTTTGAGTGCATGATGTTTTGTTTTTAAACGTGCATTTTGGACACAACCATTTGGCCTTGTTTTATTTGTATGTTCCTCTGTAATTTTTTTTCTCTATGAATTTCATGTCTTTTTTTAGATATGTTCTGAAGTCAAAATGAAATATTTATGAAAAATGACTATGAAAAATGACAAAATGAAAAATGACTATTTATTTGATTAAAATATGGTCTTGGTTTTATTGTTTATAGTTTTTTCTATTGTAATTTCAGTGACATCACCTTGGTCGGTTAACATTAACCAGTGGTCAGATAGCAGTTTAGACAATATTCGTACATTACTGTAGTATGTAATTAAGCCGTTCTGATCTATTGTAATTTCAGTGACATCACCTTGGTCGGTTAACATTAACCAGTGGTCAGATAGCAGTTTAGACAATATTCGTACATTACTGTAGTATGTAATTAAGCCGTTCTGATCTCTTTGCAATTCATTTAATGCCTTACGACAAAAATCAAAAAGTATTAAAATGTCACATCAAAAGTATTAAAATGGGTCGAGAATGATTTCATATATTTTTAAACACTTTTACATCACTTCTCATTCTTCTGCTCCGATTGTCTGTCTCATTATCATTACAGCAAGAAAAGACTGTCCTAGATAGTTCGTTTTAAACAAGCGCTCACAAACGTAAGATCATTTAACAGAGATGACTTTTTAGTAGAGATCTCTTGAATGTAGATGATATCAAATTTTGCTGTGAACGACTTGGTTTCTGCTCGAGGCGGAAGAGGTTCGAGTTCACGAGTTCTTCATCAAAACAGACGCTTTGGGAGCTTGTGAACCCAGCTTGACATGAGAGATGTTTTGTTTTCTGTCATAGTAGCATGGACAAATACGGTTGCACATGCTTTGTTGGCAATATGAAATTAGATCCACCCTGCTTTTCAGCAATGTGGTTTTAACTACTAGATGCCAACATCATTAGTGATGCTCCATGTTAGCTACGTGTTCAGCCCTACACTTGTTCAACCCTGTTTAATGCTTTAGCTACCGGTAAGAATGCGTCTGATTATTTGGTACCAGAACAAGCCGTTTGGTTAGAACATGGTTATGCACAAACTCCAAGGCCTCTAAACTATTGAGTTAGTTAAACTAAATCTAAACTATTGATTTTGTGAGAAACGTCGTCTCAAATGATCCAACCCTCACCCTATATAAAGAAGCTTTAATGAATTACATTTATATTCATGCATTTGGCAGATGCTTTCATCCAAAGCAACTTACAGTGCATCCAGGTTATACATTCAGATTAATAGAGTGTGTTCCATGGGAATCGAACCCACGACCATTGCGCTTGAAAAGATTTTCAGCTTGAAATTCAGGTATCAGATATATTCAAATCAGATATAGTGTAACTTCAAGATGGCCATGGTTTTCTTGGTGAAAAACGTTGAACGCTGTAAAAACATTACAGAATTAAAAAATGTTTGCGTAACCTTTATATAACCAAGCAAAAATTTTATAAACAGTCTAAAAAACTGAACGTTGTGATCGTTCCTAGAACATTCAAATAACATTTTAGCAGTTTTGCTTTAATGGAAATGTTAGGGAAATGTTCTTACAACCTAAATTTGTTAGCTGGGGACTCGATATGGAAACACTTCTTCCTGATCAAGCCCCACATGCTTGTTGTGCCATGAAAAATTATTTTTCATGGTGATTCATATCTGTTCATGACAAGTTGTGCTTGAAGAGAAAATGACTAGTAGGTCCACTGTGGAGGAGAAGCATGAGGAAGTCTTCGAGGCTTCACTTCACTGGAGGCGTCAGGTGGAGCTGGTGCCTGGATCCAGCCCTGTTGTGGGAGTAGTTGGGATTTTCTTTCATTTTAATTGCAGCTGGTCTCGATGCTTCCCTCAGCAGTCTGCTTGTGTCTTGAGAGCTGGGGTGGTGCATGGATTTCATCCAAATGTTAGCTAAACACGTTTAAGTTGGAGGGTGGTGGAGTGGCTTCATCTATTTGAACGTCACAAATTAGCAGAGAATACCGAGAGAAATAGCATTTACATTTTAATGCCCTTGGCAGACGCTTTAATCCAAAGCAACTTAAAGTGCATTTTAAGGTAAACATTTTTAATAATTAGTACATTTGTTCTCTGAGAATCGAACCTACAACCTAAAATTCACTTAACGTTATCAAAAACGGTGCAGTAATGTTAGTTGTGTGTAACATTTTTTAATGTATATTTCATATATCAAAAACATTAAGTTTTGTAGAAAAGTACAGAATTAAAAATGTTTGAGTAACATTCTTCTAACCAAGCAAAACCATTAATACAACATATAAAAACTGCCTTTGAGTGTAGCAGCTAGCATGATGAATCCCCTTCCCACCTTCACTGTGATTGGTGTCGTCATGAAGTTGAGGGTTCTGAATGACCGAGATAAGAAGCTAAATCTGCACTTTTAATACTTCCACCTACGATTAGATGTCCTTCCTAATATAAAATATTAACCGTTCTATGAGAAATGGCCACATTGTTCCGTTCAGCAGAACCGTCAACAGGGTTTTTCATGAAAAACGGCCCTTTGTGGTATATTTGGAACATATGTAGTATTTCATAGTAAAGAGTGAGTTGAAGCATCAGTTATTTTAGATATTTTGTGTGACTGTTAGCTGTCTGTTTTACATGCTTGTTTCCTCTCATTCCATTAACAGCTTGCCAATAAAGCTCGTGTTTGAAAAAAGCTCAAATGCATTTGCATATCTGTGTTGCAGGAGACAAAAGAGCTCGTGGCTATTAAGAAGTTCAAGGACAGCGAAGGTAAAAGCTGCTAGACGGAAACCAGTGCTTGTTTTATCATCTATGCAATTTACTGGGTTCAGACTTTCAAATGAACTGCTAAATAGTTACGGTTACCATGACACGAACAATAATTAGCATGATTTATCGAAGAGGGCCGTTTGGCTAGTTTCTCGTTACACACAGACGCTTTACGTTATGAGTGCAAAGTGAATAAAATAAAATCCTTCATTTGTTTACTTTTGTTTTGTTAGATATATAGCAGGGTGACACAAGCCGCTGTCTCAATGTCTTTCTGAACCCGCTGTGTTTTCCCATAGAGAATGAGGAGGTCAAAGAAACGACGTTACGAGAGCTTAAGATGCTCCGGACGCTGAAGCAGGACAACATCGTAGAACTGAAAGAGGCTTTCCGACGACGAGGAAAACTCTATCTAGTGTTTGAATATGTGGAGAAGGTGAGCTACAAAAACACTCCACACTCGTTTTCACTTGTTCTGAATTATAGTTAAAAGCAACACCCCAGCTAACAGGGAACGTTCTCAGAATGTTGGCTAACGTTCTGTAAAAGGTCTGTCAAAGTTATCAAAACAGTTCTTGCAGTAACGTTAGAAGAGCATTGTTTTAACGTTATATCATATGTATCAAAAACATTATTCTTAAGTAGTGGAATGTTTTAAAAAGTTACAGAAATAAAAATGGAAACGTACAATACTGATAGTTCCTGGAACTTTCAAAATAACATTTTTAACATTTTTGTTACTAATGGAAACATTAGGAAAACATTCTTACAATTTTAAATTGTTTGCTGGGATAGTAAACAAATCATAGTCTAAATCCAAGTAGATGGTTTGGAGTCCAAGGTTCAGCAGTTCTTGAAACCATTCTTTATCTTTACAAGTAGACTTAATCATCGTTTACATAGCCATTGTTTTATTCACCTGCTCCACACTATGAATTCAATGCTTAAGAATGATTTGTTTTATGAAGCGAGTTTAATGAAGTGTGATGTAATCTTATGTTTCAGATTTTTCTGCTGTATTTTTCAGAACATGCTGGAGCTGTTGGAGGAACTTCCTAATGGTGCACCACCTGATAAAGTCAGAAGCTACATCTTTCAGCTGATCAAAGCTATTCACTGGTGCCACAAAAATGAGATTGTTCACAGGGGTAAGACACTACCAGCTAACAGGGAAGTAGTTAGTGCAACGTTTAAAAAATGTTACAGAATTAAAAACAAATGTTTGAGTAATGTTCTTATTATTCACACAAAAAAAGGTGTGGAAAGCTCCTTGTATAATTGAATCTTGCAGTTTAACAGATCATGAAATTATGAAATCTTCTGTGATGTAATTGCTGTCTGTTTTTGTCACTGTCAAAGTCTTTTTAACGTTTATGCTGTAATGTGTATGAAATGTCCACAGCACACAGTGAGTTCTGAAAATCTCCATCTCCATTTCATCTGCTTTGCAGATATCAAGCCTGAAAATCTCCTCATCAGCTCTAATGATATCCTGAAGCTGTGTGATTTCGGTGAGCAGAGACTCTCTCATCTGATTCAGGATCAGCCACCCCCATATTCACACCAATCTCTCTCGCTGAATGCTGCTTAGACTCTTTCCAGGCGTCATGAGCTCCGCAGTGACGTCTGGAAACAAAAGCGGCCTCAAACTGGATTTGAGTGGAAGAGATTTTGTCCAGTTTACACAAGATTTCAGAGTCAAAACTGATTCACTGCAATACAAATATTTATAGTTGATTTTAGGTCATGCCAAAAAACTCATAACAGATTACTGATATGATTTTACAGATTACTGAAAAATCATATCGCATAAAAAAAATCTTTGCTGTGTTTGTAGTGTGGTAAGACTATCCCAGCTAACAGGAAACGTTTTCAGAATGTTGGCTGATGATCTATAAAACTCTCAGAGTTATCCAATATGTTCTTGCAGTAACGTTAGCTACTTCTAAAATGTTTTTAGGGCATAATTTTAAAAAAATTAAAGAAATTTAAATTGTTAAAAACTAAAAAACGATGCTTTGAATGTTCCTAGAACATTCAACACGTTTTTGTTACTTAATGGAAACGTTAGGGAAACATTCGTGGAAGCTAAAATAGTTAGCTGGGATGGGACTATATATTATATATAATGTATGTATATTTACTCGGGGTGCAGTTTTGCCTCTCAGCTGTAGGCTACAGGAATCTTTGCATGACTCACTTGGCAGGCTTCTTAAAGACTTTTATTTTTAGAGGCAAGATTAATTAAGAGCTCTGAACGTTTTGTGAAGCATTGCTTATGCCAGATAACTTTCTTTCCTGTGTCATTCTCTGCTCTCATTTCCTCCGTCCTCTTTTACGTCCTGATTCTCTCCGTCCTGGATGCTCACCTCCAGGCTTTGCCCGCAATCTCTCTGAAGGCAGTGATGCTAACTACACTGAGTATGTGGCAACCAGGTGGTATCGTTCACCTGAACTGCTTTTGGGGTGAGTCCTGATGTACTCAGGCTTTGTGTGTACTGTACTTCCTGTTGTTTTAACAGTTGGCACCCACCCGGCTAAAAGGGAACGTTCTCAAAAGGTTGGCTAGCATTTTCTAAAAGTTCTCTCAAAATGATCAAAAAACATTTGTGCAGTAATGTTAGAAGAACTTTTTACATTGCATAATTGCTTAAGTAGTTAGTGGAATGTTTTAAAAAACGTTACAGAATTAAAAAATATTGAATAGTGTCTAAAAAACTGGATGTTTTGAACATATCTAGAACTAATAATACAATTTTTAAAGCTTACATCACGTAAATGTTAGAGAAACGTTCTTACAGCCAAAAATTGTTAGCTGGTTAACATACTTTATTTCCTGAGACGTCATATCTCTACGCCAAAGGAGAGCATGAAAAATCCAACCTTAAAAATACTGTAATGTGCAATGAGGGCATGTTATCTGTGTCGATTTGACATATCTGTTAGATGTGACATCATGTGTGTGGTGCATGATTGTTTGTTCTTGTCGCTGTTGAAGGGTTATTTTGTAGTGTGTGCCACTAGATTGGATGAATGCAGTGGAACATTTTTTGAAACTCTCACCATTTAAATTCCACCCACACAAATATTCTCTCCTCCCTCTTGCTGTGTGTTGGTGCAAAGATTTGTGTCTCAGTGTTATGTCTGTCTCTCTGCCATGCTTTCTCCCTCTCTCTCGGCTCTGTATGCATCTTATCCCTCTTTCTCATTATTAGTGGTGCTTGCCATTAAGGCAGGGACCACTTTTGCACATTTAGACACCTCCTAACCCTACAATCCCCTAACCCTCCTAACAATTGCTTAATCATTTAATACTTTTTACGTTTAAAAGTATTAAACGTACGCATGTAACTCTTGCACCCTAATGGTCAGGAATCATACCTCAAATCTACCGCAAATCAAATTGAAGTCAAAACATTGAACAGTAAGCACCCATCCAGCATCCACTCTGAACACTGCAGCATTTCAGTGCTGGCTTTTGTTTAAAAGAAACAAAATCAAATTTATATTTCTCCAAGTAGCAAAGTCTATGTGCTCTCTTTTTGTCTGTTGTACTGACGACAGTGTTGCATTAAACTGAAGTAATGGAAATGGATGTAATGTATTTGGGGAGGCTAATGGACATGTCACATTAAGAAAATGGAAAACCAAAGTGACGGGGTCGATGCTTGACTTATATTTGTCTTTGCCTTGGCTCTCGCAGGGCTCCATATGGGAAGGCGGTGGACATGTGGTCAGTGGGGTGTATTTTGGGAGAGCTGAGCGACGGGCAGCCCCTGTTTCCGGGCGAGAGTGAGATCGACCAGCTCTTCACCATTCAGAAGGTGCTGGGGCCGTTACCACCAGAACAGATGAAGCTGTTCTACAGCAACCCTCGATTCGCCGGGCTCAGAGTGAGGACGCATCTTCTGATTCATTCTTCTTCACTGTCCTGTTCGGGTTTTGTGCTTTTCTGTCCCTGCCTCTTCGCATCTCTCTATTCTTGTGGCACGAATCCCAGTTTTCTGAATAAATGACTCTATGACTCACGTATCGCTATGTGCCAGTGTGAAACACAACTGGCTCTGTTCTGACAGGCTTGATCACAGCACATAATATTCACATAGCTGCCTCCATACACAGAATCCCAGCTAACAATGTTAGGTTGTGGAAACGTTTCCCCAACGTTTCCATTAGTAACAAATATGTTAAAAATTGTATCTTGAAAGTTTTAGGAACATTCAAAACAGCCCATTTTTTTTAGATGTTGTAATAAAGTTATTGCTTGGTTATAAACATTATTCAAATATTTTTAATTCTATAACGTTTTAAAAACGTTACTTGGGAACAATGTTTTTGATATGTATGATACATTATATATAATATTATATATTATATACATGTATATCAAGTCTGAGGTTTCATACTGGTTATCCTTAAAAGGCAGTGAGACAGCTGGAGTAGAGCTCTGCTCATACACACACACATACATATGAAGGTGAAAATGATTTTTTTAATTCTGTTATAGATTTAGACTAATCAGACAATCAGATAGATTTGGCAGTAGGTCACCAGAGACATTGTCAGATTTTGTGTTTGTGTGTTTGTGACAGTTTCCTACCGTAAGTCACCCTCAGACGCTTGAGCGGAGATACTTGGGTATTATCAACGGACTCATGTTGGATTTAATAAAGGTAAAGCGGTTTGCAACACCCAAACGACTTCCTTTTTTATCCCAGCAGTTATATTTGGTGTTGAATTATTTAAAAATAAACTGCAGTAAGTGTTATTAAAGAATGAATTTGAAGGAGTTTTATTGTTCTTCTGTGGCGTGACCGTCCTGCTTTTCTCTTTATCAGAACCTGCTGTGTCTGAACCCGACCGAGCGCTTTCTGACGGAGCAGTGTCTGAACCACCCAGTGTTTCAGGGTCTGAGGGGTACAGAGCGACCCGCTCCGCCCTCGCCCACCCCACCCCGCTCTTCAAAAAGAAAACCGTACCACGGAGACAACACCATCCCCAGCCGGTCAGTATCATACCAATATGTACTGTTAAGTTACATATTGGTAAAATGCATATATATGGTATTTGTATGGTAACATTACTTAATGCATTAGCTAAAATGAACTAACAGTGAAAAACATTTTTACAGTATGTGTTAATTTACGTTAGTCAGTGCAAATACAGTTGTTCATTTCTTGTCTTAGTTCACTCTGCATTAACTAGTGTTAACATCTACAACTTTTGATTTTAAAAATGTGTCTGTAAATGTTGAAATTAAAATGAGCAAAAATTCAAACGTTATTGGAACGTTATTTCATTGGTTAACATGTATAAATCCTCTGGTTCCATTTGTATACATCAACTGGCAGAGCATTGCGTTCGCAACACAAACGATTGTGGGTTCAATTCCCAGTGAACACACAGCTATAAAATCTTGAATGTACTGTATGTCGCTTTGGACAAAAGCGTCTGCCAAATGCATAAATGTAATTGTAAATTATACAATAAAATACAATACTTTTATTTGTGTTGTGTGTATGACAAGCATCTATTATTTTTCCTTTTGCAGGAGTCATGGGAGTAAGAGTTCGGGTTACCGGCGTGCTAACGGTAAGGACTGTTCATCTTTACCGCGCCATGAAGATCTCCACCGGAGTACCGACAGCTTCCTTAATGGCAGTAATATGTCAACCTCAACCACCCTCAGCCCCACCCTACACCCCAAGAGTTACCAGACCCAGACCCTGAACCGCTCTGCCTCCAGCAGCAAAGAGCTGGCCAACAACCTTCCCCACCTCCACAGCCCCAAAGACTCTAAAGGAAAGACAGAGTTTGATTTCAGCCTGGGGCCTAAAGCTGCAGGCGCAACTGCAGGCGCAGACACCTCTACTGGAAAGTACCTCAAGTCCTCCAAACCTGGCCGGCACTCATCCTTCCTGGAAGGGAAGACCAGCACGCTGCAGTCTGGGGACAAGCACAGTCGCCATAGTTACATGGAATCCTCGCACGGATCCATGCCTTCCACATCCTCCTCCAAAAGCTCCTCGTCCTTCCTCAGCCTGTCCAAGAGCCATGGGGCGCTGAATGACGCCAAGTCCGTGGGGAACCTCGCTGAGACACGACTCCACCTGGATGATCCCATGGCGGGATCGGGATCAGGTTCCCGGTACTTCCCAACCAGCTGCCTGGATTTAAACGCAGCTCCTGGCAGCCCCAGAGCAGAGCGGCATGCTGGGGTGGAACGGCAGGGTCACAGCCCTAGTAGCCGGGGGAACCCACGCCTGGAGGGGGGCACCCTGGACTCGCGCCGTTCTTCGGGACGGAAAAAAATGCCTGGACGAACCCAAGGCTTCTGACACACTTGACCCGAGTAGGGCCGTAGGGGGTGGGCACCCTCACAATCTCCCCTCCCCACATGAGTCCTACCCTTACGGTCTTGGCTACACAAGCCCCTTCTCCTCGCAGCAGCGGCCTCATCGGCACTCCATGTATGTGCGGAGAGAGCGACACCGGACGCATGGTCAGGAGGTTGGTTTGGTGGTCGGTCAGGGGGCACCGACGCGTGCCAGCAGTTTGCAGCTCCTCTCGCCGCAACTGCAGCACAGAACACTCCCACGCCACAACACGAGTTCCTCTCGAGAAGAGCTCACCCAAGATCTGAGCAGGGTCAGTGACCTTCTGTTTTTATCTCTATGTCCTGTGGTGTATTCATGTTTATCTTACTAAATACAATCGTGTTTGACTAACAGTTTCCGTTATCAGCTTTTAAAGCAAATCAGCAAAGGAGTGACCCAAGCCAAGATACCTTCTTAATCATCTGCTCTTCTCTCTTTGAATATTACTTCTCTGTTTTCTACTGCTCGCAAACAGCAATAATGTGAACAGTGCTTGTGCAGGCCAGACGATTAGATTGCATGTGTGTGTGTGTGTTTTAATGTGAGCTAATTTAAGATATGGCTCTGCTGCATTCATGTTTTATACCATTGTGTGCACAACTAGTTGATTACACAGTCGAACACTCACTCCCCCACACACAAGGATAAGCACCATGCTGATGGGATTATATTTCCCAACAGTATTTGAGTTACAGATATTAGCAGAGAATGTCTGTGATTTGGGATCTCGGTAGTTTAGTGTAGTTTAGTAGTTTACTGTGGGAGGGTCAGCTTGTGGGTGTTATGGAAGGTCATGTGGTTTAGATATGTGCATTAAACCTGCAACCAAAAAGTCCAAAATTTCAAAATGGACTCAAAACTTTCTCATCAGCTGCTTTCAATACCAAGTTTGCTGAGCTGTGCTATCCACGCTCATTTTAGATCTTTAACCCTTACTGTATGTCAGCTGATAGTGATATACGAAACTTCATTGAGTTGAATTCTCCCAGGCTTTATTTAAACTTATAAGCAATTAAAGTTTCCTTTGGGATGAGGAACTTTTGTTAATATAACAAAGTACATCCTAGACATTGATTTACCTGATATACCTGAAAACTAATCCTGTCTGAATAGGGCTTCACTCACACATTTGTAAAAGACACACACACACAGTCCCATCTTCTTCCAGTGTCTGCTTATTTTGCTGTGTGTTTATGTCTGCAGAATGACCAGTCTCCCAAAGAGAAGCCTCACTCTCGCCCCCGATTAAAGATTCCACGAGGGACAACACAGCTTCCTTCCACACACAACGCCCAAAAAACGAGGTCCGAGGTCCCAACAGGACCTTCAAAACCCATATAAACACACACAGTCACATACACAGACACACTCTCGCACACTGTAAATATAAATCAAGTTTAAATGTTTCCTGCTACTGTCCTTCATGCCTCGTCTTATCTTTGTTTATAATACATGGAACATAAAAGCAAATGGCATTTAGCTTGCAGACCATTCCCAGCTAACAATTTTAGGTTGTAAGGACGTTTCCCTAACGTTTCCATTAAGTAGCATGTGAAAATGTTTTGAAAGTTCTAGGTTGGTTTTTTAGACATTGTATTAACATTATTGCTTGGTTATAAAAATGTTACTTAAACATTTTTATACACTGTAACATTCCACTAACAGCTTAAGAATAACGTTTTGAATATGATGTCTTTAGCATTAAATACCCTGTCACAAAGACCAGCATGTTTTCCATATCGGTCTGTATTTTTGAACGCTGGTGTTTTGATCAGTCTTCTTAACTAGCTTAATCTGCGGGACGTCCTTGGACTTAACCAGAAAGAATGCTTGTTGACCAGTCCTACTGGTTAAACCAAAGCACCACCATGAAACCGATGCTGGTCTAAGCTGGACTTTTCAACAGGGTTTCTAGCAACTTAGTTAAAGGGACAGTCCAACCAAAAATGAAATGTAATTTTTGGTTGATCTATCCCTTTAAGGTCTCTTCTTCTTACCTCTTCTTTTCTTCCTTAATCATCTTCCTTTCTCCCCAAGCAAATATTCAGTTACAGTATAACAAAGTACGCGTGTACAGTAAGCAGTAGAAAATGGGGCTCTCACAGTTCTCTGTATTGTTTCATAGTGTGAACGACCTCTTGTAACCCAGCCTGGGATGTACCATGACACTCATATGGAAGACGGAACCTCGTCCAAGGAGAACCGAATCATCTACAGTGACTCAATGCCTCGTAGAGTAGGAAGCTTTTACAGAGGTACCCTGTGAAACCTGAAGACTGTAAAAAAAACCCGGGCCAGATTGTGGCCTTCATCTGTGCACTTCAGCTTTGTTCACACTGCAACCAGTACTGTGACTGACATGATAAAATCAGTTTGTTCAGGCAGTATAATCGGCTGCTTTCCCAGCTAACAATTTTATGTTGTAAGAATGTTTCCATTAAGTAAAAAACATTAAAAAACATAAAAAATGTTGTTTAATTTATAAAATGTAAAAATAAACTGTTCTTTATTTTTTTAGACGTATTAACGTTATTGCTTCGTTATAAGAACGTTATTTAAACATTTTTTAAATTCTGTAACGTTTTTAAAATGTTCCACTAACTACTTACTGATATATATATATATATATATAATGTTAAAAAGTTCTGCAAACATTGCTGCAAGAATGTTTTGATAACTTATTCAAAATGTTTAGAAACGTTTAGAAAACGTTAGCCAACATTCTGGACACGTTCCCTCTTAGCTGGGATAGTGATGACTTAAGGATCAGCCCCATGATGAAAGACCTTATTCTGCAACAGCTGAGAGTCACTGTGAGTGTGGGAAGAGGGAAAAAATGAAAATGTTGCCTCTGATTTTTGCTGTCTGAACAAACCTTTTTACAAAACATCGTCTCCAGTTCTGCGTAACCGTCATGAACTCTAACTCAAAGTGAATGGTCACTGTTGTGAGGATTCATTAATAAATGATCAGATTGCATTTCTTCATGTTTGTGTTGCTGATTCTGGTTCTGTTTGTTCTGTCTTGTAAAGTCCCTTCCCCTCGTCCTGATAACTCGTTCCACGAGAGCGCTGGGCAGAGCAGAGTGCCGACAGTAGCAGCAGAAAGCACAGCCATGACTAACCACCCCAAACGGCAAACCAATTTCGACCCCTGGTGAGCACACAAGCTTGTTGAGGCAGCGCACCTTGTTTCTGACAAATAAATCATTCTGTCTGTATCGTGTCAGCTTTGAGATGAGAAGCTTTGTCAAGGTGAACGTGACCACATTAAATATTGCTATGAATAAAAAAAATCAATGTGTATAAAATATTATCTTAAATTTTTTGATATGCATACTGTATGCATATACGTACTGTACCGTGAATGTGTTATTTCCACATTCTTGGCTAACAAACTCTGTTATGGATAGAAAAGTAATGGATTTTAATCTGGCTTATTTGAGGATGGTTTATAAGATGGCACATTCTCTGCTAACACGGCTGTTAATGAAGTTATACTTCATATTAAAATCAGGATCACTTTTCACAAAATCTTTCAGGATCTTTGACATGAAAATAATGTTGCAATCCATATGGTTTTAAAAATAGGCTTTGTTTTCTTAATGCTAAATGTATTTTTTCATTTTAAATTTTGTGAATTGTGACCATGTTTATGTATGAGATTGAATTTATATTTTGTAGGAGTAACTCAGAGGCAATGGTCATGAACCCACCTGAGGTCCCTAAACAAAAAGAGAAGCAGGGTTTCTTCAGAGCTATAAAGAAAAAGAAGAAGAAATCGCAGCCGGTATTGAATGTTCATTCCATCCTTACTGTTCATCAACAGTGTTTCAACTTAGAGACTGTAATGCTTAAGCCAGGAGACCTTGTCTGTGTGTATTTATTAGTTTAAGTGTATGTATTGTGTTGCTTAGCTGCCGTGTGTGTGTTGTTGTTGTACGTCTGTCTGCTGGTCTTTGAATTTAAATGATGTATTGTGTTTATGATCTCCAGTTTGGCTGAGACTCTCGATGGGGATCTTTAAGTCTGTTAAGGTTACAAAACCTACAACAGGAAGTCGTCCATTGTAGCATATGTTGATGTTTCCTGTCCCTTAGTCTGAATTATGCCCATCAGAGTCCAGCAAAGGCGCTCGGAAGAGCCGTTCTGCCTTTAGTACCATTTCCCCAAAATAAACATATGGACACCAGTGCAGACCCAAGCAGCATGTGTGACAGAATCTGCCTCCACTGTGTTCTGTCCACAAACATTGAGCCAGAGGACCATTTGTTCATCTGCTGTATTCAACAACAAAAGATGTTTGGTGTTAATAGAATGAGCCACTGGGCTTTTGTGCGTCTTATATTGCAGACGGACAACGCGGGAAGGAACACAAGCGTCAAGAAAAGCCTTTTCCCCCTCTTTAACTCAAAGAATAGCTTAAAGCATAATTCTTCTGTCAAAGTGCTCCCTGTTGTGCCGCAGCCCATGGTATTGCTCACATTAAACCGTGCCGCTCCACCAAACAAACACCATCTCCACTGCATGCTATTTTTCTGTGTATAGATGTTTTATGATTGGACGTCTTGTCATTTTTTTATTTGACAGAGCTTTTTTTTTGTAATGAACGTAACACAAGACACAGATCCATGTCAACACCGAGCTCAGAGCTGTGTTCAAGGTAAAGTGGGTAATTTCTCTAATACAGAATTGCAAAAACACTCTTCTATTGGTCAAACACATAGTCCCGCCCCCCCAGACTTGTGTAATAGCACTTACACTGTTGGCGGAATCAACCCAGAATAAACCTACAAATGTTTTACCAATAGTTGTAAATATTTAACCGCCATCATGAGATTTTTTAATAGAAGAAATAAATTGCATAACATTTAATACATATTGTGATTAAAAACAGGTAGTGCCAGTTTTTAATATATATATATATATATATATATATATATATATATATATATATATTAAAAGAGATAAGAGATCAAACTGATTTCTATTTATCTTCAAGCCTAATGCATCTTTGTGACACCACGTCTGCTGGCAGCTCTAGTTTGTGGTCTGAATAGCTGGCAGCCCCCAGACAGCCTCATAATTTAATATCCTGCATTTCCGAGCATAATGAATGGTCCGTACAAGTTGTTTCAGGTTGAAAGTCAAATCACCCTTGTAGTGAAGGAGTATTTACTGTATGTTGACATAATGGATCTGATTGGTTGTGTTTCATTGCTTTGATTACTGTTAGCATCACAGCAGCATCAGCATGAGTTCTGTGAGGTGCATGGTCCACATAGTCGTCTGCAGCAGCGCCTGCTCAGAAAGAACGCACGTTTTCACACCTGCCTTTTTGCAAAAGCAGGATAGAGCTGAATTCAGTTGACTTACAACACAAGTCTCTGTCTTCATGCACACATACTTAGAAATACTTGCACATTTTGGTACAAAGGGTCAGAGACTGGTCATGTCCCAAAACATGGCCTCTCAATCTATGAGAAAGAAGGAAAAATGTAAAATTCCTGAAATGTATGTCACGAAAGATTCAAATAATGTGTTGTATAATGAAAATTAAAATTACTGTGGGACCATTAGGATTTTTTGTTACATAATATCATAATATACATAATGACAATTAAGTATATTTGCAGATATTCTAAACGGGCATGGTCATTAGATTCACATTACTGTGATATAGTATTTAAAATTGTACATCATCATAAATTAAAGGTAGTACAACAATACTACGATGATGTATAAAGACTGTATAATTGATGTTTCATACACATCATGTTTTTAAAGGTAACTCAGTTGCATAATGTCATTTTTCATGACCAGCACAATACAAAAATCGTAATGGTCTTTTATTTATGCAAAGTATAGTTTCTTATTTTTTGGAGGGTGATCTTGTCATGTATGACAGGCTTTATGACACTCACCCATCCCTGATAGATGCATAATGTAAGTTAATCAGGAGGGCAGCGTTCTGGTGCGTTTTCAGTCCTCTGACCCCACGCACGTGATTTTTGGTGTACTTCTGTTTGGAGAGACTATCTCAATCCGTCTGTTTAAAAGATTCCACTGGATTTCTGTGACAGATTCCTGATGGCCAGCAGGAGCAGCTAGTGATACAGAGACCTGTGAAATCCTCCTCTCACCACAGCAGTCGTCATCGCAACAGAGAGCGGGAACGTGACCTGGAAAGGGACAGAGAGCGGGACCGAAACCGCGAGAGGGATCGTGACAGGGAAAGAGACAACACCTGGCCACCGGAAAAGCAACCAGACATGCAGCCACAGGTGAGGAACTCAAGAAGGGACCTGAAGAAAAATCACAGATGAGATCTCTTTAATATCTCATTTAGATATAATCAGAAGAGGTCCCAACAATGTCTCAAACTGAGCTCAGATTTGGCTGCAGTAGTGTCTAGTGCCTAGATAAACTTCCAGGCTTAATCAAACCCAAACGTACAGTATCCCCCTTGCTTTCCTTTTTCAGAACCAGCCTCTGAAGTCCCTCCGTAAACTCCTGCACCTTTCCTCTCCGGCTACGTCCAATCAACCGCCACTTCCTGATCGCTCGGCAGATCTGCGCTTCCATCCCCTTCCTAACGCCCCTCCCAAAGGGAACCTGAATGAGAGCAGGGGGCACCCGGTCGGCAGTGTCACCCCCAATACCAAGAGCCGCAAACCCCACAACTACCCTCTGCCGGGGCAAATCGAGTCCAGCTGGCACGTCTCTGCTTTGACTCGAGCCGAGGGGGCGCCGTATCCAGACCAAATGGCAAACAAAGGTGGGCAGAATGGTATTGGCTTCACCAGAGCCGCCCGTCCGAGGATGCCGAACCTTAACGATCTGAAGGAAACGGCTCTTTAGAAGGAAACCCAGTGTGTAACTTGGTACTTGGTCTACATTATGGAATGCTACACAATATTGTTCATACAGTGGTACACAATGCCACTTCCAGCCAGAAGGTGGCAATAGTTGTGTCTCAGATTTGTTTTCTAAAAGCATCCATATTTGATAGAATTTGTATTATTGTTCATTACATCTGGGTTCAGTTTTCTTTTGAATTTATCTTGATGATGATATGAATTATGTATTTGTATATGGAAACTTTGGGAGGGGTGAAAATCTGTGGAATTGTAAGAGCTTTAGTTTATACACAAGAGAATGTATAAATATTTAACGTGTAATAATTCTATATTTCATGGAGATTATTTAATGAAACATCGGTGTGTTAATAGTTACAATGTACAGAGTGCATTTTATGGGTGTAACAGAAGTACTTATTGTTTGAATTTTTTTCCTCTCTGTTGAACATTGTTTTCTCATATGAATTTTCAGCACAGGTTACAGTAGGTCTCGGACTGCATCTTACAGATTGAGGCGTTTTCTCAAGGTTTTGGACTTTTCCCCATTGAAAGGAGATAACAGCATATCAGCAATTACTGATTCTTCCTAACCAAGTTCTGTGATACTTTTCATGCAAAACCATTAAATCAAACTCTCACGTTCACTGTTTGTCTCAATTTATTGTTAGCTGGTGTCTTACAACATTTACACTCATTTAAAAAAAAAAACCTTCCCATGAGCTCAAAATAGACATTAACATAACGTTTTGGGACCAGATAGTGATTGCGATGTGCAGTCGTGTTTCAGCGTCTGTTCATTAGAGTACAGATCTCAGAGGAGCAGGATTTACTGTGAATAATCAATTTCAAGCTGGCAGAAAAGTGGGCCGCCAGGGGCAACAGAGGCCCCGGGGTCCTTAAGGTTTCTCCGTATAATCTAGAGCTCACCAGCTGGCGATAAGAGTGACTTTGCCTGTGGTACAGGCTGGGGTTTACAAGCAGCTCTGCTCAGGGTCAGGCTTTCATCTACTTTCATCGGTCGCTTGTATGTGTGCATAATTCCAATTAACCCACTGAACAACCAACAGTTATAGTTTCATCGGTTTAAAGGCATGTTTTTGAAGAGATTAAAGCATTGTCTCGGGACCCAGTTAAAGGGTTTCAAAGAATTAACATTGTTAATAATCTGTTTTTGGGAGGGTGAGATGCAGTGAGATTTTTTTCCCCCCAACCTGGCCCCCAGGTTTCATTCAGTCCCATGTTACTGCTTGATTTCTCAAAGGTAGGGTAGGCCGTTTTGGAGAGGCTAGCGATCACAATCTAGCTTTGAAAGCATAAGATCCCGCCCTCTCCAAAGCCACGCTTCCCCCAACACATGAACAGTGTGCAGAGGTTTACAAATTAATTGACAGGCAAGTAGGACATCCTATCCTTATATACATATGTACATATATACATAAGAAAACAGTTTCTAGAAAAAAATGCCTTTAAATGATACAAATCCAGATTAAAAAAGGAATATAAAATATAAAGTATAGAATAAAGTATAAAATATGCAAACTGTATTAAGAATTCCAGAATACAAATGCAAATAAAGCAATATTCCATGACTGGTGAATTTATGATATTAAATAACTGGTCTTGTTTATGAATATTACATTTTGATGCTTTATTTGCATTTATTTACAGCGATTGTTCATCTAAACGTCTCACAAGTTCCCAAAAAGCAAGAGTATTTTTTAACAGTTTTATTTATTAATGGCGCACTTTAAGATGACATTTCTCGCAGGTGTTTGTGTTAATATGGAGTTTAAAACAGAACTTTGTATCTGTTTAAGTTTTACATAACTGACTTACATGAGCTCTTTTATGAGACTGGATTTAGAATATGTGATTATGTTAATTACACAATTATCGACTACGGTCTGTACCGTATTGTTACAGTTTTGACATCACAAAATTGAGCTTTTTAACCTGTTATTTATAAAGATGCTCTTGTTGCAGTGTGTTATGGGTAATGAAATTTGGAAGATATTTTTCAGAAACATCTAGAACACACACACACATGTTGTTGGGTTGTTTGATTTGGGTTGTTTTCCATTTCATGGTACAAATCCCCCAATGAATCCCACCAAACTGTTGTGTTAGAAAGGAGATCAATCTCCTACAAAAACCTTTAATATTGTGGAAGTGCAATTGCTTTGATAGTCAGGACCTTCTCTCAGGTGAAAATCATCAATCAATTGGTTACGGTTTCACCTGGGCCATCTTGTGTGTCATCTTGGCTCACCACCACTGGGCAGACATGCTGCATTAACACAAATCCAAGTCCTTCAAGACAAAACTGTTATGTGTGTGTCAATGTTGATCTCTACAGGGACTCTGAAATTGATTTCCTAGTATGTCCACTGCTGAAATTAAAATGGAGGATTCACCATTTGAAAATCACAGCTCAGCACACCTCACCGCATGTTTTCATGTGCAGAAATCACTATTACGTGTTGTTAAAGCTATAGAAGAGATGGACTGTTATGAAGCTTAAGTGTTAAATGAGACCATCTGTCTAAAGTCTTAACAAATTTTGGTTTTTGAACATTTGGTTCTTGACCCATTATTTCACCAGAGAGCTGTTTTATACAAAGCTGGATTCAACTAGTGACATGACCTCTGGATCATGCACCAGATAAAACGTCTACCACTAATGATCTAAAACAAATAAATAAAGTATTACAAATAAACAAACAAATAAATAAATAAACCACTATTTAATTCGTCTCCTCCAGTCAAGGTTTGGGCTTGTATTAGCTGGCTGAGGGCGTTGCAAATATGTCCGACGAGTGACGTGGCTTACCTTACAGGTTCTTTGGCTGCATGCAAACGCTTGTTAATCAATAAAGGATTAATTAGGCATGTAATAAAAGGCGATTTTAGTCGCTTAGTCTTGTTTACAGACGTCGGTGACCATCATGAAAGCTCCTGGACTTAAAATGAAGCGGTGCGCAACGTTTACAAGCACCGTCTCCAAAACCAGGAGCCGTGCCGTGCGCACGACCCGACAACAGGTGCGTAAAAGCGTGATTGTCTGCAGAAAACGCGTTCATTTGTACCGAAACTTGTGCATGTTGTATCGTACACAGACCAACACGACAGAAACGAGACGCGTTTATGAGTCCAGGGGCGTAGACCGGGATTTCCTCCAGGTTGTGGGGTCAGAAGCGGCGCGTCTCTCCTGCTCCAGCCGCCGCCGCCGCGTCGTGACCCGGCGGGAGATTTTGGAGGCGTGGGATCAGCGGAGACGCCGGAGAGCTCCAGCTGCGGTGGCTGGAGCTTAAACTTTTTTTTTATTAATGTTTTAACTGTTTTAATGCCTATAACTATTTAATTAAAATAAAAACGCTTTGATTATAGCCTGTTTTCATCTGTTTGATCCTTGGCACCGAAAGCACGACGAGCGCGTCGGTGCGCGTCTGGAAACGTTGCGTCGTTTTTCATCTGCGTTTCATCCTGTTGCGTCGTAATTTCTCAATGTAACGATGAACAATAAGGTAACTTTAAAGCACGTCCTGTATGTGTCTGTAGTTGCAGGGTAGTTTGTTCTGCATGTTTTAGTTTCTTCCTATACGGTTTAATAGTCTAATACTTAAAGGATATACCTGATATGAGTTTCACACGCCTGTAGTCTTTGTTTGCATCACTCTGATTAAATTCAGTCTTTTTTTCTAGTGTTTACTCTATTTATTTTAATTTTAATCTTACACAGCCTGTCAGAAGACTGATGTACATTCGGCCTGTGGATGAAGCAGGTCTAATATTGAGCTTGTTTTTTGCCATCCCTGATTACAGAGTCTTTGTAGGGCAGAGTTTTGGAAACAGAGGATCTGTCAGTGTGGTATAATCTTACAAGGGCTTTATCTGCCTAACAAGTTATGCATTTTTGTTTTTGATCACCAGGTAGCATTTGGTTGTCATTACAGATCAATTTGCACAAAACCAGAAGTTTTTTTTTTTTATTATTTTGGATGAAAGGAAAACGAACATGAATGAGCAATTCTTTCAAATTGATCCGACCCGTGTGTGTATTCTCCGGTGAACCCATCACTTCATTCTCAGCTGCTTTGTTTTCTCTTTGATTAGCACCCGTGATATCAACCCCTGAGATTAATTTTATTTTTTACACCGTCTTTTTTCAGGAATATCCATCTATGGGCTGTTTTAAACCCATGATTTATTTGTAGTCTTTGTATGTTAATTGGAGACATCGTAAACAAATGGTGGTGCTAAACTGAGTTGTATTTGCATATAATTTATCATTTGAATTTAGATGTCCTTTATCACACCTTTGGAAATCCCTAAGCACACTTGATTTTAAATCTGGACCACACACTTCTGTATATCCTTATCCTTTCAGTGATTCCTAAAAACCAATATGGAGAGAGACAGTTGCTTAGCAACTTTAGGAGATCCCTCTTTTGAGAGATGCAGCGACCCGCCTCCACAGGCCACTGTTCATACAGAGTTTTTGAGGAACACCGGTGCGAATATTCAATTTTCACTGACTTCTGTTCACCGTTTTATATTCCTGATGATAATGGGTTTAATGATGATAATGGCTGCCCTTATGGAGCTATAGTGGGGTTAGTTCCCATTGGTTGGGCTTAAAGTGCGTATGACTTTGTCTTGCTAGTTATTCGCATGTCTAGAGCTTGGATTGGATGGTTTTAAGGCAGGGTAGGCGATGTTTTCCAGTAACATTTTGTTATGCACATTGTGAAAATATGTGTAATTTGTTGAAGGCACAGGACCATAAAATGTTCATCCGATTATAATTATCTGGTGAGATGCTGTATGTTTGGTTAAACTGTAGAATGACAATTTAGAGTTGTTGCCTGTGACAAAGGTCAGATACAGTTTATACAAAAAATCTTTGAACAATGTTGTGATTGACCAATCAGAATGAAGTATTTCAGAGCGCCTTGTTTATTAACTTGTCTTCACCATGAAATTAAGATTGTTTTTGAAATATTGCATGAAAAACAGAGATGGCAGCTTGAGTGTCTGAGTGTTTATTTTGCACAAAGCTCTTCAGTTTACATCAATGGGCTTCTTAAAGACAGACTGCATCATTTCCGAATCAACAGCGCTCTAGATTCAATTAGTATGGAAAAGCATGCATGAATAACTTTGGAACTTTGTTTTCTGAAAACGAAATGTTATTATTTTGCTTATTTAATCAATCTGATATCAACATTTGATGTTATTTTATATATATATATATATCACACTTGTATATTCCCTTGTTTTACTTATTTGTATTTCTTATTTTCTTATTCCTAAAAACCTCTTGTGGTAAAATCACTTCGACTTGGCTGCTGTCAGCTGGTGATTCTCTTAACAACACATCATAACCCTCTGTTTGTGTCTCCTCCTCTTTTCCGCCCTCTCTCTCAGTCTCTGCTCTACTCCCTGTATTCCTTCTGTTTCAGACTCTGACCAGTGTGCCTGAGAGACCTTTATCTGACGTCTGACAAACTCTGGGTTTCAACGGCCTCTTTCATACAGTGGAATGTGTTCAGTGATGCTGGGCTGGAGAGATGTAATGCTGTGTGTATTTTTGACTCTGTTCTGGACACTAACTCCAGGTAAACGCACTTTACACACTACATGTGATGATCTCATATTGACTGAGCTGTAGCTTCTGATAAAATGCAATGCTGTATTTTACCTGTAGTCGTTTTAGATTTTTTTTGTTGATTTCTGTGATATGTTATATTGAGGCATTTGGTATATGCTTTTATCCAAAGCGACTTACAGTTCATTTAAGCTATACATTTGATCAGTGTGTGTGTTCCTTGGGAGTCGAACCCACAACCCTTGTGCTGCTAACGCAACACAACAGCTGAGCTACAGGAAGGATTGTTTTCTGTGTAGGTTTTGCCGATAAAGGCTGCCGTGGTTTGGGGCACTTGGAAAATGGTCGGACATTTTTCCGGTATGGAGGACTGTATGTTACGTTCACCTGTAATCCAGGATTCCGGATCCATGGTTATCAGACTAGCAGCTGTGTGTCTGGACAGTGGGCCAGAAACCCACCACTGTGTGTGGGTCAGTGAATATATGTGTTTAGTAGACATTTGTACTAATACATATACATACTAAAGTAATAAAATATATTCTACTAAATGTATTATATTATATAATATATTATATATTTAGCGAATACCAATAATGAATACCAATAATAGATTATGAATACCAATAATAGATACTATATGTTCATCAGAAATGTATACATTAATATGACTTCTGAAAAGAAATGAGAATTTATAATCTAATGTTAAATATTTGATTGCCTCTTATAAGGGTTGAGATATAGACTCTCTTATATGTTATTTTCATGTAACTTCCTCCATGCTCCAGCATCAGGATGTCCCAGCCCTGGTGATCTCCTGCATGGCACTACTGCGGTGTCTCAGGATGGGTCTCTGGTCTTCTTCAGCTGTGATGCTGGATTTAGTTTGTTTGGTTCTGCTCTGCTTTACTGCAAAGGACAAAGGTGGAATGGCACCAAACCTGTTTGCCAGGGTACGTACCTGAATCAAGTGTATATATCAAAATCATCAGCACCACATGTTAATTTCTATTATTTATATTGATTGTATTATAATTAACCTAAAACAATGTACATTTTAACTTCTCAAAAATAAATTCACTGTCATGCATGCTCCATTTGCTTCAGAAGGTTAGGGCTTACTTTCAAAAATTTGTGTATTTATTTTGGCTCCTAACCCAGCTAACTTTTTTAAGAACATTTTCCTGATGTTTACATTAAGTACCAAAATGTTTTTTGAATGTTCTAGGAACGTTCAAAACGTCCAGTTTTTTTGATGTTATATTACCATTATCGCTTGGTTAAAATAATAATTTTCTAACATTTAAGTCTGAAACATTTTGATATGAATGATATATATAACGTTTTAAAATGTTACTGCAAGAATGCTTTTTGATAACTTTGACACAACTTTAAGAGAACGTTAGTCAATGTTTTCAGCCTGTTCCCTGTTAGCTGTGTACATGCATCTCATTACATGTCATTGCTTGTGGTTCTTTCAGTGGCTGATATCATGAGTGCTCTTCATCTGACGTCATTACATGATACTGTCTCCACGCTGGGCCTTGATGCTCCTGTAAACTTAAAAGTTCATCTGCATAGCAATTTAAAGCCACTCCCAGTCACCGCTTCCAAAGACGCTTTCCTTAAATCAGGATTGGTCGGAATCCCTCATGTCCAGCCAGACTTCACAGGAGACAAGGAAAATATTAGAAAAACACTCGAAAAAAAGCCCTTGAAGAAGACATGGTTTGACAAAACCTTAACACAGCAGAAGGAAGGGCTTGACATTTTTAAGGAACCAATCAGAAACCTTGAAAACGCTAAGGAGCCAATCAGGAACATGATATCATTGTCTAATCTTGACAGTTCTTTTCTCTCATCTTCACTATCAAACTCCACAACCATGGCAACCAGGCTCATGACTCCACTGATGGACACTCAATTTGGAAGGTCTACCACAAAGACCATGGATCAAACTTTTACTGACACACCATACAGAACAACTGAGAAAGATCTTCAGTCCACTTCTGGATCAAACAAACCATCTCAAGGAACCCCAGTCACTTTACCAGGGTACGTTGCGGTTAATTCTCCCTGGACTACATCTGCACCAAACGTTAACACGTTGAGTACAATTGTGTCCCCTGCAGATAAAATACAGTCAGTGACTTTCACTTCAAAAGCTTCATATGAAGCCACCACTGAAAGTTCTGCTTCTCCACCAACAAGCTCTTTTGGTTTTATGGAATCTCAGCATGCTTCCTCCAAACAGAATTTAGAGTCAACAACTGACAGCTCTGTTCCTTCTGCCTGCAGAGGACTGTGTGATCAAAGACCTGAGCCCCAGGAGACATCTGCACCAACAAGCTCCAGTGGACATACATCACCTAGCCTGGAGGTGTTGACCATACCCACCAAGCTTGTGTCTGGGCTGCCTTTGAAAGAAGCTACTAAAATGCATGCCATTACAAATCACACAAATGTTGAAAATATCTTTCCAACATTACCTACTAGGCCTAATCAATTAAGTCGCTTTCTAAGAAACACGACTTCATTGGCAAGCGTTGATCTTCATCAAGAAAGTAAAGGAAGCCATCAGAGTGACCCTAAACATGCAACTGATTCTCCAGAATGGAAAGATCTAGAGATTCCAAGGTTTTCAACCAGGAAACGTCGCCCGGTGTGCCCGTACCCTCCTCTGCCCATGCATGGAACGTTCTACTTCCGCTCAATAAAGAATCCTGACCCGCTTCAGTATAAGCATTATATCCAGTATGCCTGTTACCCTGGATACACACTGACCAGTGGTGACGTCTACAGCTATTGTCAGCCCAATGGACAGTGGAGTGGCAAAACGCCTCTTTGCTTAGGTATAATATGGCATTAATTCCCATTGACTATATAGAGATAAATTTAGAGGTAAATAGATACAATTATATAGTATGATTTTCTTTGAAAATATGTCCAAACAAAGTAACAGGTAAAATGAAGCTGGAATCCATAACTCCATAACTTAATGCTGTTCTTACCTTACTCCAATGTTAATTTCATTGTAATGATTTAAAATTTGAGCTATAATTCTGGTCTAATTTCCCAGGAAATGTCAGTTTAGCTTTAATTGACATGCGTAATAAAAGTATGTAAAGTGACCTGCAGTTTTATGTTTCAAACAGAGATGGTGATAGAGGCAGAAGTTATGGATTGCAGCTTCAATTAACTCCATTAATGACAAAAATCAGATAACCATAATGCATTACATCATTCTTTATAAGGTGTTTAGGTGCTTTAATTGTTTTTATCTCATCTGAGCTGAAATGTTTAAAGTTTAAAACTGTCTATTTCCTGTTTTCTCATCCACCCAACTACATGTTCATCCCTGTCTGATATTCTGCCAGACTCATTTCCTCTCTATGCAGGTGACAGACAAAAAGTTCCAGCTTTTTAACACAGATGGCCACAGAATGGCTCTAAATACGCCAGACACATCTGGAAATTTGTGCATGTACTGATGGATATTACTGTTTTGACTTTGGGTTGTCTGATAAACGCATTATCCCATTTCAAAAATGTACATGACAGAATATTACAGAGCAAATATTAAGTTAAGGCAGTAAATTCAGTTTAAAAGCTGTGGTTTAATTACCTGCTGCTGTTAAGCAAAAAAATAAAAAATAGTTAAGAATAGTTAAGAATCAAGTAAATGTTGGAGATGTTTCTTGTCGTTTGGGTGGAATGAGGTTCAGTCCCTGTAGAGCCCTGTGGATATGGGGTTTCACTCTTAGCAGTGGCTACCATGTACAGTTCTCAAAACCAGTTCTTTCTCCAAACAAGAAACGTTACACTTACATTACATTTATGCATTCGGCCGATGCTGTTATCTAAAACAAACTATACATTTGATCAGTATGTGTGTTCTCTGGGAATCGAACCCACAGTTCTCACCAAGTAGCCTAAACGTCATTTATAACATTAAATGAGATGTAAGACAGAATATACTGGAGTGACATCTTTATTGTCTTTTTATTGCAGCGTTAACTCCCTGCTCCTTAAACAATGGAGGATGTTCTCAGATCTGTCAGGTCAATGAGCAAAATCTAGCCCAGTGTTTGTGTAAGCCAGGATTTCTGCTCCTGGAGGACCAGCGCACCTGTAGAGGTGAGAACAAAAAAACTCACAATCTGTTTATTATGACCAGTGTGGGTTAATGTCCACTATAGATTTTCAACTTTGGAAGTAGTGACTCTCTTTTTCGGTTCACTAAGTGGTTTCTGTCGCTGGGTTAACAGTTTGAGAGTTCTGAACCCATGGTTTCAGATTTATGGTTCTGATAGCAAACAGCTGTGATGTTCAGATTTTATGCTCAATACCTGCAAAACTCAACATAGCTCTCAGATATCACCCCAGGGCTTTGAATTCTTGACCTATAACAGTAAAGTGTTTCAGTAGTCATTTTCGGGGTAAAAGACAAGCTACTGCATGTGTGAGCAGCGTGTATGCTGTATTTGTAAGGGTTATCCAGCATGCACACAAGAATGAAAATAAAGACGGGCATTTTCTGGGCTGATTTGTGAGGCAGATCTGTGGAATTCTGTGAGACGTATTTAAATATAATCAAACTGGATTTATAAATCTGTTATTAATGGAAAACATAATAAAACAACTAAGTTGTAATAAATTAAACATGAAAGGAGGCGGGGCATGTGTAGATTTCAAAATATGCGCATTTTAATTCTGCAGAAGTCGGCTGGAGAAAATGTGCAGGTACACGTTACATATTACCTGTGGGCCTTTATTAAAATGATTTGTTTTTTTATGGAAGATCTCGTAAAGGCTTGTTTCTGTATGTCAGTGGAGTTGAATTAGCATTTTATGGAATATGTCAAGCAATATCATTCTAAAGGAATATCATTTAAAACCCCTAACTGCTTAGACCGATTTCTAAGCAGTTAGGGCGGATGTAAATGCACTACTTGGACAACTCTGAAATATTAAACCTATATTTTATAGTCAGTCTAATGACTTTTATTTGGAAATGTCCGTTTCCAAATTCCATATTTAAAAGTCACATCTCTCACTTTTGTCAGTGGAGTCTAGAAAGTGATGCTGCAGAAATTTCCACCAGCTGAGAGCTCCTGAGACAGATGTACCAGCTGTAAGCCCGGCCAAAGAGAGAGAAGCATTTTTATCCATTATGAGCTGCAATTCGTAACTTATTTGGTTAAAAAATAAACAAAAATCAGTTATTTACCAAGTACATAACAGATCAGGGTTTTAAGCTGTCTGCTTACCTTAACCTGATTCCAACGATAGGTAGTTCCAACGAACTGGTTCTGCTACATGTGTTAGTGTGTATCTGTTCCCCGAGAGAATACTTAATCATACGTCTGTGTGTTTTTGCCAGCCTTTGAATGTGTGTGATGATAATCTTCCTGGAGATGTTTGTGTCCACGTGCTCATGGATACACACATTAGTATCTGTTCATATCTGTGTATGACCTTGTTTTCATGTGAGTGTGTCTGTGGTATTTTTAGACCTGGACGAGTGTGTGGAGGAACTACACCTGTGCCAGCAGGTCTGTGACAACACATTGGGTTCCTACAGGTGCAGCTGTGGTCCAGGGTTCCAGCTCTCTTTAGACAGAACGTCCTGTTCTAGTGAGTGAACTAGTATCTGATCTACAGTATCGTTACAAAGTATATAAAAAATGTATTTTAAAAGGGAAACATTGTTTTTTATAATAGGGACTCTTGTAAGAAACATCAAATCTGCATTTAACATGGTTTCTAAATTAAAGGCAGGGTCTTTTCCAGAAATATTTTTATGCGTGTTGAAAATCTCTTCACATCAGTAAGTCTTCTGTGGAAGGCACAGCACCATAAAATGTCCAACCATTCGGTCTGATATACTACTTGCCTGTCAAACTATGTGTTTGCATACCTCCACACACTTTTGGAGGTGGTGTGGCTTTGGAGAACACTCTGAAGGGAGGGTGGGATTTTATGCTTTCAAAGATACCCTGATTTTAAGTAGTAGTGAGATTTTGTGTTTTGGCTTTAGAAGTGAATGAATGTGAAGAGATACAGGTCCCACAGGAGAAAGAGTGGTACGGATGTGAGTGGAAGTGTGTGAATGTGTCCGGTACACACAGATGTGTCTGTCCTCGAGGATACAGGCTGCACCCTAATGGCTACCAGTGTGAAGGTCAGCATACAAATACACACACACACACTGCCTGCAAAAACACACACACTGTCAGCTGAGCTACATTAACACTGCATGTTCTGAGTATGATACTAGCAACTTGGCGTACTAAAGAAGTTTCACATCTTTGCAAAAATGCATACATCTACAGTACACACAACATAAATCTGTTTATGTCTATTGATAAATGAAGCCTTACTGTTAAGGGTCTCTTGTTCCTCTGATGTCTGTCAGATATTAATGAGTGTGAGCTAAAGAACGGCGGCTGTTCGCACCTGTGCGTCAACCATAGAGGCAGCTACAAATGTGCCTGTCCAGAAACATACCGAATATCCCCATACAATCGGAAAAACTGTCAACCCGTACACACACAAACCAGCTCCTCACAACAGAGAGGATGGATACCCAGCTAACAATTTTAGGTTGTAAGAACGTTCCCCTAACTTTTCCATTAAGAAAAAAATGTAACATGTAAACACATTATTTTAAACGTTCTAGGAATGTTGTTGTATTAATGTTATTGCTTGGCTATAGGAACTGTCTAAATTCTATAACATTTGTAAAATGTTCCACTAACAACTTAAGTATGTTTTGATATATGATATATAATGTTAAAACAATTGTACTAACTTACTTACTTCAAGAACATTTTGATAACTTTAAAGAACATTAGCCAATGTTCTGAGAGCATTTCCTGTACTGATTTATCTTATTTTAACAAGAAACGTTAATTATACACTAAATTGATCATAATGTTGTTTTGTATTTCTGCGTCCACAAATATGTATAAGCACTGATAACAGAGAAAGCCGTTGTTCTACCTACATTATATACTGTTGTAATGGAGATTATAAAGTACAATGGCCAAATCTGAGAACTACATTTGTGTTATTGTCTACATGACATTGTAATCTTGACTTCATCAGCCCTTTTCCATAACCTGTGATCAGTTTGGTCTTGTTTTTTTTCTGTTATTCACTGATTAAGAGTAGGGATGTAATATTAATATTAATAATGATTAATACATGATATGAGATCATGAATAATTCAGCACTGGCATTTGGTTGGCACTCCAGCACAGCAGGTGGTGCTATTGCATCTAATTAACATTTTAACATCAATGGCCAAAAAGAGAACACGCAAAATAAAAACATATTTCGTTTTTCCAGCAGATAACGTGATAATATTGTTATCAGTTAATAATATAAGCGTTTTTAATGGAAATTAATGTCTTGAAGCAGCAGCACCACCTGGTGGTCAGACCGGGTGAATACTGAAGTATTTCTAACAAATAAAGTTGAAGAACTGTTAGAACTGGTCTTAAAAGTTACAGATTAAGCCCATAAACATGTGATTGCATTTATAAAGCATAAACATTTATGGCAAAATGTAACATGAGTGTTTAAATACGGGATTAATCTATATGTTATATTTTTGATGAAGGCGTAGCACAGATTTGATCTTTAATTTTGTAATCCCTAACCATCATGTATCTGAGTTTGGACAAACTCTGATTTGCATCAGGAGTTAATCCAATAAACTTCTGCATGAGGTTTAGGTCACAGTGACCTGGTCACACAACAATATTGTAATTATTATCCTAAACCACCCCGACTGTTCACCCGGCAAATGTTGTCTTTCTAAAACAATAACGGGACGGTGGATAAAGTGTGCACTGGAAAAAGTGGATATTAAACTTTAACTAATTGGCAAAGACTGGTAAACCTTTCCATTCTTTGAGTCTTCATTCTTTAGTGATGGTTAAACATAGAGGAACGAAGATGAGATGGACACTGGCTGCATTTATAGGGCACTTCATGCTTGCCTTTGCTTCTGTGGGAGAGAAGATGAAGGATGGAGAATCTGGCTGGGCTGGTAAACTTTTAGTGGTTCCCATGGATGGAAGCCATTGGATCGACGTGAAACCTGTGGCAGAGGAGATGGGCCGCAGGGGTCACAAAGTGGTGGTGGTCATTCCAGAGGTCAGTGTACGACTAGGACCTGGAAAACATTACATGACTAGAACATTCCCGGTTTCTCATAAGCAAGAACAACTGGTGGAGCTCCAAAGTGAGATTGCTGAGGTTGAGATCAAACCGATGACTTGGATGGAGAGGATCAGCACCAGAATCAGTCTGATAAATAAACTTCTGGGTCTCCAAAGAGCCACAGCTGAAAGTCTCCTGTTCAACCAACAGCTGGTGGACCACCTCCGAGAGCAGAAATTTGATGCTGTCCTCACCAGCATAACTGTGCCGACTGGTGCCATACTGGCTTATAACCTCTCTGTACCTGCTTTGTATTTACTACGAGGTTTACCCTGTGGACTACACAGCAAGGCCACAGCCTGTCCAGATCCTCCTCCTTACAGCCCGCGGTTCTTCACAAGTAATTCAGACCGTATGTCTTTCCTCCAGCGTGTGCTAAATGTTCTAGTCAGCTTCCTCGAACCTTTGCTGTGCAAACTGATATATTCGAAAGCTGATGATGTAGCGTCTCGTTTCATGCAGAGAGATGTGAGTGTGGCAGATATCTTCAGCAGTGGAGCTCTATGGCTGCTGCGGTACGATTTCAGCCTGGACTTTCCCAAACCCTTGATGCCCAACATGGTCCTAATAGGGGGAATTAACTGTGTTTTAAAAAGCCATCTGACTAAGGTGAGTGCAGGTCGGGGCAGATCTAGAAAATTATTTATGGGGGGGTAAGTGATTGGCAATTGAAGTGAGTATCCATGCATGTTAAGTTTTGACACATTCAGAACATAAACAGCGGTGCACATTTTTATATTAATCTATAAAGATTAAATAAGGGCTGTTGTGATTCATTTTGGCTGAATTTGATGGATAGATGTATAAAGTTGAATATATTTAGCTTCTGATACATTTAAGTATAAATCTTGGGCAAATTTAATTGATCAATTTGCTATTAATTTACTGAGTTCTTTGGCATTGTTTTGGTGTTGGAAGACAGCGGGCAGAGGCGAACTTTAGTGAAAAACTTATTAGAAATAAGGAAACCATTTGGAGACAAAAATGTCTCCAAATATTTCAAACGAACAGCCGCAGACACGATGTGTGTGTGAAAACAGAAAAAAAATGAAAACAGATGCATGTTCTGTACACTAGATGTCCACAGACAGATCTGTTTATTCTGTGAAACCTGTGACACACTAAACTAGATTATAAAAGCTTTTCAAGAAGGCTGTAAAGAATGTGGTAATGCAGAATATTATCACGTGCTTTAATGACAAGCTCTTCAGTTTTATTACTGCAGACTTTAAAATCTGATGCTAAATTCAGATTAGAAAAGGTGACAGAGGTTCTGGAATCACAGCCTGTCAAACGATGGCAGAAGGTGAATGAGACTCTAAACCTGTTATTCATTGTTAGGCTCCAACTTTCTTTGTGATGCAGAGATTTATTGACACCTTTCCCTCTCTATCTTAGTTAGAGTGACTGGTTACCTTTTAACTAGCTTTCTGTTAACTTATTGACTCACTGAACAATGTGTTAGCACCTCACAGAATCTAAGTGTCATTCTTGAGTCTTCACTTTAATGATGTTTAAACATGGAGAAACAGATAAGATGGACATTGGCTGCATTTATTAGGCACTTCAGGGTTGTCTTCTCTTCTGTGGAAGAAAAGATGATGGCTGGAGAATCTGGTTGGATGGTTCCCATTGGACTTGTGTGAAGGCTGTTGCAGAGGCGATGGACCACAGGGGTCATGAAGTTGTGGTGATCGTTCCAGAGGTCAGTGTATAAGTAGGACATTTCCGGTTCCTTATGGACAAGAGCAGCTGGAGGAGCTCTAAGCCTGGAATGGTGGGGCGAGTAAACAGCTACCTCTGGTGGAGAAGATCAGCACCAGAATCAGTAACATGAGGAAATTGTACATTTGTATGACCTCAAGTACAGACTAAATGTACAAGTCCAAACTACATGTGATTACATCATCAGAGGTTAAGGTAGTCCTAATACTTCATTGAGTGGGATGAAGGGTATCCTTTAACATGGATATTATGGAAAACTGCTGCATCATAGTGTTGTACTTGTATCTTTGAACATGGTTCAATACTTGTATCTTTGAACATGGTTCAAATGTCAAGAATGTTACACACTGCCAGTAGTAAACCTGTTTGCTCTGCCATTCTTGTAATCATTACCCTGACATTGTGCCTGTTGCTTTGAATAGATCTGAATAACCATAAAACCCATTTGTAGTGCTTTTATGGTTAAAAAGTCCTCTCCAAGCTAAGAGAGAACATTCTCAGAACGTTGGCTATCATTTAAAGTTCTCATAAACGTTCTTGTAACGTTGTATACCATATATATCAAAACCATTATTCTTGAGTAGTTGAATGTTTTAAAAAATGCTACAGAATTAAAAAATGTTTGAATAACTTTCTTATAACAAAGAAATAATGCTAATACAACATCTAAAAAACTGGATGTTTTGAACGTTCCTAGAACTTTCAAAATATAATTTAACATTTTTGTTACGTTCTTACAACCTAAAATTGTAAGCTGGGCTCTAGGGTTGGGTATCATTTGAATATTATCACTTCCGTTCCTGATTTTGATTCTGCATATCGTCTCCTATTCCTATCCATTCCCAGTTTCAATTCCAGTGTGGAATTAAAAAAAGGCGAACATTTATATATACATCTCACATTTTTATTTTGTGCCATTACTTACAGCTGAATACAATAAATAGAAATCAGCATTAGGTAACATAACAACTGAAAACTCATTTAAGACATGCATGTGCAAAGCTGTTAAAGTAAATTAAAGTTTAATACACTTGTTGGCTGCAACCAAGTAAAGTAAAAAATAAAGTGCATCAGACTTATTTTTAAGAGTGCAAATGCAAGGGTCTAAGGTTACCAACAGTGCTTAACAGCTTTTATTGAGAAAAAAACAACATTTCAACTTTTCTGGGAGTACACAAGACCTTTCAGGGCAAATAATGTCACTAGCAGTGGAGGAAAAAAACTTTCATTTGGGGTTGAAGAGGCCTGCCCCCATCAATATGAAAGGATTGTATGGGCAGCAGGGTTATCTCATGTCATGCATGGCTTCAGTTCTGCAAAAGTTCCTCCAGTGGGGATATTGTGGCCCTCTTGCAGGGATGTGGCTACAGAGAGAAGGCTTATTACTTAAAACCAAAACCATTTCCTATGAAAATGAAGGCGAAAGGGATGCAGCAGCCCTTTCAGTGTAAAGTCTGAGGTCGACCTGCGACACTTGTTGCGTAGAACTATTGCGTAGACGGAAGTGAGGCAAAACCAGCGCACAGGGGCAAAACCAGCGCACAGAGACAAAACCAGCGCACAGGGGCAAAACCAGCGCACAGGGGCAAAACCAGCGCAAGGGGCAAAACCAGCGACAGAGGCAAAACCACGCAAGGGAAAACCAGCGCAAGAGAAAAACAGCAAGGGAAAACCAGCGCACAGGGGCAAAACCAGCGCACAGGGGCAAAACCAGCGCACAGAGGCAAAACCAGCGCAAGGGGAAACCGCACAGGGGCAAAACCAGCGCACAGAGGCAAAACCAGCGCACAGGGGCAAAACCAGCGCACAGGGGCAAAACCAGCGCACAGAGACAAAACCAGCGCACAGGGGCAAAACCAGCGCACAGGGGCAAAACCAGCGCACAGGGGCAAAACCAGCGCACAGAGGCAAAACCAGCGCACAGGGGCAAAACCAGCGCACAGGGGCAAAACCAGCGCACAGAGACAAAACCAGCGCACAGGGGCAAAACCAGCGCACAGAGGCAAAACCAGCGCACAGAGGCAAAACCAGCGCACAGAGGCAAAACCAGCGCACAGGGACAAAACCAGCGCACAGGGGCAAAGGTGCGCATTGCCACACCGGTTTGTACTGCACGATGGACGGCAGAGCTCTTCGCAGTCTGGTGCTCTGTATAGTCTGCTCTGCCGCCTTGAAAAGCTCTCCAAGCGGCTGGACCGGCAAGCTATTAGTGGTTCCCATGGATGGAAGTCACTGGACGGGACTGAAGGCCGTGGCGCAGGAGATCGGCCGCAGGGGCCACACGGTAACCGTGATCGTGCCGGAGGTCAGCATGCGTTTGGGTCCGGGTGAACACTACATCACCAAAACGTTTCCGGTCTCCTATAGCCAGGATTTCCTTAACCAGATGATGGTGGACGGATCTCGGCGAATGATTTTCTCCACGGAGGCGTTCCCTATGAGCGCGGTGTCCAAGATGAGCCACATTACGCAGGCGTTTCGTTTATTAACATCTACGGCGGAGAGCCTCTTCGAGAACCGGGAGGTGATGGCTTTCCTAAAAGCGCAAAACTTTGACGCTGTGTTAACCGACCCTGCCTTCCCGATAGGGGTTATATTGGCGTATAATCTGTCGGTTCCGGCGGTGTACATGTTGAGGGGGATGCCGTGTGGTCTCGATTCGGCGGCCACTTCGTGCCCGGATCCTCCATCATACGTGCCGCGCTTCTTTACGCAAAACCTGGACCGCATGACTTTTACGCAGCGTGTGGGTAACCAGCTTGTGAGCATGCTGGAGCCGCTGCTCTGTAAGATCATGTACAGGCCCTTCGAGGAGATTGTGGCCAACTTCATGCAGAGAGAAGTCAGCCTGAAGGAGCTCCTGAGCCGGGGAGCCCTCTGGCTGATGCGGTATGATTTCAGCCTGGAGTTCCCAAGACCCCTGATGCCCAACATGGTGCTTATAGGAGGAATAAACTGTGACATTAGAAACCCGCTGACAAAAGTGAGCCTTTGCTTCTTAAACGTTTGACATTAGTTAAAAGATAACATGGTTTGATTTGGGTGTCATTTATTTTAATCATTTTAAAATAGTTCATTTCATTTTAATATTGATTCCTGTTTTCTGATAGTTGTCAAAGTGAGCCTACACTTTTGACTGTAGTTTGCATTTTCTTCATAGCAAAAGAACCAGAAAAAGGGATTTTTCAGATTATGAAAGCAATCACAGATTTTTGTACCCTAGAGACAAATTAATACTAAATATGAAGAGATATCAATGCACTTTTATTGGATAATGTTGCTGTTCCAGAAAGCTTCAACAGGGGTCACTGTAGCTCCAGAAGAGAGAGATCAGCTCAGCCCAGCTGTTACTGTTGTTTCTCACTGGGTGGGAATGATTGAAATGAAGATTTATATTGTTACCCACATTGTCTTTTGCAGGAATTTGTCTTGGCTATCACTGGGTCACTGACTGTTTTTATAGTGTTTAAGGTGTGTGTGTGCACGCTTATATTCAGGAAACATTTGAAACCAGAGGTCTCATAAAGTCTCTAAAACAAGAGACAACAACAGGGAAACTGTATCACAACATCTCTCACTCCTAAGGTTTTATGACATACAGTAGCCCAAATACGAAGTTATATATTATTTTCTTTCACGGGCAAAACATGCAATCAATCCATTGTGGAACGCTTTCAAAAAAGCATGGGGTATGTTGTAGGTCAGGTTATCTCTTCAATATAATGAGATGGAAGGAAAGGAGGGGCGAGCTTCTCACGCGAGCGGGTTCGAGGGGAAGTGGGGGGTGCTGGTTGGAGTGTCCAACCAGTCTTTTTCTACCTGAAAAACAGCGGTTCTCAAATTGCTGTTATGTTTTTGAGTAAATACAGTTGGTTCTGGATTAAACTTTAACCCAGTTTACATTACAATACCAGACAAATATTAAATGCTAATATTAATATTAATAATTTATTATGGCTTCCAAAAGCGTTGGGTCTTGTGTATCTGGATGCATGTAAACTAGCTTTTTGTTTAAAGATAGGATCCTATTCATAATGATGATGATTAATATTGGCATTTGGATCTAAAGTTCATAGGTTTGCAAAAAAACACTGTCACAAGTTGACTATTTTAACTTTTAAAAGTGTGTTAATGTAGGACGTTGTTTTCTGTGGTTGTGCGCTTATGTTTGAGGTTTTTTAATAGGCTGTTGTGTAACAGTGTTCTGGCTGTGTGGTGCACTTTTCAGGAATTTTTTTTCTCCAAAGCCCCATAAAGATTCACATTCATCTGAACTCTCATTGCCTCGCTCTCCTTCGGCTCTTGTGTTTCTCAGTCACACATGAGAGAGTCCAAACACAGCCCACTTTCCTGGGGGAGGAGCGTTTGTCTCCTTTTCTTTCAGTGCTGGTGTATGGTCTGAGGCAGACCCAGTTATGCTGAAGGAGGGCTGGCTGCGGGGGCTGGGTTCAGGGCTGCTGCTGCTCTGGCTGGGTGCCTGGGTGAGGCCCGTGCAGGGTGGTCGGGTTCTGGTCATGCCGGTTGAGGGAAGCCACTGGCTTAGTATGAAGGTGTTGGCGACCGAACTGGCCAAGAGAGGCCATGACGTCCTGGTCCTGGTACCCGAGACCAACATCTTGATTGAGAGTTCAGAACTCTTCCGGACTGAGACCTTTCCCGTGGGAATCTCCAAGGAGGAGCTGTCCACCAGCTTGAGGGGATTTCAGCATGGGGTCTTCAAACAAAGCCCTGCACTGACGGACATTTTCGTGCAAGTGGCGAGGTTGCTGAACTTCACAGGAACGCAGGTGCGAGGATGCGAGTCGCTGCTTTATAACAAACCGTTGATGGAGAAACTGAAAAAGGAGAATTTCAAGGTGGTGCTCACTGACCCCTTCCTGCCCTGTGGGCCTATTATTGCTGCTGCACTTGGTCTCCCTGTTGTCTACTTCCTGCGTGGCATGCCTTGCGGCCTTGACATGTTGGCTGCGCAGTGTCCCTCTCCTCCATCGTATGTCCCCCGGTTTCAGTCAGGCGGCACTGACAAAATGACCTTTGCTGAGCGTATTAGGAATTTTATCATGAGTGGTGTGGAGATCGGCCTGTGTAAGGTAATGTATTCCAGTTTCGATGAACTCGCTGCAAGATACCTGGATGAGGATGTGACCTACCGGGATCTCATTGGCCGTGGAGCTATCTGGTTGCTTAGATACGATTTTACCTTTGAGTACCCCAGGCCTCTCATGCCAAATATGTTTCTTATCGGGGGCATCAACTGTGCCAAGAACTCCAAACTTACCGCTGTAAGTTGCCAGATGTGCCTTTGGATCTATTGTTTTGATTGATCAGGTTAAATATGTGAGCTAATTGCAAAATGCACTTTTACAATGTGTGTTTTCATTTTTATTTTTGAAACTTAATGTGTTTGCCTTTTTACCTGCATACTGTTAATAATCAAATGTTATGCATTGTTTTAAATGTCTGAGCTATGCTACAAAGGAAATTTGTTCTGTCACCATTATGGCTGGTTTGAAACCTTTGGTTGGGGTGTCAGTTTGGGAAATGTGTTTTCTTTTTTTGACATTGGTGCTTTGCTCTAACATGCAAGCATAACCAGTGGTAATGTGACTCTCCAGGGCACTGATGGTTACCCAAGGTAACATTGTTTGTTCACTGTGTTCTTGCCTACGCAATCCTCTCCTTACAGTCTGTCTCTTGCTTTCCCTGTTTTATTTTCTTCCTAGACACCCTTCCTTCCATAAAGAAAAAAATTAAAACGCTGCAATGCTTTTATTGGCAAAACCATCAGATTAAACATTCTGTGGTTTGCTGTGTGTATAATGCACAATACACTGGGGCTCAGTTATATTGGAAACCACTTGCCCTGGATCACGTCTTTTGGTTTACATTATGAAAAATCTGAAACATATTTATTTTCATTGAGGAAAGACTGTAGTGCATCCCAGTTCATAGTGGTTTTACCCACTATATAGTATTACCCAGCTAACATTTTAGGTTGTAAGAATGTTACCTTAACATTTTCATAAAGTAACAAAAACATAAAGGTTATTTTTTTGTTGAAAAATAACCTGAAAGTGTAGGAACGTTCAAAACATCCATTTTGGAGACGTTGGATTAATGTTATTGTGTGGTTGTAAGACAACCAAACAGTTTTTAATTCTGTAGCATTTTTTAATATCCCACTGACATCAAGACTGTTTTTGATAAATGGTATATAACGTTAAGGAGATATTTAGCTAATGTTAATGCAAAACGTTTTTGACAACTTTGTGAGAACCTTTTAACCAACATTATGACAATGTTCCCTCTTAGCAGGACAAACCAACATGAATTGCTATTGGAATGGCAAGATTACAGTAGATTACAGTCTCTTTTAATTACAGTATTTAATCTGAAAGCATATGACTTTGACTTTTTAATGTATATTGGGTGCATATAGTTGGAGAAGCTAAAACAGCATGTGTGTGATATCAGCAGTGTACAGCTCAAGCAGAAGGAATTATGTACTGCAGAAAACCCACAGAATAGCGTGCTTGGATAGAGGAGTGGTGCCATCAGCCAGTCAGAGAGAGGAAGATGTAATGCTTATACAATAATGATGATAAAGACTATAATGACATAATGGACACTTTATTCTTAACATGCAAAGGAAAGTCTAAACAATATGCACGCAACAACCTTTTCCATGTCCAATGTTCTGCAGTTTTCCTCTTTGATTCAGTGTCATCCTCCAATCAAACATGTCTTTGTTTATTCACTGCTCTGTTATATTTTGGCTCACAGTATTTTTTTTGGCTTGCTCACTGTTCTGTGCAGGAAGTGGAGGAGTTTGTGGAGGGCTCTGGAGAACATGGGATTGTGGTCTTCAGTCTGGGTTCTCTCATCGCTTCCATGCCAAATGAAAAAGCAGCGATCTTCTTCCAAGCATTCAGTATGATCCCACAAAGGGTGAGAATGAACTTAAACCTGCGTTTTAGTGCCAAACACTGTTAAACGAACACTGTAAAAACCAGGTACTGCCAGTGAAGCAAAATGTAAATAATGCATGTATTTACAAAGGCTGATAAGCTTTAGAGCAAATCTCTTGTGCAAACAATGTGGTGCGGCCTGCCCCAGCTAACATTTTGAAGTTGTAAAGAACGTTTTCCGAACATTTTCAATAAGTAACAAATAAAGGCGTTGCAAATGTTATTTTGAAAGTTCTAGCAACATTTAAAACACCCACGTTTTTAGACATTGTATTAAAATTATTGTTTGGCTATAAGAACATTGTTCAAACTTTATATAACTATATATATATATATATATATATATGTATGTATGGCCCACTTTGGCCAATTGTATTCCCAGCATGTTGAAGTGTAAAATCAAATGAAGGCTGCACACAGCTGTAGCTGTGGAGGCAGACAAAAATCTGTTTTCTATTAAAGCTATAATGGGTGGAGTGTTTTCACTGTCACTTTTTTTAAGGTCATTACCTTACATAGAACCATGTTAACCATGTTGATCATTTTATAACAGCAGATCCCAGAGGTGTGTACACTAAGCCTCCATACATTTATAGTAATTGTTACAGTAAAGGGGTTGTTGTGGTTGTGTAAGAGTGATCATTGAAATGTATTAGAGATGCTGAATGCCTATTGGTATAACAACTGTAGTAGCCAAAAGGTTCCCTCTTAGAACGTTTGTTCTAAGAGGGAACTGCAAGAATGCTTTTCATAACTTTGATAACTTTAATATCAAAATTTATATATCATAACTTTAACGTTAACCAACGTTCTAAGAGGCAACCTGTTGGCTAGGACAGTTGTTATATGAACATAATGTTATATATCATATACAAAAATCATTATTAATAATATTAATAATAATAATAATTATTATTAATCAGTATAATTGTTAGTGGAACGTTTTAAAAATCTAACAGATTAAAAAGTTTGAATAACTTTTAACAAAAAAACATTAATACAACATCTAAGAACTGGACATTTTGAACATTACTAGAAACATTTAAAATAACTAGCTGATGTGCCAAGTTGCTTCAGATAAAACTGCCTGCTAAATGACACAATCACTCTTTTCAGGTCCTGTGGCGGTACACGGGTGAGATCCCTGAGAATGTACCTGAAAATGTCAAGCTGATGAAGTGGCTTCCACAGAATGACTTACTGGGTGAGTTTCACAGGCTCTGTCACATCACCCGTTATTCAGAAGTTCATTTTCATGCAGCTATGCAGTGACTCCACCTACAGTCCATTCAAGAGCTGGCAGAAAGTACCGGTTCTAGTTGCTGCTTTGTGTGTAACTACGGAAGTCTGGGGAGAGGAGAAAAGGTTGTTTACGGGATACCAGGCTGTTTTAAGAAACTGTCATTTCATCCTAAATGAATTTGTCTGTTTTACTGGACCGGTGTGTGAGAGCGAATTATGGTTGTGAAATCCAGGGATTAAAAAAATTGGCTTATTTCTGAATGGTTGCCCAGCTACGTTGGCTAGTTTTTCAAAAGATCTCTTAAAGTTAGCAAAAACATGTTTTGCATTAACATTAGTAGAATGTTTTAACGTTATAAATCATATCACACATCATATCAAAAACATTATTTTTAAGTTGTGTGTGAAACATTTTAAAAACATTCCTATAACCAAGCAATAAAGTTAATACAAAGTCTAAAAATCTGGATGCTTAGAACTTTCAAAAAACACTTTTTGTTCCTAATATAAATGTTAGGGAAACATTCTTACAACCTCAACTTGTTAGCCGGGTAGTAAAAGGATCAGCCAGTCACAAATTCCAGCTCTCCCAACACAGATCATTAAACTAAGAACACAGAAGCAGCTTTTGTTAAGCAAATTAAGTCTGATTTGTGTGGCATGTCAGGTATAATTACAAGAACTAGAGGGGAATCCATTCAGATCCACAGTGTAAACTAATCCTATTAACTGTGCTTGTATTGGCACTAATGTTCGACCCAACACCATCAGCTGTACAGAGAACTGGAAAATGATTTCATTATTTTTAATGGAAAATCAGGATGCCGTAGCATATTATTAGCCACTTTTTGATTCTTTGAAATAATTATAATTTCAATAACTGCAGGAATCAGTAGGTGGTCTGTGGTATACAAACATTACAGTACAAGTCTGCTCAACCTTCCAGCTCCTTAGTCAGATGCAGCTCTGATACATGAAATAATTTCTTTTAAGTGACTTTAGTTCTTGTGATTTCTGAAAGGTCACCCTAAAGCCAGGGCCTTCATCACTCATGGTGGAACACATGGTATCTATGAAGGCATCTGTAATGGGGTTCCCATGGTGATGCTGCCACTCTTTGGTGACCAGGGTGACAACGTGCACCGAGTGGCATCTCGAGGAGTGGGCATAATTCTCAACATCCATGACATCACTGTGGAAGTCCTGGTTGATGCCCTCAACACAGTTATTACCAACAGCAGGTAAGAGTTCGGATCTTCTCACACTAAAATCTTTTTGCGGTTTATCTGTCTGTCTTCATCTCCATCTCCCTCACTGTATTCTGCAGCTATAAGGAAAAAATGAAGAAGCTCTCAGCTATACACAACGACCGGCCCATGCAGCCCCTGGATCTCGCTGTCTTCTGGACCGAGTTTGTTATGAGACACAAAGGAGCAGACCATCTGAAGGCTGCTGCCCATGACCTGAACTGGTTTCAGTATCACAGTCTGGATGTGATTGGCTTCCTTCTCGTTGTCGTGCTGATCGTAACTTTGGCGATGTTTAAATGTTGCGCGATGTGCTGGAGAAAGTGTTGCCGAAAATCGCAGAAGAAGAAGGCAGACTAATCATAAAGATCAAAAACGAATCATAATCAAAAACGAATGTCGGTGCTTATGAAGCTGTATGATTTGTTAATTTCAGAATTACAAAGTTATGAGAAATGACGTGATTTCAATTACCTGATGCAGAGCCAGGAAAGCATATAATGCTGTAATTATGTGACTACAGTCAAGCAGTTTCAAATAACATACCAGTGAGGATTATGTTTTTGATTTTAGGATCAAAAGCTAACAGTTTGATATCCGCTAGCACTACTTACTGGTAGTTAAAATCACCAACACCAAGTTGCACATCGGTGTGACCCAGTAAACAAACTGTGCTTGTTTCACACAACAGACCAAAATGGACTAAAGCTTAGTTTCAGGCTGTTATAAAGAATACACAGAATTCCTTATGCTATCTTTTTTATGTTAATTGTGTTCCAGATTTAACAGTTTTGGTAAATGGGGTTATAAATGTCTGTTCAATCACTGTGAATATACTTTGTTCAAGGAAAATGTTTGTTCTTAGCTTCATATGGTCTGAAAATTTCACTCACTAAACTGGATGAATAAAAAAATATGTGAACACAGCAGTAGGTTTTGATTATAACTCCAAAAATACCAATAGCCTATTGTCATTTTTAATTGCTCAATACAATACAGCTGTTAACATGAAATCTGCATGGTTGCCATATTTTGTACAGAAAATTATATTTTTAATTCTTGACAAGTGTTAAGATGTATTGAAAATGGTTGATGTACTTTTAGTGCACAGTAGTTTCTAAAAAATGTCTACAAATACAATTGTGTATCAATTAATGTTATTGTCCTGAGCTTTCTGCAGAAGCTATATAAATATTAATATTTAGATACATAGTGATTGCTATCAAGACGTGAAGAAACTTTCAACCAGCATAAAATATTTTAGGAACAAATGGGCTACCCTGCCTTTCAAGAGGTGTTTGCTACACAATGCAATGAGTGATTGAATAACGGTTATCCATAATGGCAGCTGAGAAACATCTATATAACATTTAAATACATTAAACAATCAATAACACAGGCAACGCATCAGGGATTTTTTCTTCAGCTGTATATTTAATCACACAAGAACATCAGAATTGACACCTCTCTCCTGTTAAGCTTTTAAGCTAAAGATGTTATGAATCTTGCAGACTCATAAAGTTGAATATAAAAACCAACAAAACAATTTGTTTTTACAATTCAGTATTGATTTAAGTAGTGTGTCAATGTTACATTGTAATTATAAATTATTATGCACTATTAAATCTGTCTGAAACACACAGTTTACCACTTTAGCATAATTTAGAAGACAGAAACACAAGTACAAGCGACTGTATTAAACAACTTAATATCTGCAAACTGAACCAGCTGCCAGCTAAAATATCTTGCAAAGAAAATGATGCAGACCATTTGGATTACTTTACATAAGATTTTTAAAAATTATATTACCTTCTGTCAGTCTTTAAAGAATGAACTCGCTAACTTAAATACACATCGATATATTCATAAAGCTGCTCTGATAAATAAGTACTATAAAATATCCAATAATGTGATGTTATGGCAGTATGTAGCTATGTTTGGCTTATATAACGAACCACACAAAGGGAAAAAGAGAATGAAAGATGTAGTGATGTCACCAGTAATGTGTTAAATGTAAAATTTCTTCTGTAGTTTGTGGGACAGCTGAAGCTGATAAATTTTCCCAGGATTCTGTTGGTTGTGACTGGACACGCCTTTGTCCACCTCTCTCATAATGTCCAATAAATTAATCTTCCTGCAGAAGGAATAATCAAATTATTTCTAAATTTAAGACTAGTTCAAACAATTTTCAGCCTGAATTTTGCATCTCAAATCTCAAATCATACCTCTCAAATCCCCTCAGCAGGGCGGACCTTAATGCCTGCAGGTAAACCGAATGGTGGCCAGACCTTTCCAGAAGCTTTGCCTCCGTTATGCTCACACTCCAAAGTACATCTTCAGGCATTGGAAGCGTTTCAGGATACTCATTGTGGTAACTTGAAGGCCCGTCCGTCTCGAGGAAATCATCATATGGTAAAGAGCTTTGCTGGGCCACTGTAGTCTGGTAGATCTGGGTGAAGAAAAGTTTGGGTTTACCGCCCAGTGAGGGGCACTGGAAAAGCTGTTTGAGATCATCCAGCCTGATCCCAAGGCCGTGAGAGTCACAAGCCCACAGGTGAGTGTCAGTTCCCCTGCTAATGAGGCAGCAGACGAAGCTGGTGAACCTTTGGAGATATCTGTGGTAGGCCAGGTCTTCCAGGACCTTCTGGGTTTCTTTCACACCCAGGAGAGAGTGGAAGATGACTGTAAAACCCATATACTCGAATGTTTGCTTCAACATTCCTGGAAAGACACAAAGGAAGCACATGTACACCAGTTTTTATGTCCCTGCACCACCGCACACACACCTCTGCTTCAATTAACAATATGTGTTTCAAAAATTGTAAATAATAGGAAAAAACAAAGCCCCTAACTTAAGCAGTGATAAAATGCCACTCAGTTCTAGAGAATTAGAGGCAGATGATCGGAATTTTCCGATGCTTCTGTTCTTAGGCATTATGACATCATTATGATGTCATATGACACTCAAAAGTGATGAAGGCTCTTTTTAAGCTGACCCCATGTTCCTCTCCCAACTTTCTGTTTCACTCATATGCGTTTGGTACATCACACACACTTGCCTCCATCAAAGCCAACACAGTCAATGAGAAGACACAAGCCTTTCTGTTCAGGACTCAGTTGATACTCCTCCACCCCAACCTAGCACACACACAGAGAGAGTGGAGATGGATGTATTATAACCTGCCCATGAATTCGCAAGATTTTGATTGGAGGAAAAAGGAAGACGGTGTTAAAACATACCTGGCTGTGTTGAGTCCCAGTTTCAGGCACCGAAAGCTTCAAATTTTTGAACTCTATACAAAATACACAGAATAATCAGTAATGTTCACAGTCTAATTTAAAGCAATAAACAATAAATAAATAAAAATTATTTAAGGCAAAAACACTCACGTCTCACTGTGTTAAGTGGACCTTGACGATGCACTGGGACATACTGCAGAAACGTGAAAAAAAAAATTAAGGTGCAGAAAGTGATTTCTGAAAAACACTAATAAAAATTGAAATCAACACCCAAACAATCAATTTTGTGCGTATTTGGTAGATGTCTGCTCTGTGTGTGAGTCGGAAAAATTTTAAGCGTGTTTGCACATAGTCCTGGAAGTGTAAACATGAGAAAAAACAAAGTGGATCAGACCGATCCAGACAACACCGTAACACTCCCATAGCCAATCAGCAACAGGGAGTGTGTGTGCCAGCTGTTAGTCATTGGCTTGGCTCCGTAACATGTTTGTTATTTTAAGGGCAGAGCAATAAATGGAGGGGTGTGTTTGTTTGGGTGCCATTTTCAAGTATCAACAAGTATAACTCTCTTACTGCACCTTTAACAACACAATAATCAACGTTTAACATTTATTTCATTAAAAAACAGGCGTTTCTTACATTAGAGCAGTTCTGCTTTAGAACTTTAGGAGCTGCGCATGGTACATTTTGACCTGAAGAGATTAAAGGCATGTTATTTTTATATCACAAGATCTGATGATTTATGGGAAGAACTGCAAATGCACATACGTTTAAAAAAGAAATGAATATGACTGAAACAACATTTTTCATGTATTCTGGTTGGTGTGACATGGGAGTTAAAACTAAGGGGCTGGTAACCCTGAGAAATGAGGCATCATATGGCATCACCACTGAGCCCTTGAGTGAAGCACCAAGCAACATGTTGTTCCAGTGGGACTGTTGCTGTAGTACAGTGAGTGTACTGTAAACCACCTGAGATATAACAGACTCTATTTAATAGCTGCAAATTTAAAATACAGCATTAGTTTACTGCAGGTAACAAAGTATGTCTTAAAACAGCAAAACGCACTAGTTTCTCAGTGAATTACTGAAAACCCAACAGTTGCATAGTGAAAAGCAGGTTTCAAAGTCTGAGGCCTCTTGAGTTTACAAAATTATTAATGCAACTTTTCAAACATCAGGTTTACAGCAGGTGCGACCAATTTTTTCCAATGCAATGCCCATAAACCTTCTGTACAGTTTCTTTGAAACTGCGTCGTTGTCTGATGCTTTCCAAAGCAACTAACATTCAAGGTTTATATTTATTAAGTACATGCATTTCCCAGGACTCAAACCCATTACTAGCACCGTGCTCAATAAGTCTACAGTCTACATAGTCACTTTAAATGACCAAATTTTAAGTGGCTGCAGAAATGAATCACCTTTATTCTGGTAGGCTTGAATCCTCTTGACGAGGTCCATTCTGCGAATGCTTCTCAAACATTCTTCGAGCAAGTCTAGCTTATCACAAGACACTTCATCTAATTTCTCCAGTTCCACCACCACGTCTAGGAAACTCTGAAATGCAAAAGCAAACTGCAATCACGGGCTACACAAAAACACCCTTTTGCATGTTCAGCTCACAACATATTTCATTCTCACGCAGAACGTTTCTCTTGTCTTACTGTAGCTTTTTTCACTCTCTCTTTGGGCAGTGTGCTGTTCAGGAGAAAGATGAAGGATTGTAAATCTTCTTTCTCCAGGTTCTCACTTACATCTGCCATCAGAATCCTACATGGGTGAAATTTGTTCAAGGGACTGCGGCATGGGTTTCTCCCAACACATAATGGATTAAAAACAAGGCTATTTATGATCTTGAGTATGATTTACACTACGTGTTGTCCACAGCATATATCGGATACAAACGAATAAGATAAACAGAACAGGATAGATCACCTGTAATCGGAGAGGACGCCTCCCTTCTGTAAAAGTCCTTCCACTTGTTGCTTGTTAGTGCCGAGAACTTTCTTTAATATGTCAAAGCGCTTCAGCCGGAACATTAATTCCATCAGTAAAACGTCACCTGACCAAGACTGGCCTGTTTGATTGTGTTCAACAAAGTCCAGCAGAGCTCCTCTCAGATCCTCCACACAGTTATTAGTGAATAAATCTGTACACAAGTACTGCAGGGTCCTGCACTCCTCGTCACTGAGAAATGCTGTCATATTATTAACCACTATAGAAAATCCATCCGCCATTTTACTGTTTGTTCCTGGGTAATTGATACAGATTAAGCTTACACTCAAACGCTTGAAAAGAGAGGCGCTGTGCACATTTTCAAACATCTGTTGTCCACTTAGAAAGCTTGTAAAGAGCTCAGTTAAAGAATTAGGAAAAAAGAGCAATTTATTTAGACAATTTTTCATCTAAAAATTATTTCCAGGAACCAATGGCATCAAACGTAGCCTCATTCATCACTTTTTTGAAGAACTCAACAGCCACTCTGGATTTAGACCTGCAAATGATAAAGCAGACAAATAAATGTAATTTCACAGTAAATGAGAACACGCTGAAGATCATAAAACCACCGAATCACCTTCAACGTGTTCAGATCGGCGGGCCAAAAGCTGCGATGCCATTGCATTGAGACGCTTTCCCAGAAAAACTGATGGGAACAGAGAAGAAAAGGATGAATACATACATAAATACATCACATGAAAGACAGTTCATGGCAAATCATAATGAAACTAACTTTCAAATACAGACTATAAATATCAAGCTATATTCTTTAAATATAAACAATATAAAGCTTCACATGGGAAAGGTCTTATATTTTAGGTTATTGTACAGGCATGAGAACGTGACGTACATGATGACGTGTTCACATGAAACGATTCAACAAAACGACAAAACAAATGTCACTCCTTCATTTAAGTCTATCGTTTGGGGTTTAACACACACGTAAAATGAGTTGGGGAGCACATATAGAGATTAAATCATTAAATAAAATGAAACTTTGTACGAGTTCAATGCGAAGCGTCCATGAACGTCTTACTACGTCGTCCATTGCGTCATATATTTACATACAAATATTTACATACATATATTTACATACAAATATTTACATACAAATATTTACATACATATATTTATATATATATATATATATAATCATTAAAGTCCAATTTAAATGATTTCAGATCGTGTGACTGAATAACTTTTATGTTTCCGGGTTAACAGCGTAACGAGATAAGAATAAAGACAGAAATGAAGGACGGACGGACGAAAACACAGATAAAGTCTATATAGTGACTCTATTTAGGATATAGATTGTAGGCATTTATATATGATAGGATATAATATTTACCCATGGCAGGGTGTGAGTTCATCTTCAGTGGTGCCCTTTAAAGACGAAAATGAAAGTGCCCTATAAAGGGTGTATGACGTCTGTAGTGAAGCCCCGCCCACTGTGTCAATATACAAAAGGCTTCAATATGCAAGATATACAAGATCAAAATGTGCCAATCCAGATAGTGTTTCCTTATTTTATCTCATTACACTTCATTAGTAATGATCACTTGAATTAGAGGCATCCACAGGAAAGGCAAACATCTGAATGCAATGTTTTTGTTAAAGATGGAAAGCAATGCATGACACTACAGAGGGTTTGGTTGGGAATATTGCACACCTGACTGCTGATGTGCACATCCATTATGTGTGCAAGGCTTTAACTGCTGTGACCATGTAAGTGCTTCAGACTGAAATGAACAAAGAAAACAGATCAACTGCGGTGCACGCCCGGCTTATATAACTGCAAACAAACGTGTAAACAACATTTCATAAAGTTCATGCGATGCAAAAACAAAGTTTGTGCCTGCAAACCATGTGCGTAGAAAAACAGTCAACTTGTGCCAGAGGAAAAATGTCATTCAGGGGTTGATTTGTAAGCTTAAGGCTGGACCAGAAGCAAAGAAGCTCTGGTTTCTATGGCATTAATAAGAGTCAATTACATAACACCATGTAAGAGGTTACCAAACTTAAATAATTTCTTGTGTAACAGAATCTGGATGATTGCAATTACGTCACTGAAAAGTATTTTACATGCAACCTGCTCTCATGCAGATTATATACAACTTTAAGAACTTCTAATAATCATATATTTTATAAATACACCAAATATTGCAGCAATCTTTGGTAACATATTTGGTAATTGCCTTTAATAGTTACAACAGTTTAACAGTATGCCTGCATAAATAACATATATAACTTGTTAACTTGTAAATGGAGAGGAGGCATCAATACCTCATTGTCAGAGGTGGTCCGGTTTTTGACGTTGCAATTTCCCAGATGAACTATGAGAACCAGGCACCACCCCACCAAAATTATCCGTGTCCAGTCTGGGAATTTCCTGTTAAAAAAGGTTTTTACAAATGTAAAATGATCTCCTTAAAGACCAAGTTCTTGTAATTGAGTCAGTATCTTTATTGTGATACCACAGTGCCTGAAACAGGTTTTTAATGGCTGAGATTGTGTTCAATAACACAATAGTTCAGTGATTTCACACTTAATATAACAACAATGAACTCTTGTGTATAGAGAAAGAGGACATCTCACCCCAAAATGAACATTTTCCATTATTTACTCACCCTCATGTCACTCCAAACTTAAGACGAATTCCTTCGGTGGAACACAAAAGAAGATATTTTGAGAAATGTCTCAGTGGTTTTGTGTTCATACAATGGAAGTCAGTGGGTGTCACTGTTGTTTGGCTACCAACGTTCTTCAAAATATTTTCTTTTGTGTTCCTCAAAAGCAAATGTCATACAGGTTCGAAATCACATGAGGAAGAATTTAGTTTTGGGTGAACTATTACTTTAAACAAAATCACAATTTGAACAATAATTTGAACTTTAGGAAAAAGATCAACAAAAACAGTACTAAAGTTGTTGAAGTAAAGTATCACACATCACACGTAGCTGAAAAAAAAAAAAAGTGGAAACTTAGATTACGTTATTAAGACACATTCACATTAAATACTTCTGATAGAACAGAATGTACAGTATGTAGATGATGAAATGGTGAGACAAAGGGCATCACAAAGCCTCATTTGTTATCTTTAAAAGCTGGAGATACAATCCAACCTTTGCCTAATAATCATTGTATGTGACCCTACAATTCTGTTATTCCTTCTGTTTATAATGTTATGATTGAAAAATAATGTGCACAACCTGTGGACCGGGGATCCTGGGTCCTGTACAACAAAACTTTAGGTGGTCAAGCTGTTTTTTGCTGGTCTCCTACCAACTAAAGCCAGCTTGGCTATGTTAGAAGACCAGCTTTGCCAGGCTGGGAGGCCTAGTTTAAACCAGCTACTTCCACCAGCTAAGACCAGTCAACCAGCTTAAGCTACTAACAGAAACAAAACCTAACCTTACAATGGAAGTCTATGGGGCATTAGTACATACAAACGGTTTTCATGGTAATCCACAGCATGCCACAAGTGCTATGAATAAAGCTGAACTTTGAACTGAATATTATTTCATGTCACCAAGTTCACAAAGAGAAGTTCCCCTGCAGTGTCCCAGGCACAGTGTCACACGTTGTACCAGGTGGAGTAGTAAAATGAGGTGATAGGAAAGAAGGAAAATAAAAGGAGAGAAAGAAAAGCTCCAGAGGAAAATGTGGGGACCTGGTTAACCTGAGCAAGGTTATGCATAGCTTCAGTGACCCCGTCACACTCCGCATCTAGACACTCTTAGGAACACACCGTGTCTCTCAGTTCTTTATCGGTAAGAATTATGATAATAATGATAATGCTAAAATTCAGCGAGAATCCCTCGAAAGCCACAATCAAGATATGTTATAATTCAGAACAAAAAAAATATGTGTGATAATAGTGATGACAAAGCAGCTACAGTTTTACACAGTCTAGAAAGTAAAACAATAATACATAGTTTAGATTTGGTCTTTTTCATAATTTCCCCAAATGTATCTGTGTTTTCTGTCTCTGGGGCCGGGGGCCAAGCACTGTGGTCTCATCAAAGAGAGAGACATAGACACTTATGAAAAAATTAAATCTCAGAAAACTAGAATACACATTTCTATATTTCAAATGCATGTACCAAGTGTTATACCCACATCTGAAGTAAAACATTAAATTCATGAGTTTTGTACCTGGGATTTGCCACACAGAGTATGAATGGAGGCATCTGCAGACAGCAGGAAACACACAGCTGGAGATACCTGATAGAATAAATAATGATATGAACTATATAAATGTTCATAGTTCATAATGTGATGAATTAGTAAGTTTGAGAAAGCTTACACAGAACATTTACTCTTCTAGCATGCAGACAGGATTTATTACAAAAACTGGCAACAGCTGCCATCTAGTGGGAAAACATTATTTGAATAAATCATGAATTTATACATTAAATATATATATATTATACATAATATATACATTAATATATATATATATAGCATAGAATAAGAAATAAAACTACAGCTGATAGAAAGAAATATACAGCTTGTGCTGCAGCCATTTAATGTTTCAAAATAAAAGTCCTGTTCCGTTTTACTCTCCCGTCCCAATATCCATCATTTCTCTATTGTGGTGTTACCTTTTAATGCTTTTCATTAATTATTTTTTTGTTTTACATTTTTATCTGCTTGTTCCCACGTAACGATGTTCTTAAATGTAGTTTCTGTATAGCTTTTTTTTTTTTGCTTTTTGTTTATATTTATCATGTTATGTCGAAATGTATTTTGAGGTTGTCTTTACTGTTTTTATAGTACAATGCATTTTGTTTAAAGCTGCTTTGCAGCAATGCAAAATTGTGAAAAAGCTATGGGAGTGAAACTGAATTAAATTATTACTTGTATGAACTGTGCTTTACAAGTAAAACTTAGATTCGACTTAACTTTATATGCCAAACAAAAAAACTCCAGCTGGCTTTACAATAAAGAACATAAAAGTTATAACACAGTATAAACAGTTATATAACACAGAAAGTATAAAGTTATAACACAGAGACATAAAAACTTTTTCATTATTATTATTATTATTTAAAACACATTAGACATTTCAGTATGTAAAACCAAGTGTTTTTATTGTACAATATGTACATAACATACACGCAGAAGAAAATGAATTTCATAAATGTATTAACTTGTCAATCACATGTAAACAAAGAGAACTTTTGTACTTTTCCCATGATAAATTTTCCTTTACTGTTAAGAAAAGTTCCAACAAATGGACAGAATATCATATTGCTAAAGGTTTACAGCCATGAAATAGTGTACACCACTTAAAATACAACATAAAACACAACCGGACGCAGACAGTGACGTCATCCACAGGACTTCTTTCTGTCTGACTTTATTCTAAATGATATTTAAAGATCTTTATGATTTATTGCTTATTAGAGTTATACTTGTTAACACTTTGATATAAATGCACGTGTATGTATCCACGTATGTTATTATCTGCATGATTTCAAATGTACAAATAAACATGTTAATAACGTTGTGCAAACTTTAAGGGAGTGCATTTTACAGAGTTAAAAACAATTACGAGGGCCACCGAATTAAAAGTTTAATAAAAACAGCGTTTGGTTTTGTATCAAAATACTACATTGTGTATTTAAAAACCAAAAATAATTATGTTAAAAAGGCAAGTCTTGCAAAAATGGGCACTTAAGCTTTGTGATTCTTAAATAATTGCATAAAACGAACAATTATCTGGCCCTAGAGGTCATTTAAAGCAGTACCCATTTACTCATAGTTTATCTCACAGTTCTCTATAAAACAGCCAATGCTGTCACAAACCTGTACAACATAAACGTACTGATATCTACACAACCAATACAAAGCGTACGACAATACTAAGTCTGTATGTACATTCATTAAATACGTGTCTTAAAGCACTTGTGTGGTTAGTGTCAATTTGAGCGTACTGGATGAAAACAACCTTAATTATGTTCAAAACCAAAAGTTGAGCTCATATTGTGTGTTTCAAGTCAATTAAATTAAAACCATTTAAACAACTGCAAGAAACCAAACAAAAGTGAGGCCTCTAACACAGTCAGTTGTGAAAGTGCATACTGTAGTACTCTAGTATAACGTGCTAACTACCCGTCTGTTCTCCTAGTTACTAGGATTTTTCCAATCTGCAGTCTTTTGAGTCTTGGAAGACATTTGTTTCCTCAGTCCTTAGTGGCCCAATGACAGCAAATGTGTGGTTCATCTCACATGCAGCCATTTGTTGGGCCATATGAAAGCAAAAGCTCTTATAATCTTGCTTTCTGGCATGTAGTGTTTATATCCCATGATGCAAAACACATTCAGTAGCTGTTTTCGTGGCCTGCGAGGATGTAGAGATTGCTGTCTGCTGTGGGATTGTCCGTTGGACGACTCTCCAAAACTACCACCCTGTAAAGAGCAACATATAAACAATTTATACCTTTGACCTGATGTCAATGTGGAATGTCTTGCATTAAATAACATGGGTCGGCATGTCACTAATTAGGTAGATCATAAATGACCTTTAAGTATATAATATTTATTTCATTGTTTTGTTTCCTCTCACCTGTCTGAACCCAGCAGTCTAAATATCCTCGAGTTGTCAGAAATCTCCTGCGTAATCTGAAATAATATCCAAGAGTGATGTGATAAAACAGTATGTACACACTGTATACACCCAAATCCACATGTATACAACCAAATCTATACGCTTCCACTCAGTTAAGTCAATGAACTCGCCTCATTGGATCTGAAACTGCGTCCTTGCATGCCATGCCTCCAGAAGGCCAACACACTGTCCTGTAGGCAAACTAAACAGGATGGACAGATGGACAAATAGTTACTGCAAATACTGCCTATACAAAACATATTGTTCAAATACCTATAAGCTAACTGCTAAATATTATGGGCTTAGAGAGATGTCTCATACCTATTGACTCAATCTGGAAGTTAAAAGTCAATTCTGCCGACAGTTTTCGGCTGGATTTTAATCGACCTTGCAAATTGACAATCTTAATGCATCCTGTAGAGAAGAAAGAGATGAAAATCACTCAGTCTGTAGTTTTTAAATATCCATTCTCCTACGCTGAGAAATAATGGTAGATTCTGTACTTACGGTCTAAGCAAACTAAAATTGTGTCTCTTTCCAGCTGAGTCACATGGATTACACAACTCTGAGGGGTATCTAGAGTTAAACAGAAGAGAAAAACATACAATTTATGTCAAAACCCAATCTGTTTAATTAAAGCAGTTGTTTCGGATTTTAAACTTGTCATTAACTCTGCAAGTAACCTGCAATTTTATGTTTCAAACAGAGATGGTGGTAGAGAGACAAACGTTATGAATTGCAACTTTAGCGTAGATGACAAGTGTCATTTTTAACCACAAATATTACAGACTGCAGCTTTAAGCAGATTTTCAGAAGTTTCTGGGAGGGTGTGGGGATGGATGATGGTTCACAGCTCTCACCAGTATCAGTGAACCAGTTGGAGGTGGAGTTGGGGTCGAGGGTCTGGAAGCACACCACCTGGTTCAGCTCTGTTCCTCTGCTCACGGCTATACAGATGAGAGGATACTGATGCTCTGGGACCACCAGCATCTCAAACACCTCCAGGGGACACGGCAGGGGAAAGTCAATGTTCTGCAGGAGAAGAGAAAGACAGCAATGAGTCAGAGCTTCATTTGGAACAGTGTGCATGTGCAGTGCCTGATGAATGCCAAGTCATTTTATTCCTTATAGACTTCAAGTGGAGACAGCAGCAATTTTAGGAGCTTAGAGGAGGCATTAATTACTAGATAAAATTTTTGTCTGTTTCATTACCTTGAGTTTGTTAAACTTTTCTGCCTGGATTCTAAATTGTGTGTTCTTTGTGTAACATAAGCTGCAACATATGCCACAATCTTTGATATCCCACAATACTGTCCGTGTGCATCAAGGAAAGAAGCTGATTGGTCGATTGAGTAGGGACGAGCTCAGAAAATTAAAATGCCGTCCGGGAAAGCAGTTCAGAAGACAATTTCTGTATAAACTTTAACTTTCAAAATCTATTGAAAACAATTACATTGAGAAATCAGTATTGTAGGTTTTTTAATATTAGACTGATTATTGCCAAAGCGTTCTCTATTAAATTTTAAATTTCGTTATGCTGCCTGTGACACTGTCTAAAACTGTCTGTGGAGGTGCCGTCATGCGCAAACGCTGCCTTACGAAGTCATTGCCTGATGGGGCAGTGATGCAACAAGCCATGCCTAAGCTTTTGGAGGCAGCCACTGTGTTGGTGAAGGAGCAAAGCATGATGGGAACTATTGAAATGGACAAACCTTAACCAACATGAATTTCTGCATGGACTCCACCCACTCAAACAGAACAATACTGGACTGGAAGGCACCACACAGGTACTTGTGACCCGTATACGGATTCCTTACTGAGAATAAGAAGGCAACATGCGGGAATAAAATACATCTGACTGATGCAGTTACTGGAAACAGTAGTGACATTCAGAGTGACATTATGATGACCAACAAAACTGTTAAGAGTTCTCATAACTCTAGGGGTAGAGCATGGAACTAGCAACACCAAGGTCATGGGTTTGATTCCCAGGGAATGTACAGATGATGAAAGATGTATGAAATGTCTGTGATTATGAGAGACACTTACCTACACAGCACTTCTGACACCCTTTTGTTTCAGGGATCTTATTGGACACTGAGAATTTCCTGAAATAAATTTAAAATGGGATGAAACACTGTACAAACAGTACAGTACAAACACTTTAGGTACAGGCAAAGATTATAGAATTAACAGGATGCCGCAGTTCTGTTACTGTGAATGGGGGAAACGGCAACCTCCAATATGGCTGCTCTAGCGAATGAAGCCCCGCCTACGAGTAGAAAGAACCAACTGTAAATCTCCGAACAGTAACATTAGGAAAGCTTGATTAAGAAACAAATTATGGTACAGTTAATGTCAGGTTTAATAGTTAGTCTAAAATAGTGTTTTATTTTGACCTTAGCCAGTGATTTTAGAGATATAAGTCTTCCCCCATTCAGGTAGATAGGGCTTGGTCCTGTATGATTGAAATAGCTTCCTGGAGGCGTTGCAAAGATGGACGCCGAGTGCGAAGAATTCCTTAGTGACTTTTGCACAGGTCACATTTATAAGCAGACAGAGATTTAAACATTTACCTCGGGATTATTTTGTCAGGCAGTTTGTGTGTTGGGATGGCAACAGGAAGCTTCTGCATTTGTCGAGCATGCTCAAACAAGCCCACCAGACTGTGAGAGTACAAATGAGACGCTTTTCCTAAGGAAAAACAATTTCATACATTCAAAATGGGGAAAAAATAGACATCTACTCACAATTTTTTTTACCTTTTTTAGTTAGAAATACAAGTTTTTGGTAATCGGGCAAATGGATTACATTGTCACAAATTCTAATGTAAAGTGTCACCACAACCCCCCCAAAAAAGATATAAATATAGAATTAAAAATACAGCAATTATAAAAAAATAAAGTTACACAGACTTACGTAAATGTAAAGCTAAATCTGACTAAATCTACTGTTGAAAGCAGAGCTCACCAGTTATGGACAGCAGAGTGTTGCTCATGACATACAGCCAAGTACATCTCCGGGGGAAGAGCTGAGAATCAAACAAATATAGCTTCAGTACAGGACAAAACACAATATAAAGACACTGAAGAAAGACTTCAGATTTACAGTCAGTGTTTTTCTGCACACTGCAACACACAGTGAGTTTGATTGAATATTTTGATGTTCTGGAAATATCCTAGTAGGTCTGATCTCAACATCAAGTCAGTCTATGGTTACATGAAGAGAAAGAAACTGAAAACTGAGCCTTCATTCACAAAGGAACAAAAATAATATCTCAAAAATCAGGTTTACTCAGAAGAACTGTAGGTACGGGGTAGGATTAAGGGATGTACAATATGGTCATGTAGAATAAACATTAATAATTCCTTCATAAGTACTAATAAACAGCCAATATACTAGTAATGTGTAAGCTAATAGGCAACTTGTTAAGTGTGAATTGATTCCCATACTGAAGTGTTACCAACAAAAATTAGTGTCACTGTGTGGTTTAACTAAACACAATGTCATACCTGCTCCATAGATGTCTCGTGAAGCTCATTAAGGTTTAATGTATAAATTCCTTCTTCTGCTCCGAAATATCAGATATTGGTCTGAAATGCATGAACAGAGGAAGAGAAACAACAACAGATGTATCAGAGGCAGAATCAGCGGTTTTGTAGCTCATCATGACTCTATTCTCCTGATTTTGTATCTTCAGACTGAACTCACCTCTCGTGTCGGGGTTGATCCAGGAAGTCGCACAGTGTATTTTTACTGGACATCCATTGAAGACTTTAGAGAAACAAGCTCCCATCTGTAGACATAGAACGAGTGCACACAAGTCAGACGCAGCAATATCACACACTTGCAGTTCATAATATTATTTTGGTCCAGCAGAACAAATAACAAACCAGGGAAAATAAAACTCAAGTCATTTAAATGAAAGAAATGCATTTCTGTGCTTCACATCCCCAAAATACGCCGATTAGGAGTCAAGACAACGTTGCTGTGGACTTACATGAACTTTTGGAGTTGGAGGTAGACCATTACTGATAGGTTTCTGTGGGAACATCAAATGAAGAATTCAAGCTAAAATCTGAGGGCATCGTTTACATTTAACTCCTAATTTAATTCATTTCAGTTCTTTAAAAACGTTGATTGTTAAACATCTTCATGTGAAGTTGATTGTCGTATTTTTTAAGACCCGTCTTAAAATTCATACTGCTATCATAAGTAAAGAAAAAAACCTGCTGTGCATGTTTTATGCGTCACTGAACATATTTCCTCCAAGAACTACAGGTGTTACAAAAGCACTATTGAAATCCACTGAACAAAACATACTGGAAAATCTTTCTTGTCTTTTGCTATAGGAACAGCAGGGGGCATCGTGGACTTTCTTTCTGCTGAGGTCGAGTGTTCAGAGGGGCTGATTTCATTTCCTGTGGGTTAGAAAATAAATCACAGCACAGCAGGGTTTCAGTCTGCTTATAAATCTGAAGATTATAAACTTATAAACAAAGCAGACAAACAACAAGTGTCTATGTAACTCCACAGAGAGAACACATACACAAGGAATATGGGTTTTGCAGGTACAGTCGCACAAGAACTAATTCATATTTCTAAAGTGAAGCACTAAGCTACTCTTCTGCACCTTATAGAAACCATATTATGTCTCCACAGAAACTAGACTGGTGTAATTACTAAATGGAAGACAATTGTGTCAGTGACAGGAGAACAATAATTTGACAAGGAAGGGATTACATGGGTGGAGAGGTTGACGTATGATGGCTGCCAGTGGGTGTGATATTTGTATATGCCGACACCACTGACAGTATTTCTTTAAGATAGAGAACAGTGACGGATAACTCACTACAGGCTGATGGACAGGACAATAAGATGACACTGTACTGTAGTTTCTACTACTGGGGTGAAAGGTGACTACTACAAATGGTGAAAATAAACACACGTCTAGGACTGAACTAAGTTTATGAATGAGGGTCTAAATCAACATAGGACGGGCCTGTCTTACTGTCTCCTTCCTCATAAAGATCTTCCTCATCATCCTCGTCTTCAAATGAGGCTTGTAGCCTCTCGTTGAACTGACTACATATCCCATCATCCCTCTGGGCATCCCACAGGCATTGCTCCTCCTGATTAGTCTCATTACCTAAACTGCTGAGCTTGTGGGCAGGCAGTCGAGGAGGTGGAGGTCGAGGGGGTACGTTGGTAGACGATCGAGCCGGGCTCTCTGTCCCTGGACAACGTTTGATTGTGTCCTGGCTGCTGTCAGGATCGCCAGAGTGGTTTTGATGTGGGCCGGGGCTGGGCTTCGGCTGGGAAAGGCAGATCAAAATTAGCATCATGCTAACAGCTTGGTTTGGATCAATTCTGTGATGACTGATGTAGGTGAATGTAAAGAAAACTGCAGAAGCTGTTCACTGATTTCCAATAAGCTTGACTAAATTCTGCAGTCAGTGGACTTGATCTCTCAGAATAAATTACTAACTAATAATGCATTTAACCTTTTGGGTTACCATACAAATATAATCTCAACAAAAATACAGCAACAATCATCATTTGTATACATTTCATAACCACCAACTGTTAAAGGGATAGTTCATCCAAAAACGAAACCTCTTCCATCATTTACTCACTCTCACGTCATTCCAAACCTGTATGGCTTTTTTGCTTCACAAAAGAAGATATTTTGAAGAACGTTGGTAACCAAACAACAGTGGCACCAATAACTCAATATATCTTCTGTTTTAAAGAGGAAAAAAGTCACTGGTTTGGAATGACATGAGGGTAACTAAATGATGGCAAATGTTTGGGTAAACTGTCTCTTTAATTATTAGACATCTATTATTAGATGTCAGTGAAGACAATTCATATTTAACCTTCGTTTGGATACCCACCTTGGGTGGAAGTGGCGGAGGGACCTTCGGCCTCATGGTGGAGCTTTTTGTGCTGAAACAAATCAGATATCCAATTAGATGAGTCACGCTGCTAATCATTTATGCTAATTACACTACTGCTAACAAATATCATTTGGGGGGCATTAACAGGATGGAAATAGACCTCTGTGTTTGGTTTCATCAACCCAGCTAACAGGGAACATTCTCAGAACATTGGCTAACATTCTTAAAAGTTCTCTCAAACTTATCAAAAACATTTTTGCAGTAACATTAGTAGAGTGTTTTTTAACGTTTTATATCATCTACAACAAAAACGTCATGCTTAAGTTAAAAAAATGTTTTGAACATATGAAGTTTTGTACATTCCCAGAACTTTTAAAATAACATTTTTAACGTTTTGTTACAAAAAAGTTCTTACAACCTAAAATTGTTAGCTGGGAACAGAGTACAAGAGCAGACAGGAAACATGCCGCATACGGTCATGCAATTAAATGTACCACACAGGGGTTACATGCAGAAGAAAGCCAGACTGCGTCACAAAGAAAGAGAACTATGAGTGTCAAGGTAACAGTTCACACAAGCAATGCAAAAGGTCTGGAAAATACGACTAATTTTAGTAGCTGCATCAACTACAGCCGTCTAGAACATCGGCTAGTCACGGCACTGCCGAATAAACAGGAAATGAGAAGAAGAACAGATTTCCATAGTACCAAGTGGTCATGATATCCTGGCAAAAACATATTGTGTATAACATAGGTCATAGGTCTTATAGTATATTTACATACATACATTTCAGATAGCTCCTGATGAGTATTTGCTTAATAAAATAACATTTTAAACAAAATGTGTGTACTGTACTTTTTGCTTTATGTATTTAGTGTTTCTTTAAAGCAATAAAAATCAGCTGAAGGGGCACTCTGTGCACGGTACATAAAAATCACTTTAGCAGTGACTATTCTTAATATCACTCAACCTCTTTTATTTTAACAGTTAATCATTTCGCCGGTGATGGCTGTTGGAGAAATCTGCATGTGTTTATAAAGTTGCCAGTGTACATGGTGGTGAGATGTTTTACTGTAAAGCAGCAGATGAAGACTGGCTATAAAAATCAGAGGAACTTACTGTTGCAGTTCATCATGACCATCAGCCTCATCTTCAACCTCATCCTCATCCTCCAAATGTGCCTCATGCCCCCTAACGAGGATGCAGAAGGTTGCGGTGCTTATTCATTCTTTGATTCATTCACTTACATAACAGGACAATCACAGACACAAATTTAAACATGCATGTGGCTTTTACAGCAAACGTCATTTAAAGAGACTATTGGCTTCATTTCCTCTGATGAATGAAGAATGGAAAACTAATACTGTGGCAAAAATAACACAAATCTCCAACACAGTCTTGCCAAGCAAATCAGCCTTTGGTTCCACTCGGACAAGCACAAAAGGGCAAGGTTAGGTCACATCAAATATTGATCAGATGAAAGCCAGCTATGCAGAGAGAGTGAGAGGGAGAGAGAAAAGGAGAGAGACAGAGGGAGTGGGAGAGAAAGAGCGAGAGAGGATCAGAGAGAAAAAAAAGAGAGGGAAAGACAGAGGGTGGGGGAGAGAGAGAGGGAAAAAGAGAAAGAGGGAGCGAGAGATGGGGGAGAGGCAGAGAGAGAGAGAGAGAGAAAGAGAGGGAGAGGAAAAAAGATAAAGAGGGAGAGAAACAGAGAGGGATGGGGAGAGGGAGAGAGAGAGAGAGGAAAAAGGGAAAGAGGTAGAGTGAGAGACAGAGAGAGAGGAGGGCTTTGACAGAGCAGCAAAAAAAAGGATAGATAAGGGGAAAGAAAGAGACAGGGAGAGAGAGGAAGCCACAGAGAGAGAGAGATGAGAGAGATAGAAAGTGAAGGACACTGAAGAACAACGACATCATACCTCTGGTGCAGCTCCTCCTCAACAGACTTTAAAAGACTCCTGCGTGAAAAAATGTGGCAAACACATTAGAAGAAACGGATACAGAATTTACACACCTATCAATGGTGGTTGGGTTCAAAAAAATGCACTCTTGACTCTTGTCATTACCAAACAAGAAAATGTTTAGCATTATTTTTATGAAAAAAATATTTTTGTCCTTGTGACAATTGGATTTCTCCATCCAAAAAATATTTGCATCACTTCAGATTTTTATTCCTGAAATTCTACTTAAACCATGTGGCTGTTCCTAACAGAGTGACTGGCCAACAGGCAGTTCATTCCAGACTGTATGCAGAATTCCATGTTGAGGAGATAAACAGATTTATAACACATCAAGGGATCCATTAGTGTTCATTGATTTAGTCTAAATAAACGAGCATTTACGACTAATTTGTCTCTAATGACCCTGGGAAACAGTCCAAATTTTCAAATAACTTCTGTACTCTAACCTCTAGTACCTGTTCAGATGTTTATCTGCTCAGCTCCTAAATTATTAAACAGTGACGTCTTTTAGACTGAAGGGATTTTAAATAAAAGCAAATCCGTGGAAATCACGGTACATAAAAACTAGCTTTACATCCACAGAAATTCTGACTTCTTGCAAGGTCGCAAAATAATAATGTTTGATTGACTACACACGACAATCAACAGTGCAGTGTAATTTATAACTTGTAATTTATAATTGTGATAAAATTATGACCAATCACAATTTAGTTATGCAAAGAGATGCAGGAAAGACAACCAACCGAAATACAATATTCAAATCTAACAATGACATCATTGCATTATTGCCGTATCAATCTTATATAAAAATACAGAAAACCATTATTCCAGAGAACCACTATTCCAGAGTCTTCTACGTCTGCACATGAAGTGTTTGGGGCTGAATAAATTTGAGTAATATCAGTTTTATACTACCTTACATATCAACAACGAGCTAAATCTGGCGAATGCTGGAACAGCTACTAAAATCAATAGACATATAAAAGCATGTGGCACATTACGCAGTTCTCGTAAAATCCCTGTGATACTGATATCTGGCCACAACCACCTCAAACTTAATTACTGTATAAGTCAGGCGTCCTTAACACGTCTTTGCACCATGCAGGATATGCAATTGACTCCTCCATCATGAAACAAAAGCTGACCACAGAAATCTATTCGGCCAGAGCCATGATGCAAAACACGTTCACCTAGCAACCATGTTTATTACTGTGCATCACCTGCAGAAAAGGCTGTGTTATTGCCTGCATATATCTATATCTTCTAGCGCAAGGATATGATTTCATTTGCTTGAAACTGCAACCCAGAACTTTTGCCTCTCTATCGCCATCTCTTTTAGAAACTTAAACTGCAGGTTACTTTATGTACTTTTTTTTTTTACGTTTGTTGAAGTCAAATGAAGCCAAACTGACATGTCCTGGAAAACCAGAACTGGCAGCTCAAATTATAAATCATTATTATAAACGTAGATCTGTGATCTGTTATCTACTACCTCAAAAACTAACTTTTGTTAAATTTGAACCAAAAAAGTTACAAATTGCAGCTTTAATAAAAACATTTTAATAAAAATATGTGTTCTTTATCAGCAGTAATTTTATCATCAGCATGTCAATGATTGCTACATATCTAACAACGTCCATAGTCATGACTTTATCAACTCACACAATAATAAAAAATAAGCAATATATGTACACTAATTCACACGATGAAATGACTGCATACCATTACAAATTGTATACAATTACAGGGAGCGCACAAGCACCCATTCATCCTCACAATATGATTCTTAATTTTGTGGAAAATGAGTTTTAGTTACAGCACTGTCTCCCTCCATTAACCAGTGAGTCTGATAACTGCAGCTGTGGGTAGAGTCGGCTAAATGAGAGCGGATGAGCGCTCGTACGCGGTGAATTGTGACACTGAGGGGGTGTCTCTCAAATCACCCGCAGCCCATCTGTTGACCAGAGCTGAGAGCAACACCTCTGAATGCACACACACACACACACACACACACACACACACACACACACACACACACACACACACACACACACACACACACACACACACACACACACACACACACACACATGAGAGTGAATGCTCTCACTCCATCTGTCTACCTTGACCTTCTGTTCATTATATGACAGAGACAGTCAACAAGACACAGGGTGCGTGTATTATGAGAGTTATGGTCAGATATACACACGCACACAAATGCACACACACAAGTGGTTTGTGAGGACATAAGTGGTTTGTGAGGACATAGTGGTTTGTGAGGAAGAACGTAACCCTCACAGAAAACTTTTGACTTTTTAATTAACAAAAAAAACACCCTTTAGTATGTTTCTTAAGCAATTACATTTTTGAGGACACAAGAAGTATCCTGGTAAACCATGTTTACATTGTTATACACGTTTTACACATGTCATTATACACATTTGTGTCCTCATAAACCACACTGAAGTGTCACACTGGTGAGACAGAAGTGTCACACAGCTAAATGTACTGTACTGTCATTACATCTGAATGAGCTCCTTGTTTGTGAGCTCTTCGGTAGAGCACACAAACAGAATTCAACGCTTTTGTCATCCAGTTGACTTGTGACGATGTAATAATCCTTTAAAACAAACACATCTATGCCGTCTGTCAACTACAAAAGAATGTGTATTACAGGATCTTATGAAACGAGGCTTTCCCTAAAATCTTAAAAGATCTTATCTGCCAAACTCCGCCAATATCAAAACTTTGCCAATGTTAAAATTCTCTACGGGGTGATTTTAAAAGACACTTTCTAGCCGTCTTCAAAGTGCCATCTGTAATAACTGACACTGGTGGACAATTACTGATACTTAGGGCTGTAAATATTTATCTGGCGATAACTCAATTTGACTCGGTTCAGTTAAGATCAGGATGCGTCTTTTATTTTGGCAAGACTCATAGACGTATCCGAATCCAAGCCAAAAAGACTATACCGTAGTAGATGCATTTTTACATTACTTTTACATTTTCAAAAATTGTAAATTGTTTTTTGGAATTGAAACATAAATATAACCCTACTGCCACTGAAACAACACTAATCTTTTAACATCCAACGTTTACTGCTATTTTATGTTTACAACTGTAAAGCTTTGTTTTTGTTCACTGGGCAACAGCTGACGTCAGTAACATATCAAGATGAATAGAGAACTAACCGGGATGAGACACCCAACAGTTGTCTGTAGTCAACTTACTTATTTCCTCCTAAGATAGAGCCTTTTGGAGAACCCTGCCCATAATCCATCTGTAGATCCTACAACAAAAAGACAGGAAGTCACATATTCATGCATCTTAAGCTTCGTATTATGCAGAACGTAGGTATGCTCGCACACAGCTTTGTCTCTTTGTCAGTGTGAAAGCTACATTCATGCATGTGTCGAAGACAAATGGTGTCTACAGTCTTTGATTGTAATTAGTGTGTTTACTAAATATCCAAACGTGCATGTTAATATTGGTATGGTCAAGATTTATGAGGCCATTTATGAGTGCGTGAAAAGATGGAGAAATGATAAGACCTTATACACAGTGTTAGATTTATATTAGCAAACAAGCACAAGTATCTCTAATTCTGATTCTGTTTAGCTGCATTTGGTTTGGTTGGATGTATGTATGTACTGGAGCGATAAGGTAGGTGTGGCTTAAGGTGTAAAATTATATTAGCATATCTGTCACAGCCTGTCTTAAACTGACATTATCATGAACATCATTAAACTGCAATCCATAACGTTTGCCTCTCCGTCACCATCTTTGTTTAAAACATAAAATTGCAGGTTACTTTACATACTTTCATTGCGTATGTGAAGTCAAATGAACATTTCCTGGGAAACCAGACCTGACAGCTCACATTATAAATCATTATTATAAACTTACTGATGTAAATCGAGGTAAGGAGACCATTTGAACCCTGATCTGTTAAGTGTTTGTTCAATAGGTGACTTAAAAAAAGCAAATGGCAGCTTTAAACAAACTCTGCTGTACATAAAGTCAAAAAGCTTACATAAACAGAGTGGACGTACATACTGTACACAAAAAACCTGTCTTTAAAACACTGAAATGCTTTTTATAGTTCTCTATTTTTGTGATGAGAAAGGAAAGAGATTCCAAGAGATGTGCTGGAGGAGTTAAAACTGTTCATAATGTTTTACTCTTAATTAGAGCGCTGTGGGTGGACTGGCCATGTGTTATTTGTACTCCCACTCGCCAGTATGATCATTCACACAAGCAGCGACTTGGAATAACTTGGTGCTCCTGAATTAATATGATCATAAAACAGAACCAGCACCTATTATATACTGAACATCAGACACTGAAAAACAGTATGAGAAACGTCTACGTCTGTGACATGTTGTCGAAAACAAAAAGAGAAACATTTATATACTGTAAAGTTTTGCTATATTTGACCCCCAGAATACCACTTGGAAATTATAATGCAAAGAATCTGTATTTTAAGTTACACTTTTCATATAAATATTACAGGGAATAAAGGGGACTGAATCATATTCAGAACAAGACAAACAAGACAAAACAAACTGCAGCGTCAATTATTTAGATTAGACCTAAATCAAACTCTTCAATTGCAACCTCTGCAAACCCTGTTGCTTAGTGTTCCTGTGACTCAACAGCTAGAGCATTGTGTTTGCAGTGCAAAGGCCGTGGGTGCGAGTCACAGCAAACACATACTGATAAAAAATGTATATCTTGAATGTACTGTAAGTCGCTCTGGATAAAAGTGCCCGCCAAATGCATAAATGTAATGTAACCCAACATTACATCGTAAAAACGTTCATAAAACAATCCCCACTAAAATTAAAATCTGATTGAAATAATCATAGACCTTAGCACAAAAAAAACTTCAGATGTTGATTTTTAATGATAAGATCCTTTAGAAGTTTGCCACACAGCACGTGCTACACACATTCAGAAACAACACCAGCTTTGATGGACCTCCCCACATTTCTCTCCTACATTAGTTCCTGTGTGTGTTTAGGGTCTGAAAGTTCTAAGTTTTTAAAGTTTTCATAGTTTCATATTTCATACATTAAACTCCTTCATCTCAAATAATTAAGGAACATTAGATTTCTTATTATATAATATCTTTACAGGAAATGGTTTGGCTGTGTTTTACTAGGAGTTTGGAGGCAGGAACCCAGTTTTCCATCCATTACGTCAAATTTTCCGACAGAAGATATTGCAATAATAATCAAGTTATTGTTGATTAAACTGAAGTACCTTCCCTCTCTTATTCTAAAACATCATTGTTTTGTTTTCTCTCTCACCTTGCTCTGTCCATGCTCTGACCCCTCGCCCATTTTTCCTCCTCTGTTCTCTCTGGAATAGCTCTCTGGAAAAGCTCTCAGCCATGCAAAACCCTCATTGATTTTCCCCTGAAGATTAACAAACCAAATTTCCTTTACACAGCACACTGCCATATCCTTATTCACGGGCCGCTGTTGTGCTGATGGGGGCCATTTCTGTAATTCTGAGTGATTGAGATAGAAAGTACGCAGGAGAGTGAGACGAATAAAAGCTAAAGAACTTCTCATACTCTCCGCTTGACTGCTTCTGTCATCTCCTTCCTTCATCTCCCTCGCTTTTTCTCTCCGCCAGGTTCCTCACTGTTTTTTCATACACAGTCAATGAGAGATTCCAAGCATGTGATTCCATGTGTCACCTCAGTGTGTGGGACCAGATGAAAGTCAATGAAGAAATCCTCAACCCCCCCACACAAAAAATAAAAACATAAAAGAAAACACTACTCTGCACTGCTGTAACCATATGAACTTGGCAGATATTGAAGCCGTGGTGGTGCACATTAAGCCCTGGTGCTCATGTGGATGATATGGGTTTGGGTCCAGCTAAAACAGTGCAACTGCAAATTTACTCTAGTTTGAATGGAATATTTTTCATTTACTAGATTCTTAAAAATTGCCATGACCACATGATTATCAAATATATAAAGCCATTCTGTATTTAAATCTTCAGAAATAATAACAATATTTTGATATAAACTGCTACAGTTACATAAAATTACCCATTCTTTAAGTTTTTGGTGATATCTCCCATCTCATTGTGGCCTATGAAATAGGTTTCCAAAACAGACAGCACCTACAGCTGAAACTACTACAAAGCAAAGTTTGAATGGAGTCTGTTTCATTAACTTGTTCGGAATAAATTATTGGCAAAAAAGATACACAACTCCTAACCAGAATGTTTGAGGAATATTAATACAAGTGCTGCCTTACAAGCAGTGTAATTAAAAATAACAACAACAACAATCAGCTGTTTAGCACAATGGGGGCCAACAAAAGATGGTGGGACATGTGATCATGGCACAAATAGACCAATCAGGTTGCGTCTCGGTTGCAGAACTGCACTGACAGCTCGACAGATCCTGTGGGCTGTGTTTATTACGCAAAGCTTCACTCGCTGAACTGACGTTTCCCTGCCTGCACTCACACAGACCTCCAGAGCGCTCCGGTTTAACCGTCCCTGTGGGGCATGCCCAGGCACTCTTGTATTTCTCTCTCTCTCTTTTCTTGTGTTCTCTCTCACTCTCCCTGCCTCTCCACCCCACTCAACATCCATTCCGACTGTCTAACCCTAATCTCTCTCTCCATTCCCCTTTCGCTTGCTTTCAAGATGTGTCTGATCGTGACAGGGCCTAAAAATAAAGCCCCTCAGAGGCATCGACTGCACAAAATGCTTTGCTTCGCAGTTTCAGAGTGCTTTTGATTACTGAAAAGTGCGGCAGCGAATCAAATTTGAGGACTGCGACTTTAAACGAAGCTAGAGGCTGCAATACCTAAACAAAATAATCCAGCACACAAATTTTGTTTGACAGACAAAGGCAATAACACTGATATTATATACAGGTGAGCTGAAAAGACGCAGACAGCTGTAATCTAAACATGGCAAGGCAAAATGAATGACAATAAAATTAATGAAAGAAATGACAGCTACAAACGATTGGATGATTGCACTACACAAGCGCGGTAAAGCGGACAAGATCATAGAAAGTAGAAGACAAAGTAAACAGAATAATACGAAAAAATACCAGATTAGATCTTGCAGTGTAGTATATTTCTTCAGCACAGTCCAAAAAATCGTCAGTGTCAAGCTGTTTAGTAGAAGGACCAAAAAACTTTGGTTAATCACACACACACACGTGGTGTCCATGTGGTTTCAGTGACACAATGAATTATGGGTAAAAGGTGGTTGGGGTGGTGGAAGGTCCTGCTGTGTGATGAGGTGTTTGCAGAGGTCAAGCCCACCTGACCATTCAACAGTTACAGACCTATGGTGTAAAATGACAATCCATAACTGCTGAACCTGGGATGGGTGGTACACTTAAGATGAAGAACTAATGCACAAAAGGATGCAGGTTCAATAGAGGTGACTGAAGAATGGAAGAGAACCAAGACCACAATTCTATTAAGAAATGCCCTGTTTAAGAATTCATTCACTTAAATATCATCTACATTATATTCCTGTTAAAAAGTCTTATTCACTTGGGAAGAAGTAACATTATGGAATGAAAATGGATGGCGAACTTAATTTCTTCTTGACTTTAAAGCTGCAATTCATAACTTTTGCCTGTCTACCGCCATAGCTGTTTGAAACATAAAACTGCAGGTTGCATTACATACTTTTCTTTATGTATGTTGAAGTCAAATGAAGCCTGACATTTCCTGAGAAATTAGACCAGACCAGCTCAAATGATAACTTATTATTATAAACTTATTGCAAATCGGGGTAAGGTAAGTTGGCCTGTTAAACAGTGATCTGTCATGTACTTTCTCACTAACTGAGTTTTGTTCATTTTTAACCATACAAAGTTATAATTAACAAACATGCTCTTCCTGTGTATATAGCGACACCATGACACTGTGTTTGCAGCATGTCGCATAAATGCAACGTTTGAAATGCGTTTGTTATGTAACCTCAAACACCCACAAGCTGCAGCAATTATGGACTGCCTTGTGACTTTAAAACAACAGGACAACGTGATGTAAAACCAGAAAATCAAAAGAAAACCGAACAAGCGTGAGGGAGGGGCCTTTGGCTGTGAGATGATATCATAAGCCTGCAGACTACAATTGGAATCGACGTTAATCTGATGTCCTGCTGTTAAAATATGATCTGGTTTATGAATTAATGACAAATCCAGTTATAAAGTGAGAACATGAGTGTTCAAGTGAGACAACGATGAGTCAACGCTGCATTTTTCTGCGCCGTTTAAAGGAAGTCTTATTGATTAGATGCTAGAAAAAGCTGAATCCAACCTTTCAATTATCACGGTGGTGAAAGTGCAAGACAGACGTCTCGGGTGCGTAATAGTTAAACGTATTGCAGGAAAAACAACAGTCTGTTAGAAGACTGAGATGTAAGGAAAACGTTTCGTAACAGAAAGTGTCAGCTGACGGGAAAGATCGTTCAGAAGTGATGGCTGGTTGGTTTCAAACTAGGCTTAACCTGATTGGGCGTATTTCTTTGATTGTGATGTTGCTATGAAGTGCGAGGTGTGCTGATCTCACTGTGCGCGATTACAAGAAAACTCAAAAGCCAATAAGAAGATGGTACTCACTGGTTCATGATGAGGTTTGGTCTCTGTGGTCAAAGGAGCATCGAACTTCACCTGATCGACTGAATGAAAACAAACACATTATCTTCACAGAACTAGTCAGATCAACCCATTACAGTGAATGTTTAATATTTAATCGGCTGCGTATGAATCACTATGTGGTAAATATGTGATACAGAAGCTTAAGAACCTGATCAAGTTCTTATAAATTATTATAACTAAAACTAATAAAACATTTTTGTGAACTGAAATCAAATAAAACAGGCAAAAATATTTTAAAAACGTAAACTAAAAATTAAGAAAAATTAAGAGATGTTGCCTCAACAAAGCGAAATATATTTTAAGCTAAGGCACCTCATAAAAATAAATAATAAATACAATGACAGAAGCACATAAAAAGATAGCTAAGCATGAAAACTAAAAATATTCAAAATAAAAGCTCATTCAAAATATTAATAAAATAACAATAAAACTAAAACCACACTATGCACAAACTATAATAACTCTGCTAAGCAGATACAGACAAGCAGACAGACAGATGAGGAAGAGTTTCCAGTGTTTTTCAGCAGACAGATGTATTCAATGAAGAAGTGAGGCTGAGAAATTCACTGAGGCCTGCTGAGGAGAACAGAAGCACCTGTCAGGTGAGCCCAGGGGAGAAATCCAACAAACACTCACAGTTAATCTCTGACAGGGTCTTTCCTTCCCGACTGTTACGGCTCACGGAACGAATCCGATGTGGAACAGACACTGGAGGCTGAGGAAAACACAGAACAGAAGCATAAAACACTGGGCCATCATAATGAGTAAAACAGAAGGTTATCTCAGCATAAAGTTGTTAACAGTACTAATGACAACTCCAGAAATATTTTATGGATCTGTTAGTTATTGGCCACACTGCTTTCTAGATATCCGCAACGGCCACAGAAAAACCCGCCAGGCAATCTTATATGACAGTTAAACTGAGCTGCTTTTTATACACAAACAACATTAAGGCAAAAACAAGCCGGAATTCGACAGCTTTCAGTCGATGGCAGGCATATTACTGTGCCATTCTCAGCAGATCAGAGGTTCAGTTAGGATAAAACCACACCATCAGCAAGACTACAAAACATCAATACATTTAAGACAAGAGAAGCTTAAATGCTTACACGTCAGATATCACTTAGTGCCACTGCCAGGGACTCAGCGGAGGGCAAAACTCCAGAGGCTAAAAATACACGCCAGGCATCACTCAGATAACAGCAGGGTCACGACACCAACCCTTTGAATCCCGGTCTATCTAACGCTGCTGTCCTGTCTCACTGCAGCCCAAGAGAAAATCATTACAGCCTACTGGACGCCCGACAGCCGAGTCCCTGATGACTACCAAGAAAAGTTTGCTTTCGTTCATTTATCAAAGAAAACCTTACATCAGCAACACACACACACACACACGTATACTTATCTAAATGGGGACATTCCAAAGACTTCTATTGTTTTTATACACAGCCAGTTATAAACACTATAACCTAACCCTAACCCACAATCTAACCCTAACAGAAAACTTTCATTAAACCTTAATTTACATTTACATTACATTTACATTTAGGCATTTAGCAGACGCTTTTATTCAAAGCGACTTACAAGTTAAGGAAAACAACGAAGTAATAAAAGCGATTTACTACTTTTTTATAGCATTTTTACAAATGAGGACGACCCAATAGAAGGTTTTGCTCAGATTTGTCAGGTTTTGCTGACTTTTGGGTACAATTTTGGTTAAGTAAATCAGAGTAGAATTCTTTTAAGAAGCTTAGAACTTATGCCAAATGTTTTAGAAACATAATCTTTGTATTCTTTCATTTTCATTTTAACAACTTTATAAATTTAATAACTTTATTAACAAATTTAGAAGTTCTTTATAAACTTCTGAGTCATGAATATCAAGTTTTCTTACAATTATTCTATTCGACCATCCAACAAAATGCGCTTTCCCATAAAAAAGTCAAAATGTACCACCACCCAAACATTCTCACTACAGCGCAGCCAATTCTCACAAATACCAAAATATTTGCAATTCAAAACATACATTTAATTTAAAACATCAAAGAAAAAGATTGATTCAAGTAATTTTGAATTGCACGTTTATGTATTTTTAAATATCTTTAAAAAAGAGAAGACACAGAGAGCGAGAGTGAGTGAGAGAGACACAGAGAGAGAGAGAGAGAGAGAGAGAGAGAGAGACAGAGAGAGGGAGTGAGAGAGAAAGACAGAGAGAGGTCCAGGACACAAAATGGTTTCTGAAGGACATCCATCACTGCAGTTTCACACTGGCTGAACTAGTAGATGTGATGAAGAAAGATAAGACAGAAGAACAAACGGACGACCTTTAGAAAACAAGGACACAGCAGAGCTCTGAAACAGAAACAGACAGCAGGCCAAACACTGCGTCCTTCCACGAGTGAACCACTCCATCACCACCTCGAGTCACATGAACAATGACTAAGAAAGCATTATCTGCGCTTTTCAAATACATCCAGACTAGTAAAACTAAACCAGTGGGTGAATTTCACAGAGACTGAGTCATATTTTACCCCACAAATCAACAGGAAAAATTTGAAATAATAAAAAGCCCCATTGCCTCTGTAACACTTACAAACTATACACTATACAAACATAATAACTTGAAAAACATAACTATTACATTATATAATGCTTGGCAGATCATTAGCTACTGCTAACAGTTGGAAATGTCATCAAAATTCATTCAAATGTTTTGCACATATTCTCCACAGACCCCTGCAGTACCTTCACACACCCAGAGTGAACAATTCTCACTATGTGAAAGCTTCTCATTACCACAATACAAAAAAGATGATATATTATTCATTTTAGCAATCTGTATGAATATTTAAGCGTTCCAGAGTGCGATGTGGGCAGAAACATAACCTGGACATGTTAATGACAGGTTTCATGAGATTCTGACCTATCTCATGAAACTATAATGGATATATTTATTCATGCGACATGGCTAAATTTCAATACAAGTGCTTTTATGTTGATGGTTTGTTAAACCATTGATTGAACCTCAGCATGAGGCCAGACAAATATCTGTCTGTAAACAGCTTCTGAAGTGATCTTCCGTTTCCGAAACCAACTTCTTCAGGAGTTAACACTCCGGTCTCAAATTAAGAACTTCCTTAAACATCTTTGGACACACCTCTGAAATTCACACATGTATAAAAACACACACACCCATTTCAGCTAGTAGTGCACAACTGTTTGTGCAAGAAGTCAACACACCTCATGCGCAAACGTGTTTGGCTAGGTTATAAAAACATGCATGATGAAATAGCCAAAATGAGCTACTGATTAACAAAAATGATTACATAAATAAATATTACAAATGGTTACAACACCATAACATTCATCAACACAAAATTAACACATTATTTAAAACATTTACATGATGCAATGTACCTTTTGACAACACATACACACACACTCTCGCACAGCCCTGGTACCTTTCTGCGAGCCACAAAGCGAACAACCCGTTGGGAACGAGGGGTCACTGGCAAAAACAAGCCCCTGTATTTAAACATCAGGAGCAGGGAAGAAAATAAAAGGAATGAGAAGAAGTGAGGATGATGGATGGATGCCTGGGGAAACGTGCAATACAGGGAGGGAGGGGAAACTACGGCCTCAAACACATTACTTTTCATTTTCGCTGAGGGACTGTGAAAGAAGCCGTATGATTTTACAAATGACTTCTCAGTAAAAGCAGCCCTGTGGCACTAAAGCACAACAGGAAGAGATGCCGGAGTATAAACTCAACTCTACAGACAATTACAATAGCCATTACAGGCCAATTAGCCAATTAAAACCTCAATCAAATGCTTGATAATATCGAACATATAAACGAATTCTGTCATTTAGAATACAATAGCATCACTGTATTTCAGTTTAGCCTGTGGAGTTATTTTGAGGCACACTGCAGTGTATTTTTAATCCCATCACTTTGAATGCAAACCTCAAAACAACCTCAAACTTGAGTATGGGGCTTGTGGGATTGAGGGGACTTCAGTTACTTCACTGAAGCAGCAGCTCTGAGTTTTCTGGGATCTGCTTATGAATAACAGTCCCAAAGGAGCCGTCATGTGATAACTGTGATGGCTGTGATAACCCTGAGCATCACACAGGGAGGTCTTACTTTACCTCGGGCTCTGGGTCGTCGTCATCCAGGTCTGTGTAGGATGAGTGATCAGGGTTACTGGCCTTATCCAAGAGCTCAATCGCCAAAATACGACTCAATGGTTGAGACACAAAAGGATGCTGTGTAGAAATAACTGATATGTTAAACATCACATGAACATTTATTGAGACAATTTAACTTGTGTTCCATCAGAAAATAATTGTTCAGGCTACTACGGCTACTATTGTTCAAACTCGCTAACATTAAAGCTAAAATATGCAATTTCAGGATCGTTAAAGACACAGAAACAGAATCGCAAAAGTAATCAATACTGCACAATAGGAAATTTCTTTACCTGCAATAACTTGTCAGCCGCCGGCCTTTTCTTTGGATTTTTCGTCAATGCTAGCTTCACGAAATTGTGGAGATTATTGGTCCTTGAGAGCACAGAAAAGAGTCGCCATAAATCTCACACAGCACGAGAATTATAACCGTGAGGCCATGTCGTCTGGTAGCTCTAAATGTAATGAAGCTAATTTGATTTAACACAGCTGTAAGGTCACGGAGAAGAAGGTATTCGGCAAACGACCTGACCAGATTCATAATCAACCAAGATAAAAGAATGTCAACCAAACTTATCAAAATTCACACAAGCAAATGTTTGAGGCAAATGAGAGTGCTTGAGCCCAGTTTCACTGATGATTAACGAAATCAATACCTTGTAAAGCAAAAAGTGGATTTAACCTCACAAATCCCTCTTGGTTTCACGGATTTGACAAACTCAGGTAACCTTACAATTGAGAGCTTGACAAGTTTAATTATCACATACCATTTAACTTTGTCTTTTAGCTTGGGGGGTTGAAAGTTGCTTTTTGTCATCAGAAACAAAGCCCTGGAGAGAAAGAAAACACGGGGTGATGCTGTCAACAGCAAAACATTAGTTCAACGGAAAACGTGTGTTAATTGAATTTGTTTAACTCCTCTAAACTTTTATCTTTTCTTTCTGCAGTGCGAGAATGAGAAACAGGCAATTGCAATATACTAACTTCAAAACTTACCCTAAGTACCATTATAATACTCAAGCTCAAGCTTTGAGGTTACTGGATTATTTCATACTACAGTAGTACCAAAGTTAGGAATAACTTTTTGAAAACCAAATGATTTACATAATGATGTGGCGTGTGATATGCTAAAACGTAAAAGTTACGTTAATAGAAATATGAAGAAACACAGCCATTATTAATAATTTGTAACCAGATCCGTTACATTTGTAACCATTATATTCAGTGTAATACCCTGATATGGATTATTAAAGTACCTAATAAATGTAAATACTGTTTCAACACACTGCCTTGGAACAGATTCATACTGCTGGTGAAACCCTGACCTCATTGGATGAAGATCAAACATGGGAGGCTGCAGCTCAGCCAGTTCGATGGCAGTGATGCCCACAGCCCAGATGTCACACAGGTGGTTGTAGCCTCCCTTCCTTTCCACTGCTGCCACTTCTGGAGCCATCCTGTTGACACGAGTCACTGACATCATCACTGACAGTATATGTTAACAAGTTAATTGCTATTAGTCTATGAGAGGTAATCAAATTACATATTATTTTAACTTCCTAATTTAATTATTATTTCATTACACCATGCGTAACAAAACAAAAGGTTAAAAAAACTGCTGTTTACCAATAAGGAGTTCCAATGAAGGATTTTCTTTTAGCAAGTGTGGCTGTGATTTGTGCAGAAACACCAAAATCAGCTGCAGAAAGAGACAGACAGAGAAAGAAAAAGAGAGAGAGAGAGAGATCCTTTAACTACACATTCAACATTCGTTTAAGGGTTCAATCAAATACAGCTTATGAATTATGAATTTTGGGAGCCGTGTAAAGCCATAGCAGAAGGTGAAAACATGAGGCGCTACTCTCAGTTTCCAACACAACACATTTAACACTGTTAATGATTTGAGCTGATAACACAATAAATTACAGCATGCAGATCTCAAAAGTTGTTGTCAACAACTTTACTTCCTCCTATAAAATACAGAAAGAAAATAAGTCATCTTTGTTTTCTTACCCAGCTTGACATAGCCGTTGTCTGTCAATAAAATATTGGCGCCCTATTTGAAATAAAAAAACAAGAAATGAAAGGGAACTATAATAAAAGAATAAAAGAGCTGCTATTATAAGACATTACTGCATGTGCGGGTAGTCTCAGAGATTAGTAAGTGTGTAAAAATGGATCAGACTGACTCCAGCGTTGCATCTTTTTTGTATGAAATTGCTCCTGTTCAACAGCTGCTTTCATCTATGATCAAAGATTTGGAACAAAGTCCTGAATCATACTAATTAAACCCCTTTTACCAGGTAACACATTTTCTCTAGCTTTACCAGCAGCTGCACAATTTGCTTGGCCAAACTGCCACTAAAAATACATTTTTTCTTTCAATGTATTTTTCGTAAACAGTTGTGGTACGAAGATCCCTTCAAAATCACATAGAAAAATGATGATACAAGAGCAAGCCCTTCCCAGGGTGCAATAACAATTCATTACATTAAATGAATTCCTTAAAACAAACTAAATATTTGTACATTTTCAGTGACAGAGATGTATTGTGTTCCTATAAGTAGCTACTTTTGCAAAATAAATCAAATAATAATCTATAATAAAAACAATTCTAGTACCTTTATGTCACGATGCATCTTTCCTTTGTTATGAAGATAATGTAAACCCTTAAAGATAAACCACAAATAACAAATGCATTAGGCAAAACGCATTGTTTTTTTGAAAATCACCTCAAATACACAAAGCAAAGAGAGGAAATAGCAGAAAGCATCTGCTGACATGTTTAACATTACAAAAGCAGCTTCATGGTCACAGTGGACTGCTGTTTGTCACAAACTCCAGTAAGAGGTCTCACCTGCAGGGTTTCTCTGGTTACATATGCTATCTGTGATTCTGTCAGAGGCCCGGTAACTGTGGAACATATTTCATGTACAGCATTAATTCAATCTACAAAAACATCCAAATGGTCATACATGAACAATGTATCTGTTAGCCAAATATGCCAACAGCTTGGCTTTCAAAATGAATGTAAAGTAAACGTCTATATATATAATATATATAATTCAGCACCAGTATCTGGTTGGCACCCCGACACAGTAGGTGGCACTACTGTGCCCATTTAACATTTTGCCTTAAGAGCCACAATGATTCCAGACTCTCTCTTGGTCTCCTAACACTCATACTTTAAGTGATATCATTGGCCAAAAAAAGAGAAAACACAAATTCAACAAATCAAAAGATGTACTGATAAATTTATTATTTTTAAAAATGTCATGAGTTACTGTGAATTCTTTTGGCCATGATAAATGTGTAGTAAAAAAAATCACCACCAACATCAGCTGAAAATGCTAAGCTGGGCAGTTACCTGACGGATAAACTTTGTGGTACAACCTTGTGACACAAATCCTTCTGATGTCACACTGCAGTAAAAGTTAAACCAAAAGCATGTGACAAGATTATCAAACAAGCAATGAACAAAGTGCATCTGTTAAAGTGTTCCTTTGACAATCTAACATTACCAACCCCTACATTCATGCACAATACAGAGCTAAATTATCTCCTAAAAACAGAAACTGAGGAGACCGTCCCATTTTGGATCTTTAGGAAAGAATGGTCAAACCCATCTCAGAGGGTTTGAGAATCTCATCTGTCTGCTCTCCAAGCTGTTTTAAGATCTGCATTTCAGTGTAACTATGGGAGGGTTTAAGGGTTCAGGAGAGCACTTCATCTTCTCGAAGCGAATAAAGACTTTTATTGCTGGTTAAAATGTCACGAAAACAAGAACTGTGATAAGGGGCAGGAGTGAATGCTGAAGAGGGGGATGGTAAGAAGCAGAAGAGGAAGGGTGTTAAACTGGATTTTATGTGAATGATGTATCGTCTGTAAATCTCAATTTAGAGTTATGTATTAAAAATACTGCCAGCAGCACCGTTACAACACCGTGGGTTCAAAATGTATGTTGTCTGCATAAATAACTGCTGCTAATGATTATTTAGATGTCATTTTGTCATAAAGGAGAAAAAAACAATTGCACACGTTGGTTATGAGGCTAAAGCAAAAATCATATTGCATTTGTATCTGTCAAAATAACACTGCTATGTCTTAAATAAAAGGAATAAAACGGTCCTTCTCTATTTACTTCCAAACAGGTAAAGAAAAGAGAAATGTATTCATTCAGCAGCAATTTGCTTTGCGGTCACTGGTTTATCTCACACGCGCTTTCCTGATCATTGACTGATTTAAAGAGATATTAAGAAACAAAACCGACCAATCAGAATGGCTCTCCCTCTCTCTGTGTGGATGGAGTGCCGGTCGTCCTCAGTTCTAATCAGGCCTGTGACCCCGCAGCAGAATGTTACCATGGCAGCAGGGTGTTGATAACATGTGACTTTGGCCTGGGCACTAAGCTAACACGTTAACACCATAACACCATCTAATGGGTTTGCCCCCCTTCCATATACAGCCTCCCCACACTCCCACCCGAACAGAAGCGTTGAGAGAAGCCGCAGAGCTACCGACAGCTGTCGTGAAAATGAGCTCTAATGATCTGACAGGGCCACTCAGCAGAGCTCGGCTAAATTTATCTCCCGGGAACATGCACAGATGATTTCCAACAGTGTAATGAAAGATTTATATATTTAGGCCATCTGTCAAAAATTGTTAACTGAAGAAAAAGAAAGTTTATTTACACAGAACTGAGATCGCAAATGACAAAAACTTCCATCCTTGTACTTTTTTCCTATGGTGATGCGGATCTGAGTGAAACAGCTTCAGGAATGAGACAAAATGTAAGGCGGTACTCGATTGGCTCGTTGGAACTTGTAGGGGTTGAAACTTCCTGGTCATTGGACAGTCAATATAGTCCCGCCCTCGTGCTGAGACATACATCATCAATGGAAGAAATGTTGTTTGTGGAGGATGATTTTAATTACAGATTATGGGGGCACATGAATTTAAAAAAAATAATGATGCACACATATAAATTATTTAGAATAAGAACCCTGTATTTTGATTTCATGGTGACTTAAAAGACCCTATTCTGTTTGTAACAGGAAGTTTGCAAGAAATGAAGAATGAAGGGCTTTTTACAGCCAAAAACAATCATTAAACTTGCTTTTCAGTTGCAGGTGGTATTACAGAATTTTTTATGAATTGTGTCAATATTTAGGAGTACACTAGCATTTAGATGACTAGTCAGACATGTACTACATCCACACTGTATGCATTGCTATCCAAAATGACTTTACATGCCCTGGAAATCAAATCCAAGACCTTGCTGTTGTTCTGCCAGTTAAGCTACAGGAAAACTGAACTAAAAGCTACAAATTTCCTGAGGTTTTTAAAGGTGAAGCATGCAATTTCTGCTACTTGAGTTTGTATTAAGCTTGATTGTTTACCTTGATATAGTGCATCTTACCGTGATATATATCTTGTAGCGAACCTCCCCCACAGTATTCCATACATATCCATAATTTATCCCTCCTGGAAAGCCAGAGAAAGAAAAACACCAACAAATTATATTTCAATCGATGCCTCTTGAAATACTTCCCTGGCAGCCCTGCGGAAAGGCTGAGAGGATGCACACTTTTCTGGGTCATGACACAGCAACCAAAAGACACAGTAATAATTCACATGCAACCTGCTTTTATCAAAAACACCCTTCTCTGTTTCTGCAAGGTACCATGCACTCACGTCCAGACTAATAATTTACTGCTTTACTGTCTACGAAAGACAAACCACACTTGAGCTGCCTTTGGTAATAAGGAAAACCAGGACAAAATTCTTTGCTTAACAGAAGGTGGTTTAAATTTCCCTGGATTTCAACTAGATTGTTATACTGCTAAACCGTTTCTCCGAGGGTGACATGCTATTAACTACAAAAACTCAATGTAGAGTACAATCTGTGATATGCAGTAAGACTGACTCACATCTCAGTTTGTAAATAAAGGCAAACAGAAATGTGTTTACATTAATGCAATTACAGTTCAAGTCTGAAGGTCTGTTCACACCAAGAACAATAACTATAAAGATAACAAAAAAATATATATTTGCGCCCACACCAATGGGCAATAACAGTGTGTGTTTACTGTAAGCTCACACGCTGTAATTTTACAGTCATGAAAATGGATGTAGATGACCTGCTGTTCCTGCTTTTTAAGAAACAGGAAAAACAGATGCTTTGGGGTACATGAAATCCTTCAAAGAGCTGGAGCTGGAAGATGCGTCACTCTGCTAAGCTGTCGTTTTTTTATTTTATTTATACTTTATTTATACTCAACTATGAGTCTAAGGCCATCTGCAATTTCAAAATGTGTAAATCCTTTACATTCGAATGGATTTTGACTGGATGTCACGTTGTCTTTATATAGTTAGCATTGTTGATGTGAACAGGCCTTAACCTTTTGACAAGTAAACTGTAAACTTTTTAACAATTGCACATTTTGCATGTCTCCCTAACTTATCACAGTTGATATAAATTAATTTCGACAGTGCAACAGTGGTCGACTAAAAATATGACTACGTACCACACTCAAAACATTAATATTGAGTCAATATTGTAAAGAAAATGTCCTGTATTTTCCCCCCAAGATGAAGTAAGACCCACACCCTTGAATTTGTGGTTAAGTCTAAGCTTGGCTGCGCAGCGCAGGTTGTACAATTAACAGAAACAGAGGTGCTTAATCACGCTGGCTCTTCCCGCAGTGCAGCCGAGAGACTCAACCAACAGAGCACAGCGTCAACTCGACAGCCTCAGACAGGAATAGCAATTGACAGAGCAGGAGAGAGAGAGAGAGAGAGAGAGGTTAAGTGAAGGAGAGAGAACTGTAAAAGTGTGGTCGGGAGAGTGGTTATTACTATACCTTAAGTAACTACCAAAATAGGCCACAATGTTGGAGTGCTTGCAGTCCTTCATCATGATTATTTCCTGTTGGACCACTGCGAAGTCCTCGCCTGTCCAGGGAACAGAGAGAGAGAGAGAGACAGAAGGGGGCGAGATGAGTGTAAACATGGTGAAGAATTCCCAACAGGCACCAAGAGACAGATGGGTTGTGCCGATGAGGTGTCAGGTTAGGACGTGTTTTACAATAAGTATAGTGGTCAGAAAAGGAAACTCAAAATCAAAACTCTTTTCAGAAAATCCAGTCAGTACAGGTAGAAACGAACTGAGGTAAATTAGGCCACGTTTGCCATGCATTTCAATGACAAAGGGTGGCCAGTTTACCTGAATGGATGATATATGTCAACGAGTATTAACGCCCACAATACAGACTAAAATCTAAAGCCATAACTACCATTTAAAGCTATAGCAATAGTGATCTCTCTGCCTTAGCCCCACTAATAATGCAGCTGAGGTAGCGGCATATAAATAAATTGGTAGCAAGACCTCATATAAACTATACATCACAGCTTATGTACATACTGCCTATACAGTACCGAGCTTGTTAACATTCAGAAAGCATCAGACCACTGATACATCAGTGTGGTTTCCCCCTCGACTGCTGATGAAAAGATCATCACCGTTCTCTCTCTCTCTCTCTCTGAAGGGGTGTTTATACTACTAACAACCTGCAGCAGTAAAGTGACCTGAACAAACTTATTTTCGATGAAAGTGGACGATTTCCAGCTGCACAAACAACCGCGACTGTCATGCCATGATGTGGGCATGTCTGGCAACACAAGAAAGTTGACAAAGTTTAACTTTATGCAAATGAGCAGTGACATGATGTGGCAACTACCAATGAGAGCTAAGGCGACTACTAATGAGAGCGAAGACTCATGGAATACATCTTCTGTGAGATACTGTAGTCAAGTGTCAGCTAAACGAAAGAGAAATTAATGTTACTGTTAACATTACTGTTAATTAATGTGAGCGATTTCACTCTCCTACGCGCTTCAACGGTAGCTACATACAGAAATTTAATGCATGAATACATGTACACCAAAATGTGAACAACAGAACAGCAACCTGGTGATACAAACACTGTTACCATGGAAGGGAAAAAACAGGCAGTATTTAGTTTAGTTTATGTTACCTCCGGTTATTTAAAAGCCAGAGGTTACTGAGCAAGGGCCTTTTGCCAAGCTTCCCTCAGTGAAAGAAATTTGTTGGTTGTTCTAAATGAAATGAGGTGACTGAGAAACAAAGACGTGCAACTCTGGTCAGTGATTGAGTGATGCAATGTTGGTCAACAGGAAAAGAAGACCGTCACCCATAATGCTTGTGTGGGGGCTTCTGGTTCGACCGAGCTGTTCTTGATCTCCAGCTTTGGTCTTTAAATGTGTGAGGGGAGAGAAGGAGAAACAGATTATGAGAGACGGAGGAGAGGTGGAGAGAACAAAGTCACTTTGTTGTGACTGCTTGCTTAATGATGGAAGCTGCAGGCTCATTAAAAGTTTTTTTTTACATTTTTTTCTCATTCTCTCCCACTGACACACAGCAACACACTCAAATCTCTTCCACTCCCACATAGAAGAGAAGCGATAAATACTGTCTAACTATAAACGTGCATAATTTACCATTACATTGAACAGACATGCTGGGTGCTGCCTCCAATAAACCCACTGGATTACGCTTTGATTAAAGTTTTGATTATGGTTATTATGTTTTTGACTTTTTGATTGTGGTACCATAGCAATACTACGGTTTTGTAGACACTGCCATAAAAGTAAGAAGTACTATGAAATATAATAAAGTCATTAATGTTACAGTATATACAGTTCAGAGGACCCAACAATATTTCGATGCTTGTATTTTAATGTAATTATACTAGATAACAAAATACCAAAGCAAGTGGCATCTGCAAGATTAGCTATTATTTAAATTATTTTCAACAAAATGGTCACCAAAACATTTTAATTGGATGTCAGTTTCCATAATACAGGTGCCAGAATGAGTCCTGTAGGGACTTTAGTTTACATCCTAGTCTTAATTCAGGGGCGAGTTCCAAGGAATGTTATTATTCCGGACTCTTGGAATGCTAGCAAGAAAAGAAAAGCTTTTAAAGTTTTGCATAATGTCCTTTAAGTGCAGGTCTGTGCAAAAGACGTTTGCTCCCTGAGGGAAGCATGAAGTGGCAGCGGAGGGGTCAGGTGACACACACTTCCTGCTGGGCCGAGCGATCCGACGAGCGCTCCGCAGACACAGTGACATTTCCCTGCGCATATGGGGCACATAGCTGCGAGACAGTGGGAGGTACCGACTCCTGCCTCCTTCAGGGGAAACGGAAGCAGCTTGCCTGCGATTCAAAGCATTGGCTGCAGATTTTCATATCTGAAGTAGGATACTAATTAAAGCACAGTTTTTAGATTGAGTCTGATGGTCATAACACACAGCTTCAAAAAGCAAAACAGGCCCTGACAAGCACTGGCAGGTCAGATTGGCTGAGTGTCAGCAGTTACATTAAGAAAATTGCACTGGACAAAAAAAATAACAAATATGCTGTTTAAAGATGTACATGCTCTTTGGTATTAATAACATATTGTTGCCTCTTTAATCATCAATGACTGTATATAGCACTGTTTGAGGGATATGTATTGACCTGAGTGACAAAGCTTATATCTCAGCATTAGAGGAAACTGTAGAGGAAAACTCCAGCGTGCAAACCATGCTGGGAAACCGAGAAACATACTTCACAGCTTCACTGTTCAGGACAAACCAAGGACTCAGTTATCATAAAAGACAACAAACAGCCATTGATGTGTAAGAAAGTGACATACACCATTAAAAAAGTATGTAAAAATTGAGTGCAATTTTCAGATATTATTTTGTCTTAAGGGAATATATGTACATTTCTGTCATGTTAAAAAGCTTTATCAAAGCAGCACTACATAAAAAGCCAAACAATTTTATGATTCCTCTTTCATTAAAAAGATGTAAACATTTAAGCAGTAAAGTATATACTTCACACGCTCAAGTATATACTTTATGTGTACATACTTCACTGTGTTTGTGAGTATCTGTCTTTAGCCAGACAGGGGGAAAGTGTGCATTGATTTGAGAATGGCCAGTTAAGAGTCGCTCTTGAAAAAGCTTGGCTCCATTGAGTGTTGAAGCCCATCTGCTGAATTTCCCAACCAAATTCCATTACTGTACATGGACACGAGCGAGCAGAGCTACAGATAAGTCCTCATCTCCCGTTGAGGACACAGTTGTACACATTACACTCTGTGTTTACCACCAATGACTGACCAGAATGGAGGAAAGAAACCTAATTTGTAAATTAAATTCAAACTAATTAGTTTACAAAAGACTCCTCACACTACAAGCATCCATGAAAACTGAAAATACATGTTCACAAGAGTGTAAGCTTCAACTATGCAATAAGAAATCAACAAGGAATCAAATATATTTAAACAAAATAAAAAAATAAGACAGATCAAATGACAAAATTAAACGACAACTTTCAGGATATATCACTGGGCTCATCCCTTTCTTTTAAATTGCCAATGGACCACTCCCAACATCGCTCCCAAAACCACTCTAACGGCACACCTCACCCGCTTTTCGTCAAACAGAAAATAATCTGAGTAATAAATCTGTATCTGAATAAAAAAACGTCAAAAAAGCATGTCATGCCACACAGAAGTGGGCCATGTTTGTGCTCTTGGGCATGTTTTAGGTGCTGGATAGCAACAGAGACTGCTGGAGACAAACTCAGCTGTCATGCTATCAGACGTGTGTGTCAGCGCGCATATGTGTGCGCAGGGCTAACAGCTCCATAGATGTGACAGAATGCAGTGTAAGTGTCAAACTGCAAGTGTGCACACATGCCATGCGTTTACATGTCTGGGGTTTTTAAAGCGGTCGTGAGTGGCCGTTGATTGGTGTTTACTGAAGGCCTGATTTCACATCACCTATTTAACACACACACTGTCCCCATTAGCACTTAGGTCCCCAAACAGAGGGCGTGATTTCAGTCCCACTCTGGCACAAATTTTCATCCCTTATTAAAACATGCCCGTCTTTGATGTAGTGGGTTATATGAGGATGAAAGAGACTTAATTCAGATAAAGCTAAAGCTACTTGATTAGGATGTAAAAATAAAATGAGGAATTAAATGAACATTTATGTGTATTATCCACCAAAAAAGGCCAGTGAAACGCACAAACCAGCAATCTAAGACAAAAGGAGATAACTTTTCACAAGTTAAATGAAAGCATGACACTTGTTTATCAAGTCAAAGGATCATCAGCGTTATTACTGTTCATTATACGGGACGAACACACTGAATTATTGTAGTAATTATAAACAATAACAGTAACAAATGCAACATCTCTGTTCTACATCTATGAGCCATTTTGGCTGATGAAGATTATTAATGCTATGGGTTCAAGGTGCCTAAAATCAACAGCATCAGACATATTCCTAATTATCGCCTAAATGAACCTGAAGGTTTTACACAAACAAAGCAATTTACAGTAAATCTAAATAAAGCCATTGTGCGGTAAACTTTTGCGCATTAATCCCATGAGATCCCTTTCTGTTTTAGTGTCTGTTTTGGTCTGTGTGCTCCCACATTCTAACTTTTGACCAACTTTTTCCTAATACAGCCCCAAACTTTGGATTCATGTGCATGTCAGCAATATATTTTTCCAAAGCTCTTTGTTGGCAGGGAAACAGCTGCACCTGTGATGCAAGTCTCTATGCTGCAGCCACACACACACATGCATTAAACACATCTCTGGCTCCACAGTGACTTCTGGTTCTGGCACGCTCCCTCGCATTACAGCTAGTGACATTTCTGAAGGCCGTCGACCTGCGAGCTCATGCATTTTAAATGAATGCCTTAGCGCTCCCGACCGGCTAATACCCCCCCCCACTCCATTGCCTCCTCTCTCCTCCACTTCCCTCTACATGCATGGGAATCAGAGCCAACAAAGAGCCAGCATTCAAACGCACACACCCAGTGTCCCTCCAAACAGAGGCATACCAGCATTACATCTGTCTTGTCTTTTCTATATCAGGTTAGAAAATTTAATAAGGGATGTGTTTTAAAACCTAGCGAGTTGACTGGCTGTCCACAGCCTAGATGGCCAGCTGTCTAAATTGTAATAAAATGAAAGATTAAATGTTGCAGAGTTGTGACAGTCTTTGCATCAGGACTGTGCTTATGATGTCCAAGCATGCTGGCAACTCACTACGTTTTGAGGCATTGGCATATGAGCATAAAACTTTGTGTAGCTTTGTTTCAAATCTCTAACTCAGAGTAAGACCAATAATAATATATACAATAACTCAGTAAGAAAATGTAGTAATATAATATAATAATATAATATCAAAATTCACTTCACGTTTATCAACCCTGACTGAATAAATGATCTGATGCAGAAAGTCAGACAGAGAAATAATAAATGTTTTCATCTATGCCTCTATGTTCAAGGAAATCAGAGTTCAAATTCAAAACAGCAATTGAAGATTTTTTTGGTTGGCAAAGAACATTTTACGTGACCGCACTGCCTCCAGCGTGCAGCTCAAACTTGTCACTGTGAGTTGACAAGGAGAAGCAGCTAAGTGCTTGCTCATGAGGTTGCTCTTCGTTTTCTGGTGTAAGAATAGCCTGTGCTGTTCAGCAATACACCGACACAGGTGCATGAACTTGCACACATGCACGCCAGTGTTTGCACACATACACACACACAGACAGGCATCTGAACAAAATTCACACACAGATAAGGTGCTTTTGAAGGAATAAACTAACTCTACAGGCCTTCCAGACTGGCAAAGCACTGATTTCTGAAAGGGATCGTTCACCCAAAAATGAAAATGTTTCCATCATTGACTCATGCTCATGTCATTCCAAACCTGTATGACTTTATTCTTTCTTTGGAACACAAAAGAAGATATTTTGAGAAATGTCTCAGTGGTTTTGTTTTCATACAGTGACGTTACCAACATACATCAAAATATATTTTTTTGTAAAGCTAGAAAGTCACACAAGTTTGGAATGACAGCGAGTAAATAATGGAAGAATTTTCATTTTTGAGTGAATTATCCCTTGAAGTCTAATTTTACAAATGAATCAGTTTTGAATGAAATGTATGACATTACTTTTCCATATTTATAACTATATTATACAACTATATTTTATAAAACTATATTCTATTATAGGTTATAGTATATAACCAACAATATAACAAGCTGCAGTAGCCTGGTCAAGGCTTCATGTGCCAAACATAACTAATTTTATCTCTAAAGCCACAAGCATGACTCCTAACCCACGACACACGTCCCAAGATGCCCCCATGCGCAAACTCTCCCCAGGTCTCTGCGTTTGTCTGGCATGTTTATTCGCCAGCATATTTATTGAGTCGGTTTCAGATACCTCCTGTTGATTATGTGATACTAATGAGCCAGAACTCAAAGACATGCCCTGATCCCTACAGTGTTAGAAAGAGATCCATCCACACTGAAACGAGTGTGTGTGTTGTTTTCTTCCCCTGACACTTTGTAAAGACCATTTCAGAGACATTAATGGGTCAGAACAGCAAAAACAGCAAAAAAGTCAACATGGAACAAACTACAAAGATATTACCATAAAAACACATGCTAATATCTTTTTCTAATTAGCCTGATTTCCTGTTGACTTACGAGAAAAGGAAAGCTAAACCTGGGACTAATCATTGATTTGTTTGTTCATCCTGGCAACACGTTCCTTGCAAATCAACACAATTAACAAGACATAATTAAGAACAACCCTCGGGGAACATCATGGCTTCCATTTACGAGCAGCAACTAGTTACTTTAATTTGCATGTTGTGACAACAATGACGCACGATTGACAGCCAATGGCACGCAGAGTATGTGAGGAAAAGGTTTCCTGCAAACAAGTTATACATATAGCATGAGGTGTAGATATTAGTTTCATTAAAAAGTACAGAAGTGTCTAATGGCTCATCTGACATCAACAATATTGGTGTACAAACCGACTAGTAGGATTCACTCTAGACATATATATCTAACTATATATAGTTATATATCTCTACTTATGACTAGCATCTTACATCATCAAGATATCAATTTTACAGTTTTCCTATTATTCAAGATGTTCAGAAACACATCCAGACCCATCCAGACAGCCAGATGAGATGCAGCACATACCCACCTTCTTTAAAATTTCATTCGCTGTTTCTCCACACTCTTCAGCGATAAAGCCCCAGATTATGGCAATGCTCTGATTCGCACTGTAAACAGTTTATGCAGGCGATGCTTTTGTATGCGTTTCCTGCACGTTCAAGCCAACAGCTTGGACGCAAGCCTGAGCAGGTGTTTCCAAAACATTTCAACTATATCAAGCCTCTCCATATGAAGGCCAGCTTAACAGATCTCTACAGGAAACGCGGCCTATTCCAACACGGGTATCCAGAAAGCACGCTCACACAAACACATACAAACACCCACTTATCTCTACCTGCAGCTGAGAAAGCAAAATGCAGGGCCTTCAAAAGCCCCATATTGTCTCTCTCTCTGGTATGGGAGGCATGTGGTAATTACTGAGGCTGAAAGCTGACTAATGCACTTGGTCCATCTGGATCTACGCATGTGAGTGGTTACTGAATTCTTGGTCACTGTTTAAACCATGCAGAGGACAACAAACAGGTCTACAGGTTTAGTGTCATAACAATGGAGACAAACTAGTTTTATACTTCAACATAGAGGTATTAACAATTTAAGAAGGAACGCTGGAATTAACAGGTACGTTCCACAAAAAAATCTACCGCAGTAAGATAGATTCTACCATAATTATAGTCATTGCCATAAATTAAAGTCCGCTTCATCCATAAGTTCCAATCGACTTCAGTGTTGTGACAATTCAGAAACAGAGAAATGGGGGCGTGGCTTGTTTTTCCACTGGGAATTGATTGGCTCTAGAAAAGCAGGTGTTTCAAAGTTCGCAACAAACTGTCCATTGGACAGCAGAGGATAACAGTTGTGGCTCCACCCAAACCGTCAGACTGACATCATCAGAGAAGGTAAAACATGCAATTTGACGTACGTAAAACTGTATAGCTGTTTAAGTCTTAAGCCCTCAGGAGGAGACGAGTGTGGTTTTTGATTTGTTTCCCTTTTTCATCACAAACCAGCAAAAACAATTTGAGCTCTGCTGTTGTTCTTACAATTACTGCTGGCACAGCAAAACCAGCCCACAAACTGAATCGCTATAAAATCAAAATTAAATTCTCACTTGGCTGGTTCCCTTTAAGCTCGGAGGATGTCGTTCATCAATCCAGGTGGCTTGTGGGTAAACAGGTACATCCTTTACTATGACACTGATGTTCAATACTGTCAAAGCGTATCAAACCCCTGTGCCCGTGTGATGTCTCCTGCAGCTCTGCTCTGGGTTTTAAATCTAAAGCCTTTTGATATGTTTCCACTGCCTCGAATCATCAGGGTTCTCCATGATCAGAGCACGAAACCTCCTGTAAACATCTGGACACTGTGGATGCATCTACTCTGAAGCATTTGGCCACTCTGATGGGTCTAAAGCACTTAACATCATTTCTGTACTGAGTTCATTTAAAACTTCAGTTCGAATATGTGCTTGTATATAAAAAGCTAACAATTACCTAACACCAACAGGATACACAAGGAAATGACATGCTTTTTTTTTGCTAGGATTTATTATTGACTGTAAGAAATGGTCTGCATGATACATCATAATTATTAAAATATTGCAATTGTGTATACTGCAATATGCATATTGCAATGGTTTGCAACAACTAAAGGATGTTAATACTTCAAAAAAGTTATGAAGTTTTAGGTTGATGCAGAGAGACTGGCATGTAAATATTAGTTTGAATATGTTTCTTTTCCCCAGAAGAATGTGAAATATGTTATGTTTGTTATATAAATGTCAGTTTTTAAATACATTTCAATATCATTTAAATTGATTTAACAAATATTATTTATGGTAATAATAATGCGTTGGTTTATATCGTATATCACATTTGTCTTCAATATCATGCAGCTCTACTCTACGGTTCATCATTTATTAAGGAAGACGTCATTAACAAGCTTTTTACTGGGAGAGATAAGTGCATGATCAACGACTCAATTGTGAAAATGTATGGCCACTCTTTGCAGGTCTCGAACCTACAACCTGCTTCATGCACTACACCACGCCTTCCCCTGAGTAAATGAAAGTTCTACAACAGCACTGAAAGAGAATATGATCACATAGACTTTGTCACATAATCGCCACTTAAACAGGGAATGAAGGAGAGATTCTCACCCGGCTCCAGTTTGATGACCTTGATGGCAGCCAGCTCTCCTGTAGTGACATTACGAGCCTGAAAGAGAAAAACATCAGAACATAATCAACACGTCATGTTAATAACAAACTGTGATCATTGCTGAATGATTTCAGAGGTGATTACAGTATGCAATCAGTTCAGAATTTGCTTAAAAGCCATCATAACTATTGATTAACAATTTACTTTACATTGTCATACAAGACTTCAACTAAATGGTATATACATACAAAACCAGTTGGTATATTGTATTGGCAATATATCAGCCAAGCTGAAAAAATTAACTGCAGACAGTTATTTGCAATTAATTAAAACCCCAGACTCATATCATAACTGATGTCTGTGTCAGCTGCTCAAACAAACACCATCTGTTAACCACTGTGTGATAAACCCTTACTTAAATTGTCTCTGCATATACACTAGATAATACTAACTTAAAATACTGCTTCTCCTAAACTGAATACCTACTTGGCTATATATAAATAATTACACGAAATACAGCAACTGGCCATCCTGCTCTCCATACGTGTATTGTCAGTGGTTACTGCAAAGTCAATATTGGTTGACCAACTACACACATAAAGTAAACATCATGATGTCTCCAACAAGTCCACAGAGCTGCAGGATATAGCTCCAACCCTAATGAATCACACCTGAAGCAGCTAATCCTGGTCTTTGGGACTGCTAGAAACATGCAGGCAGCTGTGTTGGAGTAGACTGGAGTTAAACTCTGCGAAACTTTGGACCTCCAGGAATATGGACTGAAGACCCCTGCCTTATAAGCAAACAAGTACAATGGATGCTTAACGCCTTAGCAGCATGTCAACACAGGCTGTTAATGTATTTTCTTGCTGGTCAGCGATCACAGAGCATGTTAATTTATCTGCCTTTCAAAAATCTGAATTTTCATATTGACAGAGTCCCAAATATTTCATGATTCAGAAGAGATTTCATCACCTCCAAAGCTAAACAAAAACAATGACCAATCAACCAATGAGAGACAAAAACAAACATGACAATCTCAACATCCACACAGATGGAAAGACTCATTTTGCGTGGTGAAACACTGTTGTTCGGTTCCACCGTGACTCAATCAAGTTATGACAGCGGGAAAACATCAGACAAAATTAGCCCAGATTCAATTAAGATGTCATCATAAATGGTCAAAGTTTTGCTTTTTCTCCTAGTAACAGAGTGAGATCTGACAGCTAGGTGCTTGGGACAGTAAGAACAGTGGTGAACTGTTATCAGGAAGAGCACAGCTGATGACATCTCATAGGAAAACAACACTAATAAAGTACACTTTTATATAAAAAAAAAAATCAGTCCCACATTATGCAAATAACATCAAAAATCACTCAACTTCATATCAAGGTGTCTTAATTTAGCTTGCTAGGGCTGCTGAGAGTCCGATGATGTTTTTAAGCAATGACATGAGATATTGCATTCATACAGATTATTAAACATTTCATTCAGCATCAACATATTCTACACATTTACATTCGACTGCTTTACTTGCAATTAAACTCATTTATTCAAGTTTAAACTGCAGCGGGGCGTTTTGAGGCAAGTCAACGTGGGATGAATTTTAATGCATGATCAATCATCAGTCGCAATCTTTTCCTTAATGGAAAACAACTCGGAAAACATGCAAGAGGCTGAGAGCGGTACGTTCTTAAAGAAAACAGACGCAACTTAAGAAACTGATGCGGAGAAGTCAAAAGCAATAGAACTTTGCAGGGACCATCTGAGGATTCGCTCGACATGTAAAAAAAAAAGCTGATGATTCTTCAGCATGTATGCAAAGTTTGTTCCAAACTGCTTTGAAGGAGGCTCGCTTGATGAAACCTTTCAGCTTGGAGATATGAAGAGCTCAAATCGAACCTGCACTACAAACACACTGAGTATTCTGTCACATTGATATGTATGAGACGCATAAAATGATGGGTCATGTCAGCACGCTACATCAGATCCTGGCTTTGAATTAGCATTGCGAAACTAAAAACGCAGTAAAGTAACCGTAGAGTAAACAAATGCGCTAACATTGTTACGTATATATTATATATCACATAAGCTGTGGAAATGTTTGTTTATTAGATCAAAACCGATTTACTAGGCAAACGATGTGTATATCTGTCATGTTATGAGTGGAAAAGAAGAGCAAAATGTTTGTTTATAAGCTTTTTATAAAGTTTGTTTATTTAAAGTTTGTCTGTATGGTAAAGACATACAGATTAGTACAGATCAATAACTTCATCGAGCGTCCAGGCACCACGTTCAATATCTCGCCTTGCAGTCAGGTGCATAATACGGTCTGCTGTGATTCGAAACAATGCCTACCACTGGCCCAAACAAGGTAAAATACACGGATCATGGGAAACAACCAGTGAAAGCATGTTTAGATCTGTAGACTATGAAAATATGTGCTGAAAAGTACAATCTCTTCATCAAGATACATTTACCCGGGTTGGACAAGTCAGAAACAAAACACAGAGACAGTGCGAGGTACATACAGACTGGTTTGTCATTACAACTTTTAATGCCTTGGGTACTTTTGCCACCTCTGTTTAAAATTGCAGGTTAAGTATTTTTCATTACATATGTTGTCAAATGAAGCCAAACTTCCTTTCCCAAAGCCAGATTTCCTTTTCCCTGGAAATCTGACAGCTCAAGATTATAAATCATTATTATAAACTTACTGTTGTGAATCTGTATAAGGTAAGGAGACCGTGATCTGTCATGTACTTGCTCAATAACTGATTTTTGCTCATTTTTAACCCCAAATAGTTACAGATTGCAGCTTTAACTCCAGCGCATGCACACACAAACACACAGTAGTTCCTAAAGTAAATTAGAAATGCAAACCTGTTTACTGCTGTATAACCCTCTGTCTTTCTGCACACATTCGCATGCCCTTTTCCCCCAGCACCGCCAGAGCGCAGAGGAACAGCCGAGCGTGCCACCTGCGCAGGTGCAGCACGCAGCGGGGCTGCGAGCGGCTGCAGTGTCGGGTAATTACCAAGACGGGTATAAATCACTGCAAGCTTGGCCCCCGACCAGCCGAATCTAGGCCAATGATTTTCTGCACCGCCTAGCAAATTTGATGTCTTGTATTAACAATTTAGAGAGCCAATGCGGTACTGACCTCCGATAACAACTTGTTTTCCTCTCTAATGTCTTTTCTGCACCGCTGTTATCAAACATTTCATCCGTTTCATTATTCATGCTGTATAGCAGTTCAATGCATTACGCATCATGAATTCTAGTGCGTGCGGGCAGGAGCGTGTCCCAGCTTGCTGTAGCCTGATTATGAAACTACAGTACAAATATCACATGTTTAGAGTCTCCAATTAACAAACAGATTTTTTATGTATTAGCATGGGGTCAAATTTAGTTTGACTTTTACTTAAGCTTTGATATTGTCTGTTGTTGATTGTCATGATTGCCTAAGTATAAAGTTATTTTAGACTAGGGTAGAGGTATTGAAGCTTCTGGTTCTTTCATTTTCGTAAAAACGAAACAAAAATATTACGTGTCAAATGTTGATTTTAAATTAAATCTAACATTCACTTGAAATTCATTATGGTGTTGACTTTAAAATACGTATCTAAGATTTCTAAAAAAAAATAATAAAAATCTTAAAGTTGTGAGACACATTTTGCCCCATATGTCAAGAATAAATGCTTAGCACATACGATTTAGTCGTTACTAAATCATGGTCGATTAACTGTCCATTACTGCCTAATCAGTCTAACTCTAATTCTGTTACAAACATAATTAAGTAAATCACATGCTTGTCCAAACAAAGGCAGAATATAAGTTACTGAGACTCACGATGGGAGAATACAGTTTATTTCTGTAGCTGCTTTTGTAGGACAGTAGATTACTCTGTCATACTGCTCTGTTTCTGCTTACACACTGAACAAATATGAGGTTGAAACTGCTTTCGTCTCCAGAATCTGGAGAAACCTCAAGGCCACTAAAAAGTAGGCAAAATGGCAAGGTCGTTCTATTAATGCTTCTATGTAATCCAGTTTGAGATGAATTTCGAGAAGGTGTGAAGCTCATGAGACTAAGCAAAGATGTTGACATTTATTTCCAGCAAGTAGCGATGAAGAAAAAGTCTGTGTGATGGCCTGTGTGTTGACCTCCGCTTTTGCGAGTCCTGCAAGGTGTTTTGAGCCGTGCTGTGAGGAATTATGGCTTGTTTGGACTAATAATTTCAGGTTGCTTTTCTTGACATGTGTAAACTGAGGGTCTGGCATCTCTGACACCAGATAAAACTGGGATAAAAACCTCTCAGCACACAATCAAAAGTGCTTGAAGAACAAGGAAGGAGACTGAAACCTTTACTGTGTCGCAGAGTCTTGATTACAGCAGTGCATAACCATAAAACATTATGTTGGCTCATCGTGTAGCATCTGTGACATGCTGTCGATTATCACAGAAAATAGATCTTAAATTGTATTTAACCTGAAATAATCTGTACAAAAATAAACAGGCTAAATCAATACAGAATTGTTTACTTTAGGTACTGTAGACTGTTAGCCTTTGTGGTTCAATACATTTCTATTTTATAATCAATGTTATAATCAATATGGCTGACTGGTCCAGCGAAAGGCGGGGTAGGCAATTTCGGAGAGGTTGGTAATAGCAAGCTAGCTTTAAAAGCATAAGATTTCACCCTCCCTTCAGAGCGCTCTCCAAATGCCTCCCGCCATGCCTCCTCCAACACAAATGAACACATATATAGTTTGACAGGCAAGTAGGGCATCCTATCATTGCATTTGTACTGAATGCAATGATTGGACAAATATTTTATGGCCCTGTGCCCTCCACAGAGGATTTACTTAAAAAGATTTTTTATTTATTTATGTATAAATATATTCAGACCACTTAGAGATTGCTATCAGGATGTGAAAAGAATTTCAACTAGCATAACAAAAAATGTTTCTGGAAAAATATCACCTACCCTGCCTTTAATTCAAGATACGCTGTATATCTGAGTATATTTGTCAGGACTGTTGAAAGTCAGGGGCTGTGAGTGTGTCTCAAAGCTGGCTGTTACCAATCTCTGAAGCCTGATAATGTTACAGGATGGAGCTGTGCCCAGTTGTTGAAACGGGTGAATAATTAATGACCATTTTTTCCCGACAAAGTCAATTCAGAAATGCCCTCATATCAGCAGCACTGCAGGGCTCCACACGTAGCAAATCACGGAAAATCTACCATCTTAAATTTCATCCTGTCAGAATGTTTTCACAAATGCACAACACAAGCCACTCAAATCCCAGGACCGTATTCCTCGCTAATCTGTGTGATTGAAGGTGACAACTTCAGTGAGGAATAAAGGAGCGTTTATCCGTCTTGAGGGCACTGCGAGACTTCCATCGTGTCAAAAGTGAAGATTAACCTAATAATGAGGAAACTTATTTTTAATTTTAATCCACTTGAAATCCTTCAGCCAGGTTATATCTTTGGTCTTTGAAACTCTGTAATTGTATAAGCAAATACAACCAGATCTTACAGAATCACGTAGGTGCAACAATATTACCGTGATTTATTACTAAAAATGCAACTAAAAACTGCGTTAGTTTGTATTCTGCCCTATGGAGAGAAAGAGCTACTGTTTAGACTGACCTGGCCTTTCGAACAAACTCACGCAGTGAAAAGCCAAACTTCCTGCAGGAGAAAGAAATCTGTGCTCTAAAGGAGGCCAGGAAAAGTAACAGCAACACATAAAAAAAACTCGCTCTCTTCTTCACAAACACACGTACAAGGAGTGTTGAGTTGAAGATTTGCTTACACAACCGTCTTTCCACAGCAACCGGCTAAGAGAGAAGAAACGCATTATGCCTTAACCAGAAAAACAACTCGATTACGGAGCACTACAGTGCGTCAGACTTACACTGTACCAGCGAATTTCTCACTTTCCTTTTCCAACCACATTCATATTTCATATTTTCAAGCAGTGCACGAACCTGTACGTGAAAAAATGGAATCAATACAAAACCTAAATAGAGAGAAGTCACAGGACTATCAAAATAGCTCTACCAACATCTAAGACAAAGCCAATAGAAGCTAATCAAACAGGTTAATCAGTCATTTCTTTACCCATGCAGTAGATTTTTTGTTCAATGCATTTTTTTTTTGCTCAGTCGATACTCCACATCTCTGTTTGCTTTTAAACCCCATCAGAACAAGCCGGTATTAGATTTATTTCAAACTGTTCAGAAAAACAAGTAGAAGTAGACAAACAAACCCTACGAAACAACTGTTGCGTGGTGATTAAATCAGCGAACAGTGCTGACTCTTATGTCCCGGTCGGTTACGGTGAACCTGAAATGGGATTTATGCAAAACTTCAGGTTTTAACACTACAGATTATTTACATTTGTGGGAAAACGCTTTGTTATAGATCACGTAAAACAGTACTTGTCATCAAAATCTGTCATCAAAATAAGTCTTAAAACATTTATAACTTATTAACATGTCCTTAATCTGTCCCAGTAAAACATGAAATCAATTAACAAGTGAAGTGTAAAATGTCCCAAAAATACACCAAAATAATCAAATATATTATCAAATATATTTAAATATATGAACTACAGTCAGATCAATCAGTACTCAGAACAGTGGCTGATTATTTTTTCTGGTTTTCAGTGCACGACTCCTAAACTCATTCTGTCTCCTCCAACTTGAAGTATCAGGCTTGATCACGGCTGTTTCTCAAAGAAAACAACACTGTAAATAATTGCATATCTGTAGCCGTAACACATTTATCTCTGTTAAACCAGACAGTAGCTAACATAATCTGTTATCTCAAGACCATTCAAGCAGCATACACAGAATTCAGTTTATCCTTCACCTAATCCCATTACACACACTATCAGATAAAAATGCATGCTTCAAAACTGACATATAGCTGATCAAGACAAAAAAGTGATCTCACTTTTGTGGACTAAATCAAATACGCTGTCTACATGTCTGTCCATCCTTCCTCCCCACTAAACAGACGGCCATCGCAGGTCTTGTAACCTGTTGGCCATGACCAACTTTGATCATGTGACCCCTGATTGACAGATGACCGTCTCAAGATGACGCTGACCTACTCCTTAAGATAAAGCTGCAGATTATCCCGCACCTTACAAGTGTAGACAACTTACAAGTGTACACACCTTAAAGTGTACACACCTTACAAGTGTACACAACTTACAAGTGTTGACACCTTACAAGTGTTGACACCTTAAAGTGTACACACCTTACAAGTGTACACACCTTACAAGTGTACACACCTTACAAGTGTACACACCTTAAAGTGTACACACCTTACAAGTGTACACACCTTACAAGTGTACACACCTTACAAGTGTACACACCTTACAAGTGTGCACACCTTACAAGTGTAGACACCTTAAAGTGTAGACACCTTAAAGTGTAGACACCTTAAAGTGTACACACCTTACAAGTGTTGACACCTTAAAGTGTAGACACCTTAAAGTGTAGACACCTTACAAGTGTAGACACCTTACAAGTGTACACATCTTACAAGTGTAGACAACTTACAAGTGAAGACACCTTACAAGTGTTGACACCTTAAAGTGTACACATCTTAAAAGTGTAGACAACTTATAGTGTAAGTTGTCTACACATGTGTTTTTAGGTGTCAACAAGTGTAGACACCTTACAAGTGTTGACACCTTACAAGTGTAGACACCTTAAAGTGTACACACCTTACAAGTGAAGACACCTTACAAGTGAAGACACCTTACAAGTGTTGACACCTTAAAGTGTACACATCTTAAAAGTGTAGACAACTTACAAGTGAAGAGTGTAAGTTGTCTACACTTACAAGTGTAAGGTGTCAACAAGTGTAGACACCTTACAAGTGTTGACACCTTACAAGTGTAGACACCTTAAAGTGTAGACACCTTACAAGTGTAGACACCTTACAAGTGTAGACACCTTACAAGCCGACCACACAAGACAACATCATCCCTGATCACCTGTATCCCAGCCGTTTCCATGACAACCCCAAACTTGCAGTGACATCACACGGCCTTCCTCAACATCCTCAGTCACGTCTTGCGCAACTTTTGTTTGTAACAAGGAAAGCAGGGGAATAAACGGAGCACGTTGACCTAAAGTCAAGCTTAGGCCCGGTTTATCCCAGTGAAGATATCAGCGTGTTTTGATGCCGGTGGTTCGGGTTAAAGGGATCACTGACCCGGTCCAGTTCAGAGCAGAACAAGCTTTACAACTGCAGAACTGAACGTTATCGGGTCATGCAACATCGTTTGTTGAACACATTTTACCTTGTAGACATCTCCGTAGGTTCCGCTGCCTATCCTCTGGATCAGCTCAAAATCGTCCTGCGGGTTCCGCCGGGAAAGATCAAACCTGGAGTTCATGGTGGGGACTCCGGATGACGGTGTCGGGGTTGCTGACACGGACGGACTGGGATAAACCGGGATAAACTGGGAAAACAATCATAAACGTGCGGCGTCAGAGGAAAATCTCAGCCTCGGCTCTTCTCCGTAACTTTAACATGGCTTCCCGTGAGCTCCAGTGCGCATGCGCCAAGCTGGAGGATGAGGAGGATCGGACAGCCCAGCTAACCGGGAACGTTGTCACAACGTTAGTTCTCGGTATCAGTACGAACTGAAGGTTGTTCAAATGTTTCCCTAACATTTCCATTAAGTAACAACAACGACGTTAAAATGTCGAAACGTCCAGTTTTGTAGACGTTGCATGAACGTTTTTGCTTGCTTCTAGGAACGTTGTTTAAAGGTTTTACTCTGTAACATGTTCCTAACAACAACGTTTTTAATATTTAGTGCATAATGCTAAAAAAAAAAAAAAAAAGGTTTGTACTATAGTACAATGTTATAACATTACCTTCAAGTTGGGAGAACGTTTGGAGAACGTAAGGCAACGTTCAGACAACGTTCCCTCCGTCCTCTTCTGTTTGTGTCTGTGTTGTGATTTATTGCTGAATCAGAGAGTTATGAAGGTTTATGAGCCGTGCTCATTCATCATTTATTTCTCTGATGGCAGGCTGCAGTATATTGTCTGGTTAATAAAGCTGCACATCTGCAGGACTGCAGGTATCACACAACCAACACACATGCAGCTGGTCTGTATACCCCACAGAGGTGTTATTTCCTGGGTGAGCTGAATGCATTTCCCATGCATTGTTTTAATTCTTCACCACCTTCTTCTCCATGCATATATTTTATATGCATCTTATATGCATGCTCACTGATAAATGTGTACCCAAAAGAAGGCAAACCTCCTTTTTTGGGACGTCCTCATGCCTAAAATAAATTGTTTTAAAAATGGTGAAAATGAAAAAAAAGTTACAGTGTGGGTTAGGCTGTATTATTTATAACTAGCTGGGTATAAAATAATAAGTTTTGCTTCCATTTAGACAGATATGATGTATGATTTCCCCACTTCTCATCACAGACTGCATTGATTTTGATCACCATCACCATCATCATCATCATCATCATCATCATCATCATCATCATCCTCGACACACCCTTCGCTATTGTTGGCACCGCCGTGACGTTTTTCCACACACGGGTACGGTGGCACGGTGAGATCCCGTCGGATCGTGGTCGGAAAAAAGAGGAGGAAGAGGAAGAAGAAGAGGAAGAAGAAGGGCTGCCATTGCGGAGAAAAGCGGACGCACCGATCGAGGTGCGGGTCAACACGCACTCACGCCCATCGCGCATCCCCGAAGAGGGGCGCGCAGCACCGCGCACGGGCAGACCTCCGCGTATCCACCTGTATTCACCCGGACCAAAGCGGTGCATTGTGCATAAGGAAGGAAGGAAGGCTGGGAAAGTGTCGGTGCAAGAGATGGACGGTGCTGAGTGAGTTGAGAGGCTGGGCTTTTTGCGCGGATGTTGGAGACATGGAGACACGGGCTCTCGTAACGGCGATCAGCTTGTCCATGAGCCTGCTTGCGCTCATGCTGCTGGTCACGGCGATTTTTACCGACCACTGGTACGAAACCGACACCAGGAGACACAAGGAGAACTGCGACCAGTACGGGTCCGAGTCCAACGACCAGAAGAACAGGGAGATGCCCATCTATCACCTGCCTCTGGTGGACAGTGGGAACGCAAAGCGCAACCTGGCTCTCATGAAGCCCATTCATGTGGGGAGTCGAGAGGAGGAACTGCTGGAGAACTGGAGGGCGATTTTGGGAATGGGCATCCTGGAGACGGAGTGCGGACGCCCGCTTTTCTCCACCTACTCCGGACTTTGGAGGAAATGCTACTTCCAGGGAATGGACAGGGATATTGACAAACTCATACTGAAGGGTAAGATGTGAGGGAGGATCTCAACGCCAAGAGAACCACACAGCACCAAATGTTTGATTAGTTGTGGCTGGTTGACGGTGTTGGGTTTGTGGGTGTTTTTGTGGGTGTTTATGATGGTCTGCTTGTTGTAATGCGTCAGACACAAGGGTGAGTGTGGGTGAATGTTATGCAGACTCGTTTCCTGGAAGAAATATCGATTTAAGCCTTTCTGTACTGACAGGTCTCTGAACTTAAGGTTAATGGGCTTTTTGCTGACACTAGTGCTTGTCTAATATTTTTCTCTCTCTCTTGACCTGTTTAATTTACTGCTCGAGTCCCTTTTCTGACAGTCAATCTCTGGCAAGATTGTGTTAATAGAATAAAAACTCCCCTCTAACAATTTTGGGTTGTAAGAACGTTCCCCTAACGTTTCCATGAGTCATAAAAATGTTGCTTTGAAAGTTCTTGGAACGTTCCAAACGTCCAGTTTACTGTTTGACTATAAGAACGTCATTCAAACCTTTTTGATTGTGTAACATTTTTAAAACGTTCCACTAACAACTAAAGAATAACGTTTTTGATGTATATGATATAGAGCGTTGAAAAGCGTTTTACTAAAGTTACTGCAGAGAACTTTTGGAGGACATTATCCAACGTTTAGAGAACGTTTCCCGTTAGCTGGGTTGGTGCTTCATTCCCAAACCGAAACAGCTGTTCTTCAAACATTTCCTTTGCGTGAGATGAAAGTCTCAAGGTGAATAAAGGCGAAGGAAATGAGTGATGATTCATAGTCAATACAGATTACTGAGGCCTGATCCTGACAGGAATGAAAGCGGAAGCTGGATGCCACCTTACATTTAAATCAAGCCCAAAGTCACAGAGATCATGTGACCTTCAGTACACCGCCTTGATTTCTGACACAATCTATTTCCTCGAGTCCCCGAATCAGCCTATCAAAGACCGGAGGCTTTTTAAGACCAAAAATCCCAAAAGACTGATATCCCATTTCATTTGATAGTTACGGGTAATCCGATTATTATATTCAGTGTTTTTACAAGTTTAAGGACATTGTTATACGTACTGTACTTCAGTATGTGACCAGATATCTACCAATCAACAAGTCACTGTATAAAGATGGCAACATTTGCCTATTTAAGATTAACATTAAAAAAACAATTTTTAAAAATCCTTGACCGAAAAAGTTGTGGAAAATGAATTGGCTCAAAGGTTTGAGAACACTCATTTTACAACTCAATAAAGTGCATGACTACAACTTAATTATCGCTGTGAGAAAGCGTATTCGTCGGAGTCATTATTTCTGAAGCAGACAGCCAGCTATTTTTCTAACCATCTTCCTGGCTCAGCTCCGAATGAGATGTTAGTTGATATACGTTCCAATTTCACCCACACATTCCAGTGCAGAATTTTCTTAGGAAGTGACATCTTCCAGAATGACTGAGGTGGCACTGACCCCTCCACCCCCACGTTACAGACCCGCTCTGTGTTTTTGTGTCTCCGGCTTGCTGCATTTTCACCGCAGTCCCAACACAGCTCTCAGAATTAGCTCACAACACCAGCCAAATCTGTGTGGGGTAAACCCAGGCAGAAATAATAGCAGAAGGTCACTCTGTTGGGAGGGCTGGAACTCCAGCAGGACTTGGCTCTTTACTTGTGCTGGAGCGTGCAGAAACAGACAAACAAAACAAGCAAACAGAGTAACAGAAAGAAGTGTGTGTGTGTTAATAACAGCAACAGAAACGTGCAGAGACATAAATGTTGCACAAGTGAGAAAAATTGCGTTTTCATAAAAAGCAAGAGTGCATGCCCAACTAACAGAGAATGTTCTCAGAACGTTGGCTAACAATCTGTAAAGCTCTTTTGAAGTTATCAAAAAGCATTCCTATAGAAACGTTAGTAGTTTATTATAACATTATATATATTATACAAAAATGTTATTTTTAAGTTGCTAGTGGAACATTTTAATAACATTACAGAACTAAATATGTCTGAATAATGTTCTTACAACCAAGCAATAATGTTAACACAACGTATTAATTGGACATTTTGAATGTTTTTGTTACTTAATGGAAACATTAGGGGAATGTTCTTAAACCCAAAAATTCTTAGCTGGGGTAACAGAGAAATGTGTGTGTTAATAACAGCAACAGAAAAGTGCTGAGACATAAATGTTGCAAAAGCGGGACACATAAAAGTGTTTTCGTGAAAGGCAAGCATGCATGTTACTGCAGCAAACGTATGGCAACATAGCGTCTAATTCAGCACTCCATCAGCCTGTGTCATGTTGCAGAAGATCTGGGATGGTAGGCAAATATTTGCAAAGCTGCATCAGTCCTTTGGCCAGGCATGTTAAATGCGTCTGATTTATGTGCAGGTATTGCGGAGCGATGCACGTCTGTCAAGTATCATTTCTCGCAACCCATTAGACTCAGGAACATCCCTCTGAACCTGACGAGGGCCATCCAGCAGGACGAGTGGCACCTCTTACGTAAGTCTCCCAACGCTTCCTCAACATCCTGTAGAGCTCCTGATACACCTTATGCCTTGAATAATAAGCAGTGCATGCAAGCTGGAGTTAAGTGTGCTTTGCATAGAAACTGCAGATTATTACAGGTACAGATGGCTGATGGGAAAGATTCCCATTTGTGTTTGGTTCCAAACTCAAGGCAGCCTGTGTTATTATTAAGGGTGTGAATATTAGCTGTGATGATGATTTGATTTAAGATTATGATTCTTCATATACACACATATATGTATGTATATGTATGTATGTATAATATATGACGTTCTGAATTTGGTGAATATTTATACATAAAGCTCTCTAATTAATGTAATAATTTTTCATTTTTTATGCATTTTTATACTCCTACTTACTGCAGCCTCAAGATTCACACGATTATTCGCATGTTTTACCAAATGAATCTGTAAATAATTAAATTACAATTTGAGTTCTTAGGCTGTCAATTTTAAGGCAACTGTGCTCTGTAAAGTTTAAACATATACCAACTTTTTGAAGGCAAGCAAAGCACATTTAAAATTTACAGTCCCAAATCGAACCAACTATATTGATGAGTCTTCTGGTACTCAAAGGCGTAGCCAAATTTTAGTTTAATAAACCGCTCTTTAAAATGCTCACATGTCCATTCAATGAAACGACTACGCTCGCCAAGCCATGTCACACAGACAATGTTTTGAGCGTTATGTTATTGTTCATTCCACAGTGAGAGTACATATGCATTTTTTTGCTAATGCAGTTTTCACTTGGCCCGTCATAAATGTGCAATCATAACCTTTTCTTCCATCTCCTTGATGTGATGATGTGGCCCGCGGTACTGTTTTGTGTTTTCATGTCATTTTATGGAGGAGTGTTATTATCTCTTGTGATGCTAGTTACTTAGTGAGTCTTCAGTGAGCTTATTAGGTTTCTCTTCCTCCATGCATGTGGCCCATTCGAATTCTATAACGCAATCTACATACAATTAAACATAATAAATCAATAACTGCGATCAACAGTTGTGTATCTCCGGTACTTTGCATGGAGCCATCAAAATCTGAAAATGAACTTCCCCCTGGAACGGCAGACCTTCCCTAATGATGTCAGTCTGATGGCTTGGGCGGAGCCAGAGCTGTTACCGACTCCCCCCTAATGGTCAATCGATTGCGAGTTTTGACATGCCCACTTTTCTACAGCCAATGGAGAAAAGCAAACTACGCCTTCCAGTTTTCTGTTTCAATTGAAAATTACACCAGAACACTGAAGTCAGTTTCAACTTCCAGTTCACATGGATTTTAAGAGCCTCTAACCAGTTATTCAGCACATCTCATGAAAAGGAGCTGAGGTGTTACCCATAGCTGTGTGGTGTGAGTTGTTGGCTAAGTGGGTGGTGGTCATGGAAACAGTGTGTTTCTTCTCTCCGGTGCTCAGATCTGCGGCGCATCACGGCGGGGTTCTTGGGCATGGCCGCTGCTGTGATGCTGTGTGGAAGCATTGTGGCCGCTGTGGGGTTTTTCTGGGAAGAGAGTCTCACCCAGCATGTGTCCGGGCTACTGTTCCTCATGGCAGGTACACTGCTCTGCTGAAATCACCCGGCCTTTTCTCCTGTTTCTTAACTGATTTGGGCAAAGAGTGTAAAACACATACATAATATATATTCATATATGGATTTCACAGATAAAACATGCATGCAAAGTATACATACACAGCCTGTATTTAAAAATACTGTAAAATGTACTGTAAAACTGGGCATGCATATATAAAAATGTTCATTTATGGCTAAATATCAGATTTTCATATAGGATTCACACTTTCTGCCGGTTTCTGACACATCGTTTTTGTTTATGAGGATCTGAACAAAAGTTACACCCTATGTTATACTTTAGTCCTGCACTATTTGTGCTACAGCTAATATCTCAAAACTGTACAGAAGGTTGAGAAGTGTAATGTAACTTCTATAAGTAATTGCCTGTGAAAAAACAATGTGTTTTTTCCACAGGCATTATTTTTTATTTCATTCATATTTTCTGCACGCAGGATGAAAAGTTCATGCAGCATGCTTTTATTGTGATTGATTTTGAGTGGGTAATCTTGCAACCTCCTCTTCCCCACAGGAATCTTTTGCACAATCTCACTGTGCACCTACGCAGCCAGTGTATCGTACGACCTGTCCAGGAACCCTCCGTTCATCTATGGTCTGCCCGGCGACGTGGATCACAGTTACGGATGGTCCATCTACTGTGCATGGGTCAGTCTGGGCCTAACAGTGGCGTCTGGTTGTATCTGCACAACCTACCCCTTCCTGAGCCGCTCAAAGGCCCTTCGCTCCAAAACGGCCAGGGAGTCATCCGTATGAGCCACCCCAGCAGCGCAGAGGACTCATAACATCAATCAGCATTTGACGCTTTAGCAAATGGATTAACATTCACTCTTCTAGGAGTGTTTTAGTGGAAAACAGCACTTTGTGCTACAGAGCAGCGCTGAATCTATTGTAGACACCTGGTACCTTTGTCAAGGTCTTCTGAGATACACTGATGTTCTGCAGAAGGAAAACCAAGATTGTTGCGTTTCCTGTGCGTGTCTTTTATGCACAGTGACATCACTTGCCTACAAATCACACACATACACAAACAAACACAAATATGCAGTACATGTGTGATTATACATAACAAAATCTTTGATTTGATATGGCGTGTGTGTTTGTTGGTTATTTCTGTTATGATACACACTAAGGATCTGAGCCACAATTTTTAATGCAGACCATTTGAATTTCACTTTGCTGTGATTATCATCAGTATTATTAAATGCATGTCCCCCTTTCAGCCTCATGTTTTGGTTAATCATATTGAATGTAACTTTCTCCACCATGAGCAAATGAACACGACAGACTTTTGGCTGATGAGCTGACATTTCCTACAAAAATATCAAAAAGGAATCGGGGACAAACAGAGCATTTTTTATGTCAATGCTGTCATCACATCAGACACATATAAAAAGGCATGACTGCCTATATGTGTATATATATTTATACACATCACATTTGGGTAACAGCTGGTGTCCAGTATTTATAAAGATGTCGGTGCGAGATGTCGGAGATGTAAGACCTGGATATGCAAATTTGTGATTGGTTGGCATGTCTCTGAAGATTCAGGATGTGAGCTGGACTGTGGCTGGCAGTGCAGTTTTAATATGACAGCATGTTTAGAGTGAATGCTCTCCAATATTCCAGCTCATTCATGAAGGCCTTCAGCAACAATAGCTGTTAAAAATATGAGTCCTCATCTTCCACAAGCCCATTGTGATAAAGATGAACTAATTTTAAAGTGACAAAAGGACTGTATTAACTGTTGGGTATCATTTTCCAAACTGAGCCAAAACAGTATCGTATCCCTGAATCAGTTCGGTTTGCCTCAAAACCTCCACTGTGTTCTTGAAAGTGTAAATCAAATATTATAATGATGAAATAAAGGTGTATGAATGAAGGAAACTGTTTTATGTGAATTTCAGTATTTTGGTCATTAGATCTGTTATTATATTATGTCAGACATATGGCAGAGCATTTGAAGCAAGTTTTCTGCTGTGCTGTTGAGAATACTATCTGTGCAGAAATGTCACACAATGCCATTCGTTTCGCCTCCATTGCTTAGCTATAAACTGTACTGTACGACTGAGGAAAAACGAATCTAGAATTAGATTGTTTTAAATGCAAACACACATCACCCATCAAAAGTTACAATCACTTGACCGAAATGTTTCTTATGACCTTAAAAGTCTTTCAGTTTGAAGGTGTTTTCCTAAATGTTTGCAATTAGTTTCAAAGACAGTAATATAATTGTGGCAACTTCAATTTCTGGCACTGGAAAACTACAGTGTTATTAAAAGTGTTTTGGAAATGGATGACTTGGACTAAATAAAAGCAGCCAGTAAGAGCCCAGCATATAAACTCTGTGTTAAAATCATGGCAGGGTGATGCCTCAGGAAACTAGATGAGAAAATGCCATGAGAGCGTTTATGCAAATTCGGCAATGTGCGGTTGCATTAAATATGTTCAAATATAACATGGTTACATTTTCTTTAGCCACAACATAATTCCTGTAACTGCCTTTGTGTTATCTGATAAAGTTAAAATAAAAAGCAAAATATTGTGTGGCTACAAATTTCTTTTTGTGAGTGCAACCTCTATAAAATGACTTTAAAATCCTTGTCTAGTAATCATGAATGAAACGGTGTGACAGTGCAATACAATGACATAAAGACTTCAATACTAACACATTTCTTTATATTCTTGTTCAAAAACAGATACTATAAAACAAGACGTTCTCTGAGGCTGCCGCTAGAGGGCGCTACATTATCATAAAAAACAAACCCTTGTCTATCCCATCCTTCATTTGGTTTGGATGAAAGCATGTACAGTATTTTTCCTTCCAGGTCCTTTATTTTGTTGTGGTGGGGAAGGGAGGGTCACACATGGCGGTAACAAATTGTGCCGTATCCTCCTGGCGAGTGTACCAAATAAAAAAAAACACAACTCGAGGGATGAAATGTTTTCAGTCACCAATATAATCAAATGAAAGATTTCACAGAATGAAGACAATGATGAATTCTTAGTTTTCTTCTCAACAATTCTCTTTTGGTCTAAAACATTAAGAACTGAGACAGACATCCAGTATGATTTAATCGTACTGAAACTACGGGTACCTGTAGAGGGCATCAGCAAATGGAGACATATGTCTAAAAATATAACACACAACATATATAATACACTTAAAACAGCTTCTGATTGTCCTCTGTTATTGGCTCGTAATGGAAAATATTTTGTCTGATGAGTGTTAAAGACAGAACAAACGTAGGACTGTATGACAGCCTGAAAACAAACACTGACGAACTTTAAAGATGCTGTTTGAGATTTACACAGTGCAAAGTGTATAATACTTATCAAATCCACACTTTTATGTTCTAAAACATGAAAAAATATGTCTCTTACACCTGTTTTTTGGTTAAAAAACGGAGATTTCCTGGGGGAATGTATCACAGTCTTTATCACAGAAATGAAATATCTTTTACCACTGATTTTGAAATTAACTACACAAATGTAAAATTCTGCTTAGCAGTATGTTTCCGCAATATGTTTCAAGTATATGACTGAGAATAAATTTGACAGCGATTTTTATAGCTTTCTTTGACCAAAGGATCCAAAATAACAAAACCCAAGGCTACTGCCCATCTAACAGTTTTACGTTGTAAAAACATTTCCCTAACATTTCCATTAAGTAACACAAAACATTAAACATGTCTTTTTGAATGTTCTTTGAACGTTCAAAACGTCCAGTTTTTTAGACTTTGTATTATTATTAATGCTTGGTTATAAGAATGCTATTCAAACCTTTTTTTAAATTCTGTAACATTTTTTAAATGTTAGCTGTGTCAGGTTAGTCGGTGTTGTACCATTTGGCCAAAGAATGATACCTAAACTTCTCTGTTTGTTCTCCATTTAATCTCATTCCTTTCCAGGAGACACACGTGTGATATTAAATCTGTTTTCCTTTGAGCACATGCATTCACGCAGACAAAACAAACAGTGGACAAACACAGAAAAACACAAGAGCACAAGATCTGTCATCTTCTACAGCTGCTTTGAGCTTCTCTTTCCAACCTCGTTCACTTGTTTGTCTTTGCCAGTTTACAATGATTTTAATATCTGCAACTTGTCTATGCCATCATCTTCTGACTGATTTAAAAACCCTTGATGATGCAATAGGCCTCCATGGAGGAGAAGACGATGTACATCAGCCAAAGACTGAAGAACAAAGTGGTGGTGAGGATTTTGGGAGTCTGCTGTCCGCCCAGTTCCCCTCCGATCTCTGGCCTGCGGCGGTACATGAGGACGGCGATGCAGATGAAGGCAAAAATGGTGAAAAGCGTGACGGAGAAAGCCAGCGTACCGGGGTCCACGTGGAAGTACTGGCCCTGCGCCTGGTGGAAGATGGCGGCAATGGACCAGGCCACCCCGATGCCCAGGAAAACGTTTACGGCGTTGCTGCCCGTCACATTGCCAATGGAGGCGTCTGCATATTGATCCTGGATGGCTGCCACTTTACTGGCGAATGTGTCTGGTTTAAAGGGTGAGTGAGAGACAGAGAGAGAGAAAGAGAGAGACAAAATATTACCACAGTTTAAAGATACTGTAAGCATCAATAAAAAGGTGAATCTCATAAACCTGTCAAGAGCATGTGCATCATTTTAGCCAAAAATAAAAAAAATATATTGTTTTGCATCAGTTTTAGAGCTCTTTCGTAAGGCAAAAAGTCTACATCACATGAACAAAATAGATATATTAACCCAGCTAACAATTTTAGGTCGTAAGAACATTTCCTTAACGTTTCCATTCAAAAATAATAATGTTGAAAGTTACAGGAATGTCCAGTTTTTTAGACATTGGAGTAACGTTACTGTTTGGTTATTTAGACTGTTATTCAAACATTTTTTACTTCTGTAATGTCTTTAAAATGTTCCACTATCAACTTAAGAATAACGTTTTTATGTTATAACTTTAAAAAACATTCGACTAATGTAAGTGCAAGAAGGTTTTTGATAACTTTGACAAAACCTTTTGAGAACATTAGCCAATGTTCTGAGAATGTTCCCTGTTAGCTGGGAAAGCATTTCTGTACCTGGCACAGAGGTTCCCAGAGCCACAAACACGACTGCTGTTACGGAGTCTTTCAGACCGATTGTGCAGCCAAAATGTGATGCCAGATCTCCAATGAAGGCAGTGAGGACGCCAATCATGATGATAGACACAATAAAACATGCCCAGCCGTTCCAGTAATCAGTCGGTGGCACAAAAGCAAACAGAACCTTCCAGAATACAGTCAGGAAGTGCATGACATAGTCAAAGCAAGATGGCATCTTCTCTTCACCACACTCTTCATCATCATCTTCACCTTAGGATGAGAAAAGAGGAGAGGAGAGCAGGGGAGAGGAGATGAGATGAGGGCAGGGGAGAGGAGAAGATATGAGAGCAGGGGAGAGGAGAAGATATAAGAGCAGGGGAGAGAAGATAAGAGGAGAGCAGGGGAGAGGAGAAGATATGAGAGCAGGGGAGAGGAGAAGATATGAGAGCAGGGGAGAGGAGATAAGAGGAGAGCAGGGGAGAGGAGAAGATATGAGAGCAGGGGAGAGGAGAAGATATGAGAGCAGGGGAGAGGAGAAGATATGAGAGCAGGGGAGAGGAGAAGATATGAGAGCAGGGGAGAGGAGAAGATATGAGAGCAGGGGAGAGGAGATAAGAGGACAGCAGGGGAGAGGAGATAAGAGGACAGCAGGGGAGAGGAGAAGATATGAGAGCAGGGGAAAGGAGAAGATATGAGAGCAGGGGGGAGTAAAAAAGAGAACACAGAAACAGAGAGAGCAGGGTGTTTAGGTCACAGGATAGGAGAGCAGGAGAGAGGACGGAAGATGTTTAATTAATGATTGACAATCCTACTCTGACAGAGATCATCAGTGTGTAATACGTGTATCATTGTTACATCAAATAGCTGACACCAATCAAATGCCATAAATCAGAGGAGGCAGAGGAGCAGAATGAAGTCTGTGCTATGCACCCAATGCCATCTGCATTAAAAACTATCACACCTGATTCATTTATTTATGGCCTTTATAATATATGGCATTAGGGGTTAACAAATATTACACAGAAGTGAAGAGAGAGGGCTGTATTTAAATTTGCTCCGTCAGTGAGCTCACTGCTCTTATAGGTCATGAGCACACGCAGGGTTCATTATCACAGACAGAGATTCTATAAATTTATTCAAAAAGAACTGAATGTCCTGTCAACACTTTCTCTTCAGAGCTGTTCACGCTTCATTACGGCATCTAACAGCGAGATTCAAATATGTGTGCTTTAAAATAATGAAGATAGTTTTAAGAGACACTCTGTGTTCAACAGGAAAAAGACATTCAGTCATTTACATAATAAACGTGTCATTTTTGTACTGCAGAGAGAAATGGCCCTCTACCCTGCTAACAATTTTAGGTTGTTGTTTAGTAACATTTCCATTAAGTAACACAAAAGTTAAAAACATTATTTTGAACGTTTTAGAACATTTCAGGTTGTTAGGAACGTCCGGTTTTTCATATGTTGTGTTAACGTTATTGTTTGGTTATGAGAATGTTATTCAAACATTTTTTTAATTCTGTAACTTTTTAAAAATGTTCCACTACTTAGGAATAACGTTTTTGAAATATATGATATAACGTTAAAATAATGTTCTACTAATGTAACTGCAAGATTGTTTTTGAACAAGCAACTTTTAGAGAACTTTAAGAGAACTTTTAGGGAACATTAGCCAACATATTGAGAATGTTATAAACTGCATAATGTCTAATGATAAATATTCTCCAGGGATTTAGATTATATTCTCTCTCTCTCCTTCAGCTTTATCGGCTGCACTAACAAGTCCTGTCAGATCAGTCAAGCCTGTCGGGGGGTGTGTGTGCCTCAGACGTCACGCATGTGCGTGTCAGAATAGATCAAGAGTCACGGCGCTCTGCCTCCACACATTCCCAAAAAACATATTCACATTCTGTGCTACATGAACAAAGACCGTTTTAAAGAAATGTGTGTACAAAGGGCAAAAGTCAAAAGAGCCAAAGTAACAAGTGTGGGGAAAGAATTTGTATCTGAATGATTTGTGGGTAAATACAATGTAAATAATAAAGCTGCACATAATTGGACTGCATCTGCATCCCACTTCACTTTTGTAACGTGACATATAACTGAGTGAAACGTGAAAAATGTAGGGCGGGACTATTTTATTAATTGAAAATTGATTGGATAGTAAAATGTCTCTATCTGACGAGATCTGAGTATGTCATCTATCTTGATGAGAAGGGTTAAAAATAAGTGAGGGTGATGTTATCTAAATTTAGATGTTATCTAAATAAGGAAAGTCGTTTCAGAGGCGGAGCAAGTCAATTTAGCTCCAATTTAGCTAGAGCTCTTTCTTCAGGATAGGAAAGCAAATTGTGATTATCTTCCCAGCTAACACAGAAGGTTCTCAGAACATTGGCTAACGTTCTCTAAAAGTTCTCTCAGAGTTCTCTCAGTAATCAAAAAAGCTCTTGCAGTAAAGCTCTTGCAAAACATTTCTTTAACGTTACATATATATCAAAAATGTTATTCTTATTATTGGAATGTTTTAAAATAAAAGTTAAATAAAACTTAACCAACTAGTTAACCAGCTGTGATGTCTTGGTTAGATCTTTGGTATGCAGGGGGGCCGTGTATTGTGTGTTTGTCATCATGTAGTGACTTTCTTAAGCACCCACCTGAGCTGACAGTGATGGCTTCTACAAACTGATCTCTCCAGCTGTTGGTTCCAACCAAAAGAGCCAAGTTGGTTTTCTTTATGAGTTTGTCAACTGTACTCTGTGAAGGGAGGTCCAAATCATTAGACCAAAGTAAACAAAGCTTATAGGAGTAGTTCACCCAAAAAAAATCAATTCTGTTATAATTTCCCTCACATCATTCCAAACTTGTCTGACTTTGTCTGAAATTTTTTGGTGAATAATAAAGTTTGATTTGTTCTTCGCACAAAGCTATCGAACGGCTTGAAGCTGTTAGTCGATAGTAGCTGTGCCAGCGTCTGCTGTATCTGAGGGGCAATGAAAGACTGAATAGTCTCCTGCTGGGGCTAAACAGGAAGGGACATCATCTCTCATGTCCAGATGCTCTGCATGTCTCTGTTTAAGCTTTAAGGGCTTCTGAACCCTCAATGATGCTTAAAATATCATCACTCAAACTTAAGATAAGGCCTGTTTGGATGGATTTGCGTGTCTGGATTGAGCATGAATATGGTTTAATGGCAGATGGAGCAGAAAGGGTATCGTACCTTAAACTCATAGGACTCTTCGATGATTACTTCGAGTTTCACGTTGTCGCCCAGCGTCGGGCGGCCCATCTCGGCGATACGCCTCTCATCCTTCTCTTTTGTAGTCAAAGTCTCCTCCTCACCCTCCTCTGAAATAGAGATGAACCAGAAAAGAGAGAGAGTGAATAGAAATTTAATGGAGACTAAAGAAATATGGAGAATGTAGGAGGTATGGTGAGTGACAAGAAGTTTCATAACATTTCATAAGAACAGGAAATTCTCCCACGTCTACACTCCTTATGGGAGTGCCCACTTAACGACCAAAGACAAAGGTCTGTAGGATTACATAATTTTTAGGGTTTAATTTAAGCTTAACATGTTTGTATTGTGAATTATGTTATGAAGCTATATGACAATGAAATGCTGTCAGTCTGGATTTGTTTGACGTCTGAAACGGATTCAGTGGGGTGGGGCCCTTTCTAAGGTCAAAAATCGTTGCTAGTTTGCACAAAAATGGAAATTCACCCCTGTGTAGTTCCAACCATGTATTTATCTCTTTTCATGTAACACAAAAGAAAATTACAGGCAAAATGTTATGAAAATGACAATCAGTTAAATCTGTTATCTGTAATGTTTGCCTCTCTGTCGCCATCTCTGTTGGGTTACTTTACGTACATGTAGTAAAATTAAATTAAACTGACGTTTCCTGGGAAATTGGACCTAACAGCTCAAATTATAAACTATTATTGTAAACTTCAGAGATGGTGTTGAATACTGATCTGTCATGTACTTGCTCAATAACTGATTTTTATTCATTTTTAACAAACAAGTTTTTGGATCTTGGTAGTAAAAATCAGCATCTATTTTCCTTCGGTAGAAAACAAACTCAATCAACAATCTGATGCAACATCTTGTTGTGTTTTATGATAAGACACAATAACACAGGGCTGGAACAATGTGGAGATTAATGTGGAAGTCAATGATGTGTAAAGCATTTTTGGGTGAACTTTACCACACTAGACAAGCACACAAAGGTGTATTTAAAGGTGTATTAAAGCACACCTATGTCTTGGTGTATATGCATTTAGCACTAAACCCTTTTTACACCAGAAAAGAAACACTGCAACTGTCCTTCTGTCATGTGTTACACTAATAAGATAATTATGCAGCGGGCAGGCTCTAACATCATCTCACACTTATTTTATGAAACAGGATGTTGAGTTAAATGGATCAAACGCTCACACACTTTATAAAAGCACACAGTAACAGTGAAATATGGAAGATGAAGGTGTTATTGAGGAAAAGGGAAAGAAAGGGATGGAGGGGGCAGATGGATACCTGTGATGCTGATAATGGTGGAGGGGATCGGTTTGTCTCTACCCTGCACTTTCCGGTACACATTCCTGCCTGATGAGCCCAAACACATTCACTGAACAGTGTCAGCACACATGCTAACAGCTTTATAGAGTTTAATGTATGATGATGCACAGCTATAAGTGAAAATGTCAAAAATCACTGGAGGACAGAGCATGTGATATATATATATATATATATATATATATATACACTCTCTCTCTCTCTCTCTATATATATATATACATGCACACTCGGTGAGATCAGCAGGATTAAACACTCAACCTGAACTTTTGTCTACAAGGCCTTTTGTATAAACACACTCTCACCATGTATATCATTCCTGAGTGGTGTATGCTAATTATAACTTGCCCAGTGATGAAATTTTCCAGCAACAAACACTCCTTCACCACAGTATCTCAGATTGTTCAGAGTGACAAGGGTATTTGAAAAGTTATTGTGCGTGCTGTCACAGTTAAGTGAGTATGACAAATATGAGGACACGTCAACACAAGAGAGACTAGCTGTGCATTCTCAGTTAGTAACCAGCCTGTTTGCCCTTAGGAATAATGCAAATGAGGATTCCTCAAAATCTGACATTGGGCTGTTCTATTTTTGTCTTTTTGATGCATAGTGGCATTTCAAAAGAAAACCATCAGTAAGGGCACACCGACAGCTCATGCATTATAGTATTAAACTTATTAAACGTGAAAATATAGTGTCAGAGAACCAGTTATGTTTGACAATTCAGTACACAGGTAAGTTGGTTTAGTTAACCTGTGTCCCGGCTAACAGGGAACGTTCTTTAAAGTTCTCTCAAAGTTATCAAAAACGTTCATTTTTTGTAACATTTTAAAAACATTTAATAACATTGACGGAGCATCTAAAAAACTGGCTGCTTAGAACTTTCATAGAACTTTTAAATTAAAATTCTTGACGTTTTTGTTACTTAATGGAAACATTAGGGGAACATTCTTACAACCTGAAATTGTTGGGGTAGTATTTATCATTCTGCTGAAATTTCGTTGTGAAGGCTACTTAATAAGACAGAAAACTAGAGCAGACTAGACCCTTATATTCTGTTTAAGGGTCTAATAGAGTAAATGTAGGCAAAGCAACAACAAACACTGAGCACTTACTTTACACAGAAAAACAAATGAAGCTAAGCAGTTTCAAAACACACTCAATGTTAGTTTTCATCCATGAGAAAAGTGAAATTTAATCTCTTACCATAAAGCTGCTTATCTATCAAAGAAAAGAATATGCCAGAACAGATAAAATGACTGAATTCATTCACTCGGTTAGTGAAGCAGTTAACCTTACTGCTATGGAGTTAGATAATCATTTCTAGTGAACTATTACCATACCTGTCTTCACGAATCCACCTACAATCACAAACACAGTAAAATTAACTCCCTCATCCCATGTTATGAAAGCAATTATATGAAAGGAAACAATGTTGGTATAGAATTATATGAATGCTAGAAAGATTTAAACGAATAAATGTAAAAAAGCTTATACAATGGCACCAAAAGTGTTTAGATTTAGATAGGACAGGTACGTCACGCTTAAAAATGCATACATTTAATTACATTAGATTAAAAAGATCAATTTGCAAATCTGCAAAGAAAAGTTACATCTCTTAGGATAAAATGTAAATATATGACGTCAGTTCATCTCCAGGTCTTACAGGTGATCTGTCAAAATCTGCCTGTACATCTTTCTTTCAAATCCACTGGGAATGAAATGACATTCATACAGTTTTTTTGGGCCACTGTATATATTAACAAATAAAACTTTGCATGATCACACTTAATGAGATGAGCGACTTCATAGTGATGAAAACAAAGCAGAGAACAAAAGAGAGAGAGAGAGAGAGAGAGAGAGAGAGAGAGAGAGCGCTTACCAGACTCATGCAGCAACACAGCTGATGTAGACAAACCAAACAACAACAGACAAATGCAGAAATGAAGGAAAGAAGGAACAAATTAATATGAATGATTCATATTAATCAACAACACAGTAACACAGATTCTGCAGGGTTAGTGGGCAAAGTTTGTGCTGTGAGATTTGGCTTTTGGCTTCTCAAAGTTATCAAAAACGTTCTTGCGGTAACGTTAGTGGAACTTTTTTATATATCATATATATCTATCAAAAACATTGGAACGTTTTAAAAATGTTACAGAATTAAAAAATGTTGGAATAACATTTTTTTAACAAAGCAACAACTTTAATACAATATCTAAAAACTGGATGTTTTCAACGTTTCAAACTTTCAACTTTTAAAATAATATTTTTAACCTTTTGAAAACGTTAAACGTTATGGAAATGTTCTTATAACCTGAAATGGTTAGCTGGGATTTGGTTACAAAGGTAAGAAGTTAGAGATGAATATCTCTTCTTATGGGACTATGAAAGCTCACAGGATCCATAGCAGGAAGTCTATTTATCTTCTGCTCATTATGCTTTGATTTGTCCTCATCTCATCCTGGCCTGAGGGAAGTGCCTCTACAGCTTCAGTCTAAGCTTGAACCTTCACATTAAAGGTCTAGTCAGGGCCAATTATTCCTGGTGTTTGAGAGAGATCTTTGGCCAGGAGGAAACGCAGGAGAAAAACCCATTAAAATCAAGCAGCGAGCTGGAGGAAGGCACAATTAACACAACAGTAGAACGAAAGCAGAGCATCAGCGTTGAAGGAGGAGAGGAGGAAAGGAAAAAAAGAGGCCAGAATACAGAGCAAATAAAGGCTTGTTTCACTCATTTTTTTGTTGTCTTTCACCTGTCCATCCTCTCTTCCTCCATTCTGGCTCCAGCAGCTCTATGAAGAAGTTTGCATGCTTGTCATACTCCTCATGGTCAAGAATTTTAACCTTTATGGTTTTCCTGTTGAAAACAAAATCACATTTGAGGGTATGAAGAGTGCTTGAGTGTTAACTGAGCAGTGAACATGTCTTGGGCCCATGGACAGATGCCCCAAACCAGCCAGATCCATGAATAAATATGACACAACTCTCTGTTCCTCTTAGATTTTCCATAATGTAATGGAGCAATTATTATAGGTCCTCCTCTGTTGAATTGCTAATTTTTTAAAAAATCTCTTAGATCAGAGAGAAAGAGAGACGACTATGAGCAACAACCCAAACAAAGAGCCAGCATTTAAAATTAGCAACTCAACAACTTTTCTCGACTGGCTCCACGTGTAAACACTTCCAGTTCAGCCCAGAAGATGGCAGCACACCGGGGCCGATGCAGGAATATGGACCGAGGAAGGAACTTCCCACCTTTTCTCTCACTCATTTCCATCAACTGTGGCTCTCCAATTTCCAGGTAGAAGTTCTTATTCTTTTCATACTCTTCATCATCGATTATATTGATCTGGATAGTTTTGCTGCAAGACAGAAGAAGCAGAGAGAGAGAGAGAGAGAGAGAGAGAGAGGGAGAAAGCACAAGGTTGCAGCTGTAAGACATGCTCAAGGAAAAGTGGCAGAGACATGCAGTAAAAATAGCAGAGCTATTTAATTTGTAGTCCCAAAACCCAGCAGGGAATTAGCAATTCCCAACTAGCAATTTATGTTGTAGAACAAACATGAAAGTCTTTTCAAGTAATGTTAACCACAGACCTTATTTTATGCATGAGTTGATATCCGCTATTCTACAAACCCACTCGAGGGTCCCGAGGGAACTTGTGCAAATTTGCTCTCCAGGTTGGTCTACAAACTGATGTCACGACTAAACAGCTCAAAAACAAACAACTAACAAAACATTTAAAGACGTATATTGAGTGATTGTGTTCTAGGCTTTTTAAAAGCATACATTTGTCAGTGTGTAAAATTACAATTATGGTTAATGCTAGTTTGAATAAATATTTTATTTTCTGAATGAAACTGTATTTTCAGAATGGGAAATTTCTGTGGAGTGTAACAGTGTGGTCAGTTAAGTAGTTTATCTGTTCATTCTGTTTATGCTTATTCTCTATTCCTTGGCTCATCATATAGTGAGACACTGGAAAGCATTTGAACAACTCTCTCCACTGGCAGCTGTGTTTACAGAAATATACTGCTGTGAAAACCCAGGAAGTGCTTCTGTCTGGATCTGTGCATGATAAAACTACAGTCACCCAAACTTATCATTAGTTTACAAAAAGCACTGCACAAGGCTTCGGTTCATTGAAGTTCTTGAAAAGGGATTTCTGTTAAAGAGAACATCTCCCTGCAGTAAACTTTGTAGATCTTTCTATGCTCAGACAGCAACATTACACGTTAACTAACGTTGAAAAAACTGAAAACACATAATAGGACCCCTTGAAAGGAAAACATCTACAACATAAAATCAGAACTATACTGCACTACTTCCCTAGCTAACAGGAAACATTCTCAGAACGTTGGCTGACAACCTCTAAAAGTTCTCTCAAAGTTATGAAAAAAGTTCTTGCGGTAACATTAACAGAACTTTTTTTAATGTTATATACCATATATCAAAAATGTTATTCTTAAGCAGTATTCTTATAACTAGGAGAACACACTGCCGGCAGTGGACGTGTCATTTCAGGCGGAGATTAAGACGGCACTCACAGAAAGGTTAAACACATCTCTTAAAATATTCTCTACCTTTATCCTGGCATGTACTTAAAATAAACCCTTCCTCCAGTCTGTGGGCACCTACACCCTTGACACGAAAGCCTTGAATGGTTTTTTTCCACTGAATACAGTACATCAGGTTAAAAATAGCATGGAGGCAGTAAAAAGCGGTATAAGTAAAAATCTATGAACAATAGGTCTATGAAACGTCAGTCAATTTTATAAGGCATAATTACAATTCAATTTATTAAAGTTGATTTTTTGCCCTCTCTTTAAATGCATTTTTGTGACAGTCTGCAATGACTCAGACAATTCACAGACAGGAGCAACAAGCCAAACAGAGACAGAGGCCTGCGGATGAGAAAGTCCAGTCTCTCTGTGTTCATACTATAGATTTATGTAACAGCATATCTCACAGCACACTCAGGGTTTATTGGGCAAGTAAAAATGCCTGGCACCAACAACACGCTGTGCTGTTTTGTGTCTTTGTTTATTTAATGGCGAAGCTTGTGCAACGAAGAGAGACGTTCTGTTTACACAACTTACTGAATCCTGACCCCCAGGTTACAATTAAAAATGTTTCTGTAACGTCCCATTAAGTAACAGAAACGTAAAGTGTTATTTTGAAAGGTCTAAACATTATTGCTTGGTTGTAAGAACATTATTCTATCATTTCATTTTGTAATGTTTTTAAAACATTCTACAAACTACTTAAGAATAACGTTTTTGATGTATATGATACATAACGTTAAATATAAATATAATGTAAATATAACAACACAAGCCGTCTATCTATTCATTTTATAGGTCAATCAACAGAACACCATTCAGTGTTTGAGGACCTCCAGAGACTCTTCATCTTCTCGGAGCAATGCTTACCAAATATGGAGAGTAAACGAATGTGAAGATCAGTTCATACTTCCCCTAAACACTGTTTATACTTATATTGCTGTTTCTTTCTGTCATTAATAATAAACTGATATATTCTATAATGAATGAGGCTCAGTTAAAGTTTGCCTGTTTTATGTTCATCTGTTTTATGTCTGTAAACAAAAATGTAACAAGTAATAAAGCGTAGATGTCTACTCAGCTAACAATTTTAGGTTGTAAGAACGTTTCCCTAACATTTCCATCAAAAACATTAAAAATGTTATTTGTCAATGTAAACATTAGGACACTAGGAATGTTCAGATGTCTAGTTTAATATGCCCAGTATGTTATTGCTTGGTTATGAGAACATTATTCAAACATTATTTGTTTTAATTCTGTGACTTTTATTATCAACTAACATTTCACTAGTAACTTAAGAATAACATTTTTGATATATATGATATATTACTTATATTATTTATCTGTGTATTACTATATATTCTACTAATGTTATTGCAAGAATGTTTTTCAGAACTTCATGATCATTTTTAGAGAATGTTAGCCAACGTTCTAAGAACATTCCCTGTTAGCTGGATAGACCATCTACACAGACATAAGAAAGTAAGTAAGAAAGTGTTTTAGCAAGAATTAATTCACTGTGATTCTGAAATAATTCAAACTTGTGTGGAAGAGACGCCAGCTGGTTTTAAATCAAGAGAATAAAACAGAGCTAACCTGCAGATTATAGTGCCACATACAAATCATTGCCACACCCACTTGATTTTACCGTTTCGTCACAATTAAAGTCACGAGCCATCAGTATGTTAGCTAGAGCTTCACTTTTAGGCATTGTGAGGCATTGCTTTAATTTTATTTGAGCAGAATACATTATACAGAAAAATCAAGATTAATACTGTTAATATATATTAAGATATTCAGGAATAAATGCGGATTTATGTCATGGTTTATATATTTTACATATGTTTATATATAATACATACGTTTGTTGTTATCGTTATTGTGATGACATACACTGATGGCTGACAAAACAATTACCTGATCTCATGATATTAACACTTTAATACTATCTGGATTGTTCCAGATTAACATAAAATATTTACACCTCCCCGAAGACACTGTCATGGCTGTCTGAAATCCATCCCTAGCATTTTCCACCACAGTCTGAAGAGTCCACAAATGAAACATATTCTTTCAATGAAAATGCTTCTTTAAAATTTAAAACTGGGCTGTGTTTATGAACCTGACACTGTAGCTTATACCCAAAGTCTTTTAACCAGCTGTGAAAAAATATATAAAACATACAGAAAAATATACAACATAAATGTTCAGGATCTTTCTAATTATTACCTCATTTCTATTTTTTAAACTCACACATCTGCATTTTAAAACACAGTAACGTTAATGTTTTCATAATAAAATATTGTAAAGGAGACAATCCAGTCTGAGTGGCAGAGGTCCCTGAAGGTGGAAAAGCCCCGGTTAATTCTAAACTAACTTAACCAGATGATAGCATAACTATTAATAACTGAACACAAAGATAATAATATAGTATAGAACTATAAAAAATACTGTACCAAATTATCAACAAAATTATTGCTAAATGCTCTCTTTTTTGTAAGTCATTTTGGATAAAAGCGTCCGCTAAACTAATAATTGTAAATGTAAATGAGCACAACTAGTCTTAGTGACTCCCTTTGTATCTGACTTACATTTAACTGGTTTAAATTATACTTGTTGGCATGAAGATTTCTTGACCTGAGAAGCTAATCAATAGCAGAGTTTTTCAAGCCTGAGCTGGAATATTCATTGGCTGTTTTCCTTAACGCTCGGAGCCCATGACTAAAGCCATGCTGAGAAGACCCATGACTTTAGCAAACTTATTGAGCAGATCTGATATGTAAAGTCAGGACTCATATGAGGCTCAGGGTGAGCCCTAGCTGTCTGTTGTTATCACAGAGAACACTGTAAACCAGGAACGCACAGTTACTTCCTTTCCAAGGCATGTAATGGGATGGGTTCCGTTTTTCTTTAAAGTACTCTATCTAGTCTCTCTCTCTCTTGTGCGCTTAGTGTCCATCTCTCTCTCTTTCTCTTTCTCTCTGTGTGTATCTCTCTCTTTATCACTGTGTGTCTATCTGACGGCGATATCTGTCTGTGTCTCTCTCTCTCTTTCTCTCCCTCTTTAATTCCTGTCTATTACAAACGAACAGTATCTGATAGCATTCATTCACAGCACTGAGTTAAATGTGTTCAGGTGTTGCTAGACAGGATTATTAAAGCATGAAGGCCGTCAGTTAATCACCACAACTCCATGACTAAAAGAAAGTCACACAGTATACTGTATATATACACAGACACACACACATATACAGTATATACACAAATTCATCCACAAGCATTCCAAATATAACCTTAAATGTCAGTTTTATTTAATTTTCTGCCTGTTCGTAAATTTTCTTTTGACCTGACATCGTCTGTCTATTCTGCCTCCTGGGGCGAATGCAGACACAGATTTAGGGGCATAAGAGCAACTGAGTTTGGGTCAGTTTCCTCTGGCAACAGAGATATTTGCCCTGGGAATTGCTTTGGGTCCAAATTAGACCAAAATCCCAGAAGAGAATATCTCAAGAACGTCCACTGACAGTAAAAACTGCAGTGTATGTCTCTCACCATCTCCTACAGAGTCTTAATTAACAGATCATCATGTCTTTCATCATGTCTTTCTAGTACGCAGCTAATGGAGAACGTTCTTAGAACGTTGGCACTAGAGTTCATATTTAATGTGCTGTACAAGTTCTCTCAAAGTTAACAAAAACATTCTTTTAGTAATGTTAGTAGAACATTGTTAATGCTATATATCATGTCATAAGTAGTTAACGAAATGAAAACATTAACAAATTTAAAAAATGTTTAAACAACGTTCTTATAACAAACAATACAAAATTATTAATTGCACTCAAATTTGGATTACATGTGCACTCAACAAATAGCTTTCCTAATTTCACGTGTTTAATTTATTTTTCATCTGGTTACACTTTATTTAGACCTTTAGACCTTTTCTAACGTTATATATCATACATATCAAAAACTTTCTAAGTAGTTAGTGAAACAAAATAAATTGTAACCAAACTATTTCATATGTCATCTGTCTGCAGAAAAACAAGCTTTGGCGTCTCTAAAGTCCTCCAGGCTGATTTTGAGCAGGTTTATATAGCGTACATGACAGCTGTGAAGCGTCGGGGACAGAATGACAGCAGGAAGACAGTGTCAGACTAAATGTCATGTTCTGTGCTGCTTCAATCAACTGATGGACACAAATCACCAAAGTGTGAAAACAGGCCTCGGCGCACACCGGCACAAACTTCTCACACAAGACAAACTCTCTGAGATAAACACTGAACATGAGGTTCATCATTTGTGAACAGCATCTGATAAAGTGCACTGCTTATTGCTTGATATTTACAACTTTTGAAAAGGTATACGTTTAATAGAATGAATCTCTAACTGGGTCTCTCTTGAAACCAATTAAAAAATAAGAAAATATAGTAGGAGCTGATTCAAACTAAACAAAGCTCTAAAAAGTGTCGTATGTGACTATTGTGGGTGTTTCAATATGTGAGATACTGATGGATGTTTAAGACATGTTTTGCTCTCTGTTGCTTTTGCTTATTTCCTGGCATTGAACTATGCTCAATTTCCTGCTCCTGTGACACAGTCTTTTCACCATTCTCTCTCTTTCACCTTATTTGTATCCCACTCACTAAAATCTGAAACAAGAAACATTCTCAGAACGTTGACTAACGTTCTCAAAAAGTTATCTCAAAGTTACCAAAAAGTTCTTGCAGTAACGTTAGTAGACCTTTTTTAACATTATCTATCACATATCAAAACCGTTACTCTTAAGTTGTTAATGGAACATTTTCTAGGCAATTATTATGTAACATTTATACAGAAGTACTTTTGAAGTGTGTAAAAATGTCTTAAGCTTATTCCCTAATTTAACCTGAGACTTTATCTGAATGATTTAACCAGTACAGAATCTTTGACCTGTAAGGACACCATTTACATATTTTGTGTCAGATATTTCCAACGTAATGTGATCAAGCTAAGAGCACAGATGGCTTATTTCAAAACCAGGTTACATTCCTAATCCTCTTCTTTTTGTTTGCTATTCACCTCATTCTGAACTTTTAGCGGCTTAAGAAAAGCAAAATATTGTTATTTCTGACTAACAAATTCCAGGACTGACAAAGGAACTAAACCAGAGCATTCTGCCAAGATACACGGTAAACAATGCCTTAAATGAAGCGTACATGCCAACATTTTCAGGAAACTAATGGTAGGAGGAAAGCTTATGAATGGCCTTATTCATAAGTCATCGTTTGCTCACCCTCCAAATTCTTCCTTACATCCTGGGAAGACAAAAAGGAGATCATTTTAAGACTATACGTTTGGGTGGGTTCATTTCAATGGCAGTACATTTTGACTGTAACTCATAATGCCACACATATTTTCCTGCGGACACACTTGGGTGCTTCATACAGTATTAAAGTGAGTCATAATGTACATCCAAGAAAAACAAATGTATACGGGTTTAGAAGGCAAAGGCATACAGAATGCAAAAACAAAGAAAAAGCCTATAACAACTTACTGCAAGCCCCTGTCACATATCACAGCCTGATAATGTAAGCTCAATGGATTTAGTCAGAAGTCATTTCTTTTTCAGCCTAAGAGAGACAGCAGAGCCTGTAAAAATAATATGATTACTTTTGCCAGATTATTATTATATTTTTTTGAGGAGAAAGCAGTGAGTACATTATGACACTTCTCGCAGATGTTCTAGTGGTCAAATGAAAGTATTTATTTCATGGTGTGCAGTACAGTTGGATAAAATTTCAGTAATTTTCAGCCTTATGTTGATATTTGGCATATAACTTAATATTTATTTAGGCCTATTTGCTCTCAAAAGTTGCCTCACTCTATACTGCAGTATTACTCTGTGTGTGTGTGTGACTTAGTTTTACTAAATGACATGATAGGGTTAGAGCAGCCTGGAGAAAACTTCACATCCCAATACAAGCAGCCCATTCCATTAAAATGGAGATTTGGCTGGAAAAATCCATTTCCCTCTGGAATTCTGTATGCAGAGCTGATGATGTCCATGGACAAAACAGGCCCGGCACAAAAGAGGAAGCGCAATGGAAATAACAGCACTTCAGAAAACAAGGCCTATTCCTGGATACAGTTGAGAGGGTGTTATTTTCAACTACTTAAATGCAATCTGCGCTCCTCCACAATGAACTGGAAAGGTCTGTGACGATGATGGTGACAAAGACGGTAATGAGAGATAAAGGCAAACTTCTCCCTCATCTCCAGCCCTCAGAGTAATGCCTTACAAAAACACCAGACAGGAGCCCAGCTAACACCTTGAGAGAACGTTTTTCAAACCTTAATTCTTTACCACTTATAAAATGCTCCACTAACTACCTACGAATAACAATATCTGATATATGAGCAATTTTTAAAAACATTCTACTCACATTACTGCAAGAACATTTTTGATAACTTTGAGAGAGGTTTCAGAGATTGTAGCCAACGTTCTGAGAACGTTCCCTGTTAGCTGGGAAGTCTATAGGCGGCTGAGAGCATGAAAACACAATCTGTGACAGTGAGTGGATGAGCGGATGATAACGGTATGTGCACCACATTAGCTGCGGTCTGAGAAAATGATTGCCCTAATAAGTTAATGCCTTGCAGGATGGGTTTCAAGAGGTGTAGTTTTAACAGAACAGAGAGCTCTTATATTACATAACTGCAGTCAACAGAATGTGAAAAGGCTCAAAGTTGGGGAAGCTACTTTACAGCTGTAGCTAGTTAAAAAAGTAGTTAGTTATAGGTCACATTATTAACAAATACTGGTTAGTGACACTGAAGCTGTTAAAGGGGGGCAATATGTTTTAACCAGATTAAATTTTCTTTGCAATCAGTGTTAATCTCTCACAAAATAATCATTTTTAAGGGTGAGAATTTGAACAAATAAATGAATACAAAATACAACAAATGAAACCAGAAAAGATCCTAACTCACATAACAAAATTTTGTATTACAAAAAAAAACCAAAGACTCAGAGAGTCGCTGAATGAATCAACAAATCATTTTTTCAACCAGTTCATTGAAATGAGCAAACACATGAACTTATTCACTAAAATTACTGACTTCCCAATGCTACTTAAGAAAAGAAATAAAAACGTTTTTATGTTATTTAGTTTGTTCGGCTTTTCAGTTGTGTGATGAATACAACGTAACAGAAACAGTTTCATAATCAAATAATCAGCTGGGCTGAAAAATGTAGTGTAACATTGTGTGAAGCTACAGTACAATATGTCTCAGGCAAAGAGGCCAAACAGCAGATCCTTGCCTCCACTCTCAATGTAATAAAGGTTATGGGGAATTCTCCTCTCTTCTCACATATGTTTACTTTTAGAGAATTCCCCTCTCCAATGTGAAACATGCAGGAAAACATGGTTATCCATCACTGTGATCCATTTTTCCATGGTTTGCTGAAGGATATTTCTCATCTTTCTGCCTGCCCTTCTGGTGCTGTGAGGCTGAAGTCATGGAAAATACAATTGAGTTTATGTTGGTGCTTAAAAAGTGTTGGGGAAAAAGGAGGGACTTTACAGTTAGAGGGGTGAGTGAGAGAGAGAGACTTCTAACTGAGAAAGAGACAGAGAGAATAACAGAGAGAGAGAGAGAGAAAGAGCGAGAGACAGAGATAACATATAGACTGCTGCATAGAAATGAAACAGAGAGAAAGAACAAGAGAGGGCAGGAGTGGGAGAGAGAATTAAAGAGAGGGAGAGAGAGAGAGAAAAAGCATGCTGAAAGAAAGAATGTGCGGAACTTTTCGTTTAATTTTTCCAGAAGTAAGCGCCGGTCTGACAAAAAATAAATGAACCATCAGAAAAACATTCTCCGAGCCAGAACTTTTGTCTGAACAACAACAGCATCACACTGAATGAGCGCACAGCAGCTCACTGTTTACATTCTTCACTCGCCGGGAGAAATTCTGCAGAGATTTTCCACAGTTCTAATTATAAACACCATATTCATCCTGTTACATGAAGGTGAATATTAATAGATGTACATATTGGCTAATACCCCTGTGGTCCCACCCTAGTCTTATGTCTGTAGATATCAGCATCAGCCAATAAAGACTCATGTCAGATGTGCATGGAGATTTTTCATCATGAATGAATAAACTGAACTAAACAGGCGGAAGAAATGCTAAGAGATTCAGCAAGATTAATAAAGAACAATCCTGCCTTTAAGGGACACTGAGGGCTGGTTTTCTGCACGTCAACTGCTGATTCATGTTATCACCCAAAAAAACACACTTTCCATAATTAAGATATCTTCTATAACAAGAAATGTTTCTGGAAAAAATCACCTACCCTGCCTTTAACATATTAATGCAAATATATTATATAAAGCTACATAACTAGTCTTCTACTGTACTTTCCCATAGGCTTGAAAAGGCCACTGTTCACTTCATTGCAAGCTATCATCAAGTGGTTTCAGAAAAAAGCAAATCTGCTAATAAAACTAAGACGTGCACCACGCGAACCCACGAGCAATTAGCAAGTGTAGAGACCACTGGAAATAATTCGGATTAGTCACAGATGATCATAAGATAATAACTAGCCAAGAGGGGCGACCTACTACGATTAAAACTCCCAGCAGAGATACGAGCAGTGATTTAATGTGCTGCTGACTCTCTTATTGCCTTGTGAAACAAGTCACATGAAATTAACTGACAGACTGTGTCTGGGCAGCTCTGAGCTGGCAGAAGAGCCTGGCGACAGAATGCTCTTCTTCTCAGCGGAGAAAAAACATACTCCAAATCCATAAACCCTGGAGCATCTTTCCTTCTCTTCCAAAATCAGGACAGAGTTTTGGAGCAACAAACAGAGAGAAACAAAGAAAAAGATGGGGAAAACTCTCATATGCTTCTTTTTGTCTGATTCTGTTTGTCTGGCTCTTTGTTGACTGTCTGTTTGTTTATATTTTCCTTCATTCCTCAATGTTCTTCACCCTTTCCTTCGTCTCATCAGCATAATCCACTTCTCTTTCGAAGTGCTCGTACTGTATAAGCAAAAAGTGCTCAATGCTTTCTGTCACTGTGGGTAAAAAGTGGGCAAATAATCAGAGCTCTGTGAGGACAGAGCGTGTCCACATAACAAAGGTCATGTGGTAGTCTCTATCTAAACCCATAAACCGTTCTTTTATATAGATTAAAGGAACTATTCGCATTTTTGGGAATGCCACACATTAAATGTTTTTTCAGAGGATTTACTTAAATTGGTCCTGTGACATCACACCTGTCTCAACTCTAGACTATGTACACTCCCCCCAAAGAAAGTACCCAATCAGAAACATTTTCAGCCTGTCAATCATTTTACACATTTCATGATTGCTGATGTAGCTTTGGTGGGCGGGGTTTGGGACAGACAGCTTGAAGCAGACATTATGTACTGTAACAATGAATAAAAAATGAACAATATGTAGAAGCCATTGCAGCGTTCCTCTGACCATTTCAAGAGACCTCACAAATGCAGCTACTGTACAAGACTAAATGTTTCAACTACGTTTAGGAATATTAATGTAAACTCAGTGCATCTCACCCCTGAGGCACATGTTCAGTGTTTATCTGAGGTCTAGTCTAACATAAGCCAAGAAAACATGCCTTACATACTATTTCTGTGTTCTGCGTCTGTTTCTCTCCTCTTGTTTTGTTTAGCTGTTTTATTCTATTCCACGATCACCAACACGCTCACAAAAGCATTACTAGTTAAATCGTGTATTGAAGATTATGTAAAAAACAAACATAAGACTGTGCTAATTAGAAAATAAAGTGTTCCAATAGAAATAAAGTGTGTTAATAAAGAAATGTATCATGGTTAGTGCAGCAACATTAACATTAAAAACTGAACATTAAAACAAACATTAAATTTATTACTCAACATGACAGAATCCAAGATAGATGGTTCGCTTATATCTTTGACAGCCCCACATTCGAGCAAAAGCTTCAGCATGTTCGGCATTTTCAGCACCAGGTGATCAGAGGAGAGTTTAAGATTCAGACATTGAAGGGTCCCAAATGAATCAATCAGATATCTTTGAGTCTAAAGCAAACCTCACTTTATTTGCCATGTCCCAGCTAACAATTGTATGTTGTATGAATGTTTCACTAATGTTTCCATTAAGTAACATAACCTTAAAAATGTTATTTTCTTCTAGGAAGTTCTAGGAATGTTCATGTCCAGTTTTTACATGTTGTATTAACAGTATTTCTTGGTTATAAGAGCGCTTAAACATTTTTAATTCTAATATGTTTTTAAAACATTTCATCAACTACTAAAGAGAAACATTTTTTATACATATTGTTAAACGTATAACATTTATATTGTTCTAATAACGTTACTGCAAGAACGTTTTTGATAACTGTGAGAGAACATTAGCCAAAGTTCTGCGAACGTTCCCTGTTAGCTGGGGTCAGATCTGGCCCGCCCTGCATTTTTTCAGCTCTACAAAACGCCTGTTTTTTTCTGCTTGCCAGACTGTCTGATTTAAACAATGTGTAAAGAACACAGCTTTACATTTGAAGTAGCACTATCTGAAATCTTTACAACCAGCAAGTTTCCAAATGGGATCCAGGGACCTGCCCGGTTCTCCACACAGGAGACCTGTCCATATATGGAACTTCATCTCCGGAGAGCCAGATCAGTGTGGTTTAGGTTGCTCACTTCAAAGCAATTCGTTTACCTCCGTTTACATTTGCACACGTCTTCCCATTAATCAGCTTAAAATAAGCGCAAGCAACGGACCTTTTCCATTTCAACATCTTGGACCGTATTCAGAGCTGTTTATCTTGGGCTGGGTAAAGCTGTTATCATTACACTCACCCTGCAGTGGAAAATGTCTGGGGTTCAGCCCAGCTAACAAGGAACGTTCTCAGAACACTAGCTAATGTTCTTCAAAAGTTCTCTCAAAGTTATCAATATATATATATATATATATATATATATATATATATATATATAATGTTACAGCATTCTGATGTCTAAAAACTGGATGTCTTGAACACTCCTAGAACTTTCAAAATACCATTATTAGCAATTTCGTTACTTCATGGAGACTTTAGGGAAACATTCTTACAACCTAAAATTGTTTCCTGGGAGGCCACCTTGTCAAGTCTGTGATCATACAAATAAACGGGCGAGGAGAGTCTGTGCTGTGCCAGAAGTTCTGAGCTGGAGCCCAAACTCAAGCTGAGCTTTGCCGTGGTCATGGAAATGTAATTAGTCACACAAATTGAGCGGTTCTGAAACTCTGAGGCATTTTGTGGCACGTCTCTACACAGATTAAGCCTCCGCTTGATGAAAAGCTTGTACCTCGCTCATTCACTCTAAACCAGATGCTTTTTCATTTAGCTCAAGAGCACATTTATCAAAGTCTTTATTGTGTGTCAAAGCTCTGTTATTGGAGGAACGGATCATTAATCATCAACCAATAAGAGGCTCTTTTAATATCCTTTGATCCAATCAATGAGTTTTGGGTCCCAGTGAAGGAACCTTAGGCCCAAATTTGAGGTGGAAACACATGCTACTGCAATAACATACAAATAATCATAAAACAATAATCGGACCATACAAATCTGACCGCACATATACTCTTCCATGATTGATTCATACATCTGCTGTATACGATGGGAAGAACAAGGTGTATAATGTACGTACATATCCTGGCTATCAAAATGACAAAAAAGTTTATTTAAAAAAGACTCTGAAACGATATATACAAAAATAGAAATGTGAGCAAAGCTAGTGGAAAAATGAGGGTGATGAAGAGAGCAACAGGAGAGATGAAGGAAAATGAGCCAAAACAGAAATCCCTGATGCATTGAGAGGGAAAACAAACCCCATGAGAAGAGCGATGGCTGAGGAGTTAGAACAGAGCAGAACAACAGATCGGCTGGCTTGGAGACCCTGGTGAGTATTAAATTGACTGACAAAATAGCATAATTTAACAAAAGATAACTAATAATTTGAATTTGCCATTAAACATACAGTGTAGTTATATACATACATACATACATACATACATACATACATATATATATATATATATATATATATATATATAACAACATATTCTGATTAAATATTAAGAGGAAATCAAATAACACTTACGAAATCTCATCATTTTGGAACTGTAAAGCTCCATAGGTATCTTCAAAATCTTCTCCTCCACCTTTTGCTGTGCCTTCAATGGTTTTATATGGGACCACCACCACTCCACGAGCTCCAGAGGTACGCACCACCTTCACATCCATTGTACCAATGCTTTCACTGACATGAATTATTGGTTCCTCAAAGGTGAAGATGCCTGCATGGTCATCATCAAAGATTGTCACAGTAGCTGTGCAGGGAAGGCCGAGACCAGCTAACACATCCAGATGATTAGCACCTGGGTTTCCATTGTCTGTTCCTCCAGATAAGACCTTAACATTGCTGAGATGAACCAGGAAGTGTTCGTCTTCTTCAAAAATGTCATCGTCAATGATGTCCACCCTGATCTCCTTTTCAGTCTCGCCCGGTTTGAATATTATAACACCTTCAGTGAACTGATAATCAGAGCCCGCGTTGGCGGTACCGTCCTCAGTTCGGTATTCCACAGACACAGTTTTGGTCAAATCGCCGCCACGTCGCACCACGTTTAAAGCCACGGTTCCACAGTTCTCCAGACACTGATATGTGGAAGGGTCAAAAAAGATCTTGGAGGAGATATCATTATCAGAGACTTCTGAACGCAGCTCGTGGATGCCAAGAACTTTTCTGGCTTGGTCTGCAGCGTGCTTCTTTAAAATGTTTCCTGCACCGGTCATAAGTCTGGTGGCCTGGCAACGATAAAATGCACGACTTTTCTGCTGCTGGCTGAGAACTTGATAGTTGGCGAGCTCAATGAGCTGTTCCATTTCTTTTTCCGGATGTTTCTGTTTTAGTTCCTTTAAAATCCTGGCCAGCTCTTTTCTGGCCTCTTCCTCATTCATGTCTCTATTTTCGATCTCCACCGAGCCATCTAAGAACTCCTCACCGTGAGAGTTGAGCATCCCTCCATCCATTTCGATATCCGCCTTTGACTGAGGTTCTGGCTCACCTTCTGTTTCGATGATCATTCCCCTCTGCTTTCCCACTCTGTAACGTTTGTATACATACTTGTAGAACAGAAGTCTGCGGTCCGCAACCCATGCGAACAGGACACAAATCGGAAAAAAGAAGAGAGTGAGAAGTCCCTCCCAGACTTCCACGATACCTGGAGAAATAACGGCCAAAATCATGTAGAGCCAAGTGTAGGCAAAGATGCTCCAAGATGCAGTGACGAAGAACACTCTCAAGTGCTTGACCTTACGATGTTCTCCTTCTGGTATGACTGAGACACAGAGACCAATGATGACAAACATGTTAAATGCTGCGCTTCCCACAATGGTGTTTGGGCCCAGCTCGCCTGCGTTGAAATTGTGCCCACACACCTCAACCACAGAGAGCAGAATCTCTGGAGCTGATGAACCCAAAGCCATGAGAGTAAGATTAGAGACCGTTTCGTTCCATACACGAACAGTGGTGGTTGTGGTTTCACCATTGGGCTTCTTGATGGTGATCTCTTTCTCCTGGGATGTGATGACCTCAATGGAAGCCATAAAGCGGTCTGCTATGATGGACACCCCCAGGAACATGTAAAATAAAGCAACAAAGTACACAGTGGCTCTGGCCAGCTTATCTCCAAAGGATGGGTTCTCTGGTGTCCAGATTGGCAAGATCACTCCCTCTTTGCATTCAAAACTTCCACCACACGTCTCATGTGTAGATGTTTCATTAGGAGAAGGATCTATATCTAAGGTCGATCTGGAACCGCCTGCACAGGCTGGCATGAGCTCATGGGAGAAAACTAAGAGAAAGATGCTGAGATTTAGAGCGAGAGAAAAATAGGATGAAGTAACGAACTGGCCCATGTTCCTAATGAGGTATTTTGTTCCTGCTCTCCCTTACCCTGTGAGGAAAGAAATGATGAAGAAAATGGTTAAGAAGGATACAGCAAGAAGTCAGAATACAAAGCCAGAACTGATCAGAATAAAACGAGATAAACAAGGAACGAAAACAAGCTCTCCGGATTTAAATATTTAGTTAAAAATTACCAGATGATTGAGCTCGCAGGATGAGCGACCAAACCTCTTAACAACCACAAGACAAGATGATTGTGTGAGAATAAACAGAATCAGAAAAAGCTTCAGGAATTTTCTTTAGTTATTGAAGAATCCAGCGCAGACATCCAAATACAACAGCAGACACATAATAATACAATTCAGGAGGAAATCATATATTTTAAAAACACAAATATAAAGAGACATTTGTACAGAAGACATATACTCTGTGCATTTACATCCAAACCCATCAATGCAATGTGATGTGCACAATAAACCTTACATAATAATAAACATTCACAAAGAAGGGTTTCTGGTCGCAAAGATTTGCAAAGAAAGTGATTTTGACCTCCAAAGCCCCAGACGTGTGCGTTTTAAAGACCATTCATCAGTGCGCTGTTAATAAAAGCGGATTACTATGAATTCGCATCGTCCCTTTCACACCAGCGCAAATCCAAAGCAAACTTACGCACTCGGTCTCAGATGAGATGTCACGGAAAGATGTACCTTTCAAAGCCAAATATTGGGCTGATGCCACATTCAGGTTAGTAACCGTGACCCACGAGAGATTCAGCCTCAATCAACCGGACCGGTTACCGGCAGCGACCGTCCGCTCGCATCCTCCTCCGTGAACTGGAGCCGCCGGTGGACGGTGAGAGAGTTGTAAGCCACTTTTCCGAAGTGCTGCAAGCATATTTTCCGGTTTCCCTACAGATCCGATCCGGTTCCCGTACAGATCTGATCCGGTTTCCGTACAGATCTGATCCGGTTTCCGTACAGATCCGACCGGAGGAGGGGGAGGCTCGGCTCGAACCCCGCGATGGCTTCGTGCCACTGCGCCACATGAACCGATAACAGACTTAAGTGCGTCCTATAAGCCCGTATTACTTTATTGTCTTATTATACGATTAAATAGCTATTACTGATATTTCTCCTGTTGAAAATATGATGTTGCACCTGTTAATGTTATAAAATGTATGATGAACTAACATTACACAATGTATTTGTATGAACTAATGTTGAAAATGATGTGCCAGCAATACACAAAACTATTCAAATGTGAGTGAGGTTAATAGGTAAAATGTTAGGTTGTAAGAACGTTTCCCTAATGTTTCCAGAAAGCAACAAAAACGTTACAAATGTTGCTTTGAAAGTTTTAGGAAGGACAGTTTTTCAGATATTGTATTAACTTTTTAACAACATTACTTGAACATTTCTTAAACATTTTTCAAACATCCCACTATTAACTAACGATTTTGATGTGCATGCAATGTAAAATTATCAAAATGTTCTACTAAGGTTTCCGTAATAACGTTTTTAAATAACTTGGAGAGAACTTTTAGAGAACTTTTAGAGAACTTTTAGAGAACGTTCCCTGCTTGCTGGGATATTGCTGTGATTAGTATTTACATGCAGTTGGTTAGCAGCAGTTTAATGTGAGAACTAAACACACAGTTTACACTTCATAACATCTTGCCTTTAATTCCCTGTTTTCCTACTGATCAGTTATATTTCATTATATTGGCTATGTTGAATGAAACAGATTAAGGCTTTATCTAAGACTAATGCTGCTTTGCAATTTAAATACTGCAGATATCACATTATTGATGTCCACATACACTCACAGCTCTGTCTTTGCATTTGTCTGTGACATCCAAATTACGTCTGCAGAAGAGACTCTATTGGGGCCCTATTTTGAGCCAGCGTTAGGCCATGCCAGGTCATGTTCTCCAGTGACGTGATCTCCTGTCGTGATGCGTCTCCCTGCGTTAGAACAATATGACCTGAAGGGCGCCCATTAATTTGAGTCATGTGTCTTATTGTGCCTCGTCTAGACAAATACAATACAGACGCAAATCAGTGGAAATGCAAATACATGCAGTAGAGCCTGCGCTGCACACTCATGCATGATGGGGTTCTGTATATAATTGGCTTTGTGAGTTCAATTGCATTTTGCACACAAGCAGACGCTGAGGAAAATAAAGATGAAAACAACAGCGTACTATACATCATCCAAATGTTCAGGCAAAAAGAATTGATGTTTACAAGCTGGATACTCAGAGATTGTAGCTGTTGGTAATATCAAGGACAATAATGCGTAATGACAGCAAGACAGACAGAGAGGGAATGGAAGTCATATAGCCTTCAAATACCTGCATGTGTGTAGCATGAATCAGTTTATATTAAACAGCACTGCAACCCACTGTTACTTTGCGGTTACAGTGGGTTTCAGAATTTGAGATATTTCAAATCTAAAGTACCGTCTGAAATGAACATTTTTAGGTTTTGAAAAAATGAAGAAACTGTAAAAAGACAAAATAAATCCTTTCTGATTCTTTACTAGGAATAATAATAATAATGATCAAATTTGTTAAATGAACAGAAAACAGACCATCAGGCTGTGCATGATCTTGTAGAGTGATGTCACATCAAAAGCTGTTAAAAAAAGGGCACTTATTATAGCACATTAAAATGTTCTCTTACGTTTTTATACTGAAAATATAATTTGTAATAAAAAACATTTGTTTTAAACTCTGTATGTCAGAACATTGTTGACAGAACAGCAAGCCCAACTGCATGCTCCTGATTTGTCCCTGAGTCACAGCACTTTCGAACGCAGTTTGCTGTGAACTTTGAGTCTTGTGGCCGACTTTCACCTCACACGGCTCCACAGCCGAGCTGTGAGACGAGGAGGCAGGCCTCGAGATGAAGTGAGCTCACCGCTGACTCAGTGAGGTGTGTTATTCCCTCCGCAGCTCCACAGACGCCTGAGCTGGCTAAGCAAAACCTCTCTTCCATAAAACAAATAAATACATTTATAATAGCAAAGCTTTCAGTTGCTCATGGGCAGTCAGTCGATGCGGTCATTTTTTGGAAGAGCTGGACTGTTCTGAAATTCCTCATTCTCACTTCATTGACTCTAAAGCATGAGGTCATAACCGGCATAAATGACCTGTGGCAATTTATTGGGCTGAAAAATTCAGGCTATGTTTTGTTAGAATTGCCTTTAAAGATAAATTACTTTAATTCAGCTGAAATGGACTTCAAATGATTACTTACATTTAAGGGAAAAATTTATACCAAAAAATAATTGCCAGTATGACATCACTATGACATCACCACCTCCAAATAATCCGCGAAAATTGTCACAACTGATTTCTTTCTTTTCTCAAATGCCATTTTGTGTGTTGAACAAATGTTCTTAATGGTATAGCAGGAAAACATCCCGAAGCCATTCAGCATTGTCCCGATCAATTTATCAACTGCAGTGTTGATTTAGTTATACAATATGCTCACAAAACACACCTCCCATTGCACTAACATAATGTAGCCATATAAAAACGTATTCATTATTGCAAATGATGTCATTCTAAACCACCGTAATAATTTTCAAGTTACTGAACGTCCACATTAAATATACTCCCCAGTTAAGCCACCCAGTATTCAACTGATGAAACAATGGCTTTTAATGCAAATGTTCTTACCCAACAGTTCCCTGAAACAAATGAAGTCTTTGTACTCACCTCTGTATTCCCTGTGGCACTTCAAGAGACTGACTAGGAAGAGAAGCTGTGGCCGATAACCTGTCTAAATTTAACAGAAACAGACATTGTTCCAGGTCCAGTGGGCCAGTGAGTCTCTAAACAAGGACAGCATTGCTGGGTCGCTCTTTATCATTCTCTTCTTCTTTAGCCACTTCCATACAAGGCTGTGCTCTGAGCGTGTCACTCTCTCGCCTCTCTCTGAAGCTCCTATCTGCCAGCTCCTTGTCGTTAAGAGACGTGTGAGATAAAGAGACCCTGCTGGCAGGTAGTGTTCTTCTCTCCCTGCGTGTGTGGGCATGTGTATCTGTGTGTGAGAGAGGCAGGAATGCGATGAGGACCTAAGACAGACCCTTGGTGATTTTCCACATTTCCCAGGACCCCAGTAGGAGGACGTGACATCTGATCCCGTGAGATATCCTGGAAGGTTTGGAAAAGCTGGATTATATCCTAATGTTGGAACAAGACCAGAAGAAGTTCTTATACATGTGGGAGGCAAAAGGCAAATACATTTCAGATGATATGAGACAGAGCTGTAAACTGTAGCACTGATTTCTAACCAGTGGTTCAAGTACCCCAGAGGTTCTCATACAGGTTTAGAGGTTTTGCTTTGTTAAACCTAATTAATTGTCTTTAATTTAATTCCTAAGGGGGTAAAATGAAATAAGTATCTAATCTTTTATCTTTTTTTATTATTTATGATCTTTTATCATTTTGTTTCTTTTCATGTGACTTCAGTAATGTAAATGATGATGATGAATGCTTTCCAGTATAATGTGAGTTAAAGAAAAATTTCTGGTTCCTGCAAAAATCATTAGTAATAATAGCAGATCAAATCATTAGTAATTAATAGCAGATCAAAAAAAAAATATATATATATATATATATATAAAATATATATATATATATATATATATATATATATATATATATATAACTATATATATATATATAAACTATATATATATATAGTTTACCAGTATGTACTCCTCAAGCTATAGATGTTCAGAAGGAACATCATCTATTTGCCATCATCATCTGTTCTCTGCTTGTGTGTTAAGGGCTGTTGTCCCAAAGTCACAATCACATTCTGGGAAGTGCTAAGATCAGTGACAAACCCAGTTCTGTCTTTAATTACAATCAACAGAAACGCTAAAGTACCCAGACCAGCAGTTTGTTGCTAATTTTAACAAATAATCAGCATACGAGGGAACATATGGTCTCAAATCAACAACACACAAGCCGGATCTTCTGTAGTAAGATGTTCTACCTACAATACATTACAATCGAGCTATAAATAATAGCGACTTTAATGGGAGGCTGTTCAGAATATAGTTTTAAAAAATGTGACCCATTTTTTCTATCTTGTCTCAGTTGTACAAAGAGCCTCCAGTTTCCTGCCTTGTGCCTGTTTCTTGTACAGCCTACGGAGGTGCCTAAAGCTTCAAAGGAAAAAGACTGTTGATGGAGATACAACTGAGGGAAAACTGAGAGGAGATATTGTAATATTGCCAAATAGTGGCTCATCTAATGATAGAAAATAGGTCACTTAAACAAGAAAATCTCTCTTTCCACTCTTACTTCAAGCAGAAGGAGTACGGAGGCTTAAAAACTTCATTGGTGGCTGAAAATGACAGCTGTACATTTGACTAATGGCAGAGCAATCATCTAAGCTGACTCACATCAAGCCAGCTTTGATGCTCAACTGATCTTTGATCACGGCTCATGTGTTTACTTGAAGCTTTCCTTTAAAAGCTGATGGTGACGAGAATGATCTGACGGGGCCAGAAAGACACAAGATTTGGTGTGACTAACAGGCTTTGGCCGGAAATATGAAAAAAGTTAATGCACATAAACATTTTGTGAATCACATCCTATTTTACATAATTTCAGAAAATAGAATGAGCAGATGTTTCCAAGAAAATTATAAAACACACATCGTTAATTAAATAAATCAAAAGGAGATGCTCTGTTCCAATAGAATAGAATAGAATAGAACAGAATGTCATACACATTTCTATCTTAAAAAGGATCTTAAAAATAAGCTTAATGACCGTGAGTTATTTAAATTATTGTCTCTTAAGTCTCTTAAGATGAAAACACCTAAACCAAGAAATTGTGGTTAGATTTCATAAGGCTACAGGGTTTTTTTTCCCATAAACTTGATTTAAAACATTTCCATCTATACTGCAGTTGTGTATTATTACATGTTTGTACTAAGTGTCTTGTCGACAAATGCTAAGGTGACCCAGAGGGGCCGTTTGCTACCTTTCTGTTTTTTTAGCAAGTTTCAGCCCCCAAGCAGCTGCTCTGAATAGAGTCCGTGAAATAAATTAAAACTGAGTTCTCCCATTACTTCAATGGCTGACAATAAACAGCTGTAAATATGAATTTTAAAGTTTAGTGTTGCAATTAAAACCTGCATAAAATAAGAAAATACAGTACATGCCAACTGTTGATACAAGTAGATATTAAGTAGATAGGTAAAAACGAATGAAAAATTATTTCAGACACCCAGATAACAGGAAATTTACTCAGAACTTTGGGTAACATTCTCTTAAAGTTCTCTCAAAGTTATCAAAAAACACTTTTCAGTAACGTTTCTAACATTATATATCACATATATATCAAACACATTATACTTACGTAGTGGAATGTTACAGAATTTAAAAAATGTTTGATTTTTTTTATTTGATACGATGTCTATAAAAGTGGACTTTGAAAAAATCATTTTTTGCATTTTTATTACTGAATGGAAATGTTTGGGAAACGTTCTATTTGGGAAACTAAAATTGTTAGCTGGGCATTTGGTAAAAGCACCAATAAGAATATGTCCACATGTCTGAATAAAGTTGGGAACACAACTTAAATCTTACCTGCACTAGATCGACTATTTTTAACCATGGATTTGAAACGTCAGGCTCTGGGTGTCGAGTGAGATCTGAAGTATTGAAGAAGTTGTTAGGACACTCACACCTTCTAAAACTACTTTCTTACTTCGTTTAACACCTTTCTTAACCATATATGCTCTACACACGACAATAGCAACATGAGAGAGAAGCTCTTCATTATACCCGTTAAGAGGCAGCGTTCTTCGAAGGCTGGCTAGCAAGTTCTCTATAAGTTCTCTCAGTTATCAGAAATGTTCTTGCAGTAACGTCAATAGATTCTTCTGAAGATTCCTTCAAAACCTTCAAAAAATCATTTTTAACTTTTTTGTTACTTAATGGAAATGTTATGGAAACATTCTTACAACCCCAAATTGTTAGCTGGGACAGCTATAGGGCAGAGAAAATTCCCAGTTAGAGTTGGAAATGAGAGTTAGGGATGCTGATAAGGAAAAGCATAAGAATGGTTTTGAAAACGTAAACTAATAAACTAATAAATACATGCACAGCATTTAAAACGTGTTTGATATTCCTATGAGGATGTGAACCAGTTTACACAGTATAGGAACCACAATCTGTAGCAGATCAATTTTGATAAATTCACCAATGAAAATAGTGTCCAATGAAAATAGTGTCCAATGAAAATAGGCTGGCGTCATAGTGACGTCATTGTATTAGGCAAATGAAACAAAACTTACTGGACAGTAATTAAACACTAAGAACTGTGATTTTAATTAACTTTAGATACAACGCCCTCTTGTGGCTAAAATTAAACATGGCCTTTTCTCATGGTATTTTTTCCTTCTATTTCTATTATTCTTCTGTTTATTCATAACTTTCTAGAACCTAGAAATAATGTTAATACAATGTCTAAAACACTGGACGTTTTGAAGGTTCCTAGAACATTTAAAACAACACTTTTAACATTTTGGTTACTATGTTTTGGAAACATTAGGGAAACGTTCTTATAACTTAAAATTGTTCACTTCACTAGGTGTCACATCTATGGTGTCAGTGGCGCGCTGTTAAAGTGATTACGTCTCATGATAACCCCCCTTGATTCTTGGAGTCACTTCATTCATCCAACACTCATGAATTAAGTATTTGATACAGTTCACTGCCATCACCTCACAGAGCCCAACTGTCCCTGGTCCCAGACCTGTCGAAACCTAACGCACACACCCTATGTGCTACCCTTACCCTTACTTAACTCCAACCCTTCAGAAGGACAAACCAGTTCTTTGCTTGTAACTTAAGCTGGAATGTCATTTAGTTGTCAAAAATGGCCTACTGCACATACCTTAAGATAAAGATAGACACACCAAAACAAACACTTCTGACAATAAACCTGACAAGCATAAAGCTTAATCTAACCGAAGTGGCACCTACACAAACCACCCAGAACTGTATGTAGCTCCACATATTACTGCCATAATGAAATTACATCAGTTTTCTACTGCAGCATCTGTTTAGTGGAACTAACATATTTCTCGTTTGCATTATTATGTGAGAATGGCAGGGAAAAAGTGGAGTTAGTTAGTTCAGAACTAACTTCTTTCATTCCCATCTTTATATTAAACTACAAAAACATCAAGTGCCGTAATATTCAAGTTAAATTTTAAGTAAAATTAGATGTTTTTCAGGAAAACGTATTCATATTTTTATGTACCAGGCTGTGAGATCACACTCCACAGACCAGTTTTTATTAATTTCTTTTTATTAGATTAATCAAAATTAGATATAATTTATACTTTAAGCAAGAAAGTGTTTACAATAGAAATGGCAGCAAATAGGTGGTTTTAAAAAATGAATACAGACAGACTAGTTTGTAGTCTGTAGTCTAGTTTTGTAGTTCATCTAGTTTGTTGATGAGAGTGAGAGGAACATATAATCAGTCTACTGTCACATGAGCAATTAAATATACACAGAATCCTGAATAATATCCTTGCAGGTTACACTGGTGCATAACATAAACATATCATTCTTTAAAGAGTCCGTGCAGTGAGTGTCCGTCAGATGAGTGAAACAAGGGTGTGGTGTGTCGACTTTTTAGAAGGATTTCCATCTGATGGCGGAGAAAACTGTGTGGATGACATACAGTAAAGTGGTGGTAAAAGCAAACACCTGAAACGACAAAGACATGAAGTGTCACCATTACATTGCAAATACCTGTGATCTGATCTTAACAACTACTTTAGCTGGTGTAACCTAATCTACACAGACTGATTTAGTCAACATTCAACAATATTGTTGACTAAAATCAATTCATTTAGATATTGCAGAGCTTTAATTTATTTATTTACCTACATTTAATTTATTTCTTATTTATATCTTGTTTAGTTTAAACAAAATGTGTCCAATGAAATTTTCTATCAGTTTTGAAAATCTTCATTGTCCTCATTTTTAGGCTTGCGCTCACATACCAAACAGGCTCCACATGTTGCCTGATAAATGCCTGATAAACCATCACTATGCAAAACATCCAATCATCAAACATAAAGCCACAGATTTCACAGATATATCCGGCTTAGTTCAGGCTTAGTTAAGACTACGAGAACTCACCACCGCAGCCACATTCAGCTTGTAAATAATTGTATCGTTGTAATCACTGAAGCCAAGGGTTACCAAAGCCAGAAGCACAGAAGCACTGAGATACAGGAGAGCCGCTAAGCCATGGTATAAAGCATCCTGTGCAGAAACAAGAGGAGAGAAAATTAAGGATGTTTTATTCCGGATTATTCAGGTGAGTGCAACATGATGGCCTGGCACTAATAAAGGACGTGTATGTTTTTATATTATAAACCTACCGCGCCTGCACACGCGCCTCTGTTATGATGTGCCCCACAGGCGAATATCATCATCCAGAGGAAGGTCATGACAAAACAGAAGAGTGACACAGCCATCACGTATGCTTGGGGGTTGTAAGGTATAATATACGTGGGTGCTATGAGGCACCATACCATACCACCAAAGATCTGAGAAATGCAATAAAAATATACATAAAAGAATTGACATATGTTTACATTTATGCATTTGGCAGACACTTTTATCAAAGGGATTTACAGTGCATTCAAATTATACATTTTTAATGGGTGTGTTGCCCAGAATTCGAACCCAGAACTTTTGTGCTGCTAACACAATGCTCTACCAGTTAAGCTACAGGAACACACACAGAACTGCAGTTCTGTTAGATGTGTACTTTTTCTTATAAAGTGGTTAAGTACTGTACATCATGCAAACGTAACAGTGTAGAACTCTTATTCATCTGTAAACATCTGACTAATGTTTCCTACTTAAGGTAAAACCTTTCCTTTTTAATGGTTTATCCACACAAACAATCTGTAAAAGTAGAAAAAGCTTTATAACTGTTAACATCTAAACGTGTTAAATGATATTGAAATATGCTACAGTAGAGTACCAAACAACAAACAAAATTTTAACATTTACTTATGATGTTTAATCTATCAAAAAGATTATAAATTCATGTCCGCACTTGTGTATTTACTTACCTAAGCAATAGTGAAATAAATAAAATCACTGTAAATTGGTAGGATAACATAGGATAGTTTTTTTTACTGTTAATTTAACTGTTAATTATCATTAACTGTTCATATGTTTATGTATTTTATTTAATCGTTAGAATAACCTGATTAAATAAAAAGGCCAGTTTCTCCATTTTACATGTGTGACAGTAATTGTAAAATAAATCAATAAATGAATACATCAGTATCAAATGTTATTTAACATGAGTTTTTAAAAGTAATAAAGGTCTAAGTAATTCATTTTAATAATGTTTATGACTTAACGGAAACTGAAAATGAAGCCTTATCCCATAAATTGAGCAACAAATAACTGACTAATTGATTTCTAACAACTAATTAAAAATAACTCACAAGTTCAGGCAGGTACAGGATGTCAGGTATGGTGCAACATATAGCACCTCCGCTTGGCAGGTAACCCATTTGTCTTGTATTAGTTGCCATGTACGAGCACCCTAGGCTCCCCTGTGCACAGGTAGAGTGAATGCGCTGAAGAGCTGAAGTTGCTTGTTAATAAAGAGTCTCACCGACCACTGAACAAACTTGTTCATCTTGGTGCATTTGATGCATTCCGTAAAGACCCACCCTGCACTTTCAGCTCAACCGAGTGTCGCTGTTTTGCTTGGTTGTCATTTAGGTGACGAAGTCAACATGTTTACAGATTGTTATAGTGACCAATGCTCTTACTGAATGTTTAATCATTGTTGCTGTTGCCGGTTGTTGTGACGCTTAAGCAGGTCAATCTTTTACCATTGTAGAAGACTTGACAAGCCACATGTGAGGGGAAAACCTTATACATCATCTGGTTATTAAACAGTAGCTTTTGAATCAGTGTCTTAAATTAAAATGAACATAGCTCAGCCCCTGCAGTATTTCACTTAATTAAAACCTTGTGAAATACGTTCATCTGGCAGAGATGGGGTTCAACAGCACATTTCTCCTGCCCAACAGCACAGATAATGAGGAGTCATGATCTGGTTACACGGATGGGTCAGATTTCCTTGTGTTTACTAGACCACGGCTGACCGTGGTGCGTGCCAGAGCGTGACTCCCAGCAGATTCCGTTTCACAAACGTTTTCCGAGTGGCTGAAGTCTCTGTAGTTGCCACTTATATTAGTAAAATTCATTTAATCATTTGTTGGTGAGTGATTTTTCATGACACCTGCGTACTACCTTTGGTAATATCCAAGATACGTTTTTTAACCATTTGCTAAAGACTTTAGTTCTTGAAGATTTTGGTTTAGCTCTTCGCATGTTTATCAGCTGAGAAAGCATCTGCAGTATGAGAGAAACTATTTCTATTTTTAAACTAATATTTGAGTTTTGTCTTCCCAAGAATATACTAGAAATGTCATAAGCGTTGGACCTGATTACCTTTCCATATTATTTTACTGAGTGTATTTCAGTTTTAGGGTGTATTCAGATTAGGAAACACGAAAAGCAATACATAGACAAAAAAGTAAGGAAAGGGGAATATCAAATAGCCTCAGATAACCAAGTTATGTCAAAATAATGTGCTTTAAACAAAGGAAAAATGGTTTGCCCCACACTGCCATCTAGTGTCTATTGTGTTGATTTACGGGGCTTGCACGGAGAGCTCATTAGAAGATGGGCGGGGTTTATCAGCCCGGATGTTGTCTTTAATTGGTCATTATTAATATTAGGTTTAAATATTAATTATTTTAATTGAACTTGTCCCTCTATTTTTTTAATCTAACTACTATTAAAGTTTCTCGGTGTAGAAATGTGTGTGCATATTGCTGGGCCTTCGTAAGCGAAACAGTTTCAACCAAACACATTTGTCCTTGTTAACTAGAAATAATGATGTTATTATTATACTTCATTTCATGCAGCTTGCCGGAGAATGTTAAGTAACTCAAGCATCCTTCTCAGAAATGAAACACGACGACAGAAATGCAAAACAGATGAAATTACTGTTTATAAGCGATCGCTGCACAGAAGAGGGAGGTTTCATATGTACACGGCATTAAACCTGCAATTTTGTTAAAAATGAACAAGAATCAATTATTGAGCAAGTACATGACGATCTCTTTACCTCGCCCTGATTCACTGAAGCTTATAATAAAGATTTATCATTTGAGCTGTCGGGTCCGATTTACTTTGATGACGTAATGAAGTATTTCGCGTCAGACGAACGATAATATACATTAATATAATATAGAGTAAATTGAAACTGAGAAAGCATCTGGGTATGTTTTCTCACTGTTGATTATATATATATATATATATATATATATGACTTCGTAATAACAAACACATTTCCATATGTATGTAGTCTGAACTATTACAATATACGTTGTGATTCAGAATTATTATTATTATTATTATTATTATTATTATTATTATTGTTATTATTATTATTATTATTATTATTATTATTATTATTATTATAAAGTCAATTGCAGGATATGCACCTGTTTAGTCGTAGATCGCTGGTTTCATGTTATCGACAGCAATCTCCAAAAAGTTATGCATGTCCTGCACAAACGTCATCGCAGCTGCAGCTGCAGGGAGTGCGCATGCACGAACCCGTGCGCGCACGTCTGCAGCGCTCAAAGTGCGTGTCTGCAGTGCGCATGCGCTCTCGGGCTCTCAGTCGCCCCCTGGTGGAAGACAATGCGATGTGCAATAAGCAATGAGATGCGCTTTATGTGCCAGTGTTACGGTAAAAGAAGGACGAGCCGTAACTTACAGTGAGAGTTCAATGCGGTGAGAAAGCAGGATGTGTGAATGACGAAACAGAGAGTTACTGCAACAGGGTAAAGGATCATTTCCATTATGGCCTGTTTTAGTTGTTCTTGTTTTAATCATTTAAGTAGTATTATTGTATAGTGTAGTATATTGTATAGAATAGTATTATTGTTTGTTATTGATTTTTCAATAATAATGTAAAATCGTGGTCTTGACATCACTCTTGTGTTTACAGGTGGTGCATGGGAATAAACATCGGTGACGTTTACAAACGCATATGCTTTTTGGAGACGTGGAGTCGATTTAATGCGTATGTGACGTGATCCTCACCTGTGTAACATCCGGATGACGTAGTAAAGCACGTGACCTCGCACCTTTGAAATCTGTGGGCAGATGCCTCGATGGAGAACCAGCACCAGCAAACAGCTGAAGTCCTCAAGCCCTGTAGCCCAAGGGCTGATATTGTGTGTCATAACCTTTGGAATAATAATGCCTGTATGCTGTCACCGTTTACTGTACTCGTATTATTTTCTGAAAACTGTTTATCTGGATCAGTTGAGTGATGCAGCGCTTCAGGAGAGCCACGACAGAGGCCAGGAAGCGCTTCGCTTCTGGGAGGGTGTGAACTCTTCGGAAAGCCCAATGGACTCTGTGAAAACGGTTGCTGAGAAACCAGATCTCTTGGTGACTGTGGTGACAGCCAGCAGAAGGGAGGGGAGGAACTATCACTACCTGCTTCAGGTGGCACAACAGCTGATGGCTCTCCTCAAAGCCTGTGGTGATAAACCGTGTGCTGAGGTCATACTCTGTGACGTCGAAAACGGTCCAGCTGTGAACGAGGACGTCCTGCTTGTGGAGAAACACTTCCGGGTTGTCAGACGCTCTCCGGATGAGAAGCGGGCGAGCAGAGAAATGGTCAACATCTTTGAGAGGGAGAAAAGAGATTACGTTTTCTGCCTGCGGAAAGGATGGGACCTTATGAAGCCAAAAAACGTTGTTGTCCTGGAGGATGATGCGCTACCGATGCCAGATTTCTTTCCATTGGTTAAAAACTTACTATCAAGGAAGTTTGCCCTCAACACTCTATACGTAAAGCTTTTCCACCCGGAACGCCTTCATAGGTATTGGAATCCAGAACCTTATCGGATTCTGGAATGGCTGGGATTTGGCCTCTTTGTGGCTACAATACTTCTCATCATGTTCTCTCACTGTACACCTCTCTCCTTTACCCTCTCTGCTCCTCATCTTCTCTTTCTGACTCTCTATGTCATGGCTGTGGTTGAGCTGGCAGGGAGGCATTATCTTCTGGAGGTTAGGCGTCTCTCACCCCAGCTGTATGCTGTGTCACCTGCTACTGAATGCTGCACCCCTGCTATGCTGTTTCCAGGCAATGCATCCATCCGTGCAGCTGAGTACCTGGACCAGGCTGTCTGCGTTCAGGGTAATGCAAAAGATATAGTGCTGTACAAGATAGCTCGATCGACACCAGGAGAGAGAGCCCATAGCATTGAACCCAATGTCATCAAGCATATCGGAGCCTATTCCTCCATCAGGAGCAACCCACCTCGACCTAGATTAATCTGATACCCCAAAATTTTGAAATTTCTCTGGAAATTTCTTCTGAAGTGAAGTTCTGTTTCAGCACATGCTCATATAGAGCTTCAGTTTAGTAGCTCAGGACCTGGATTATGGCCCATACAGTGTCTCCAAATTAGAGAGTATATCTAACCATCTGATCTTTTCTCATATATTTTGATTCATTTGGATATGACAAGAAAAAGCAGATCTTAGATCTTCACTATTGAGTTTTATATGTGACCTCTTATTTGCTGCAGCGATGCTGCTGGAATCTTTAAGAATATGATTCATTTTAAACTTTTCTATTTTGGCTGAGTTATGTGCACTTATACATTTTACAATGTTTATGTTCTGTATAACTATATAAGAACTTTGTATGCTTGAGAGAAGTTTATTGTTATGATTGTTAATTCTGATTATATTTATTTACATTTGCTGGAGAAACAATCACCTTCCAGGAGTGAGTTTCACACATTATTTACACCAGCAATATTAAACCAACAATTGTTTTATTATTTATTTGATTTGAAGAAATCCCAGCTGGATGATTTTACAAAAATGTGCATCTTTGAATCCTGAGTTAATCATTTCTTGTCGTCTTTATCTGGACCATTGCCGTCTAGAAGTGCTGCCTATGGAATTATGAAAATCATTATAAAACTTGAATTGTGGAAAAAATACATTTGAAACAAATTCTGTGTCAGCTATACATTAATGCCAAGATTGCATAGACGCTCACAATTTTGATATGTTAATTTAAATACATTTTGTAATATTACTTCATCTGAAGAAATCTGAATCTATTGACTTAAAATAATGATTTTTGTAAGAGATTATCTTCACAGATCAACATATTTTATTGAAGGATTAAATCTATGGAATTTTTAGAAATCACATGGTGAAAATGCTAATAAACATTGCATAATGTTTTACAATGATATGTCTCTTTTTTGTAGTATTTTTATTTCGAAATAAGTGTTAATGGGGTGAACATAGAATACATGAGCTCGATGTTTCAATCTTGCTGAGGTCTTGCAATAAACTTAAGTGTAAATTTACAGGACTAGGTTAATATTAAGTTTAATATTGCGCCTCAGCTCTGCTATTTCTGCTGGAAATGACCGTCACATGACCGGTCAATACAGGACACAGTACATACAACCACTTTGATGGAAATGACTGAATTAAGTATTTAAAAGACAATAAGGAGACACTTTAAAAGACTCAAAAAAAATCCCTCCATTCATAAATATTAATTAGCCTGTGTGACGTTTACGTTGGTTTACCTTCCAATGGAAGTCTTTGCCTCTTTAATAATAAACAGATCACGCTGAAGCTGATTAGTGGCCTTCCTCTGGACTCACTTAGTCTGTTGAATATTAATGAGCTCCTGTTGCCATTCCTCTCAGACTGAGAGCAAAGGGCTGGGTTTTCATTTTTAGGACATAATAGGAAATAGTAGCAAAAAATAATACCTAAATTCCTCCAGAAATGTAAATATGTACAGTTTACATCAGACTATTTGTATGTATAAAATATATATTGTATGTACTGATATAAATTTTGACATGTGAATTACTAATTCTCATCCATTACTTATCAAAACTCAACTCGTGAAAAAGTTCAAAACGTCTATGTATAGATATTTTTACACATTTGTGTTGAATTACACATTGCCTTTGTGATGCAAAACGGCCATACATTACAATATCAACAGGAACTGGCCCAGGGTGATGTCGTGCACTCATGTTTTAAATTACCTTCATGTCGTATACTTGAAAAATACCCAGTAGGGCACATAAGCTGGACTTTTTATGGTTTCATCAATTGCTTAGTTATGATGTGCTGTCAGGCGTGCACCAGCAGAGAGCGAAACACCGTCTGCGGAGCTGCGGTGGCGCTCACAGAGGAAGAGTGATGCGCGGTGCTGATGCTGCGAGCCAGACGGGCGGGGAGCAGAGCACGGAGCATCCTTAGCCATGGTGGAGCAAGGTCCAGACGGGAAAAAGAGGATATGAACCTCTGAACCTAAGAAAATGAGCAGGTAATAAATCATTTATTTACTTTCAACCTCCTTATGGCATAACATGTCTGGTCTTCATGCCGGCCATGTCCTTCTGCTGGGACTTCGTAGGCATGAAACCATCTACAATCTTAATTGATTGCAAATTGAATTGTTTTCCTGGGAAGGAAAGATCATGTATGCGTTTAGTAAAAACAACGCATCAGAAACAGATTTCCGGCTGTAGTTTGGGATTTGTAGTTCTGTTTGTGATCCGTGCATTGGTTTGCAATGGGTTTTTGATCGCAGCTTTGCTTTGTGTCGGTGGTTTTGTTCTCTGCAGGCTTTTATTTGCACAGTTTAGTTTTGTTAATCTGTTTTATCTGAACACGCGAGAAAGCTCATTGACTACGGAGCTTCGTATAGCGGAGCCGTAGCTTATGAATAATAATGAGCTCTCGCTGACGTCGCTCAGTCGTCTTCCTGCTTCCGTTCATTAATATTCATAAGCCAAACCTGTCGGATTCGATAACTGGCCAGCTGACCAGTGAATGGCAGCCAATCAAGTGCGTCTGCCGAGCGAACGTCACGCATCGTCGTAAATATTCATGAGCCTGGCCGTCGTAGACGCGCATTGAACGAGCGTCGCGCGTCCTCTACAGATTTGAACGCGTCACTGCATGGGTGTTTGACGCGACGCAGTGCGGACCAACGCGACCGACGCGCGGCAGGACAATTACGGGACGTTTAGCAAAGAGTGTCATTCATGCATCCGGATGCATGGATGACATTTACGTAAATGATCTTTTAAGTCTCTTATTGCATTATGATGCTCAGTGTAGTGCATACTACGAAGGGAAGCACGCATCACGCATAACCTTGGACCTCTGCATGCTTATTCCGTGTGCATTATTTGCATTTATTAGGCATGATGACAATTAGATAACCAGCTGCCATTGCAGTAGTGGTGGTGCGCTGCATGGGTGGCGTTGCAATAGCTTTTCAATGGACCGAAGGGCGCTTTGTTACATGCATAAGTTATATTGCAGCACGTAACAGATTTGTGTCATGCAGTCAGTCGTTTTCTAATAGTTAAACCCTTTATGCTGGATGGGCCATCAATAAAGAAGCGGAAACCGGGCGCTTTACGGTCTTTAAAAATGTTTTGCGAGGTCCCAGATGAAGATTTCCAAACGACGGAAACGGGCGACTTCTCGTAGTCTGTGCGCCAGGTAGGGTGAGCGCATCCACAATGTCTTTACGGGCTTATGCGTTTGATTTCTGTGCAATTAAAGCATGTGAAATTCTTGGAGTAAAGATTGCAATGAAACGTGTGACCGTATTGTGCATCTTTCCTACAAACTTTACTCCACCTCTGTGATCTGTGCATTGAAACAGCATTATCACTGTCCGTCCTTCTCACTGTAACTGTGTACAGTATGTATCTGTATCCATTTCATTGTGTTGCACATGAGTATGTTTGTGTTTTCTTGAGTTCACAGGGCTGTCAATACGATGATGTCATTCGTTTCCTTTTTGCACATCAGCTTATGATTCAATAACGCATGTATCACTTTCTCTGGGACATTGAGAGCAAACTGACCATTGTGACATTCATCTGTAGGATCTGAGTTTCTCTCTGACATGTCTTCCTTAAGATGGATGGTGAGTCTTTATTATAGTCAAAGAATATAAGAGGAAATGCTGCCTTTTTAGATAGTAGCCTACCAAGACAGCCCCTACATTCCAGCGTGCCGAATCCTTGACTACTGCAGCGGAGGCATGGAAATCAAAACAGCCGACACGGTTGTCACACCTTAACGTGGGTCATTTAAGCGCCATGTCTGTTTGCACTGCTTGAAACTTCTTTTTTGAGAATTTGACAAGTATAACAAATCCTTTCTCTTGTTTTTCTGGCTTGTAGGCTGGCAAAGGAGGGTTTTGGCATCGACTAAATTGGTCAGTTGCAGGATATTTGTCAGAGACGTAAGGTTTTTGAAGAGATTTGTAAACATGGTGAGAGAGTTCCCTTCTCCCCTTCTTGGAAATGTGGCTGCACTTCACATTCTCAGAGTTTGATCACAAAATGGCTGTTGTTGACGCTCCCCTTCCCTGGGATTTTGAGGAAGATGAATAACTCTGTATTAATGGAGGTGGCCTGAATAAAACCCGCGCTGCTTTTCGCTCGCTCTAACCTCACATCTCATGGGTCCCCCGGAACGAAACTGAATTTAGCAGATAGTGGGAGTCGGGCGACTCGATGCTTTAGCTGTTTTGCCTTCATTTTCAGCTTGTACGCGAACAACACCCTTAAGACCATTCGGTTCTTTTCTTGCTATGTTTGTTAGTCGCTTAAAGGTGCGGGTAGTTACGATAGCTGCTAATTCAGTCACCGCCAAGGATCTGTGACCTTTGACCTAAGGTGGATTTCGTTCATTAGGTGAACAAGCATTTCCACACCTTGCAGACCTTAAAATGATGTTTCTCATTTAGTGTAAGACTTCCTAGATATGGTCATGATGATAAATGAGGATTGTCTGTTTGGCACTATATGTTGATTTGCTGCAATGGCTGCTGGGAAAGTTAAAGCTGCAATGCCAAACTTTTTTTTTGGTTAAAAATGAACAAAAATGAGTTATTGAGCAAGTGCATGACGGATCAGTGTCCTTACCTTTTGTCATAATGATTTATAATTTAAGTTGCCATTTAAGCCATTGATCAGCAGCTGCTGCAGAGTGTGGAACTGCTGGCTTAAGGAACTTCAGTTGTATCTCAGTGTTCAGAAACCAACACAGTGATTAAACTCTCACTGCTCACAGTCTTTTGCCAACTCATGTGAATCTGGACCAAACAAGATTTCAGTCCTTACATTTGCTTCATCTGCATCACTTATATCTATCGCTGCTTGTGTAAAGTATAACTAAACATACAGAGAGTTCCTCCTTGTAGCCGTTGGTCGCCTGTTTTAGACGATCTTCTTGTTTAGTGCAGGTGTCAGTAACTGGGCACATGAGTTGGCAATATTATGCTGTCACTTTCTTGGCTGAACTTTGTCTACGTAATGTCATAGTGCAGTATGTTTCTAGTTTCTCTGTAGAGCACTTTAAAATGCTGCAATGAAGACTGCAGACGGATGCTGGGCTGGGCATGAGTTAGTTGTTGAGCTGTTGAATCAAAGTCAAACTGAGCCCTGCATGTTTAAACGAGAGCAATGGTGCAATGATGCATGCCGAACAGCATGAGATTGGGTTCTAACCTGCATCTTTTCTTAAACAAAGTTTAATTAAAGAAACCCCAGTATGTTGAGCCGGGGAGTAAGGTTTCTTTACTGTTTTAAGAGTGTCGATTCTTCACTGCAGAATGGCTGGTAAGAGGCTGATGTTTCATTGATGGGTTTGAGGTAACAGTTGTAGCAGGGCAGTGGGATTCAGTTCAAGTCCTTGAGAAGTCAACATGAAATGTTGTTCACAGACTGATTGCTGGTATGGTGGAATTGCGTTGTGATGGGTGGTTGGAGGGGGACGGGGTAAAAAATAAAAGTGTTTGGTGACATTACACAAAAAGAAAGTATTGTTTCAAGAGTGGAGTGAGGTATTACATTTTGTGACATGATTACAAAAGTAAATCATTTATAATATCACCAGAAATGTGTTTCAAAAACATTAAAGGTCAATTTTGATTTCATGTTGACTGAGGAGTGTACTGCCAAATGTAGTTTCTTGAGAAAACACAAATAACACCGACTTATTTCTGAAAAGCACTGAGAAAAGACTTGTTAGCTCTTGTCAGCAAATTTGTCCTGTGAGGTGGAAGTCAGAAACCGCTGCTATAGATCAATCAGTACAAGTTCAACAAAAGAGTAATATATAATCAATTCAAATGCTGCAGATGTTCATAAATATTGTAGGTGCTGTTATTATGGCTTCTTTTTCAATCATATCAGAGAGGCCCAGCACATTTTACAGGATTTTTCATAGGAACAATGTCTCCTGTTTGTACACTTTGTAGGCTACTTTTATATCTTTAAATAGCATGTTTTTTTTTTACAAATATTCTCTGTTTTTTTATAAGGGCTAGTATAGTCTTATGACTTTCCATTGACATATTTTATAGACCATGTTTGTGTGTTTTCGCTGTTTGTGGCTGTTTTCTTTATGCAGGTATTTGGGTCAAAAAGTATGTACGTCAATGAATGTGCCTTGTAAACTGTAAACTTGTAAACTCTACAGTAACATGTCGCATCTCAAATTGTATAACGCCGATGAAACTTTACGGTCCAAATGCGATACATGTTAATGTCAGCCTTTTGCCTCATGAATATATATGTATTCATAGGATTAAATTGGTATTGTTTTTATTTCCTAAAGCTGCAAATTGCAATCCATAACTTTCGCCTCTGTACCGCCATCTCTGCTTGAAAAAAAATTGCAGGTTACTTTGCGTTAAAGCTAAATTACGCCAAACTGACATTTTCCGGAAAAAATCAAAATCCAGTTCAAATGATACATAATTATTAGAAACTTACCTTTGGGAATTAGGGTAAGATAAGGAGATAGTGTTGAATGATGATCTGTCATGTACTTGCTCCACTGAATTTTGTTCATTTTTAACCCAGAAAAAGTTATGGATTGCAGCTTTAGCATCCTCAAATGTTTAATCAGTATAAGGGCATTCCAAAGCTAATCGCCTTTTCGGAATGTCGCTGTTTGTATGATTGGCCGTTGCATGTAAACGCCAGCTCAACCGACCAATAGCACATCAGTTAGATTCCAGTGCATCAGAATCAAACGGGTAATTTAATGATTCTTCTGGTGGTTCTTCACAGCTAAATGGCTCGTTTAAGCTGGGGGTTGCCAAAGTGGTGTCAGGGTTACAGTGCCTAGCACCAGCTCTGCAGGACAACGGCAACATGAGCGGGACCACAGAGCAGCAGGACATTCTGCCACCCAACTGCATGGTCAAAGACCGATGGAAAGTGGTACGTATTTGTGAGTTGTATGTGTGAGACCAAAGGTTATATAATTAACAAGATGCTGCAGTTCTATTACTAGGAATGGGGGAACGACGCTCAATATGGCCGCTCTAGCGAAGGAAGTCCCCCGACTATTAGAAAGAGTCAATCGCTAAACAGTATCAGTCTCTGGGGGAGGAGCTAAATACAGAGTGTTGCTAGCCACTTGACAGCTTTTCGAACAGCCTTAGACATTTCTTCTGTTGAGTTCCTCTGTTGAGTTCCTCTGTTGAGTTCCTCTGTTGAGTTCTTCTGTTGAGTTCTTCTGTTGAGGTCCTCTGTTGAGTTCTTCTGTTGAGTTCTTCTGTTGAGGTCCTCTGTTGAGTTCCTCTGTTGAGTTCTTCTGTTGAGTTCTTCTGTTAGTTTAATGTATTTTGACTTTTTATGAACTTTTATGTACTTCATCAGAATATTAGCAAACGTCGCCAACCGCTGAGAAACAACCGAGTTTCCTTGGCAACAAACAGGTGACCAATCATGAGTCGCCACATCACAACTGACGTTCCACAAGGAATGGTTCGTAGTTAAGGCTGTACCATGATATAGCGTGCTCAGCTGGAATCATTTATAACCTGCTCAGAACCAATGGTGGAAAAACAGCTAATTCAGATATTATATAATTGTGCATATAAAACACATAGGATAGACTTGAGTTACATGATGTGTGAATGGATAAAAATATACTGTATGTGTCTGGTTCAGCCACAAATCCTTACTGCTGTGCTCTGTGTAGATTATGTAACTGTAAAACGAATTGCTCTTTTGGCCCCAATAACTAAGACTGTCTTGTCAAAAGACATCACAAAGAAATACAATCCCACAAAAATTCCCAGTTCATGAGAGAGGAGAATGTTCCCACATGACTGCCCGATTCCAGGATGAGATATTGGGATGGCTTCAGCACTGGGAGTGACAGAATGATGTGTGATCAACTGACATTAATTTCATTTTCAGTCAATCGAAATCAAAATACTCCACCGTTTGTCTTATGATGTATGAAAATGCTGGTGTGGGTCTGAAATTTGTGATGAAATTAGATGACTAATTCACATGTACATATAGCAGACGCTTTATCCAGAGTGACTTACAAATGAGCTGATGTTAGCTGACTAATGTTTGTTCTGCAGTGGGGCTGTTCTCACTTCAGCCTGATCAATATCTGTGGCCTGTAGATCGCTAATCAATAATCAAGGGTTGTTCTCATCTCCAGTATCCAGCGGATGTGAGAGTTTGTTGCAGTCTTATTCGTTGATTTGTTTTTTTATTGTGTGTGTTTATTCGTTTTGCTCGTTGTTTTTCAGATGCAGGTTTAAAGGATCATTTTGAAAGGTTTAGGTAATACGTGATTTTTTTTGTTGAATAATAACTATTCATGGCTGGATGTGGCACATTTTGGATGTTTTGGAGTTAATGAAAGTTAATTTTTTTACTTGAGTTGCAGCAAAATGAACTGGCAGCTCTTACACTGAGAGGAAAACTCAACTGTCTGTAAACCTCAAATCAATACCACATGAAGTTCTGCTCACATCCTGTTCTGTTCCTCTGTGATGTCATCAGTTGAAGAAGATTGGAGGAGGGGGGTTTGGCGAGATCTACGAGGCTCTGGATCTGCTGACGCGGGAGAACGTGGCGTTAAAGGTGGAGTCAGCACAACAGCCCAAACAAGTCC